>CP092871.1:5838505-6326527 GCA_030710605.1 Cordylochernes scorpioides | reverse complement strand
TAGCTAGGAAGTTGAATTTAATAAATCGATCAAACATTTTGGCTTTTATAGAGTGATTGTTATTTCCTTGAAATATTGCTTTTATTTCCATCAATGTCTCAGGTTGTATTTTTCATCATGAATATAATAAATAATATATATTAATTCCACATATTCATAGTCTTGTAAACAAGCTTATAAGAATTTGTGGCCTAAAATTGAGAGAGAATGGATTATATTCTGTGTAGAGGAAACATTTTGGTTTGTCAATGTAATATGATAAATGATTGTAGTTTGAATAATTACCTTTATTAATTGTTTCCAAATTTAAAGTGCTTGAACATACTATGATTGAAGGACTTATGATAGAATATAAATAAGTAAAATTTGGTAGCCCATAGGCCTAGGAGAGCGGCTGGAGCGCCTGATGGGCGACGGTGATTGGCGCCTATCAATCTAATTATGGTTGAAATATTAGACTGTGCCATTTAAATTATTTTCTGGTAAGGTCGGCGACGTCCTCTACAATATCATACTACATGTCCGGGTCTATTGCAATGGGAACATAATATTATTGTGAGTACTGAATTGATCGGTTTTTATATTTACACGAGGTTTATACTCCCGCTCTTCTACACTTTGCCAAATTTTTGGCTAACTGTTTGAACTTTCGGACGCTTGGGAATAACAGCTATTTTCTACTCTGTTCTCTGGATTACCTCCTCTTCCATATTTTCTGTTGAGAAGGGATAATTCCTTCCTGAGACAACGTTTTCAATTTCCTCTTTCACAACTCTCCGAATGAAAGCTTCAATATCTATATCGCTGTTCGCTAAAATCGGAGCAACAATGTCAAGTCTTTCAAACTGAGGCCTTCCGATTATTTTCCTAAACAATGCCTCAAGCCTGAGACAGTGTCTGAAAAACTCGCCAAATGTGGCAAATAGGGAGGAGGGCTTGGTATAACTTTTTTGCAACTCCCTTCATCAGGTGTGCGACTTTTCCGCTTCTGACAGAGGTTGAGTACATCTTGGATGTAAGAATCTAACGACTCATCAATTCTTTGTGAACGAGCTTTTAGTTTGGCGCCATCCTTCCGAACAAACTGTTCATGTTTTTAAACTTAGCCTATGACTTTCTATATACTTCTAGATTCTTGAACCAGAATTTAGTAGTTCCATCAAGGAAGAAAATAACGTTCGCAAAACAGTGAATCATCCCAACCAATGTATTTGGCTTCTTTATCAAAATATTTGAGCAAATGCTGAGGGCAATCAGATGACTTACCGTTAAATATGGGCGAGGTTTTTGGTTGCTGGAGAAAGATGATAGATGTTCTCGTCTGTAATCCTTCTTGCTCAGAATTCACAGACATGGCGTCTTCTTTGGTGTCAGTTGGCGGGAATCCTCGAAATCTTAAGCTTTTTCTTAGTTCGTCCAGATTGTAATTCTCAATGGGATGCTACCCCTACATCTTCACTAGATTGTAAGGTAATTATATAGACGAATTGAATCTATCTATAAGATAGAATATTTTATTTATGGATATATCTGCAATCGATATCTGAAAGAAATTATAATCACATTCATTTACCAAAACAAAATATACAATAGTTATTTTCTTCGCAACAAGCGCGCCGAGGTAAGCGCCCGCGATGAATAATTCAAATATTACAATATTTTCCAAGTTAACCTATTCTGTATTATTTATTTAAAATTGAAATAATGTTTTCAGGCAGTACTTCCAGTCCTTTTACACCTCCTAGTAAGTGTTATTTGCTATTTATTGAAGTGAAATTGTAAGAAAATGCTTGGCTATATATTTAAGTAATTCTCTCGTAGAAAAATTGCAAAATAAATGGTAAATACTTCATCTGCTGATTTATAACCAAATGCGATACCACCTTTTCTTTTACTCTCATCGATATTTCTTTTTCAGTCATTTTTCTAACACGATGAATTCATTTTATTTTAAAATGCCTTTCATATCAATGACCTTTTATATAATGATATTTTAAATACTTCTTACCATCAAAAATATTTTATCTGTCAACCTTCAATATAGTATAGTCGATATATTCGACGTTGATTCATTATAAATTATTAAAGATTGTTTTTGATGCTAGGTAAACCTTCTAGTCCATCCACATACACAGGTATTATTTCACCAATAATTCCTTACTCTATACTATATATATTTGTGGAAAAATAATAGAAAAAATAAAAATAAAATGGTCAGGTGCTGATATTAAAAAAAAGGCATATCCTGACCAGGAACTTCTTTAAAGAACATGAGCTTTTGATCAGGATATTTAATTTAATTTTATATTCAGATTTGGCAAGAATTCGAAAAATGATCGTCTATCTTGGCAAAGCATATGCTCAATGAGATTTAATGACAATTTTTTTTTTATCTTCGGCCCAAATTCAAAATAATTCAAGTTGCAGAATCTGTAGTATTGTGTATGTACTATGCCTAGTTAAGTACTTGTCAAAGAATAATGAAAACTCGAATTACCATTTTTTTAAATAAAGTATTAAAACATGAATAAATTAAATCGTTTTATATTTTCTGTATTTTGGATAGGTTATCTTGAATTGTTTACTATAGTTTAAATATAGTTTCGTGAATTCTTTCTGTCTTAGATATTGTTATAATTATTATATTTTACTTAATATTAACATTATTAATACTCAATCACAAAATGAATTGAATAATTATGTTTAAAATATATATAATTCAAATATTTTATCTAATAAACACTTTTTACATGGGAAATTTAAGAGTTTTCAATAACGAGTAAAGAAAATTATTTTTATGAAATTATTGCGCTGTTCCGTTGCGCTGTATGTGGGTATCATAACGGATATTTTCTATTAGTGTCGTTCACTCTCTAGATCTCATACTCTGTAATTTCTTTGATATGTTTCTATCAGCTATATGTTAATAACCAAAAGGAACAGCAGTCAAAGCCCGATAATTTAATGAGTGTTTGTACACATAGTTTGTGAAAGTGGATGTTGGCACCTAAGGAAGCCAATAGGAGGTAGACTAGGCAAGGCCGAAGAGAGAAAGGAGACGTCGTGGACCAAAAATGGTTTAATTAAATAACAACCATTTTATTAGGTACTTAGGGACAAGGCAACTGGATGATCAAATAATTTTTCATGGCCTTATTCAATCTCTATGTTCATTGGTTAGTAAATATAATTCCTTTCATTGTATTGATTGTTGACTTCAAGATACGTTTTCAGGTGGATCTTCCAGTTCAATAACATCTACAAGTTAGTTTTATTGTGTTTATTCATATGATTGAAAATATGTGTGTACTAATAACCTGAAAAATCGTCGATAAATTAATATATTCCACAAGCTAATTTTAAAATAACAATTCATTTTATTGAATTAAAACATCCTATAAACATTTTCATAAACCTTTCCTCCTTGATGAAGTCATCATGTTATTTGATGATACATTTTATTTCTAATTATTAATATAATTTTGTAATATCAATTAAAATTATTTAAATATATAAACATTTTCTAAATACTGTTGATTTCAATGATATTTGATATTCAAATTGATAATATTTAAGAAAATAATTCACATTTTAGTTCTGACCGCAGGTGAAACTCCTTGTTCTTCCAAACTAACAGGTAATAATTTCCAACATTTCGATTACTCTATGTTTTACATATTTCAACTTCACTAAGGATCAAAAAATAAATAAATTAATTCACAAATAGAGTGCATTTTTAGACAATTTGTATTCCAATGAATTGCTGATCATCAACCTATTCTATAAAATTATTCAATGACAGATTTTGAAGCTATGTATCTCTCAAAGAAATTTAACTGCTTGAAAATATTAACAGTATTCTAAATAAATTATTAAAAATAAAATAAAAAGCATCGTTTATATTGGTGGTTTGAAAAAAACATTGAATAATCATACTATAACATACGCTTTTCTTCTCAATATTTGGATCTTATTTCTGATAATTCTGACCCATAGATATATAGGTAAGAGAATAGTAATTTTTTCAGTTGTCTATATTAGATTTTCACACTTGAGCAGTAATTGATTTTTATTATTGTTAGTTTTCCATATTTGAGAGTTATATTTATTTTATAGATAGTATGAATAAGAATAATTTTAATTATAAAAATATTTTATTAATGATTTCAGAAGAATTCACTAGCACACCCACATACACAAGTAAGACTTCTTGCCTTTTGTCTCATTAATATTTCTTGCCTTATATTTGTAAATTAAATAAATACAGAATTTATTTGATAAAATTTCAAAATACAAATTAAATGAGCCAACTTCGCTTGCGTTTACCATGAATTTTTGTTGGCTCAACTTTATTGTTTTCACAAATGATATTCTTATCGTTATTAAAACTCATATCAATAGAATAATTGGGGATTAACTGCCAGAATAATCAAAAGGAGTATTTTGGGGTCTGGGAATAAAATGCATTTTTTATATTTTTAACTAGCTTTGTAGATACATTATAGAAGTTTCTCTGAAGTTTCATATTAAAACACTATAAAATATATATTTTTAATTCCATTTATAAATGCAATCGGAAATGTAGTTCTGAAAAAAAAATGATTTCTAAGTTGGAAAATATTTACTAAAATTAATAGAGATGTTTCAAAAATATGTGATAATCACATGTTTTGTTCCAAGGGTGAAATATACAGATAGTAAATCAATTAATCTTGTTCGTAAACAAGTTGGCGTTCAGATAAGAGATCATAAATTGATTTGGCGAATAATTAAGTGGTAAATCCCGCCTGACCCTTCCAATTGAAAATATAATTATAATTTTCGAAAACCTTTATGAAGAGATAATGTTTATGAAACTTTTAATCTCAAGTTCTACTAGGTACAAATGTCAAATTGAAACAAATCGTTTTATTTTGATCAGAAAACGAAACAATTTCTGTATATACACAGGAAAAAAACATTTTGGAAGATAGAAGATTAGGTTGTGATAAGAGAATGTTTCAATAGGAAACATCTAATAATATTATTTCATGTTGAAGTTCCGCATTCCATCATTTTGATTATAGATTTTGTCATAAAATTGTGAATAAAACAACACATGTTCACTATTCTTATCTATTCATTAAGACGAAAATCTAAAATTTAGCATTCATTAATCTATTCTCAGGATGAAATTTGTACAGTTCTTAAGAGCTGGACTCTTCGGAATTTCTGTTAGGCATTGTAAAAATAATATGTGTGTGATATAACATTAAACTTGAATAAAGAAAGTTGTTGAATATAAACGATTGGGGATATCTATTGATATTGGATCCTCTGAAATGTTTTTTTTTTTTAGTGATCAAGGCTATTACCAACCCTTTATTTTTACATATATATTTTAAAACCTTTTTGGAAAAATTATGATTCCAATTCTAGAGTTATCTATATTATGTATATCTAGTAAAATATTCCAATATAATGATCTAGAAACAACTGGCAAGTTTACCACTCCCCCTGCTACTAAGACAAGTAGACCAACCATGTGGACGCGAGGTAATTTTTTTTTCTTTAGTAAATATACCTTCTATTGTTGTGAAAAATATATTTATTTGAAATTCTTCATTTATTGTGACCCATAAATTTATTATTTTTAAAATTATGCCCTTTATTGTGAAAAACAACCAACAGGCTCTTCCATTCATTACAAATAAATTCACCAGATTTAACCACGATAGAGGCAGAAATTCATTTTGTAAAAAATCAAGTTTGATCATCAACCAGGTGCAAGGGTACATTTAACAATATGGAATACATCAAAAAAATTTAAATATGTATGAAGGTTTTGTATACAAATATAGTTGAATGTAAGCAAATATCGAATTATTGTGAGTATTCGAGGAAAACAATTTACAGATTGAAGAAAATTTTAAAGAATATATATTCATGAAAATATGCAATATTTTACAGAATTATTTATTTTAAACTATTGAAACAGAGAGTTGAGCGTTTCATAGTAATTTGTAGTTTTTTTTATAAAATTAAAAATAAATCTGCAAAATGAGTCGAATTTTAAATATTTGTCTTCCGTTGAAATTTGATCAAACGGGTTTGATACATTTAGTCCATTGTTCATTTATACTCTTGGAAGATGGGGCAATTTAGCAGCGATGAATAGAAGTCTGTTCCTCACATCCACAGATAATCTCGAATCCTGCACTACTTTGATGAATTTTAAGAAGCTTTTAAAATTTCGTGATTTGTAATGAATTGAGAGTTGTGTAAATGTCCCAAAATAGTTCAGAATATTAGCGGTAAAGAAACTTTAAAATGTTTGGTTAGTATTCTTCTTTAATTGTGTCCTTCTATTTTTAAAAAAAAATTCAATTATGTCTTGAATATCCAAGTCATAACGCTGTTAATCCTCAATCGGTAAATTATCCAGATCATATTTCAGATTCCTGGATTCCATGTAATCCGTAATGAAAGTAATATTTGCCAGCGAATGCACACAAATATAGCTATTTGTTTTATAAGTTTGTGTACACCATAATAATAATTGCTATGTGAACGCGTTTAATTTGTTTATATACTTTTTACTTCTATATTTATACCAGACCACAGTTCCATTAAGTGAGTATCGGTTTAAATATTGTTTTATAAAATTAGTCTTTGCTTGGTGCTTAGTCATCAAGATTTGCCACATATCAAAAAGTGTAATTTTTTTAGTCTTGGGGGAGTTCGATTTAGAATATTATTCAAGTGAGGAATAAAATTTAATTTATTCTTTCATCAATGCTTTGCAAAGGTTAATTCCCAAGATTTTTATTTCTTGAAAGGGCGTACTAATATATATTTTTTTATTTAATTTCCAATTTAATTTTGTTATGCAAATGTAAAATACTAGTTTTATCAATAAATATTTTAAATTTGATTTCTGTACACCAGTCATCAACTTTTCCAAAATATGCGCAATTGAATTTTTGAAGGTTGCCAAATATTTTTTCCTGCATTTTATTGTGACCTCATCGTATAGCAAATTATTTCGGAGTTTGGAAGTTGTATTTTGGTTAACATATCATTTATGAATATTATCCAAAGCAATGGACACAATGTTCCACCTTGTGGGCAACCTTTTGATGTTGTTTTAGAAATTTTTCTGTTACTATAATTGGAAATTATTTTCCTATATTTCAAAAGAGATTGTCAAGTTTTGATCAGATGAACAGGCAAATTATCTCCATCAATTCTTCTGATCAAAGCTGGTCCCCTGTATTTTCGAAGGCTCCTTCAATGTTTATTGCAATTAGCGTTACTAATTGTTTCTGCCAATGTTTTATTATAGTATCTGTTATTTAATTTAAGCACATAGTCGTTGATTTTGATTTAACGAATCCATGTTTTCTGGAGCTCAAAAAATTGTTTCATAGAATTCATAAATTCGAATTTTCAAAAATTTGATATTAGGGAGATAGGCCGATAACTTTTTGTTGATTCTAAATTACATTTTTGTGGTTCAAGAATTACCCTTGAATCTGCTACTTTCCATTTCTCAAGATAATACCCCTTTTGAAATCAATAAATAAATAGTTTGCATAACATAGGCTTTATTTTTGCGTAAGCACATTTAATCATATTGTTACATATGTCTAACCCTGGAGCTTTTTTAATATCAGAATGCGATATGTTATCATTTATTTATTTTTCTTCGACAATGGTTATACTTGTATTGTTCATTCGTAGCTAAAAATTTCGAATTATTATTATTTTTTTAATTATTCAAATTGGGATTTTTTTCAGGAATTTAATTGTATGTTAATTTGGTCATTGTTTTCTCTTTTAGATATTCTGTTGATTTGTTAATTATGGGAATTCTATTCGGTACAATTGATGATTTTAATTTATTGAAAATCTTATATGCATTATCAAATGGATTATCTATGTAATATTATTAATAACATATCGCCAGTTAGTTCTTTCAGCTTTTTTGTTGTATTAGTGCATTTATTTCTTGCCGACGTGAATGTATTGTAACTGATTGTTTTATGACAGTAATACAAGTTTATGATATAATGAAAATTATATTTATTATTTCCAGTTCATTAGTCCATCAGTCTTTTCTGAAAGCATCTTTAATATTAGGGGATATAACCTTCCAAGATTTATATGTTGATTTTCTAAATATTTTTTGAGTGCGTTCACTATTCAATCAATGTCTGCCATCAATAATAAATTTGAAGTTTTGAATTGATACATCCATATTCAAACATATATGTTGATTTGTGTGCATTAGAATATATCTCAAAATATCCTTTAAAATATATTTTTCTCCTTAAATCAAAAGATAAAAATGAACTTAATATAATAATCTTAATAGAAAAATACTATACTTAATAATCTTAATATAAAAAACACATTTTGATACAAATATATTTGAATTTTATAAAAATAACTATATATGTCAATTCAAAGAATTAACTTGAAGAGAGATTATCAATATCACAGCATATTCGAAAAATGAATTTGAAAATAGAAATTCGTAAACAGAAAGGTATATAACATCACTTGTCTCCATCCATACAATGTTTATAGTGTGTACAATGAGTACATGTAATACGCAAAGCTCTATTTTATGAAACATGATTTTAAACAGTATAATTTCATAGATTTTGTGTAAAAATTAGGTAACCTATATGGAAGTTCTGATAAATTAAAAGATTATGAAACCATGAAATATAAGGCAAATTGCAATATAAAATAGATTTTCTTTTCGAATGTGGAAAATATTCAATAACATATTGAGTGTTTTTTGGCGTCCAAACTTGAATCTAAACACAAAACACGCATAATTTGATACAAGAGAAATACATATCTACTTTTTTTATATGAAATGAAAGGAAAATGAGATATCCGAAGAGAAAGCATCAAAATTGTACCTAAAACTTTAACATTCCAAAAAAAAAAAAAAATAGTTTTGCATCGAAATGTTCAAAAAGGAAGGAAAAGGTACCAATTGTAAATAAGAAATCATAGGTTAAGGTCATTCAAAATTTTATTGTTATTTGCGAAAATGAAGAAGCGATTTTCGCAGTAAATGATAAAAGATAAAGAAAGAAATATATTGTAAATAGTTGAGAATCAATATTTGAAAAAGGCATATACTCTTTAATTAGAGATAAATAAAGACACTATTAATACATCAAAGAAGGACTAGTTAAATTAGTAAAATCACATTTACACACTGATATATTAACATCAATATTTTACTCTAAAGTGCATGTGAACTACAAATTATTAGATCATTACCAAACACTTCTCCATATTATATTATTTTGTATCTTTTGAACATACTTTTATATCTATTTTGAAAAATGGAAATCTTTTAAATATATCTGAAAATAGAAGAGCTCACATATTTGAATCTAAAGATACATCAAAGAAACATTCGAAATTAATTTTAAATTATCTTTGATTCATTAGGAAATATATATATATATAATTAATGGGAGGATGCATTTTGAGAATTGCTGATAAATCCATTTATAGGCCTCACAATAAATTAATACAGTTTTGGAATTCTTATTGGACAAAATTTGTATATTACCATATATATATATATATATTATATTAATCACACTTTAGATATATATTAATGTTAACTGCTTATGCGAAAATATGAAATTACATTTGTTTAATTCATTTTTCCTATATTCTAAACATTGTTCATTTAGATGATTAAGTGAATGACTCATATTTTCAATAGAATCTACTCCTTCAACAGTTTCCTTACGTTCCACAGGTGAGTATGAGAGATTAATCAATATGAAAGACCAGAATTCAATCCAAAGTCTGTAATTGTTGTAATTTTGACCTTCTATTTGGGTTGCTTTTAGCACTAATTTTAACTTTCATATTTATATTTATAATTTATTTTCAAATATAGAAAACAATATAATGTAATTTTATCAGAAACACTTGTAAATTCAACGTTGTATAATTAATATATGAATTTAATGAACTAGAATTTATATGCTTTGTTTAAGAAACAACTGGAAAGGTTACTACTCCTCGATCTACTGAGACAACTAAACCAACTATATCGCAACCAGGTATAACTAATTTATCTTTATATAATCCAAACTTTATATATTCTCCTTAAACATTTAAATATATTTTTGTTATTAATATTTAAAATATATATATAGTAAATTAGGCAATTGGCCAGGTGTGTGGATTTTAAAAAGTTGTTGTTCATCATATTTATATATTATGAGGCGGCTACGCTCTGAATCTCAAATATTTGTCATATTTCACTCCTTCTCTCTACGTGGATATCATTATAGATTATAAACTGATATTCAAAATTATTGTGATTTCATTATAAAATCATATTAAAGATTCATTCAATCAACTATAATTACAAAGCGCGATGTCCCGCCAAGGGACTGGCGCCCACAGGAAAGCAATACAAGAGAGAGAGAGAGAGGGAGAATCTATTTATATATCCAAAATATATGCACAAAGGCATTTACCATATTCATTTAATTGGTTTCAAACAAGCATACTATTTACATAGGTAATTTTATTTATACACACCTTAAAACAAAGAAAAAAGGGAAAAAGCATATATACAGCACATACAGTTACAATTATACCTAACACTTGAGATTATTTGAAAACTTTTATATAAATTTACAAAATCTATTGAATTCAATGTATGAGTCCCTGCTGGATATCAGTTTTGCCGAGAGGAAATTGATATAAAGAGACAAAATGCCTCTCCCGTTAAAATATATGTCTAAAAGCTGGTGTTGTGGCTTTGTCACCGACCCGAGGCCGCTAGTTGCGGCGATGGTCAATAGATGTCGTCAAGTTTTAGACGTCGATTTTGACGGAAGAGGCGACCTTTGTCTCTTAATATTATATTATATATATATTATAATTATAAAGATCAACAATCTGCCTTGATTGTTATTTCAAGTTTTGTGAACTTATCATTCGAAAATAGAAAGTTGAGATATAGTGATGAAAGTGCCAAAGAGACATAAAAACAATATATTTTTTTCAAAAAAACGTGTTCCTAAATATTTTTTAAAATTCAACCATCATATGAATAATTATTCACTTGGAAAGGCATATATTGGATCAAAATATCTAATATTTTCCCAATATTACAGTTGGTAGAAGGCCTCTTTTCTCGATATAATACTATCCCGACACCTTTATCAATAAATTAATCGAAAAGATAAGATAGAATATTTCATTTATGAAACTAAAATAAATTCTGAAAGAAATGAAAATCACATTCATTTACCAATATAGAATATACAAGAGTTCTTTTTCTCGCGACCAGCGCAAAGAGGCAAGAGCACGCGATGAAATATAATATGTTAAAATATTTTTCAAGTTATCTTATTCTATGTTATTTATTCAAAAGTGAAATAATGTTTTTACGAATATATTATATCACCAATAATTCCTTACTCAAACTTCATAAATATATACAATATATACACTGCGTGACATTGAAAATGGAACACCAAGAAATAGTGGCCAGAAAATTATGCAAATTTCAGGGTAGACGCGCCTAACCGAGTTATGCAAATGATGTAAAATGCGCAGCTCTCGTGCGCACATGGAGTAATATATTAAGGTAAGGAACTTGCAGAAAGGACAGTATTCGTGTCGTTATTTCTTCAAGGAAAATCATTGTATAAATTTTGTTCTTGTGTCAAAAGACACGTGTAATAACAGAGAATGCCAGGTCATCGTAAACGGAGGCAGTTCAAGCAGACAGACGCTTTTTACGAGGGGCATGGTGATCGGACTGAAAAGGGCAGGTTGGTCCATACATCAAATCGCAGCTGATACGCACCTTGGTGCGTCCACGGTGCACCCACTGTGGAGAAGATGGTTGGAACAAGGAAATGTGGCAATTTATAGGAATGTCAGTGCAACCAGAGTGACGTCAGCACGTGTGGATCGGCGTATCCTCCGACAAGCAGTGGCGGCCCCACAAGCCACTTGTACCGCCATCCTGCAACATGTGCAAGACACCCTAGATCATTCCATCTCGACCAGAACCATTTCCCGTCGATTGGTTGCTAATGGCTTGCACTCATGCCGTCCGCTAAGAAGACTGCCATTGACCCCACCGAATAGGCGCCAACGTTTGGAATGGTGCCGGGTTAGATCGACGTGGATGACGGAATGGCACAGGGTCGTGTTCTCAGATGAGTCGCGTTTCTGCTTGTCCAGTGATAGTCGCCGTGTACGCGTGTGGCGTCGACGTGGAGAAAGGTCCAATCCGGCAGCAATTGTGGAACGCCCCACCGTGCGACAACGTGGAATCATGGTTTGAGGCGCAATCGCGTATTATTCCAGGTCACCTTTACTTCGTATTCAGGGCACTATGACGGCCCAACGATACGTTGATGATGTGCTGCGACCGGTGACACTCCCCTACCTTCAGGGGGTACCCAATGCCCTTTATCAGCAGGATATCGCCCGACCGCACACTGCTCGCATTAGCCAACAAGCTGTGCAAGATGTACAGATGCTTCCCTGGCCACCGTACTCTCCTGATATCTCACCAATCGAGCACGTCTGGGACATCATTGGACGCCGTTTGCATCCCTTGCCACAGCCGCGTTCAGAAGACGAACTGTGGCAAATGGTTGAGAGGGAATGGAGAGCCATCCCTCAGGACGCCATCCGTACTCTGATTGACTCTCTACCTAGACGTGTTGCTGCGTGCATCGCCGTCCGCGGTGGTCCTACTTGCTACTAAGCCGACGCCGTTCTCGCTCTGTATTATGACTATCATTTTGAAATAAAGATCACTTATTGTTCGTCCCTGTCTCTCTCTGTCTGCCGAGTTTTATGACTTTCTGGCCACTATTTCTTGGTGTTCCATTTTCAATGTCACGCAGTGTACTTATATACAATATGTACTTTATATAAATATACTCGTATATTCAAATGTGGCAAGAGATCAATGAATGATCGTCTATCATAAGGGAGAAAAGTATATGTTCAATGTGAATCAATAATAATATTCAATCTTCAAACTAATTTCACTGTAATTCAAGTTGCAGAACCTGTAGTTAAGTACTTGTCAAGGGAGTATGAAAGCTCGATTAAAACTATTGTTTAAAAAAGGTATTGAAACCTGAGTGAAATATTATCGTTTTTTAACATCTGGATGGGTTATTTTGAAATGATTATTATAGTTTAAATATATTCGTGAATTCGTTCTGCTTTAGAAATTGTTATAACTATTATCTCAATTTATATTAACAATATTAATATTCAATCAGAGAATAAATTGAATAATTATGTCTGAAAATTTATATTTTCGAATATTTCATAAAAAACACTTATTCCACATGAGAAAATTAAGAGATTTGTATAACAAGTAAAGACAATGCAAGGCCAAGGAATGAAAGAAGAAGTTTGTGAACCAAATAATGGTCGTCAAATATTTAAATAACAAACCTCTTCTGAGGTACTTAGGGACACCGCAACAGGATGATCAAGTAATTTCAATAGCCTTTTTCGATATCTATTTTCATTGTTTAGCACAAATGTAATTCCTTTCATTGTATTGATTGTTGACTTCAAGATACGTTTTCAGGTGAATCTTCC
This sequence comes from Cordylochernes scorpioides, assembly GCA_030710605.1. Classification (NCBI taxonomy): domain Eukaryota; kingdom Metazoa; phylum Arthropoda; class Arachnida; order Pseudoscorpiones; family Chernetidae; genus Cordylochernes; species Cordylochernes scorpioides. The sequence continues at coordinate 6,312,901 of CP092871.1, read as the reverse complement.
AGTTCATTAACACCTACAAGTATGTTTCATTGTGTTTATTCATATCATTGAAAATATCCGTGTACTTTTAACATGTAAAATTGGTCATCTTTTAAAAATATTCCACATGCTTAATTGAAAAATATAAATTATTTTATTGAATTAAATACACATTTCTACCTTGATGAAGTCATCATGTAATTTCATAATGCATATTCTTGTCAATTTATGAATATATCCTTCTGATATCAATGAAAATTATTTAAAAATATTTTTTTTCTGAATATTTTTTATTCCAAAGAAATTTGATATTCAAAATTGATGCTCTTTAAGAAAATAAATCACATTTTGCTGTAACTTCAGGTGAAACAACTTGTTCCTCCACACACAAAGGTGATATTTTACAACAAACAGATTTCCATATGTTTTACAAATTTCAACTACACTAAGGATCCGTAAATGAATACATTACTTTTCAAATAAAGTGTATTTTCAGACAATATTTATTTCTATGAATCGTTGATCTCTCTCTCTCTTCAAAATATTCTTACAAGTATTCAAAGGCAGATTTTGAAGCTATGTATCTTCAAAATAAATTTAAGTGCTTGAATATCTTAACAGCATTTTAGAGAAATTATTAAAAATGAAATAAAAATAATTCGGTCATATTGGTGGTTTAAAAAAAAACATTGAATAATCATACTATAAGATACACTTTCCTTCTTAATATTTGGAACTTCTTTCTGTTAATTCTGACCCATAGGTATATAATATACCATTGAATTTTAATAGGTATATTTCAATTTTAAAATACATTAAGATAAAATCAAAATCGGATTATAAATAGTTTTCATCATGGTCAATAGATTGATGAGAATATTTGACTCTTGAAGCAAAAAATTTCAATCATCAATTTCATTAATTACCATAAAAATTTATAAAAATTTATTTTTCTGATATATTCGAAAAATTATTTTCTTTGGGCCTCAAAACAATACCTAATGAATGATGAGGTATATATTGCAATATTAAAGAAGATACTTACCTCCTTTCAGTTCAAATATTCCAAATAATTGATTTTGAGACTTTTTTATAATTAAAATGTGGTATAAATAAGGAAAAATCAAATGTGTCCCTCAACACATGATTTCAGATGAATTTTCAAGTTCGATCACATACACAAATAAGCATTTTCCCTTTATATATTTTTAATACACATCCTCGATATATTTGAATATTGAATAGATAAATGGTTATGATTATTTGCAATTATTAATTGGACAATCCTATTTCTGAAATGTGGTGTTAATGGAAGAGAAATTGGAGGACCTTTCTGAACCATAACCATCCTGAACAATTCTTTGTATGTGGCCAAGAACCATCATTTGTGACTAAACAATATATCTTTGCCAAGAATGTGATTATATCAGAATAGTAGAACTTCGAGGGTTTCCTCTATTTCATGCTTGTCCCAAATGGATATTTTAAAAGAAGCCTATCTGTACTGTGAGATTTGTAAAGGGTCTACATAAATCGAGAAAAATATACATTATTGTTAAGTCGTAAACGCTTTTTGAATCAGAAAGGTAAGGCCAGGATACCTTCCGCATGGACGACGCGAGTGAATATTACAGTCGTTCATGGCGTTGAAGTAGTGCCACACCTTGCGTACAGCCCGATTACCTTATTTTCTGTTTGATGGAGCATTCGTTTCAAGGTGTTTTCTTTTAAGTGTAGAGAAGGTTTGAACTGCTTATAATATATATAATTAATAGAGGATAATCTTTTGCTAAATAGAGATGAATAATTTATTTATACGCCTCACAATTGAAAATTGTTTACCAGATGGGAAAAAATACTTATTGGAAACAATTTTGATCACACTTTAATATATATAAATGTTAACTACTTATGCAATAGTAGGTATTCACATTTGTTTCATTCAATTATTCCTATATTCAAAAACATTATTCATTCTGATGAAAAAATGAATGACTCATATTTCTAATAGGATCTACTCCTACTCCAGTTTTCATAAGTTCCACGGGTGAGTATGAGAGGTTAATCAATATCAGACGCCAGAAATAAATCCACAGACTATATAATTGTTCCAGTCTTGACCTTTAATTTAGGCGGCTTTTAGCCCCAATTTAACCTTTTATTTGTTTATTAATAATTTCATTTTTAAATATTGAAAACACTCTAATGTCATTCCACTAGAAAAACTTAAAATTAATTTTTATATTTATTTTATAAATTCATTGAACTAGTATTTATATGTTTTGTACTAGAAACAACTGGAAAGGTCACTAGTCCTCGTCCTACTAAGACAACTAAACCAACTATATCGCAACCAGGTATAACTAATTTATATTCATTCCAAACTTTATATTTTCATAAAACATTTGAATATATTTGTGTTATTTATTTTTGAATAATAAAAATAGCTATTTATTTTATAAAATATATTAAGCCATTGACTGAGTGGGTAGAATCAAAAGCTATTGTTTTTCAATATTCATCACATTTGAATATTATAAGGGGGCTACACTCTGAATCTCAAATTGAATATTTATCATTTTTTCACTCTACTTTCAACGCGGATATCGTTAATGATATTAAACTGATATTAAAAATTATATTTTCAATATGTTATATATTTATAATTAGTATTTCACAAGTTATCTCATTTTATATTATTTATTTGATTTTGAAATAATGTTTTCAGGCAGTAGTTCTAGTTCTTTTACACCTCCAGGTAAGTTTATATTACTATATATATGTCTGAAATTTATTGAAAAAGCCTTTCATATAATCAAGAAATATTTTTTAGGAAAAATACATAAAAGTACTTCATCATCTGATCTTCAACCAATTGACATTTCACTTTTTAATTTTTGCTCTCATCGATACTTCTCATCCAGTCATTTTACCAACATGAAAAAATTATTTAAATTTTGATACGGCATATTTTTAAAGGCCTTTCAATGAAATAAACCTTGGAATACTTCTTGTCATCAAAAATACATTTCCCGACAATCTTCAATGTAGTATATTTTGATAAATTTGAAGTTAATTCATTAGATGAAATAATTGAAGATTGTTTTTGATGTAAGGTGAATCTTATAGTCTATCCACAAACACAGGTATTATGTCACCACTAATAGCTTACTCTATACTATATATATTCATATATAGGCAGAAGTCAATAAATTATATTTTAACCTCATAGAAAAGAACGTTCATTCTGTAAAGATTTTAATGATAATATTTATTCTTAGATAAAATTTTACTGTAATTTAAGTTGCAGTGTCAATTACATTTTTGCCTGTGTAGATGAAAGGATTTGGTTTATCAATGTAATACGTAATCCGATGAATGCATCTAGATAATTGTAGTGGAATTAATTACCTTAATCAATTGTGTTTCTGGATTTAAAGAGCATGAACATACTACCATTAAAAAGGACTTCTGATAGAATATGAATTTATATATCTCTATATATATAAAAGTCAATGTCTGTCTGTTTCGTGATAAACTCAAAACTACTGAACCAATTGGTACCAAATTTTGCATGTCGCTTTTTATAAACCTGAGGAAAATTTTCGGCTACATTTTGCTTAGTATTTTTAGCTATTTCTTTTTTTCATTTGAAGAACTTTTTTTTATGTGGAGTAAATACGAGGCTTACGCGGAGTAAATACGAGGCAAAGTAACAACACGAGGCCAATTAAGCGACCAATGAGCGTTCTGCATTTCTTTTCAAGTTGCTTGCGTACTTTTTTGAAAATATATTTTTATACGAGTGTCACTTTTTTTACAAAAGTATTGAGAGAGAAATTCATATTACTAAGTTAAGGTAAGTGCACACAATGCAATTTTAAAAAAACTTTACAAAATTAGCGTTACCGTATGTAAACAATGGCTTTCTTATTTTTTATTAATTTTTGTTCTGGCCTTTGTTTTTTTTTTTACAGTCAATATGATAATTCTTATAATTAAACAAACAATAGTCAAGATGCAAAAAATACAGTGGTGAAAATTTAACATAATTTACTGTCTCATCTAACAGCCAAAACATGTGTTTGTCTATAATCCATATACCCTTTGGTTTTTATCAGCCTAAAATATTAACATGGCTATTTTGGCATTAGTTTTTTTATGGCTTTCTTATTTTTATTAATTTTTGTTCTGGCTTTTTTTTTTACCGTCAATATGATAATTCTTAAATTAAACAAACAATAGTCAATATGCAAAAAATACAGTAGTGAAAATTTAACATAAATTACTGTCTCATTTAACAGCCAAAACATGTGTTTGTCTATAATCCATATACCCTTTGGTTTTTATCAGCCTAAAATATTAACATGGCTATTTTGGCATTAGTTTTTTTTATGGCTTTCTTATTTTTATTAATTTTTGTTCTGGCTTTTTTTTTTACCGTCAATATGATAATTCTTAAATTAAACAAACAATAGTCAATATGCAAAAAATACAGTAGTGAAAATTTAACATAAATTACTGTCTCATTTAACAGCCAAAACATGTGTTTGTCTATAATCCATATACCCTTTGGTTTTTATCAGCCTAAAATATTAACATGGCTATTTTGGCATTCTTTTTTTTTAGTATTATTATTTTTTTCTGACATGTTGATAGGGCACTACATTTTACAAAGTTACGGTTAGTAAACAATGCAGATTTGACAATATTCACAAACTTTTATTACTGTATATAAACAATGGGCTCATGTTTTGCTCAGAATCGCAAAATGATAATTCATAATTTTTCAATCCTTCTTTCCACGCGGATATCATTAATGATTATAAACTGATATTCGAAATTATTGTGAATTCCATTAAAATAATTTTGTCTACTTGCACAAAATTGTAGTTATCAAGCATATTTGCCTTTATGATTATTATTCAGAGTTCTGTGAACTTATCATTTGACATTACAAAGTTGATATACATTTATGAAAGAGCTTCAAAGACCTTGAAAACCATATTTTAACAAAAAAAATTGTCATTATATTTCTCCTAAATTTTCGACTATCGTTAGATTATATATTCAATTAAAAAGGAATATATTGGAACAATTGTTCTTCTTGTTCTTTTATTGGTCTTCTTCAACTTCAGAATTATGTTTGTATTCGGTGGGGTAAGGACTATTTTTATTGTAGCAAGTTTGATTTTGGTTGAAATATTGGGCTGAGCCAACTTTCTCTTCAATATCATACCAGATGCTTGGGTCTATGGCAATGGAAACAGATTGAAATGTTAACGTGGGTACGGAATTGATCGGTGTCTCTATCTATTCGAGATTTATACTCTCGCTCTTCTACACTTTGCCAAATTCTTGGGCTACCTATTTGAACTCTTGTGCGTTTGAGAATAGCAGCTATTTTGTTTTATCTTTTCTAGATTACCCCTCTTCCTTATTTTCAGTTGAGACGGGATAGTCCCTTCCTGCGACAACGTTTTTAATTTCCTCTTTCACAACTCTCTGAATGAGAGTTTCAATATCTATATAGACTTTTTCTGCTTCCTTCATATCTCGATTCACATGACGACAAGGTTGGGCACATCTTGGATGTAAAAATCTAATGAATCATCGGTTCTTTGGTCTGAAATATTTAGTTTTGCTTCAGCCTTCTGAACAAACTGTTCAGATTTTTAAACTTATACAATGACGTTATATATTCTTCCACATTTTCTTACCAGCATTTAGCAGTTCCATCAAGGAAGAAAAATTGTTCGCAAGTTACAGTGAGTCATCTAACCATAGTATTTTGCTTCTCTATAAAAATCTTTGAGCAATTGCTGGGGGCAATCAGACGACTTACCTTTAAATATGGGCAGGTTTCTTAAATGCTGGAGACAAGTGATGGATGTTCTTGTCTGTAGTCCTTCTTGATCATATTTCACAGATTTCTTTGGTGTCACAGTAGGCGGAAATCTTTGAAGTCTTAGGCTTTTTCTTAGTCGTTCAGGTGATAATTGTCGATAGGATGCTACCACGGCATCTCCACCAGATTGTATTGTAATTAATCAGACAATTTGAATGTATCGCTTAGATAAAATAGAATATTTTATTTATGGAAATAAAATCAAAATCTGAAAGGAAGGAAAATCATATTCATTCACCAATATAGAATATACAAGAGTTCTTTTCTTCGCGACCAGCACGAAGAGGCAAGCGCACGCCATGAAAAATAAAATGTTAAAATAATTTCGAGATATCTTATTCTTTGTTATTTATTCAAATTGAAATATTTTTTTCAGGCAGTACTTCCAGTCCTTTTACACCTCCAAGTAAGTTTCATTTGCTATTTATATGAGTGACATAGTAAGAAAATGCCTTGCTAAATATTTGAGAAATTTTCCTTTAGAAAAATTGCAAAATAAATAAAATATTTAAGAGAAAATTAAGAGTTTTGTATAGTGAGTAAAGAAAATTATTATTATGGAATTATTGCGCTGCTCAGCGATATCAGCTTTTGTGGGTAGCATAATTGATATCTCCTATCAATGTCGTTCCACCCTCTAGATCTCATTCTCCGCCATGTCTTTGATATGTTCCTAATAACTATTTATTACCAAACCACAATAAAAAGCAGTCAAAAGACCGTTAATAGCAGGATTGTTTGCACACAAAGTTGGTGAAAGTGGGTGCTGGTATCTAAGATAGCCAAGGGGAAGTCGAGTAAGCAAGGCCAAAGAGAGAAACGAGAAGTTTGTAGACCAAAGAAGGGTCATTAACTATTTAAAAAAACAACCCTCTTCTGAGGTATGTAGGGACATCGTAACAGGAGAATCAAGTGATTTTTAATGGCCTTTTTCAATCTCTATGTTCATTGTTTAGTAATTCCTTTCATTGTATTGATTGTTGATTTCAAAATACGTTTTCAGGTGGATCTTCCAGTTCAATAACATCTACAAGTATGTTTATTGTTTTTATTCATATGATTGAAAATATGTGGGTAGTAAAAACCTAAAAATTTCGTTATTATATAAAATGTTGCACATGCTTAATTAAAAAATACAAGTTATTTTATTGAATTCAAATATCCTATAATAAATTTTGTACACTTTCTACCCTGATGGAGTCATCATTTTATTTCATAATGCATATTCTTATCAATTAATGGATATACCTTTTTATATCAATGAAAATTCTTAATATATATGTGGGAATATAGTGGTAAATGTGGTGAGGAGAAAAATAATGAAACAACGAGTTGTTAGAGCAATCATCCAGGCAGCCAGCCGAGAGAGAGCAAGCGAGACGTTATCAGCTGAACGACTGTTTTTCCCTGTGTACACAACCGGGGGGCTAACCAGGATAGTCGCCAGGTGGTGACGCCCCCCCCCCCCTCAGGAATGTGGTCAAAATGGTCGTGAGTTAGTTGTCTTCTATCGACTACGTCTCTCTCTCTCTCTCTGGTCGACTGCAGATTTACTTTATTATTCCTGTAAGAGCATATATTATGACATATGGCCCCCGTTGAAGAAGGCTGAACATGGTTTAAGTATATTTAAAGCTGGAGAAGCCAGGAATAGAGAAAATAATTTTACAGTTAAAATTAGTTAAGGTAATGGTGACATAGTTTTATGTAAATAAAATATTGTATAGTACATAAGTAAATATTATTTACAAGCAGTTTTACAACACCGGGAAGTTTGACATTCAAGGAAATCTTTGAAAATATCAAGGTTATAAAAGGCTATATACAACAAAATCTAATGTACTATAAGGGAAATGTTATTGAGGAGTGTGAACAAGGGGAAGAAGAGTCACATACATATGATGGAATTCTGAAGATCATTAAGACAGGGGAACTCTACACTTTAAGATATTTTTCAGGCGGACATGGCAAGGGGAAACTTGGCATGGGCTTTCTATGCTATAGGTGTAGAGTATGAGAAATGAGGTTGAGGCTGGAAATTGCGTGAGCTCAGGACTGAGGTAAATATAAAACTACATACAATGTTAGAACCTCGGCGAACAGAGCGAGGGGAGACTTGCCCTGGGCCAATCTAACTTATCTATGTAGTTACTTGTGTAGCGAGTCCGAGGGAAAAAGTCCCGTGTGTAGGTGAGGAAGTCGAATGGACTTATATTTAATTTTCGAAGATAAAATATTTCTAGATGCAAAGGTAGAATATAGGCGGACAGAGCGAGGGGAAACTTGCTTTGGGCCACTCTACCTTAATTATTTAGATACTACTGGGTTCGTAAAGTCTTGTTGTCAGGTTAGTAATTGTTAAAGATTTCAGGGGATAAGTGGTTCAAATATCTTTGATTATCTTGATTGCAAGTGTAGCCATGTTGCTTTCGTGAGTTAATAGCCGTTTTAGTATGGATTAGAGTGTGATTGAAGTGTTTATATGGGAAATTGAAGGTATTTTTGGGTTGGTCTCGGTAATTTACGGGCGGTGAAATAAATTGTTCATTTTCCGTATAGTGTTTTAATTTGTTGACATGAATTGTATCTGTCTTACGACTTAGAGGTCGGTTGGAGCGGTTGATCCATACGATTTGAGGGGAAATTATCTCCAGTATTTCATAAGGTCCTGAGAAGAAAGGTGCTAGTTTACCAGTGTCTGGATGGTGGTATGTTTTTGCCAAAACGAGATCACCTACTTCAAAATCGGAAGCTCTATGTGTTTGGTCGAATCTCGCTTTGTCGCGTAAGTGTCGTTCGTGTGTCCTTTGATAGGCCAATTCTCTGGCGTCGTCGATTTTTGGGTAGTTTTGTACATGCTCGGATAGTTGTAGCGGGAAACTACCTAACAATAGGTATGACGGTGGAAACCCGGTCACAGAATGTGGGGTATGGTTATAAGCCTGAAGGACCTGAGGTAGTAGTTTGGTCCAGGCCGTCTTAGGTTCTTGGAGGCGCAACAGTTTAAGTTTGCCAGTAATCGTGGCGTTTAGTCGTTCACTTAATCCGTTGGCCTGAGGGTTGTTTCTTGTCGTGAGAAGTTGGCCAATGTTATGTCTAATCAAAAATCTACGAAATTTCGGAGAGGTGAAGGCAGGAGCTCTATCCGTCAAAAGTCGTTTAGGAGAACCAAACTGCATCACCTTTTTAATCACTTGGGTATAGGTGAGAATGCTGGTGGACCACGATGGAAATGCCCACGCGTACCGTGTGGCATGGTCCACTACGACATGTAAGCAGGTCTGAGAATTTCCATATTTCGCGAATCCAGAAATAGTATCTAGTGACACTAGTTCGTATGGCAGGACCGCTGGGGGGAGTTATCCCAATTCTCCGTAGATAGGTCCTTTTGGTGGTTTGACCAATTGGCATACTGAACAGGTTCTTACATGTGTCCTGATGTCATTTGTCATGCCGTCCCAAAAGTATTGGGCTGCGATCAGTCTGGTCATCTGCGAAATGCCGGGGTGATTGAAATCGCGATGGGCTCGTTGTAGTAGGGTGCCACGGAGTGATGGTGGAACAATTATTTTAGTGACAACCCGTCGTATGATGGTCATAAGGTCCTTGTCATTGAGGATATACCTTGTGTCCCTCCGTAATTCGCCCTGATGATCTTTTATTTGACCTGTGGATAGGAATCCGCAGAAAGGGTTACAGGAGAGTAGGTCCGCCTCGTACTGACGCGAGCCCTTGAGGTATTTGACCTCATAGTCGTAAGCTGAGAGTCGAAGGCTCCAACGAAAGAGGCGTCCGGTGGGGTCTTTTATGGTCTTTAGCCATTGTAAGGTGTGATGATCCGAGTAGATGACAAACCTTGTACCTAGGAGGTACACTCGGAATTTGTCAACGCACTCTACAATGGCTAAGCACTCCAGTTCAGATATAGTGTAATTACGCTCATAGGAACGCAACGCGCGACTGTAATATTGTAAAGGGTAGATGGTACCGTCAGGATGTACTTGTTTGAGTACACCTGCGATGCCCTGCGTGGAAGCGTCGCAATAGACCTGGCATGGGAGCCCTTCTTGAAATAGATGTAACACTGGTTGTGTTGCGAGGTGTTGCTTCAATTTATCAAAGGCTTGTTGACAATTCGGGCTCCAAAGCCATTTGGCGTTCTTTTTTAGTAATTGATTTAAGGGGTGGCGAAGTCTAGCATATTCTGGGATGAATTTATGATATACGTTGACGGCTCCTAAAAATGATTGTAGGGTTTTAACGTTGATAGGAGTTCTAATAGCGTTGATGATTTCGGTATTTTTAATATTAGGTGTGTAAGTCCCTGCGGTGATGTGGTAGCCGAGAAAATATATTTCATTTTGATAAAAATTATATTTTTTAAGGTTAAGTTGGAGATTTTCCTCTAAACAGAATTTAAAGAAAAGTCGAAGGTGTGTAAGGTGTTGTTCTGAGGAGTCAGAAAAAATAACAAAGTCGTCATAATAATGGGCTATGAAAGAGAGGTGGTGTTTGTGGATCAACTGGGTAATCACACGTTCGAAAATTTGGGGTGCTGATTCGAACCCAAAGGGTAAGCGTTTGAAATTATATTGCCCTTGTTGAGTCACGAAAGAGAGTAGTGGTTGACTCTCCTCCGCGATGGGGATTTGATAGTATGCATTGCTTATGTCAACGGTGCTAAATACTCTGGCTTTCGACAGGTTATCCAGTACCGTTTCTATCAATGGCAAAGGATGCAAATCCGAGGGTACTAGTTCGTTCACGCGACGGAAGTCAATGCAGAGACGCATGGTGTTATCGCGTTTGCCAACGAGTGTCACAGGAGAGGAATATGGGCTAGAGGAGGGGGTGATTATGTCATGTTTTAGAAGTTGAGATATCTGGTCCTGAATTTCCTTCTGGTAGGCATAGGGAGTTCGGTATGGTCGGAGGGAAATAACTTTATCGAAAATAATTTTGAGTTTTACAGGGGTTATGTTGAGTGGTAATACATTGAATTTATTGATAGGGAAAATATCTTTAAAAGAATACAATAATTGCTGATAAGGGATAGTCAGTTCTGGGCGTTGTTCGATAAATTCTTTAATCATTAATTCTCTAGAGGCGCATGGGCTGGTAGAAATGCTATTAAGGTTGTAAGGGTGAGAGGGGCATTCAGGGGAAGGTTGATAAATATTACTAAGGGTTGTTTGTAAGTAAGGCTCACGTGGAGGTTGAAAATCGTCAACGCCTAAGTTAACCGAGTGAATTATGGGTCGTTTAGGGTTAGAAGTTATTATTCGCGAGCCGTGCTTACAAGTGGGAAGGTCACATACAAAATGGTACAAATGTTTTGGTATTGGAACACTATTTTGAAGTATCAATTGATTATAAAAATATATTGTTAATCTTAAGAATTGCATAACATGAATAGATAGGATACCATGTTCAAGGGGTGAATTTAAAATATAAAATGTTTCATTAAAATTAAAATTATTAAATTGTATTGGTAAGGTAACTAATCCGATTGGTTTGGCATGACTAGATATAGTACGGATGATAACATCATTGTTAATAGGGGTGGAACAAATGAAACTATTAACATTTTTAATATATTCAAATTGGTTTAAACTAATTATGGAAACATTGGCTCCAGAGTTAATTAGGAATGACATCTTTAAAGAATGAATGATAGGGGTTAAAATAATTGCACTTACAGGCGTATGCTGGTTTAAGTTGCAGGTAGGTTCATTGAGCTTCGGAGGAGTTCTTCTGCCGAAGCTGGCATTACTTGGTTTCTCCCGAGCTCGTCGTTGCTGCGGTCTCGTAGACACCTGCAGACCCAGTCGATCTTTGGGGTTGCTCGACGCTGCGGACCGCAGGTGTAAAGGTCCGAAAAGTCCGCTGGTGGGGCCCTCGCTGCTGACACTGTGCGTGCCAGTGTTGTCCGCCACAGAAACGGCAAGGATATGGTGGGGTCTTGTCGACGGTGGTGGAAGGTGTTCTGCTCTGGCGCGGTGACCGTTGTTGGGCAGCTTTAGTGCTGGTGTTATCCCCTTCGTAGGTCAGCTGTTGGGCTAAGCACAACCATTCTTCTGGTCCCGAGGGTTGTGCCATCTTTAAAAGGTTGCCATAGTCACGTGGCACACCGTTGGATAGTGCTTGCACGATGGCACTCTTAGGGAGGTTGATCGCCAATCCTATTCGGACCTTGTTCTTGTAGTAGGTCTCGATCTCGGCCATCAACGTGCATTTAAGTTCATAGAACTCTTGAAGGGTGAAGCTAGGGCGTCGGGGATAGACGGCGCAGAGTGACTCTTCGACCTCTTCATAAGTCTTATTGAGTAGCGCTAAGTCTTGTGCAATTTTGCGAGGTTCGCCTCTGAGTGATGATAGAGCCTTTCGAGCTTGGCGTGCTGGCTCTAAGTTGTGGAAGTTCGGCTGAGACTCAAGTTGTGAGAAGAAGTGTGCGGCAGGTTCATCTCCGTCGTAGGTGATTGTTTCTTCAGACTCACGGTTTAAAAGTTGGTCGAGACAGAGGGTGAGAGTTCGAAGGGAAGCGGCTACAGTAGAGTCGGTCGTTGGTTCTTGTGGAACTTGGTTGTAAGTTTGTTCGATCATCGTGGTATTGCTTCTTGTTTTCTTCATACTCTGGTATATGAGGGATTTGTTTCCCGGTCAGGTCTTATCCTGTCGACTTTCAATGTGGGAATATAGTGGTAAATGTGGTGAGGAGAGAAATAATGAAACAACGAGTTGTTAGAGCAATCATCCAGGCAGCCAGCCGAGAGAGAGCGAGCGAGACGTTATCAGCTGAACGACTGTTTTTCCCTGTATACACAACCGGGGGGCTAACCAGGATAGTCGCCAGGTGGTGACGGCCCCCCCCTCAGGAATGTGGTCAAAATGGTCGTGAGTTAGTTGTCATCTATTGACTACGTCTCTCTCTCTCTCTGGTCGACTGCAGATTTACTTTATTATTCCTGTAAGAGCATATATTATGACATATGTATGTATTTTTAATAATGTAAATTTAAAAGAAATTTGATAATCAAAATTGATGCTTTTCAAGAAAATAATTGACAATATTTTGTGACCTCAGGTGAAACAACTTGTTCTTCCACACACACAGGTAATAATTTACAACATATTGATTCCCAATTATTTTACATATTTTACCTTCACTAAGTATCCATAAATATTATTTCACAAATAAAGTGTATTTTTCGACAATTTATTCCTATGAATTGCTTTTCTTTAAACTATTCTTACAAACATTCAAACGGCAGATTTTGAAGCTATAAATCTTCAAATGAAATATATGTGCTTTAATATATTGAGAGTATTATTTCGAAATTATTAAACAATAGAATAAATTTTTACATGGGTGGTTCTTAAAAAAACATTGAATAATCATAATATAACAAACACCTCCATTCTCAAATTTGGAACCTTTTTCTGTTAATTCTCTGACCCATAGGTATATAATATACCATTCAATTTTAATAGATATATTTTAATTTTGATATACATTAAAATAAAATCAATATCGGATTATAAATTGATGTCATCATTGTCAATAGAATAGTGCAAATTATTGACTCTTAAAGCATAAAATTCCAATCATCAATATATTTATTAACCATACAAATTACAAAAAAAAAATTCTAAGATATTCGAAAATATTTTTTATTGGGCCTCAAAAATTATTCAATAAATAATAAGGTATAAATTTTAATATTAAAAAAGATGGTAAAATAATTTCCCCTCTTGAATTCATCGATTTTAATCGATTCCTAATTTTTCAATATTATTTTCATATTTCATTATAAAAATATCGAATTTATGATTTTGGGAGTTTTTTTAAATAATAAAATATAGTGTAAATAATGAAAAAATTAAATGTTACCCTCTTCATATGATTTCAGATGAATGTACTAGTTCAACCACATACACATATAACCATTTTCGTCTCATATATTTTCAATACTCCTTAGTCAATTTATTTGAATATTGAATAGATAAAGGGTTATGGTTGTTTGCTCTTATTTATGGAACGTTGAACTTTCTGAAATATGGTTTAATGGACTAAAAGTGGGCGACACTTCTGTACCATTACTATCTTGAACAATTATTTTCTCCAGACCGAAAACCATCATTTGTGGCCCACCCAGATTTCTATTCCAAGAATCATGCTTGTACCAAATAAATTATTAATAGACGCATTTCTGTGCCATGAGATTTGAAACGATTCTACCTCAATTTCAGGAAAATATACATTTTTGATTTGTCGTAAGCACTTTCTGAATTAGGAAAATAAGGCCAGGCCACCTTCCGCAATGACAACGGGGAAGAATATTAGAGTTCTTCATGGCGTTGAAATAGTGCTACAACTAACCTGAGTCAATATACCTTGTATATTCCGAAGGTCTGATATTAATTTTTGAACCATCATAGATAAAAATGGCCTGTATTTTTAGAATTCTTTTTTTTTAATTTCATGAAAGCGAATAGTAATTTTTTTCAGTTGTCTATATTCAAATTTTTACACGGAGTAGAAACTAATTTTTATTATTGTGAATTTTCTATATTTGAGAGTTATATTTATTTTTATATATAATATCAATAATAATACTTTTAAAATAAAAATATTTTATTAATGATTTCAGAAGAATTCACTAGCACACCTACATACACAAGTAAGTCTTCTTGCCTTTTGTCACATTAATATTTTGTGCTTTTATTTGTTTATTAAATAAATTCAGATTTTATTTGATAAAATTTCAAAATACAAATTGAATATGCCAACCTCGCCAGCGTTTACTATGAATTTTTGTTTGCTCAACATTTATTGTTTTCACAAATTATATCCTTATCGTTATTAAAACACATATCAATAGAATAAGTGGTAATTAACTGATAGAATAATCAAAATGAGTATTTTGGGGGCTGGGACTAAAATGAATTTTATATATTTCCAATTAGCTTTATAGACACATTATAGATGTTTCTCTATAGATGCAATCGGAAATTTAGTTCTTAAAAACTATGATCTCTAAGCTGGAAATTTTTTCTAAAATTAATAGAGATGTTCCGAAAATATATGGTAATAACATGTTTTGTTCCAAGGGTGAAATATACAGATAGTAAATCAATCAACCTTGTTCTTAAACAAGTTGGCGTTCAGTAAGAGGTCATAAATTGATTTGGCGAATAATTAAGTAATAAATCCCGCCTGACCCCCTTCCAATTGAAAAAAATAATTATAATTTTCAATAACCTTTATGAAGAGATAATGTACATGATACCTTTTAATCTCAAGTTCTACTAGGTACAAATTTCAATGCTAAACAAAGCGTTTTATTTTGATCAGAAAATAAAATAATTTCAATATATACACAGGAAATAACATGTTGGAAGAAAGAAGTTGGAATTGTGATAAGAGAAAGTTTCAGTAGGAAACATATAATAATATTATTTCATGTAAAAGTTCCGCAATCGATCCTTTTGATTATAGATTTTGTCATAGAATTGTAAATAAAACAACAAAGTTTACCATTCTTATCTATTTATTAAGACGAAAATCTAAAATTTTTGTATTCATTAATCTATTCTCAGGATGAAATTTGGACAGCAATTCGGAGCTGGACTCTTCTGAATTACATTTAGGCATTGTAAAAATATTGGGTGTGTGATATAACATTCAATTTAAATGAAGAAAATTGCTAAATATAATCGATTGGTGATATCTATTGTTATTGGAGCCCTCTGAATGTTGTTTTTTTTTTAGGGATCAGGACTATTTACAACCCTTTATTTTTACATATATATTTCGAACCTTTTTGGGAAAATTATGATTCCAATTCTAGAGTTCTCTATATTATGTATATCTAGTAAAATATTCCAATATAATGATCTAGAAACAACTGGCAAGTTTACCACTCCCCCTCCTACTAAGACAAGCAGACCAACCTTGTGGACGCGAGGTAATTTTTTTTCTTTAGTAAATATACCTTCTATTGTTGTGAAAAATATATTTATTTGAAATTCTTCATTTATTGTGACCCATCAATTTTTTATTTTTATAATTATGCCCTTTATTGTGAAAATCAACCAACAGGTTCTTCCATTCATTACAAATAAATTCACCAGATTAAACCACGATAGCGGTAGAAATTCATTTGTAAAAAATCAAGTTTGATCATCAACCAGGTGCAAGGATACGTTTAACAATATGGAATACATCCTTCTTTTACTTTTATTGTTTTGTTTAATTACCTACAGCAATAAAAAATAGTCATAATTGGAATACTCTATTCCATTATTTTTTATTATTTCATTTTGATTTAGAGCGCCATTTCCGCCTAGGGACACTTGCACTAAAAAGGTAATGTGATAGGTAGTGACGCAGTGAGGAATAAAGGAAGAAGGTCTGAATTGGTTTCTGCAAAGGACATCTCAGTAGTCCTGCCCTGCAATACGAGCTTAGAAGCGAAGTATTGTTTTCAGGGTTCAGCAATCTCAAGATGCTCTGTAAGTAGCATTAGATCAGATGGGCAAAAGGCGTGAAGATCGAAGGAGAGGTAGGTAATGGGAGAATATGGTAAAGAATTTTTTTCTGAGAGAGGTTAAAAAGAGATGGTGTCTCAAGAGCTGCGCTGCTGTCGGTGATTCAGCTCGACCAGATGAAAAATAGAATTAAACGAAAAATGAGTGGGCGCATCGTGCTGATGATGGCCTGGGTCGAGCGTTAGAGAAAAAAAAAGTCTTGCTGGTTACCCAAGCTCTCCGTGTGGAGTTAACATAGGGAAGAAGAGTGTACCAGGTCGATGAATCATTAAAAAATAAAAATTAAAAAAGGTTGACGAGCAGGAGTCTCAGGAACCGTTGAAGAGGTTAAAGGATGGAGGTAGATTGTGAAAACAGGGCTCGACTGTTGCCATTGATTGATTGAACCCGAGTTTGAGGAAAAAAGAATGAAATAAAGAATGCTGGGACGGCGACCTGGGTGTAAATTAAAAAAGTCGGCAAACAGGAACTCTGCGATGGACGAGGGGTGGTTAGAACGAAGGCATAGAAGGCCAATGGAAAATGATCAAGAGACGAGAGAAGCATGGAAGGCCTATAATTGAATGATTGACAGGTAAGAGTGTTGAAGTAAGAAAGAATATCTCTGCTAATGATGGATGCTAATGATGTAACAAGGTCATTCCACCCCTTTAGAAGTAGGGAAGGAAAGACGAAGTAGAAAAAAAAACTAGGGGAGAGTTCAATGCGTGCGTCCTTGAGCTGTCGTTGGGATGTAGATTGGATTTAATTGTCCTTTTAGTCTCCTTTGGTCTCATGTACAGGATCGATTTTAGAGATGATGGGGACCTCTTCATTATAATATTGTAATTTATAGTTTTATTTGTAAGTTGTGGGAAAAATGGAAGGCACATTATGAGATGAGATAATTTAAAATTGATATTTATAAAAATACAAATCTAGGATAAGTTTTTAAAACTTTTAAATATTGAGAAATATCAATTGGAATAGTAATAGGTCAAGTAATATAAAGAGTGTAATAATTTAATTATTAATACTATGGCCATAAAAAAATAAGGTATTAAAAAAAACTCACAAATAAGTTTAGAAAATATGATTTGAGTAATTAAAATATAATATGATTTTTTTTTATGTAAAATTGAAAGTTGCATATTTGGATAATGCCATTTTAGGTGAATTTAAGAAAGGCATGTAAGATTATTAAAAATGCGTGATTGAATATTTTTAATAATAAAATTGAAAATGATTAATTAAAATTTATAATTTGATTAAAATAAAGTAAAAATGATAAATGAGAGTGTGAAAGTTTTAAAATTTGGATAAAAATGTTATAAGAAAGGTTATAATTGATTTTAAAATGCTTAAAGTGAAAATACAAGTATAAAATTTATGGGGAAAATGTCAGAAACAAAGTTTAAGGTACCTTGAAATGGCTGATGCTGGCTGGAGTTGATCTCTGGAGATGACTGTTTGGAAGAAGGCTGCTTGTTGCATGGGATCCGTCGAAGGAGGAGATGAGGGCCTCCTTAGATCTTCGCAGTGGGGTTTCATGTTGGTGAGGGCATCCGCGACGTAGTCGTCCCTGACCTCCGTCATCCTCTGCATGCTGCTGTCCTCAGTTATCCTGTCGACTTTAACGGGTTCTGTAGTAATCCCGAAGTGGAATGTGCTGGGCAGCCGTGGTAGTGGGTGCGTGATGGGATTCCCGCACTGGAACAGCAAGAGACAGAGGCAGGTCTAGATGGTAACTCCAAGAAGGTAGAGGTAGACCACGGACGAAGGCAGACAGCCCACGGGCGCCACGGATGCCCAAAGCCTACATCGCGGATAGGGGTGAGAGACCCGACCGTATGACGGCGTCGCTCTGAAAACAACTGAAACAACTACTAACTTTCGTCCCATTTTGGGGGGCTTTTATATTGGACGCTCGCAGATGGCGGCGAGTTCTGATTGGCTCCCGTAATCACGCCACCTGTCAGGCGCCGGGTTATTTATTACGTCTGGCCACCTGTTCGGCCACCTGCTGACGGGGGGGGGGGGGGTTGAACTCATTATCATAAACACCTGTTTGTCTGGTCCATGGCGTCGTCTGGACTTTGTCGTCTGGTCCATGGTGTCGTCTTGGTCTACCTTTACCCCTTTATTTTATTTGTCACTATTTTTACAAGATCGATACATTTTTATATAGATATGGGGTTATAATAAATATTAGAGGAAGGTTGTGATCTATCTATGTCAAAATATACTACATATATATATATATATATATATATATATATATATATATTGTTACATCATGATTAATGGCGTATTTATTATATTATTTTTAATATATTTGAAATTTAAATTATATATTTATTAATTTTATATTCTATGATATTTATTTAAAACAGATTATTTTCAGATTATCATCATTTGTATTTAGGTACACTGTGACTTCACTGCTCTCTTTGATGTGAGAAAATAAATAAATGATTCTGGTGGCTACATAAAGTAGACTTATCTCATTATTCCCTTTTATAAATTTGTAGGATGGTTGAAACACGCTCTGGTAAGATGCCAGACCCAGCACAGGAGAGAATCAAGGCTGAAGAGTCTGCCAAGCCGCAACCTGGTGCAACAATTGGTAGAGATGCTAGTTCCGACCCAGTTGTCCTGAATCCCAACATCGACATCCCCAAGTATGATGGAACAGAAGACCCTCGCCCATGGATTGAATCTCTTGAAGAAATTGACTTCCTGTACCATTGGGCAGACTACATTATATCCCGTTATGCTGCCATAAATATGATTGGTAGCGCCAAAACCTGGCTGAACCTACACAAAGTAAGTTTCACCAGCTGGGAAAATTTCAAGAGCCGCCTAATTGAGGATTTTGCCTCAGACGCCAACAAAGAAGAAATGAGGATTAGATTAAACAGGATACAACAGTGGAATGAACCTGCAATCAGGTTCGCAGAGGATATCCTTGTACTGTGCAACAAGGTCGACCCCCAAATGGAAGAAGAGACTAAAATAAACTGGGTTATTGGAGGGTTAAAGAAAGAATACTCTTTTGCCCTTCACCTAAACCCTCCTAAAAATACCAATGAACTTCTAGAAATTTGTAAAAAGCTGGATTTGTTCGAAAAGAATTACCAAGAACGTGCAGAAAAATCAAAAGCTCTTTATAATGGACCACGCTCTCCTTGTCCCCATCATCAAGAGCAATGGAAGAATGCTACGTCGTTCAGAAGACCATATCAGAACACCTCCAAGCCCCAGGCCCCCGCTCCGAGGTACTACCAGAACACCTCCAAGCCCCAGGCCCCCACTCCGAGGTATTACCAGAACAAGCCTCTGCCCCAGGTATCTGCCCCTAGACGATCTTACACTCCCAATCCTGAGCCAAAACCGGTCTACCCAAGTAAAACATACAATAAGAATCCAAATTCAAATAGGAATAGGACAGAAGACGGGAGACCAATATGTTTCAAGTGTAACAAGCCAGGACATAGCGCGGTATTGCAGAGTCAGGTTTGTAAGAATTGTGGAAGAGGACCCCATAGTTACACAAGACAAGGTCGAAGAAGAAATCCGAATGGATAATGGAACTCAGAAGTCGAGACCTCTGCTCTACTCTGACGTAAGTAATAGCCCGTACTCGAGTATCCCTACAAGGAATAGATATGCTGCATTAGAAGATTTAAACTAAACATCGCGCCTGAGTCCGTCAATCAAAGCAAGTCGACCATAAATGGAATTAAAAAGTTAGACCCCAAATATAAAATGAACATTAACGTGGATAGAATCGGTATCTGCGAAGCTTTGATTGATACAGGCGCCGATCTTTCAGTGGTCGACCTTAGTACAGCTCTTAACACAGGTCTTGAAATAATAAATCCTGATAAAATGTGCTCCGGACCCGATGGCAAAGAATTAGATATCGTAGGAAATATTATTTTAAATATAAAATTTGATGACAAAACAATTACACATCAATTTGTGATAATGAGAACACATTTGCGAATATTTATACTTGGACGTGATTTTCTTAAGAAAATGAACGCAAAAATTGATTGTCAGCGTGAAATAATCAAATATGACTTGACAGAAAATCGTGACGTAATCAAATATCAACAGAAGAAAATAAAAAGTGCAAAGGATGCCATTATACCAGAACTTTCTATTAAATTGATTAATGCATTTGTAGAAGCAGAGGATGGCGAATACATCATCGAGAAAAACCATAAAATGTTTCAAACAAATGGACTTCGACTAGCGAGAAGCTTAATAAATGTTGTGAATAAGGAAACATATATCTGGATAACAAACCCTTACCCTCGACCATTAAAAATATTAAAAAACCAAACATTGTGCTTTGGAAGCCAGCCAGCCGAAGTGAATCTTATGGAAGAAAGTGAACAAAAAGAGCATGAAGAACCCCAATTTCAGATAAACGAAAATTTAGCATATACGGAAAAGGAGCAATTGAAACAAGTTTTGGAAAGGTACGAGGATTTGTTTTCGTCGGGATTAGGAAGATCCAACTTAGCGAAACATCGGATCGATACAGAAGGCGCAAAACCGATCAAAGACAAGCCGTATAGGGTGAGCGCGAAAGAGCGAGAAATCATAAAAGAACAAATTGATGAAATGCTCAGAGACGGCATAATTAGACCATCCTCGAGTCCATGGTCCTTCCCTGTAATCTTGGTCAAGAAGCAAGATGGTAAGTACAGATTTTGCGTTGACTACAGAAAATTGAATGATGTAACAGTGAAGGATGTTTACCCAATTCCCAGAATTGATGAAGTATTGGATACACTTCAAGGATCCAAATACTTTTCAGCAATTGACCTTAAATCAGGATATTGGCAAGTAGAGGTTGAGGAGAAAGATAAAGAAAAGACAGCCTTCACTACAGCACATGGCCTATATGAGTTCAACGTAATGCCCTTTGGTCTATGCCTTGCCCCTGCTACATTTGAGAGGAACATGGAAAATATGCTTGGTAATCTTAGATGGCAAATTTGCTTATGTTATCTAGATGACGTAATCATTTATAGCTCGGATTTTTCAACACATCTCAAAAGAATAGAAGCTGTTTTAAAATGTTTTCGCGAGGCTAATTTAAAATTGAACAACAAAAAATGCCAATTTGCTTTCGAAGAACTGGAGATTCTTGGCCATATAATTAATCAACATGGTATAAAACCAGCGGAGCATAATATCAAGGGTATTAGAGATTTTCCTCGGCCCAAAAAGATAAAAGAAGTTCAATCATTTTTAGGAATGTGCTCATATTATAGAAAATTTATCAAAGGTTTTTCAAAAATTGCCGATCCATTAACCAGTCTTATAAAAAAGAATGTACCTTTTACCTGGACAGAAAATCAAGAGAAAGCATTTCAAACCCTTAAAGTAGCATTGATAAATCCTCCAATCTTAGGGCACTTTGACCCGAATGCAATTACTTACATTCATACTGACGCATCTAACATCGGCCTGGGTGCAACATTAGTCCAAAAGTTCGGCGATAAAGAAAAAGTTATCTCATATTTAAGTCGAACACTGAGCAAACCTGAGCAAAATTATTCGACTACCGAAAAAGAATGTCTAGCTGTTGTGTGGTCAATGTCCAAGTTACGACCCTACCTATATGGAAGGCACTTCAAAATCGTAACTGATCATCACGCACTATGCTGGCTTAAGAATCTGAAAGATCCGACCGGCCGATTAGCACGATGGGCACTGAAGATTCAGGAATATAATTTCGAAATCATACATAAATCGGGTAAAAAACATCTGGACGCTGATGGTCTATCTAGAGGACCCTTACCTGTAAACGAATGGGACGAAGATTATGAAAGACTATTTCTGAATCAAATAATAGACGAAAAGGATGATTTTATTGTGAATATTAAGGAGAACCTTAGTGGAAACAAGCGTTCAATTACACAGAACTTCAAAGAAGAAAATGGGTGTCTCTACAAGAAAAATCCAAATCCTGAAGGTAGGGCATGGTTGCTGGTAGTGCCAAAGAAGAGAAGGAAGGAAGTCATGAGTGAATACCACAACCATATGCTGAATGGCCATCTGGGCGTCGCCAGAACCACTTACCGATTGAAGAATAAATACTATTGGCCTTCCATGTTGAAAGATGTTTCAGAATTTGTAAAGACGTGCCATCTTTGCCAAAGTCGGAAAGGTTCAAATCACTTGCCTTCTGGACTTCTACAACCTATTCCCCCAGCTAACTACCCTTTTGAAAGAATCGGAATTGACTTTGTTGGCCCCTTGCCATCAACGAAAAGAAGAAGGAAGTGGATAATTGTGTTGACTGATTATTATACCAAGTATGCTGAAACAAAGGCAGTATCAGAAGCAACCGCGAAAGAAGTCTCTACATTTTTAATCGAACATATTATTTTACGTCACGGGGCCCCAAGATTTCTTATTAGCGATAGAGGTTCACAATTCACTAGCAATTTGATGAAGGAGGTAATGAAAATGTGCAAAGTGAAACACTGCTTCACAACGAGCTACCACCCCCAGACTAACGGACTAACGGAACGGCTAAATAGAACTTTAATCAATATGATCAGCATGTATGTGAACACAGACCAAAAGAACTGGGATGAAATCCTCCCTTTTATCACCCACGCGTATAATACCACGATTCAAGAAACCACAGGCTACTCTCCATTTTTCTTGTTGTTTGGAAGGGAACCCATGTCCCTCTTAGACGACGAGAATATCCCAACGGACAGTAACATGGACGATTACGACGAATATATAGAAAACTACTTAGATAAAATAGCAAGGAGACGAGACAGGTAGTCATTAACAACACAGAGAAGACTCAGGAAAGAATGAAAAGAAACTATGACAAAAAACACAATGAGAAAATCTATGAACCAGGACATTTAGTGGCAGTTTGGACACCAGTCAGGAAAATCGGAAAATGCGAAAAACTATTGAGAAAATATTTTGGCCCATATCGAATATTAAAGAAGCTGTCTAATGTAAATTACTTAATTGAGCCGAAAGATAATCCTGGCCAAGACCCATTGATTGTCCATGTCTCAAGACTCAAACGCTATTTTCAGAGAATTGATGAGGTAACTCACGAGGACGTGACGACCTCTGGAGAGGGGGAAATGTTACATCATGATTAATGGCGTATTTATTATATTATTTTTAATATATTTGAAATTTAAATTATATATTTATTAATTTTTATATTCTATGATATTTATTTAAAACAGATTATTTTTAGATTATCATCATTTGTATTTAGGTACACTGTGACTTCACTGCTCTCTTTGATGTGAGAAAATAAATAAATGATTCTGGTGGCTACATAAAGTAGACTTATCTCATTATTCCCTTTTATAAATTTGTAGGATGGTTGAAACACGCTCTGGTAAGATGCCAGACCCAGCACAGGAGAGAATCAAGGCTGAAGAGTCTGCCAAGCCGCAACCTGGTGCAACAATATATATATATATATATATTATATTAATCACACTTTAGATATATATTAATGTTAACTCCTTATGCGAAAATATGAAATTACATTTGTTTTATTCAAATTTTCCTATATTCTAAAACATTGTTCATTTAGATGATTAAGTGAATGACTCATATTTTCAATAGAATCTACTCCTTCAACAGTTTCCTTACGTTCCACAGGTGAGTATGAGAGATTAATCAATATGAAAGACCAGAATTCAATCCAAAGTCTGTAATTGTTGTAATTTTGACCTTCTATTTGGAGTGCATTCAGAACACTAAGTTTAACTTTCATATTTATATTTATAATTTATTTTAAATATAGAAAACAATATAATGTAATTTTATCAGAAACACTTGTAAATTCAACGTTGTATAATCAATATATGAATTTAATGAACTAGAATTTATATGTTTTGTTTAAGAAACAACTGGAAAGGTTACTACTCCTCGATCTACTGAGACAACTAAACCAACTATATCGCAACCAGGTATAACTAATTTATCTTTATATATTTCAAACTTTATATATTCTCCTGAAACATTTAAATATATTTTTGTTATTAATATTTAAAATATATATATATAGTAAATTAGGCAATTGGCCAGGTGTGTGGATTTTAAAAAGTTGTTGTTCATCATATTTATATATTATGAGGCGGCTACGCTCTGAATCTAAAATATTTGTCATATTTCACTCCTTTTCTCTACGTGGATATCATTATAGATTATAAACTGATATTCAAAATTATTGTGATTTCATTATAATATTATATTATAGATTCATTCAATCAACTATAAATACAAAGCGCGATGTCGCGCCAATGATACTGGCGCCTACAGGAAAGCAATACAAGAGAGAGAGAGAGAGAGAGGGAGAATCTATTTATATATCCAAAAATATATGCACAAAGGTATTTACCATATTCATTAAATTGGTTTCAAACAAGCATACTATATACATAGGTAATTTAATTTAAACACACCTCAAAACAAAGAAAAAGGGAAAAAAGCATATATACAGCACATACAGTTACAATTATACCTAACACTTGAGATTATTTAAAAATTTTGATATAAATTTACAAAATCTATTGAATTCAATGTATGAGTCCCTGCTGGATATCAGTGTTGCCGAGAGGAAATTGATATAAAGAGACAAAATGCCTCTCCCGTTAAAATATATGTCTAAAAGCTGGTGTTGTGGCTCTGTCACCTGTTATACCTATTATCTCAATTTATATTAACAATATTAATATTAAATCAGATAATAAATTGAATAATTATGTCTGAAAATTTATATTTTCGAATATTTCATATAAAAAACACTTATTTCACATGAGAAAATTAAGAGCTTTGTATAACAAGTAAGGACAATGCAAGGCCAAGGAAGGAAAGAAGTTTGTGAACCAAATAATGGTCGTCAAATATTTAAATAGCAACCCTTTTCTGAGGTACTTAGGGACACCGCAACAGGATGATCAAGTAACTTCAATAGCCTTTTTCGATCTCTATGTTCATTGTTTTGCAAATGTAATTCCTTTCATTGTATTGATTGTTGACTTAAAGATACGTTTTCAGGTGGATCTTCCAGTTCATTAACACCTACAAGTATGTTTCATTGTGTTTATTCATATCATTGAAAATATGCGTGTACTTTTTACCTGTAAAATTGGTCATCTTTTAAAAATATTCCACATGCTTAATTGAAAAATATAAATTATTTTATTGAATTAAATACACATTTCTACCTTGATGAAGTCTTCATGTAATTTCATAATGCATATTCTTGTCAATTTATGAATATATCCTTCTGATATCAATGAAAATTATTTAAAAATATTTTTTTTCTGAATATTTTTGATTCCAAAGAAATTTGATATTCAAAATTGATGCTCTTTAAGAAAATAAATCACATTTTCTTGTAATTTCAGGTGAAACAACTTGTTCCTCCACACACACAGGTGACATTTTACAACAAATATATTTCCATATGTTTTACAAATGTCAACTCCACTAAGGATCCGTAAATGAATACATTACTTTTCAAATAAAGTGTATTTTCAGACAATATTTATTTCTATGAATCGTTGATCTCTCTCTTCAAAATATTCTTACAAGTATTCAAAGGCAGATTTTGAAGCTATGTATCTTTAAAATAAATTTAAGTACTTGAATATCTTAACAGCATTCTAGAGAAATTATTAAAAATGAAATAAAAATAATTCGGTCATATTGGTGGTTTAAAAAAAACATTGAATAATCATACTATAAGATACACTTTCCTTCTCAATATTTGGAATTTCTTTCTGTTAATTCTGACCCATAGGTATATAATATACCATTAATTTTAATAGGTATCTTTCAATTTTAAAATACATTAAGATAGAATCAAAATTGAATTATAAATAGTTTTCAACATGGTCAATAGATTGATGAAATTATTTGACTCTTGAAGCAAAAATTTGAATCAACAATTTCATTAATTACCATAAAAATTTAGAAAAATTTATTTTTCTGATATATTGGAAAAATTATTTTCATTGGGCCTCAAAAAATTACCTAATGAATGATGAGGTATATATTGCAATATTAAAGAAGATACTTTCCTCCTTTCAGTTCAAATATTCAAAAAAATTGATTTTGAGACTTTTTTATAATTCAAATGTGGTATAAATACGGAAAAAATTAAACAATATGAGACACCAGAAATAAATCCACAGACTATATAATTGTTCCAGTCTTGACCTTTAATTTTGGCGGCTTTTAGCCCCAATTTAACCTTTCATTTGTATATTAATAATTTCATTTTTAAATATTGAAAACACTCTAATGTCATTCCACTAGAAATACTTAAAATTAATGTTTATATTTATTTTATAAATTCATTGAACTAGTATTTATATGTTTTGTACTTGAAACAACTGGAAAGGTCACTAGTCCTCGTCCTACTAAGACAACTAAACCAACTATATCGCAACCAGGTATAACTAATTTATATTCATTCCAAACTTTATATTTTCATAAAACATTTGAATATATTTGTGTTATTTATTTTTGAATAATAAAAATAGCTATTTATTTTATAAAATATATTAAGCCATTGACTGAGTGGGTATAATCAAAAGCTATTGTTTTTCAATATTCATCACATTTGAATATTATAAGGGGCTACACTCTGAATCTCAAATTGAATATTTGTCATTTTTTCACTCTACTTTCAACGCGGATACCGTTAATGATATTAATCTTATATTAACACAGGTATTATACACAGGTATTATTTCACCAATAATACCTTACTCTATACTATATATATTTTTGGAAAAATAATAGAAAAAATAAAAATAAAATGGTCAGGTGCTGATATTAAAAATAAAAATGGTATATCCTGACCAGGAACTTCTTTAAAGAACATGAGCTTTTGATCAGGATATGTTATTTAATTTTATATTCAGATTTGGCAAGAATTCGAAAAATGATCGTCTATCTTGGCAAGGTATATGCTCAATAAGATTTATTGACATTTTATTTTTATCTTTGGCCCAAATTCAAAATAATTCAAGTTGCAGAATCTGTAGTATTGTGTATGTACTATGCCTAGTTAAGTACTTGTCAAAGAAGAATGAAAACTCGAATTACCATTTTTTTAAATAAAGTATTAAAACATGAATAAACCGTTTAGAAATGAATAAATTAAATCGTTTTATATTTTCTGTATTTTGGATAGGTTATCTTGAATTGATTACTATAGTTGAGATATATTTTCTTGAATTCTATCTTTCTTAGATATTGTCATAATTATTATATTTAACTTTATATTAACGTTATTAATACTCAATCACAAAATGAATTGAATAATTATGTTTAAAAAATATATAATTCAAATATTTTATCTAATAAACACTTTTTACATGGGAAATTTGAGAGTTTTCAATAACGAGTAAAGAAAATTATTTTTATGAAATTATTGCGCTGTTCCGTTGCGCTGTATGTGGGTATCATAACGGATATTTTTTATTAGTGTCGTTCCACTCTCTAGATCTCATACTCTGTAATTTCTTTGATATGTTTCTATCAGCTATAAGTTAATAACCAAAAGGAACAGCAGTCAGAAGCCCGATAATTTAATGAGTGTTTGTAAACATAGTTTGTGAAAGTGGATGTTGGCACCTAAGGAAGCCAATAGGAGGTCGACTAGGCGAGGCCGAAGAGAGAAAGGAGATGTTGTGGACCAAAAATGGTTTAATTAAATAACAACCATTTTCTTAGGTACTTAGGGACAACGCAACTGGATGATCAAATAATTTTCCATGGCCTTATTCAATCTCTATGTTCATTGGTTAGTAAATATAATTCCTTTCATTGTATTGATTGTTAACTTCAAGATACGTTTTCAGGTGGATCTTCCAGTTCAATAACATCTACAAGTTAGTTTTATTGTGTTTATTCATATGATTGAAAATATGTGTGTACTAATAACCTGAAAAATCGTCAATAAATAAATATATTCCACAAGCCAATTTTTAAATAACAATTCATTTTATTGAATTAAAACATCCTATAAATATTTTCATAAACTTTTCTACCTTTATGAAGTTATCATGTTATTTGATGATACATTTTATTTTTAATTATTAATATAATTCTGTAATATCAATTAAAAATATTTAAATATATAAACATTTTCTGAATACTGTTGATTTCAATGATATTTGATATTCAAATTGATAATATTTATGAAAATAAATCACATTTTTGTTCTGACCTCAGGTGAAACTCCTTGTTCTTCCAAACTAACAGGTAATAATTTCCAACATTTCGATTACTATATGTTTTACATATTTCAACTTCACTAAGGATCAATAAATAAATGAATTAATTCACAAATAAAGTGTATTTTTAGACAATTTGTATTCCAATGAATCGCTTATCATCAACCTATCCTATAAAATTATTCAATGACAGATTTTGAAGCTATGTATCTCTCAAAGAAATTTAACTGCTTGGAAATATTAACAGTATTCTAAATAAATTATTAAAAATAAAATAAAAAGCATCGTTTATATTGGTGGTTTGAAAAAAACATTGAATTATCATACTATAACATACGCTTTCCTTCTCAATATTTGGATCTTATTTCTGATAATTCTAACACATAGATATATAGGTAAGAGAATAGTAATTTTTTCAGTTGTCTATATTCAGATTTTCACACCGAGCAGTAACTGATTTTTATTATTGTGAATTTTCCATATTTGAGAGTTATATTTATTTTATAGATAGTATGAATAAGAATAATTTTAATTAAAAAATATTTTATTAATGATTTCAGAAGAATTCACTACCACACCCACATACACAAGTAAGACTTCTTGCCTTTTGTCTCATTAATATTTCTTGCCTTATATTTGTAAATTAAATAAATACAGAATTTATTTGATAAAATTTCAAAATACAAATTAAATGAGCCAACTTCTCCTGCGTTTACCATGAATTTTTGTTGGCTCAACTTTATTGTTTTCACAAATGATATTCTTATTGTTATTAAAACTCATATCAATAGAATAAGTGGAGATTAACTGCCAGAATAATCAAAAGGAGTATCTTGGGGTCTGGGAATTAAATGCATTTTTTATATTTTCAACTAGCTTTGTAGATACATTATAGAAGTTTCTCTGAAGTTTCATATTAAAACACTATAAAATATATATTTTTAATTCCATTTATAAATGCAATCGGAAATGTAGTTCTGAAAAAATTTGATTTCTAAGTTGGAAAATATTTCCTAAAATTAATAGAGATGTTTCAAAAATATATGATAATCACATTTTTTGTTCCAAGGGTGAAATATACAGATAGTGAATCAATCAATCTTGTTCGTAAACAAGTTGGCGTTCAGCTAAGAGATCATAAATTGATTTGGCGAATAATTAAGTGGTAAATCCCGCCTGACCCTTCCAATTGAAAAAATAATTCTAATTTTCGAAAACGTTTTTGAAGAGATAATGTTTATGAAACTTTTAATCTCAAGTTCTACTAGGTACAAATGTCAAATTGAAACAAATCGTTTTATTTTGATCAGAAAACGAAACAATTTCTGTATATACACAGGAAAAAAACATTTTGGGAAATAGAAGATTAGGTTGTGATAAAAGAATGTTTCAATAGGAAACATCTAATAATATTATTTCATGTTGAAGTTCCGCATTCCATCATTTGGATTATAGATTTTGTCATAAAATTGTGAATAAAACAACACATGTTCACTATTCTTATCTATTCATTAAGAGGAAAATCTAAAATTTAGCATTCATTAATCTATTCTCAGGAAGAAATTTGTACAGTTCTTAAGAGCTGGACTCATTAGAATTTCTGTTAGGCATTGTAAAAATAATAGGTGTGTGATATAACATTAAACTTGAATAAAGAAAGTTGTTGAATATAAACGATTGGGGTTATCTATTGATATTGGATCCTCTGAAATGTTTTTTTTTAGTGATCAAGGCTATTACCAACCATTTATTTTTACATATATATTTTAAACCTTTTTGAAAAAATTATGATTCCAATTCTAGAGTTATCTATATTATGTATATCTAGTAAAATATTCCAATATAATGATCTAGAAACAACTGGCAAGTTTACCACTCCCCCTCCTACTAAGACAAGTAGACCAACCATGTGGACGCGAGGTAATTATTTTTCTTTAGTAAATATACCTTCTATTGTTGTGAAAAATATATTTATTTGAAATTCTTCATTTATTGTCACCCATCAATTTATTATTTTTAAAATTATGCCCTTTATTGTGAAAAACAACCAACAGGTTCTTCCATTCATTACAAATAAATTCACAAGATTTAACCACGATAGAGGCAGAAATTCATTTTGTAAAAAATCAAGTTTGATCATCAACCAGGTGCAAGGATACGTTTAACAATATGGAATACATCCTTCTTTTACTTTTTTTGTTTTGTTTGATTGCTTACAGCAATTCTCAATAACTCTATTCCATTATTTTTTAATATTTTATTTTGATTTAGAGCGCCATTTCTGCCTAGGGACACTTGCACTACAAAGGTAACCTAAATATTGAAAGGAAAGAAAGAAAGGCATTTGGAATCTGTACAAGAATTAGTATGCAAGTTTTAGGTAGATGCAAAGAGAATATATATCAAAAAAATTTAAATATGTATGAAGGTTTTGTATACAAATATAGTTGAATGTAAGCAAATTTCGAATTATTGTGAGTATTCAAGAAAAACAATTTACAGATTGAAGAAAATTTTAAAGAATATTTATTCATGAAAATATGCAATATTTTACAGAATTATTTATTTTAAACTATTGAAACAGAGTTGAGCGTTTCATAGTAATTTGTAGTTTTTTTTATAAAATTAAAAATAAATCTGCAAAATGAGTCGAATTTTAAATATTTGTCTTCCGTTGAAATTTGATCAAACGGGTTTGATACATTTAGTTCATTGTTCATTCATACTCTTGGAAGATGGGGCAATTTAGCAGCGATGAATAGAAGTCTGTTCCTCACATCCACAGATAATCTCGAATCCTGCACTACTTTGATGAATTTTAAGAAGCTTTTAAAATTTCGTGATTTGTAATGAATTGAGAGTTGTGTAAATGTCCCAAAATAGTTCAGAATATTAGCGGTAAAGAAACTTTAAAATGTTTGGTTAGTATTCTTCTTTAATTGTGTTCTTCTATTTAAAAAAAAAAATTCAATTATGTCTTGAATATCCAAGTCATAACGCTGTTAATCCTCAATCGGTAAATTATCCAGATCATATTTCAGATTCCTGGATTCCATGTAATCCGTAATGAAAGTAATATTTGTCAGCGAATGCACACAAATATAGCTATTTGTTTTATAAGTTTGTGTACACCATAATAATAATTGATATCGGAGCGCGTTTAATTTGTTTATATACTTTTTACTTCTATATTTATACCAGACCACAGTTCCATAAGTGAGTATCGGTTTAAATATTGTTTTTATAAAATTAGTCTTTGCTTGGTGCTTAGTCATCAAGATTTGCCACATATCGAAAAGTGTATTTTTTTTAGTCTTGGGGGAGTTCTATTTAGAATATTATTCAAGTGAGGAATAAAATTTAATTTATTCTTTCATCAATGCTTTGCAAAGGTTAATTCCCAAGATTTTTATTTCTTGAAAGGGCGTACTAATATTTTTTTTTTAATTTAATTTCCAATTTAATTTTGTTATGCAAATGTAAAATACTAGTTTTATCAAGAAATATTTTAAATTTGATTTCTGTACACCAGTCATCAACCTTTTCCAAAATATGCGCAATTGAATTTTTGAAGGTTGCCAAATATTTTTTTCTGCATATTATTGTGACCTCATCGTATAGCAAATTATTTCGGAGTTTAGAAGTTGTATTTTGGTTAACATATCATTTATGAATATTATCCAAAGCAATGGACACAATGTTCCACCTTGTGGGCAACCTTTTGATGTTGTTTTAGAAATTTTTCTGTTACTATAATTGGAAATTATTTTCCTATATTTCAAAAGAGGTTGTCAAGTTTTGATCAGATGAACAGGCAAATTATCTCCATCAATTCTTCTAATCAAAGCTGGTCCCCTGTATTTTCGAAGGCTCCTTCAATGTTTATTGCAATTAGCGTTACTAATTGTTTCTGCCAATGTTTTATTATAGTATCTGTTATTTAATTTAAGCACGTGTTCGTTGATTTTGATTTAACGAATCCATGTTTTCTGGAGCTCAAAAAATTGTTTCATAGAATTCATAAATTCGAATTTTCAAAAATTTGATATTAGGGAGATAGGCCGATAACTTTTTGTTGATTCTAAATTACATTTTTGTGGTTCAAGAATTACCCTTGAAGCTGCTACTTTCCATTTCTCAAGATAATACCCCTTTTGAAATCAATAAATAAATAGTTTGCATAACATAGGCTTTATTTTTGCGTAAGCACATTTAATCATATTGTTACATATGTCTAACCCTGGAGCCTTTTTAATATCAGAATGCGATATGTTATCATTTATTTATTTTTCTTCGACAATAGTTATACTCGTATTGTTCATTCGTAGCTAAAAATTTCGAATTATTTTTTTTTTTAAATTATTCAAATTGGGATTGTCTTCAGGAATTTAATTGTATGTTAATTTGGTCATTGTTTTCTCTCTTAGATATTCTGTTGATTTGTTAATTATGGGAATTCTATTCGGTACAATTGATGATTTTAATTTATTGAAAATCTTATATGCATTATCAAAGGGATTATCTATGTAATATTATTAATAACATATCGCCAATTAGTTCTTTCAGCTTTTTTGTTGTATTAGTGCATTTATTTCTTGCCGACGTGAATGTATTGTAACTGATTGTTTTATGACAGTAATACAAGTTTATGATATAATGAAAATTATATTTATTATTTCCAGTTCATTAGTCCATCAGTCTTTTCTGAAAGCATCTTTATTATTAGGGGATATAACCTTCCAAGATTTATATGCTGATTTTCTAAATAGATTTTTGAGTGCATTCACTATTCAATCAATGTCTGCCATCAATAATAAATTTGAAGTTTTGAATTGATACATCCATATTCAAACATATATGTTGATTTGTGTGCATTAGAATATAACTCAAAATATTCTTTAAAATATATTTTTCTCCTTAAATCAAAAGATAAAAATGAACTTAATATAATAATCTTAATAAAAAATACTATACCTAATAATCTTAATATAAAAAACACATTTTGATACAAATATATTTGAATTTTATAAAAATAACTATATGTCAATTCAAAGAATTAACTTGAAGAGAGATTATCAATATCACAGCATATTCGAAAAATGAATTTGAAAATAGAAATTCGTAAAAAGAAAGGTATATAACATCACTTGTCTCCATCCATACAATGTTTATAGTGTGTACAATGAGTACATGTAATACACAAAGCTCTATTTTATGAAACATGATTTTAAACAGTATAATTCTATAGATTTTGTGTAAAAATTAGGTAACCTATATGAAAGTTCCGATAAATTAAAAGATTATGAAACCATGAAATATAAGGCAAATTGCAATATAAAATAGATTTTCTTTTCGAATGTGGAAAATATTCAATAACATATTCAGTGTTTTTTGGCGCCAAACTTGTATCTAAACACAAAACACGCATAATTTGATACAAGAGAAATACATATCTACTTTTTTTATATGAAATGAAAGGAAAATGAGATATCCGAAGAGAAAGCATCAAAATTGTACCTAAAACTTTAACATTAAAAAAAAAAATAGTTTTGCATCGAAATGTTCAAAAATGAAGGAAAAGGTACCAATTGTAAATAAGAAATCATAGGTTAAGGTCATTCAAAATTTTATTGTTATTTGCGAAAATGAAGAAGCGATTTTCGCAGTAAATGATAAAAGATAAAGAAAGAAATATATTGTAAATTGTTGAGAATCAATATTTGAAAAAGGCATATACTCTTTAATTAGAGATAAATAAAGACACTATTAATACATCAAAGAAGGACTAGTTAAATTAGTAAAATCACATTTACACACTGATATATTAACATCAATATTTTACTCTAAAGTGCATGTGAACTACAAATTATTAGATCATTACCAAACACTTCTCCATATTATATTATTTTGTATCTTTTGAACATACTTTTATATCTATTTTGAAAAATGGAAATCTTTTAAATATATCTGAAAATAGAAGAGCTCACATATTTGAATCTAAAGATACATCAAAGAAACATTCGAAATTAATTTTAAATTATCTTTGATTCATTAGGAAATATATATATATATATAATTAATGGGAGGATGCATTTTGAGAATTGCTGATAAATCCATTTATAGGCCTCACAATAAATTAATACAGTTTTGGAATTCTTATTGGACACAATTTGTATATTACCATATATATATATATATTATATTAATCACACTTTAGATATATATTAATGTTAACTGCTTATGCGAAAATATGAAATTACATTTGTTTAATTCATTTTTCCTATATTCTAAACATTGTTCATTTAGATGATTAAGTGAATGACTCATATTTTCAATAGAATCTACTCCTTCAACAGTTTCCTTACGTTCCACAGGTGAGTATGAGAGATTAATCAATATGAAAGACCAGAATTCAATCCAAAGTCTGTAATTGTTGTAATTTTGACCTTCTATTTGGGTTGCTTTTATCACTAATTTTAACTTTCATATTTATATTCATAATTTATTTTTAAATATAGAAAACGATATAATATAATTTTATCAGAAACACTTGTAAATTCAACGTTGTATAATTAATATATGAATTTAATGAACTAGAATTTATATGCTTTGTTTAAGAAACAACTGGAAAGGTTACTACTCCTCGATCTACTGAGACAACTAAACCAACTATATCGCAACCAGGTATTACTAATTTATCTTTATATAATCCAAACTTTATATATTCTCC
The DNA here is from genome assembly GCA_030710605.1 of Cordylochernes scorpioides. NCBI lineage: Eukaryota > Metazoa > Arthropoda > Arachnida > Pseudoscorpiones > Chernetidae > Cordylochernes > Cordylochernes scorpioides. The sequence goes on along the minus strand of CP092871.1, from coordinate 6,277,482 downwards.
TTAAACATTTAAATATATTTTTGTTATTAATATTTAAAATATATATATAGTAAATTAGGCAATTGGCCAGGTGTGTGGATTTTAAAAAGTTGTTGTTCATCATATTTATATATTATGAGGCGGCTACGCTCTGAATCTCAAATATTTGTCATATTTCACTCCTTCTCTCTACGTGGATATCATTATAGATTATAAACTGATATTCAAAATTATTGTGATTTCATTATAATATCATATTATAGATTCATTCAATCAACTATAAATACAAAGCGCGATGTCCCGCCAAGGGACTGGCGTCCACAGGAAAGCAATACAAGAGAGAGAGAGAGAGAAGGAGAATCTATTTATATATCCAAAATATATGCACAAAGGCATTTACCATATTCATTTAATTGGTTTCAAACAAGCATACTATATACATAGGTAATTTTATTTATACACACCTTAAAACAAAGAAAAAAGGGAAAAAGCCTATATACAGCACATAAAGTTACAATTATACCTAACACTTGAGATTATTTGAAAACTTTGATATAAATTTACAAAATCTATTGAAATCAATGTATGAGTCCCTGCTGGATATCAGTTTTGCCGAGAGGAAATTGATATAAAGAGACAAAATGCCTCTCCCGTTAAAATATATGTCTAAAATCTGGTGTTGTGGCTTTGTCACCGACCCGAGGCCGCTAGTTGCGGCGATGGTCAATAGATGTCGTCAAGTTTTAGACGTCGATTTTGACGGAAGAGGCGACCTTTGTCTCTTAATATTATATTATATATATACAGTAGAACTTGGATAATTCGAACTTCTTTAATTCGAAAACCTCTTTAATTCGAATATTTATCTTGGTCCCCAGAATTTTCTATAATTATAATTCCCGTTTTTAATTCGAATTTTTTTATGGTCCCTTGGGGTTCGAATTATCCAAGTTCGACTGTATTATAATTATAAAGATCAACAATCTGCCTTGATTGTTATTTCAAGTTTGTGAACTCATCATTCGAAAATAGAAATTTGAGATATAGTGATGAAAGTGCCAAAGAGACATAAAAACAATATATTTTTTTCAAAAAAAACGTGTTTCTAAATATTTTTTAAAATTCAACCATCATATGAATAATTATTCACTTGGAAAGGCATATATTGGATCAAAATATCTAATATTTTCCCAATATTACAGTTGGTAGAAGGCCTCTTTTCTCGATATAATACTATCCCGACACCTTTATCAATAAATTAATCGAAAAGATAAGATAGAATATTTCATTTATGAAACTAAAATAAATTCTGAAAGAAATGAAAATCACATTCATTTACCAATATAGAATATACAAGAGTTATTTTCCTCGGGACCAGCGCAAAGAGGCAAGAGCACGCGATGAAAAATAAAATGTTAAAATATTTTTCAAGTTATCTTATTCTATGTTATTTATTCAAAAGTGAAATAATGTTTTTTTACCAATATATTATATCACCAATAATTCCTTACTCATACTTTATAAATATATACAATATATACACTGCGTGACATTGAAAATGGAACACCAAGAAATAGTGGCTAGAAAATTATGCAAATTTCAGGGTAGACGCGCCTAACCGAGTTATGCAAATGATGTAAAATGCGCAGCTATCGTGCGCACATGGAGTAATATATAAGGTAAGGAACTTGCAGAAAGGACAGTATTCGTGTCGTTATTTCTTCAAGGAAAATCATTGTATAAATTTTGTTCTTGTGTCAAAAGACACGTGTAATAACAGAGAATGCCAGGTCATCGTAAACGGAGGCAGTTCAAGCAGACAGACGCTTTTTACGAGGGGCATGGTGATCGGACTGAAAAGAGAAGGTTGGTCCATACGTCAAATCGCAGCTGATACACACCTTGGTGCGTCCACGGTGCACCCACTGTGGAGAAGATGGTTGGAACAAGGAAATGTGGCAATTTATAGGAATGTCGGTGCAACCAGAGTGACGCCAGCACGTGTGGATCGGCGTATCCTTCGACAAGCAGTGGCGGCCCCACAAGCCACTTGTACCGCCATCCTGCAACATGTGCAAGACACCCTAGATCATTCCATCTCGACCAGAACCATTTCCCGTCGATTGGTTGCTAATGGCTTGCACTCATGCCGTCCGCTAAGAAGACTGCCATTGACCCCACCGAATAGGCGCCAACGTTTGGAATGGTGCCGGGCTAGATCGACGTGGATGACGGAATGGCACAGGGTCGTGTTCTCAGATGAGTCGCGTTTCCGCTTGTCCAGTGATAGTCGCCGTGTACGCGTGTGGCGTCGACGTGGAGAAAGGTCCAATCCGGCAGCAATTGTGGAACGCCCCACCGTGCGACAACGTGGAATCATGGTTTGAGGCGCAATCGCGTATTATTCCAGGTCACCTTTACTTCGTATTCAGGGCACTATGACGGCCCAACGATACGTTGATGATGTGCTGCGACCGGTGACACTCCCTACCTTCAGGGGGTACCCAATGCCCTTTATCAGCAGGATATCGCCCGACCGCACACTGCTCGCATTAGCCAACAAGCTGTGCAAGATGTACAGATGCTTCCCTGGCCACCGTACTCTCCTGATATCTCACCAATCGAGCACGTCTGGGACATCATTGGACGCCGTTTGCATGCCTTGCCACAGCCGCGTTCAGAAGACGAACTGTGGCAAATGGTTGAGAGGGAATGGAGAGCCATCCCTCAGGACGCCATCCGTACTCTGATTGACTCTCTACCTAGACGTGTTGCTGCGTGCATCGCCGTCCGCGGTGGTCCTACTTGCTACTAAGCCGACGCCGTTCTCGCTCTGTATTATGACTATCATTTTGAAATAAAGATCACTTATTGTTCGTCCCTGTCTCTCTCTGTCTGCCGAGTTTCATGACTTTCTGGCCACTATTTCTTGGTGTTCCATTTTCAATGTCACGCAGTGTACTTATATACAATATGTACTTTATATAAATATACTCGTATATTCAAATGTGGCAAGAGATCAATGAATAATCGTCTATCATAAGGGAGAAAAGTATATGTTCAATGTGAATCAATAATAATTTTCGATCTTCAAACTAATTTCAATGTAATTCAAGTTGCAGAACCTGTAGTTAAGTACTTGTCAAGGGAGTATGAAAGCTCGATTAAAACTATTGTTTAAAAAAGGTATTGAAACCTGAGTGAAATATTATCGTTTTTTAACACCTGGATGGGTTATTTTGAAATGATTATTATAGTTTAAATATATTCGTGAATTCGTTCTGCTTCAGAAATTGTTATACCTATTATCTCAATTTATATTAACAATATTAATATTCAATCAGAGAATAAATTGAATAATTATGTCTGAAAATTTATATTTTCGAATATTTCATATAAAAAACACTTATTTCACGTTAGAAAATTAAGAGATTTGTATAACAAGTAAGGACAATGCAAGGCCAAGGAATGAAAGAAGAAGTTTGTGAACCAAATAATGGTCGTCAAATATTTAAATAACAACCCTCTTCTGAGGTACTTAGGGACACCGCAACAGGATGATCAAGTAATTTCAATAGCCTTTTTCGATCTCTATGTTCATTGTTTAGCAAATGTAATTCCTTTCATTGTATTGATTGTTGACTTCAAGATACGTTTTCAGGTGGATCTTCCAGTTCATTAACACCTACAAGTATATTTCATTGTGTTTATTCATATCATTGAAAATATCCGTGTACTTTTAACATGTAAAATTGGTCATCTTTTAAAAATATTCCACATGCTTAATTGAAAAATATAAATTATTTTATTGAATTAAATACACATTTCTACCTTGATGAAGTCATCATGTAATTTCATAATGCATATTCTTGTCAATTTATGAATATATCCTTCTGATATCAATGAAAATTATTCAAAAATATTTTATTTCTGAATATTTTTGATTCCAAAGAAATTTGATATTCAAAATTGATGCTCTTTAAGAAAATAAATCACATTTTGCTGTAACTTCAGGTGAAACAACTTTTTCCTCCACACACAAAGGTGATATTTTACAACAAATAGATTTCCATATGTTTTACAAATTTCAACTTCACTAAGGATCCGTAAATGAATACATTACTTTTCAAATAAAGTGTATTTTCAGACAATATTTATTTCTATGAATCGTTGATCTCTCCCTCTCTTCAAAATATTCTTACAAGTATTCAAAGGCAGATTTTGAAGCTATGTATCTTCAAAATAAATTTAAGTGCTTGAATATCTTAACAGCATTTTAGAGAAATTATTAAAAATGAAATAAAAATAATTCGGTCATATTGGTGGTTTAAAAAAAACATTGAATAATCATACTATAAGATAACTTTCCTTCTTAATATTTGGAACTTCTTTCTGTTAATTCTGATCAATAGGTATATAATATACCATTGAATATTAATAGGTATATTTTAATTTTAAAATACATTAAGATAAAATCAAAATCGGATTATAAATAGTTTTCATCATGGTCAATAGATTGATGAGAATATTTGACTCTTGAAGCAAAAAATTTCAATCATCAATTTCATTAATTACCATAAAAATTTATTTTTCTGATATATTCGAAAAATTATTTTCTTTGGGCCTCAAAACAATACCTAATGAATGATGAGGTATATATTGCAATATTAAAGAAGATACTTTCCTCCTTTCAGTTCAAATATTCCAAATAATTGATTTTGAGACTTTTTTTATAATTAAAATGTGGTATAAATAAGGAAAAAATAAAATGTGTCCCTCAACACATGATTTCAGATGAATTTTCAAGTTCGACCACATACACAAATAAGCATTTTACCTTTATATATTTTTAATACACATCCTCGATATATTTGAATATTGAATATATAAATGGTTATGATTATTTGCAATTATTAATTGGACAATCCTATTTCTGAAATGTGGTGTTAATGGAAGAGAAATTGGAGGACCTTTCTTAACCATAACCATCCTGAACAATTCTTTGTATGTGGCCAAGAACCATCATTTGTGACTAACCAATATATCTTTGCCAAGAATGTGATTATATCAGAATAGTAGAACTTCGAGGGTTTCCTCTATTTCATGCTTGTCCCAAATGGATAATTAAAAGACGCCTAACTGTACTGTGAGATTTGTAACGGGTCTACATAAATTCGAGGAAAATATACATTATTGTTTAGTCGTAAACGCTTTTTGAATCAGAAAGGTAAGGCCAGGACACCTTCCGCATGAACGACGCGAGTGAATATTACAGTCGTTCATGGCGTTGAAGTAGTGCCACACCTTGCGTACAGCCCGATTACCTTATTCTCTGTTTGATGGAGCATTCGTTTCAAGGTGTTTTCTTTTAAGTGCAGAGAAGGTTTGAACTGCCTATAATATATATAATTAATAGAGGATGATTTTTTGCTAAATAGAGATGAATAATTTATTTATACGCCTCACAATTGAATATTGGATACCAGATGGGAAAAAATACTCCTTGGAAACAATTTTGATCACACTTTAATATATATAAATGTTAACTACTTATGCAATAGTAGGTATTCACATTTGTTTCATTCAATTATTCCTATATTCAAAAACATTATTCATTCTGATGAATAAATGAATGACTCATATTTCTAATAGGATCTACTCCTACTCCAGTTTTCATAAGTTCCACGGGTGAGTATGAGAGGTTAATCAATATCAGACGCCAGAAATAAATCCACAGACTATATAATTGTTCCAGTCTTGACCTTTAATTTAGGCGGCTTTTAGCCCCAATTTAACCTTTTATTTGTATATTAATAATTTCATTTTTAAATATTGAAAACACTCTAATGTCATTCCACTAGAAAAACTTAAAATTAATTTTTATATTTATTTTATAAATTCATTGAACCAGTATTTATATGTTTTGTACTAGAAACAACTGGAAAGGTCACTAGTCCTCGTCCTACTAAGACAACTAAACCAACTATATCGCAACCAGGTATAACTAATTTATATTCATTACAAACTTTATATTTTCATAAAACATTTGAATATATTTGTGTTATTTATTTTTGAATAATAAAAATAGCTATTTATTTTATAAAATATATTAAGCCATTGACTGAGTGGGTAGAATCAAAAGCTATTGTTTTTCAATATTCATCACATTTGAATATTATAAGGGGGCTACACTCTGAATCTCAAATTGAATATTTATCATTTTTTCACTCTACTTTCAACGCGGATATCGTTAATGATATTAAACTGATATTAAAAATTATATTTTCAATATGTTATATATTTATAATTAGTATTTCACAAGTTATCTCATTTTATATTATTTATTTGATTTTGAAATAATGTTTTCAGGCAGTAGTTCTAGTTCTTTTACACCTCCAGGTAAGTTTATATTACTATATATATGTCTGAAATTTATAGAAAAAGCTTTTCATATAATCGAGAAATATTTTTTAGGAAAAATACATAAAAGTACTTCATCATCTGATCTTCAACCAATTGACATTTCACTTTTTAATTTTTGCTCTCATCGATACTTCTCATCCAGTCATTTTACTAACATGAAGAAATTATTTAAATTTTGATATGGCATATTTTTAAAGGCCTTTCAATGAAATAAACCTTGAAATACTTCTTGTCATCAAAAATATATTTCCCGACAATCTTCAATGTAGTATATTTTGATAAATTTGAAGTTAATTCATTAGATGAAATAATTGAAGATTGTTTTTGATGTAAGGTGAATCTTATAGTATATCCACAAACACAGGTATTATGTCACCACTAATAGCTTACTCTATATTATATATATTCATATATAGGCAGGAGTCAATAAATTATATTTTAACCTCATAGAAAAGAACGTTCATTCTGTAAAGATTTTAATGATAATATTTATTCTTAGATAAAATTTTACTGTAATTCAAGTTGCAGTGTCAATTACATTTTTGCCTGTGTAGATGAAAGGATTTGGTTTATCAATGTAATACGTAATCCGATGAATGCATCTAGATAATTGTAGTGGAATTAATTACCTTAATCAATTGTGTTTCTGGAATTAAAGAGCATGAACATACTACCATTAAAAAGGACTTCTGATAGAATATAAATTTATATATCTCTATATATATAAAAGTCAATGTCTGTCTGTTTCGTGATAAACTCAAAAACTACTGAACCAATTGGTACCAAATTTTGCATGTCGCTTTTGATAAACCTGAGGAAATTTTTCGGCTACATTTTGCTTAGTATTTTTAGCTATTTCTTTTTTTCATATGAAGAACTTTTTTTATGTGGAGTAAATACAAGGCTTACGCGGAGTAAATACGAGGCAAAGTAACAACACGAGGCCAATTAAGCGACCAATGAGCGTTCTGCATTTCTTTTCAAGTTGCTTGCGTACTTTTTTAAAAATATATTTTTATACGAGTGTCACTTTTTTTACAAAAGTATTGAGAGATAAATTTATATTACTAAGTTAAGGTAAGTGCACACAATGCAATTTTAAAAAAACTTTACAAAATTAGCGTTACCGTATGTAAACAATGGCTCTCTTATTTTTTATTAATTTTTGTTCTGGCCTTTGTTTTTTTTTACAGTCAATATGATAATTCTTATAATTAAACAAACAATAGTCAATATGCAAAAAATACAATAGTGAAAATTTAACATAAATTACTGTCTCATTTAACAGCCAAAACATGTGTTTGTCTATAATTCATATACCCTTTGGTTTTTATCAGCCTAAAATATTAACATGGCTATTTTGACATTAGTTTTTTTTATGGCTTTCTTATTTTTATTAATTTTTGTTCTGGCTTTTTTTTTACCGTCAATATGATAATTCTTAAATTAAACAAACAATAGTCAATATGCAAAAAATACAGTAGTGAAAATTTAACATAAATTACTGTCTCATTTAACAGCCAAAACATGTGTTTGTCTATAATCCATATACCCTTTGGTTTTTATCAGCCTAAAATATTAACATGGCTATTTTGGCATTAGTTTTTTTTATGGCTTTCTTATTTTTATTAATTTTTGTTCTGGCTTTTTTTTTTACCGTCAATATGATAATTCTTAAATTAAACAAACAATAGTCAATATGCAAAAAATACAGTAGTGAAATTTAATATAAATTGTTGTCTCATTTAACAGCCAAAACATGTGTTTGTCTATAATCCATATACCCTTTGGTTTTTATCAGCCTAAAATATTAACATGGCTATTTTGGCATTCTTTTTTTTTTAGTATTATTATTTTTTTCTGACATGTTGATAGGGCACTACATTTTACAAAGTTACGGTTAGTAAACAATGCAGATTTGACAATATTCACAAACTTTTATTACTGTATATAAACAATGGGCTCATGTTTTGCTCAGAATCGCAAAATGATAATTCATAATTTTTCAATCCTTCTTTCCACGCGGATATCATTAATGATTATAAACTGATATTCGAAATTATTGTGAATTCCAATAAAATAATTTTGTCTACTTGCACAAAATTGTAGTTATCAATCATATTTGCCTTTATGATTATTATTCAGAGTTCTGTGAACTTATCATTTGACATTACAAAGTTGATATACATTTATGAAAGAGCTTCAAAGACCTTGAAAACCATATTTTAACAAAAAAAATTGTCATTATATTTCTCCTAAATTTTCGACTATCGTTAGATTATATATTCAATTAAAAAGGAATATATTGGAACAATTGTTCTTCTTGTTCTTTTATTGGTCTTCTTCAACTTCAGAATTATGTTTGTATTCGGTGGGGTAAGGACTATTTTTATTGTAGCAAGTTTGATTTTGGTTGAAATATTGGGCTGAGCCAACTTTCTCTTCAATATCATACCAGATGCTTGGGTCTATGGCAATGGAAACAGATTGGAATGTTAACGTGGGTACGGAATTGATCGGTGTCTCTATCTATTCGAGATTTATACTCTCGCTCTTCTACACTTTGCCAAATTCTTGGGCTACCTATTTGAACTCTTGTGCGTTTGAGAATAGCAGCTATTTTGTTTTATCTTTTCTAGATTACCCCTCTTCCTTATTTTCAGTTGAGACGGGATAGTCCCTTCCTGCGACAACGTTTTTAATTTCCTCTTTCACAACTCTCTGAATGAGAGTTTCAATATCTATATAGACTTTTTCTGCTTCCTTCATATCTCGATTCACATGACGAAAAGGTTGGGCACATCTTGGATGTAAAAATCTAATGAATCATCGGTTCTTTGGTCTGAAATTTTTAGTTTTGCTTCAGCCTTCTGAACAAACTGTTCAGATTTTTAAACTTACACAATGACGTTATATAGTCTTCCACATTTTCTAACCAGCATTTAGCAGTTCCATCAAGGAAGAAAAAATTGTTCGCAAGTTACAGTGAGTCATCTAATCATAGTGTTTTCCTTCTCTATAAAAATCTTTGAGCAATTGCTGGGGGCAATCAGACGACTTACCTTTAAATATGGGCAGGTTTCTTAAATGCTGGAGACAAGTGATGGATGTTCTTGTCTGTAGTCCTTCTTGATCATATTTCACAGATTTCTTTGGTGTCACAGTAGGCGGAAATCTTTGAAGTCTTAGGCTTTTTCTTAGTCGTTCAGGTGATAATTGTCGATAGGATGCTACCACGGCATCTCCACCAGATTGTACTGTAATTAATCAGACAATTTGAATGTATCGCTAAGATAAAATAGAATATTTTATTTATGGAAATAAAATCAAAATCTGAAAGAAAGGAAAATCATATTCATTCACCAATATAGAATATACAAGAGTTCTTTTCTTCGCGACCAGCACGAAGAGGCAAGCGCACGCCATGAAAAATAAAATGTTAAAATAATTTCGAGATATCTTATTCTTTGTTATTTATTCAAATTGAAATATTTTTTTCAGGCAGTACTTCCAGTCCTTTTACACCTCCAAGTAAGTTTCATTTGCTATTTATATGAGTGACATAGTAAGAAAATGCCTTGCTAAATATTTGAGAAATTTTCCTTTAGAAAAATTGCAAAATAAATAAAATATTTAAGAGAAAATTAAGAGTTTTGTATAGTGAGTAAAGAAAATTATTATTATGGAATTATTGCGCTGCTCAGCGATATCAGCTTTTGTGGGTAGCATAATTGATATCTCCTATCAGTGTCGTTCCACCCTCTAGATCTCATTCTCCGCCATGTCTTTGATATGTTCCTAATAACTATTTATTACCAAACCACAATAAAAAGCAGTCAAAAGACCGTTAATAGCAGGATTGTTTGCACACAAAGTTGGTGAAAGTGGGTGCTGGTATCTAAGATAGCCAAGGGGAAGTCGAGTAAGCAAGGCCAAAGAGAGAAACGAGAAGTTTGTAGACCAAAAAAGGGTCATTAACTATTTAAAAAAACAACCCTCTTCTGAGGTATGTAGGGACATCGTAACAGGAGAATCAAGTGATTTTTAATGGCCTTTTTCAATCTCTATGTTCATTGTTTAGTAATTCCTTTCATTGTATTGATTGTTGATTTCAAAATACGTTTTCAGGTGGATCTTCCAGTTCAATAACATCTACAAGTATGTTTATTGTTTTTATTCATATGATTGAAAATATGTGGGTAGTAAAAACCTAAAAATTTCGTTATTATATAAAAATGTTGCACATGCTTAATTAAAAAATACAAGTTATTTTATTGAATTCAAATATCCTATAATAAATTTTGTACACTTTCTACCCTGATGGAGTCATCATTTTATTTCATAATGCATATTCTTATCAATTAATGGATATACCTTTTTATATCAATGAAAATTCTTAATATATATGTGGGAATATAGTGGTAAATGTGGTGAGGAGAAAAATAATGAAACAACGAGTTGTTAGAGCAATCATCCAGGCAGCCAGCCGAGAGAGAGCAAGCGAGACGTTATCAGCTGAACGACTGTTTTTCCCTGTGTACACAACCGGGGGGCTAACCAGGATAGTCGCCAGGTGGTGACGGCCCCCCCCCCCCTCAGGAATGTGGTCAAAATGGTCGTGAGTTAGTTGTCTTCTATCGACTACGTCTCTCTCTCTCTCTCTGGTCGACTGCAGATTTACTTTATTATTCCCGTAAGAGCATATATTATGACATATGGCCCCCGTTGAAGAAGGCTGAACATGGTTTAAGTATATTTAAAGCTGGAGAAGCCAGGAATAGAGAAAATAATTTTACAGTTAAAATTAGTTAAGGTAATGGTGACATAGTTTTATGTAAATAAAATATTGTATAGTACATAAGTAAATATTATTTACAAGCAGTTTTACAACACTGGGAAGTTTGACATTCAAGGAAATCTTTGAAAATATCAAGGTTATAAAAGGCTATATACAACAAAATCTAATGTACTATAAGGGAAATGTTATTGAGGAGTGTGAACAAGGGGAAGAAGAGTCACATACATATGATGGAATTCTGAAGATCATTAAGACTGGGGAACTCTACACTTTAAGATATTTTTCAGGCGGACATGGCAAGGGGAAACTTGGCATGGGCTTTCTATGCTATAGGTGTAGAGTATGAGAAATGAGGTTGAGGCTGGAAATTGCGTGAGCTCAGGACTGAGGTAAATATAAAACTACATACAATGTTAGAACCTCGGCGAACAGAGCGAGGGGAGACTTGCCCTGGGCCAATCTAACTTATCTATGTAGTTACTTGTGTAGCGAGTCCGAGGGAAAAAGTCCCGTGTGTAGGTGAGGAAGTCGAATGGACTTATATTTAATTTTCGAAGATAAAATATTTCTAGATGCAAAGGTAGAATATAGGCGGACAGAGCGAGGGGAAACTTGCTTTGGGCCACTCTACCTTAATTATTTAGATACTACTGGGTTCGTAAAGTCTTGTTGTCAGGTTAGTAATTGTTAAAGATTTCAGGGGATAAGTGGTTCAAATATCTTTGATTATCTTGATTGCAAGTGTAGCCATGTTGCTTTCGTGAGTTAATAGCCGTTTTAGTATGGATTAGAGTGTGATTGAAGTGTTTATATGGGAAATTGAAGGTATTTTTGGGTTGGTCTCGGTCATTTACGGGCGGTGAAATAAATTGTTCATTTTCCGTATAGTGTTTTAATTTGACATGAATTGTATCTGTCTTACGACTTAGAGGTCGGTTGGAGCGGTTGATCCATACGATTTGAGGGGAAAATATCTCCAGTATTTCATAAGGTCCTGAGAAGAAAGGTGCTAGTTTACCAGTGTCTGGATGGTGGTATGTTTTTGCCAAAACGAGATCGCCTACTTCAAAATCGGAAGCTCTATGTGTTTGGTCGAATCTCGCTTTGTCGCGTAAGTGTCGTTCGTGTGTCCTTTGATAGGCCAATTCTCTGGCGTCGTCGATTTTTGGGTAGTTTTGTACATGCTCGGATAGTTGTAGCGGGAAACTACCTAACAATAGGTATGACGGTGGAAACCCGGTCACAGAATGTGGGGTATGGTTATAAGCCTGAAGGACCTGAGGTAGTAGTTTGGTCCAGGCCGTCTTAGGTTCTTGGAGGCGCAACAGTTTAAGTTTGCCAGTAATCGTGGCGTTTAGTCGTTCACTTAATCCGTTGGCCTGAGGGTTGTTGCTTGTCGTGAGAAGTTGGCCAATGTTATGTCTAATCAAAAATCTACGAAATTTCGGAGAGGTGAAGGCAGGAGCTCTATCCGTCAAAAGTCGTTTAGGAGAACCAAACTGCATCACCTTTTTAATCACTTGGGTATAGGTGAGAATGCTGGTGGACCACGATGGAAATGCCCACGCGTACCGTGTGGCATGGTCCACTACGACATGTAAGCAGGTCTGAGAATTTCCATATTTCGCGAATCCAGAAATAGTATCTAGTGACACTAGTTCGTATGGCAGGACCGCTGGGGGGAGTTATCCCAATTCTCCGTAGATAGGTCCTTTTGGTGGTTTGACCAATTGGCATACTGAACAGGTTCTTACATGTGTCCTGATGTCATTTGTCATGCCGTCCCAAAAGTATTGGGCTGCGATCAGTCTGGTCATCTGCGAAATGCCGGGGGTGATTGAAATCGCGATGGGCTCGTTGTAGTAGGGTGCCACGGAGTGATGGTGGAACAATTATTTTAGTGACAACCCGTCGTATGATGGTCATAAGGTCCTTGTCATTGAGGATATACCTTGTGTCCCTCCGTAATTCGCCCTGATGATCTTTTATTTGACCTGTGGATAGGAATCCGCAGAAAGGGTTACAGGAGAGTAGGTCCGCCTCGTACTGACGCGAGCCCTTGAGGTATTTGACCTCATAGTCGTAAGCTGAGAGTCGAAGGCTCCAACGAAAGAGGCGTCCGGTGGGGTCTTTTATGGTCTTTAGCCATTGTAAGGTGTGATGATCCGAGTAGATGACAAACCTTGTACCTAGGAGGTACACTCGGAATTTGTCAACGCACTCTACAATGGCTAAGCACTCCAGTTCAGATATAGTGTAATTACGCTCATAGGAACGCAACGCGCGACTGTAATATTGTAAAGGGTAGATGGTACCGTCAGGATGTACTTGTTTGAGTACACCTGCGATGCCCTGCGTGGAAGCGTCGCAATAGACCTGGCATGGGAGCCCTTCTTGAAATAGATGTAACACTGGTTGTGTTGCGAGGTGTTGCTTCAATTTATCAAAGGCTTGTTGACAATTCGGGCTCCAAAGCCATTTGGCGTTCTTTTTTAGTAATTGATTTAAGGGGTGGCGAAGTCTAGCATATTCTGGGATGAATTTATGATATACGTTGACGGCTCCTAAAAATGATTGTAGGGTTTTAACGTTGATAGGAGTTCTAATAGCGTTGATGATTTCGGTATTTTTAATATTAGGTGTGTAAGTCCCTGCGGTGATGTGGTAGCCGAGAAAATATATTTCATTTTGATAAAAATTATATTTTTTAAGGTTAAGTTGGAGATTTTCCTCTAAACAGAATTTAAAGAAAAGTCGAAGGTGTGTAAGGTGTTGTTCTGAGGAGTCAGAAAAAATAACAAAGTCGTCATAATAATGGGCTATGAAAGAGAGGTGGTGTTTGTGGATCAACTGGGTAATCACACGTTCGAAAATTTGGGGTGCTGATTCGAACCCAAAGGGTAAGCGTTTGAAATTATATTGCCCTTGTTGAGTCACGAAAGAGAGTAGTGGTTGACTCTCCTCCGCGATGGGGATTTGATAGTATGCATTGCTTATGTCAACGGTGCTAAATACTCTGGCTTTCGACAGGTTATCCAGTACCGTTTCTATCAATGGCAAAGGATGCAAATCCGAGGGTACTAGTTCATTCACGCGACGGAAGTCAATGCAGAGACGCATGGTGTTATCGCGTTTGCCAACGAGTGTCACAGGAGAGGAATATGGGCTAGAGGAGGGGGTGATTATGTCATGTTTTAGAAGTTGAGATATCTGGTCCTGAATTTCCTTCTGGTAGGCATAGGGAGTTCGGTATGGTCGGAGGGAAATAACTTTATCGGAAATAATTTTGAGTTTTACAGGGGTTATGTTGAGTGGTAATACATTGAATTTATTGATAGGGAAAATATCTTTAAAAGAATACAATAATTGCTGATAAGGGATAGTCAGTTCTGGGCGTTGTTCGATAAATTCTTTAATCATTAATTCTCTAGAGGCGCATGGGCTGGTAGAAATGCTATTAAGGTTGTAAGGGTGAGAGGGGCATTCAGGGGAAGGTTGATAAATATTACTAAGGGTTGTTTGTAAGTAAGGCTCACGTGGAGGTTGAAAATCGTCAACGCCTAAGTTAACCGAGTGAATTATGGGTCGTTTAGGGTTAGAAGTTATTATTCGCGAGCCGTGCTCACAAGTGGGAAGGTCACATACAAAATGGTACAAATGTTTTGGTACTGGAACACTATTTTGAAGTATCAATTGATTATAAAAATATATTGTTAATCTTAAGAATTGCATAACATGAATAGATAGGATACCATGTTCAAGGGGTGAATTTAAAATATAAAATGTTTCATTAAAATTAAAATTATTAAATTGTATTGGTAAGGTAACTAATCCGATTGGTTTGGCATGACTAGATATAGTACGGATAATAACATCATTGTTAATAGGGGTGGAACAAATGAAACTATTAACATTTTTAATATATTCAAATTGGTTTAAACTAATTATGGAAACATTGGCTCCAGAGTTAATTAGGAATGACATCTTTAAAGAATGAATGATAGGGGTTAAAATAATTGCACTTACAGGCGTATGCTGGTTTAAGTTGCAGGTAGGTTCATTGAGCTTCGGAGGAGTTCTTCTGCCGAAGCTGGCATTACTTGGTTTCTCCCGAGCTCGTCGTTGCTGCGGTCTCGTAGACACCTGCAGGCCCAGTCGATCTTTGGGGTTGCTCGACGCTGCGGACCGCAGGTGTAAAGGTCCGAAAAGTCCGCTGGTGGGGCCCACGCTGCTGACACTGTGCGTGCCAGTGTTGTCCGCCACAGAAACGGCAAGGATATGGTGGGGTCTTGTCGACGGTGGTGGAAGGTGTTCTGCTCTGGCGCGGTGACCGTTGTTGGGCAGCTTTAGTGCTGGTGTTATCCCCTTCGTAGGTCAGCTGTTGGGCTAAGCACAACCATTCTTCTGGTCCCGAGGGTTGTGCCATCTTTAAAAGGTTGCCATAGTCACGTGGCACACCGTTGGATAGTGCTTGCACGATGGCACTCTTAGGGAGGTTGATCGCCAATCCTATTCGGACCTTGTTCTTGTAGTAGGTCTCGATCTCGGCCATCAACGTGCATTTAAGTTCATAGAACTCTTGAAGGGTGAAGCTAGGGCGTCGGGGATAGACGGCGCAGAGTGACTCTTTGACCTCTTCATAAGTCTTATTGAGTAGCGCTAAGTCTTGTGCAATTTTGCGAGGTTCGCCTCTGAGTGATGATAGAGCCTTTCGAGCTTGGCGTGCTGGCTCTAAGTTGTGGAAGTTCGGCTGAGACTCAAGTTGTGAGAAGAAGTGTGCGGCAGGTTCATCTCCGTCGTAGGTGATTGTTTCTTCAGACTCACGGTTTAAAAGTTGGTCGAGACAGAGGGTGAGAGTTCGAAGGGAAGCGGCTACAGTAGAGTCGGTCGTTGGTTCTTGTGGAACTTGGTTGTAAGTTTGTTCGATCATCGTGGTATTGCTTCTTGTTTTCTTCATACTCTGGTATATGAGGGATTTGTTTCCCGGTCAGGTCTTATCCTGTCGACTTTCAATGTGGGAATATAGTGGTAAATGTGGTGAGGAGAGAAATAATGAAACAACGAGTTGTTAGAGCAATCATCCAGGCAGCCAGACGAGAGAGAGCGAGCGAGACGTTATCAGCTGAACGACTGTTTTTCCCTGTATACACAACCGGGGGGCTAACCAGGATAGTCGCCAGGTGGTGACGGCCCCCCCCTCAGGAATGTGGTCAAAATGGTCGTGAGTTATTTGTCATCTATTGACTACGTCTCTCTCTCTCTCTGGTCGACTGCAGATTTACTTTATTATTCCTGTAAGAGCATATATTATGACATATGTATGTATTTTTAATAATGTAAATTTAAAAGAAATTTGATAATCAAAATTGATGCTTTTCAAGAAAATAATTGACAATATTTTGTGACCTCAGGTGAAACAACTTGTTCTTCCACACACACAGGTAATAATTTACAACATATTGATTCCCAATTATTTTACATATTTTACCTTCACTAAGTATCCATAAATATTATTTCACAAATAAAGTGTATTTTTCGACAATTTATTCCTATGAATTGCTTTTCTTTAAACTATTCTTACAAACATTCAAACGGCAGATTTTGAAGCTATAAATCTTCAAATGAAATATATGTGCTTTAATATATTGAGAGTATTATTTCGAAATTATTAAACAATAGAATAAATTTTTACATGGGTGGTTCTTAAAAAAACATTGAATAATCATAATATAACAAACACCTCCATTCTCAAATTTGGAACCTTTTTCTGTTAATTATCTGACCCATAGGTATATAATATACCATTCAATTTTAATAGATATATTTTAATTTTGATATACATTAAAATAAAATCAATATCGGATTATAAATTGATGTCATCATTGTCAATAGAATAGTGCAAATTATTGACTCTTAAAGCATAAAATTCCAATCATCAATATATTTATTAACCATACAAATTACAAAAAAAAAAATTCTAAGATATTCGAAAATTATTTTTATTGGGCCTCAAAAATTATTCAATAAATAATAAGGTATAAATTTTAATATTAAAAAAGATGGTAAAATAATGTCCCCTCTTGAATTCATCGATTTTAATCGATTCCTAATTTTTCAATATTATTTTCATATTTCATTATAAAAATATCGAATTTATGATTTTGGGAGTTTTTTTAAATAATAAAATATAGTGTAAATAATGAAAAAATTAAATGTTACCCTCTTCATATGATTTCAGATGAATGTACTAGTTCAACCACATACACATATAACCATTTTCGTCTCATATATTTTCAATACTCCTTAGTCAATTTATTTGAATATTGAATAGATAAAGGGTTATGGTTGTTTGCTCTTATTTATGGAACGTTGAACTTTCTGAAATATGGTTTAATGGACTAAAAGTGGGCGACACTTCTGTACCATTACTATCTTGAACAATTATTTTCTCCAGACCGAAAACCATCATTTGTGGCCCACCCAGATTTCTATTCCAAGAATCATGCTTGTACCAAATAAATTATTAATAGACGCATTTCTGTGCCATGAGATTTGAAACGATTCTACCTCAATTTCAGGAAAATATACATTTTTGATTTGTCGTAAGCACTTTCTGAATTAGGAAAATAAGGCCAGGCCACCTTCCGCAATGACAACGGGGAAGAATATTAGAGTTCTTCATGGCGTTGAAATAGTGCTACAACTAACCTGAGTCAATATACCTTGTATATTTCGAAGGCCTGATATTAATTTTTGAACCATCATAGATAAAAATGGCCTGTATTTTAAGAATTCTTTTTTTTTAATTTCATGAAAGCGAATAGTAATTTTTTTCAGTTGTCTATATTCAAATTTTTACACGGAGTAGAAACTAATTTTTATTATTGTGAATTTTCTATATTTGAGAGTTATATTTATTTTTATATATAATATCAATAATAATACTTTTAAAATAAAAATATTTTATTAATGATTTCAGAAGAATTCACTAGCACACCTACATACACAAGTAAGTCTTCTTGCCTTTTGTCACATTAATATTTTGTGCTTTTATTTGTTTATTAAATAAATTCAGATTTTATTTGATAAAATTTCAAAATACAAATTGAATATGCCAACCTCGCCAGCGTTTACTATGAATTTTTGTTTGCTCAACATTTATTGTTTTCACAAATTATATCCTTATAAACTCGTTATATATCCTTATCGTTATTAAAACACATATCAATAGAATAAGTGGTAATTAACTGATAGAATAATCAAAATGAGTATTTTGGGGGGCTGGGACTAAAATGAATTTTATATATTTCCAATTAGCTTTATAGACACATTATAGATGTTTCTCTATAGATGCAATCGGAAATTTAGTTCTTAAAAACTATGATCTCTAAGCTGGAAATTTTTTCTAAAATTAATAGAGATGTTCCGAAAATATATGGTAATAACATGTTTTGTTCCAAGGGTGAAATATACAGATAGTAAATCAATCAACCTTGTTCTTAAACAAGTTGGCGTTCAGTAAGAGGTCATAAATTGATTTGGCGAATAATTAAGTAATAAATCCCGCCTGACCCCCTTCCAATTGAAAAAAATAATTATAATTTTCAATAACCTTTATGAAGAGATAATGTACATGATACCTTTTAATCTCAAGTTCTACTAGGTACAAATTTCAATGCTAAACAAAGCGTTTTATTTTGATCAGAAAATAAAATAATTTCAATATATACACAGGAAAGAACATGTTGGAAGAAAGAAGTTGGAATTGTGATAAGAGAAAGTTTCAGTAGGAAACATATAATAATATTATTTCATGTAAAAGATCCGCAATCGATCCTTTTGATTATAGATTTTGTCATAGAATTGTAAATAAAACAACAAAGTTTACCATTCTTATCTATTTATTAAGACGAAAATCTAAAATTTTTGTATTCATTAATCTATTCTCAGGATGAAATTTGGACAGCAATTCGGAGCTGGACTCTTCTGAATTACATTTAGGCATTGTAAAAATATTGGGTGTGTGATATAACATTCAATTTAAATGAAGAAAATTGCTAAATATAATCGATTGGTGATATCTATTGTTATTGGAGCCCTCTGAATGTTGTTTTTTTTTTTGAGGGATCAGGGTTATTTCCAACCCTTTATTTTTACATACATATTTCGAACCTTTTTGGGAAAATTATGATTCCAATTCTAGAGTTCTCTATATTATGTATATCTAGTAAAATATTCCAATATAATGATCTAGAAACAACTGGCAAGTTTACCACTCCCCCTCCTACTAAGACAAGTAGACCAACCATGTGGACGCGAGGTAATTTTTTTTCTTTAGTAAATATACCTTCTATTGTTGTGAAAAATATATTTATTTCAAATTCTTCATTTATTGTGACCCATCAATTTTTTATTTTTATAATTATGCCCTTTATTGTGAAAATCAACCAACAGGTTCTTCCATTCCTTACAAATAAATTCACCAGATTAAACCACGATAGCGGTAGAAATTCATTTGTAAAAAATCAAGTTTGATCATCAACCAGGTGCAAGGATACGTTTAACAATATGGAATACATCCTTCTTTTACTTTTATTGTTTTGTTTAATTACCTACAGCAATAAAAAATAGTCATAATTGGAATACTCTAT
Organism: Cordylochernes scorpioides; assembly: GCA_030710605.1. NCBI lineage: Eukaryota > Metazoa > Arthropoda > Arachnida > Pseudoscorpiones > Chernetidae > Cordylochernes > Cordylochernes scorpioides. Next base: position 6,257,631 of record CP092871.1, on the reverse strand, counting down.
TCCATTATTTTTTATTATTTTATTTTGATTTAGAGCGCCATTTCCGCCTAGGGACACTTGCACTAAAAAGGTAATGTGATAGGTAGTGACGCAGTGAGGAATAAAGGAAGAAGGTCTGAATTGGTTTCTGCAAAGGACATCTCAGTAGTCCTGCCCTGCAATACGAGCTTAGAAGCGAAGTATTGTTTTCAGGGTTCAGCAATCTCAAGATGCTCTGTAAGTAGCATTAGATCAGATGGGCAAAAGGCGTGAAGATCGAAGGAGAGGTAGGTAATGGGAGAATATGGGAAAGAATTTTTTTCTGAGAGAGGTTAAAAAGAGATGGTGTCTCAAGAGCTGCGCTGCTGTCGGTGATTCAGCTCGACCAGATGAAAAATAGAATTAAACGAAAAATGAGTGGGCGCATCGTGCTGATGATGGCCTGGGTCGAGCGTTAGAGAAAAAAAAAAAAGTCTTGCTGGTTACCCAAGCTCTCCGTGTGGAGTTAACATAGGGAGGAAGAGTGTACCAGGTCGATGAATCATTAAAAAATAAAAATTAAAAAAGGTTGACGAGCAGGAGTCTCAGGAACCGTTGAAGAGGTTAAAGGATGGAGGTAGATTGTGAAAACAGGGCTCGACTGTTGCCATTGATTGATTGAACCCGAGTTTGAGGAAAAAAGAATGAAATAAAGAATGCTGGGACGGCGACCTGGGTGTAAATTAAAAAAGTCGGCAAACAGGAACTCTGCGATGGACGAGGGGTGGTTAGAACGAAGGCATAGAAGGCCAATGGAAAATGATCAAGAGACGAGAGAAGCATGGAAGGCCTATAATTGAATGATTGACAGGTAAGAGTGTTGAAGTAAGAAAGACTATCTCTGCTAATGATGGATGCTAATGATGTAACAAGGTCATTCCACCCCTTTAGAAGTAGGGAAGGAAAGACGAAGTAGAAAAAAAAACTAGGGGAGAGTTCAATGCGTGCGTCCTTGAGCTGTCGTTGGGATGTAGATTGGATTTAATTGTCCTTTTAGTCTCCTTTGGTCTCATGTACAGGATCGATTTTAGAGATGATGGGGACCTCTTCATTATAATATTGTAATTTATAGTTTTATTTGTAAGTTGTGGGAAAAATGGAAGGCACATTATGAGATGAGATAATTTAAAATTGATATTTATAAAAATACAAATCTAGGATAAGTTTTTAAAACTTTTAAATATTGAGAAATATCAATTGGAATAGTAATAGGTCAAGTAATATAAAGAGTGTAATAATTTAATTATTAATACTATGGCCATAAAAAAATAAGGTATTAAAAAAAACTCACAAATAAGTTTAGAAAATATGATTTGAGTAATTAAAATATAATATGATTTTTTTTTATGTAAAATTGAAAGTTGCATATTTGGATAATGCCATTTTAGGTGAATTTAAGAAAGGCATGTAAGATTATTAAAAATGCGTGATTGAATATTTTTAATAATAAAATTGAAAATGATTAATTAAAATTTATAATTTGATTAAAATAAAGTAAAAATGATAAATGAGAGTGTGAAAGTTTTAAAATTTGGATAAAAATGTTATAAGAAAGGTTATAATTGATTTTAAAATGCTTAAAGTGAAAATACAAGTATAAAATTTATGGGGAAAATGTCAGAAACAAAGTTTAAGGTACCTTGAAATGGCTGATGCTGGCTGGAGTTGATCTCTGGAGATGACTGTTTGGAAGAAGGCTGCTTGTTGCATGGGATCCGTCGAAGGAGGAGATGAGGGCCTCCTTAGATCTTCGCAGTGGGGTTTCATGTTGGTGAGGGCATCCGCGACGTAGTCGTCCCTGACCTCCGTCATCCTCTGCATGCTGCTGTCCTCAGTTATCCTGTCGACTTTAACGGGTTCTGTAGTAATCCCGAAGTGGAATGTGCTGGGCAGCCGTGGTAGTGGGTGCGTGATGGGATTCCCGCACTGGAACAGCAAGAGACAGAGGCAGGTCTAGATGGTAACTCCAAGAAGGTAGAGGTAGACCACGGACGAAGGCAGACAGCCCACGGGCGCCACGGATGCCCAAAGCCTACATCGCGGATAGGGGTGAGAGACCCGACCGTATGACGGCGTCGCTCTGAAAACAACTGAAACAACTACTAACTTTCGTCCCATTTTGGGGGGCTTTTATATTGGACGCTCGCAGATGGCGGCGAGTTCTGATTGGCTCCCGTAATCACGCCACCTGTCAGGCGCCGGGTTATTTATTACGTCTGGCCACCTGTTCGGCCACCTGCTGACGGGGGGGGGGTGGTTGAACTCATTATCATAAACACCTGTTTGTCTGGTCCATGGCGTCGTCTGGACTTTGTCGTCTGGTCCATGGTGTCGTCTTGGTCTACCTTTACCCCTTCATTTTATTTGTCACTATTTTTACAAGATCGATACATTTTTATATAGATATGGGGTTATAATAAATATTAGAGGAAGGTTGTGATCTATCTATGTCAAAATATACTACATATATATATATATATATATATATATATATATATATATATTGTTACATCATGATCAATGGCGTATTTATTATATGATGGAACAGAAGACCCTCGCCCATGGATTGAATCTCTTGAAGAAATTGACTTCCTGTACCATTGGGCAGACTACATTATATCCCGTTATGCTGCCATGAATATGATTGGTAGCGCCAAAACCTGGCTGAACCTACACAAAGTAAGTTTCACCAGCTGGGAAAATTTCAAGAGCCGCCTAATTGAGGATTTTGCCTCAGACGCCAACAAAGAAGAAATGAGGATTAGATTAAACAGGATACAACAGTGGAATGAACCTGCAATCAGGTTCGCAGAGGATATCCTTGTACTGTGCAACAAGGTCGACCCCCAAATGGAAGAAGAGACTAAAATAAACTGGGTTATTGGAGGGTTAAAGAAAGAATACTCTTTTGCCCTTCACCTAAACCCTCCTAAAAATACCAATGAACTTCTAGAAATTTGTAAAAAGCTGGATTTGTTCGAAAAGAATTACCAAGAACGTGCAGAAAAATCAAAAGCTCTTTATAATGGACCACGCTCTCCTTGTCCCCATCATCAAGAGCAATGGAAGAATGCTACGTCGTTCAGAAGACCATATCAGAACACCTCCAAGCCCCAGGCCCCCGCTCCGAGGTACTACCAGAACACCTCCAAGCCCCAGGCCCCCACTCCGAGGTATTACCAGAACAAGCCTCTGCCCCAGGTATCTGCCCCTAGACGATCTTACACTCCCAATCCTGAGCCAAAACCGGTCTACCCAAGTAAAACATACAATAAGAATCCAAATTCAAATAGGAATAGGACAGAAGACGGGGAGACCAATATGTTTCAAGTGTAACAAGCCAGGACACGTAGCGCGGTATTGCAGAGTCAGGTTTGTAAGAATTGTGGAAGAGGACCCCATAGTTACACAAGACAAGGTCGAAGAAGAAATCCGAATGGATAATGGAACTCAGAAGTCGAGACCTCTGCTCTACTCTGACGTAAGTAATAGCCCGTACTCGAGTATCCCTACAAGGAATAGATATGCTGCATTAGAAGATTTAAACTAAACATCGCGCCTGAGTCCGTCAATCAAAGCAAGTCGACCATAAATGGAATTAAAAAGTTAGACCCCAAATATAAAATGAACATTAACGTGGATAGAATCGGTATCTGCGAAGCTTTGATTGATACAGGCGCCGATCTTTCAGTGGTCGACCTTAGTACAGCTCTTAACACAGGTCTTGAAATAATAAATCCTGATAAAATGTGCTCCGGACCCGATGGCAAAGAATTAGATATCGTAGGAAATATTATTTTAAATATAAAATTTGATGACAAAACAATTACACATCAATTTGTGATAATGAGAACATATTTGCGAATATTTATACTTGGACGTGATTTTCTTAAGAAAATGAACGCAAAAATTGATTGTCAGCGTGAAATAATCAAATATGACTTGACAGAAAATCGTGACGTAATCAAATATCAACAGAAGAAAATAAAAAGTGCAAAGGATGCCATTATACCAGAACTTTCTATTAAATTGATTAATGCATTTGTAGAAGCAGAGGATGGTGAATACATCATCGAGAAAAACCATAAAATGTTTCAAACAAATGGACTTCGAATAGCGAGAAGCTTAATAAATGTTGTGAATAAGGAAACATATATCTGGATAACAAACCCTTACCCTCGACCATTAAAAATATTAAAAAACCAAACATTGTGCTTTGGAAGCCAGCCAGCCGGAAGAAAGTGAACAAAAAGAGCATGAAGAACCCCAATTTCAGATAAACGAAAATTTAGCATATACGGAAAAGGAGCATTGAAACAATTGAGCAATTGAAACAAGTTTTGGAAAGGTACGAGGATTTGTTTTCGTCGGGATTAGGAAGATCCAACTTAGCGAAACATCGGATCGATACAGAAGGCGCAAAACCGATCAAAGACAAGCCGTATAGGGTGAGCGCGAAAGAGCGAGAAATCATAAAAGAACAAATTGATGAAATGCTCAGAGACGGCATAATTAGACCATCCTCGAGTCCATGGTCCTTCCCTGTAATCTTGGTCAAGAAGCGAGATGGTAAGTACAGATTTTGCGTTGACTACAGAAAATTGAATGATGTAACAGTGAAGGATGTTTACGCAATTCCCAGAATTGATGAAGTATTGGATACACTTCAAGGATCCAAATACTTTTCAGCAATTGACCTTAAATCAGGATATTGGCAAGTAGAGGTTGAGGAGAAAGATAAAGAAAAGACAGCCTTCACTACAGCACATGGCCTATATGAGTTCAACGTAATGCCCTTTGGTCTATGCCTTGCCCCTGCTACATTTGAGAGGAACATGGAAAATATGCTTGGTAATCTTAGATGGCAAATTTGCTTATGTTATCTAGATGACGTAATCATTTATAGCTCGGATTTTTCAACACATCTCAAAAGAATAGAAGCTGTTTTAAAATGTTTTCGCGAGGCTAATTTAAAATTGAACAACAAAAAATGCCAATTTGCTTTCGAAGAACTGGAGATTCTTGGCCATATAACTAATCAACATGGTATAAAACCAGCGGAGCATAATATCAAGGGTATTAGAGATTTTCCTCGGCCCAAAAAGATAAAAGAAGTTCAATCATTTTTAGGAATGTGCTCATATTATAGAAAATTTATCAAAGGTTTTTCAAAAATTGCCGATCCATTAACCAGTCTTATAAAAAAGAATGTACCTTTTACCTGGACAGAAAATCAAGAGAAAGCATTTCAAACCCTTAAAGTAGCATTGATAAATCCTCCAATCTTAGGGCACTTTGACCCGAATGCAATTACTTACATTCATACTGACGCATCTAACATCGGCCTGGGTGCAACATTAGTCCAAAAGTTCGGCGATAAAGAAAAAGTTATCTCATATTTAAGTCGAACACTGAGCAAACCTGAGCAAAATTATTCGACTACCGAAAAAGAATGTCTAGCTGTTGTGTGGTCAATGTCCAAGTTACGACCCTACCTATATGGAAGGCACTTCAAAATCGTAACTGATCATCACGCACTATGCTGGCTTAAGAATCTGAAAGATCCGACCGGCCGATTAGCACGATGGGCACTGAAGATTCAGGAATATAATTTCGAAATCATACATAAATCGGGTAAAAAACATCTGGACGCTGATGGTCTATCTAGAGGACCCTTACCTGTAAACGAATGGGACGAAGATTATGAAAGACTATTTCTGAATCAAATAATAGACGAAAAGGATGATTTTATTGAGAATATTAAGGAGAACCTTAGTGGAAACAAGCGTTCAATTACACAGAACTTTAAAGAAGAAAATGGGTGTCTCTACAAGAAAAATCCAAATCCTGAAGGTAGGGCATGGTTGCTGGTAGTGCCAAAGAAGAGAAGGAAGGAAGTCATGAGTGAATACCACAACCATATGCTGAATGGCCATCTGGGCGTCGCCAGAACCACTTACCGATTGAAGAATAAATACTATTGGCCTTCCATGTTGAAAGATGTTTCAGAATTTGTAAAGACGTGCCATCTTTGCCAAAGTCGGAAAGGTTAAAATTACTTGCCTTCTGGACTTCTACAACCTATTCCCCCAGCTAACTACCCTTTTGAAAGAATCGGAATTGACTTTGTTGGCCCCTTGCCATCAACGAAAAGAAGAAGGAAGTGGATAATTGTGTTGACTGATTATTATACCAAGTATGCTGAAACAAAGGCAGTATCAGAAGCAACCGCGAAAGAAGTCTCTACATTTTTAATCGAACATATTATTTTACGTCACGGGGCCCCAAAATTTCTTATTAGCGATAAAGGTTCACAATTCACTAGCAATTTGATGAAGGAGGTAATGAAAATGTGCAAAGTGAAACACTGCTTCACAACGAGCTACCACCCCCAGACTAACGGACTAACGGAACGGCTAAATAGAACTTTAATCAATATGATCAGCATGTATGTGAACACAGACCAAAAGAACTGGGATGAAATCCTCCCTTTTATCACCCACGCGTATAATACCACGATTCAAGAAACCACAGGCTACTCTCCATTTTTCCTGTTGTTTGGAAGGGAACCCATGTCCCTCTTAGACGACGAGAATATCCCAACGGACAGTAACATGGACGATTACGACGAATATATAGAAAACTACTAAGATAAAATAGCAAGGACGAGACAGGTAGTCATTAACAACACAGAGAAGACTCAGGAAAGAATGAAAAGAAACTATGACAAAAAACACAATGAGAAAATCTATGAACCAGGACATTTAGTGGCAGTTTGGACACCAGTCAGGAAAATCGGAAAATGCGAAAAACTATTGAGAAAATATTTTGGCCCATATCGAATATTAAAGAAGCTGTCTAATGTAAATTACTTAATTGAGCCGAAAGATAATCCTGGCCAAGACCCATTGATTGTCCATGTCTCAAGACTCAAACCCTATTTTGAGAGAATTGATGAGGTAACTCACGAGGACGTGACGACCTCTGGAGAGGGGGAAATGTTACATCATGATTAATGGCGTATTTATTATATTATTTTTAATATATTTGAAATTTAAATTATATATTTATTAATTTTTATATTCTATGATATTTATTTAAAACAGATTATTTTTAGATTATCATCATTTGTATTTAGGTACACTGTGACTTCACTGCTCTCTTTGATGTGAGAAAATAAATAAATGATTCTGGTGGCTACATGAGGTAGACTTATCTCATTATTCCCTTTTATAAATTTGTAGGATGGTTGAAACAGGCTCTGGTAAGATGCCAGACCCAGCACAGGAGAGAATCAAGGCTGAAGAGTCTGCCAAGCCGCAACCTGGTGCAACAATATATATATATATATATATATATATATATTATATTAATCACACTTTAGATATATATTAATGTTAACTCCTTATGCGAAAATATGAAATTACATTTGTTTTATTCAAATTTTCCTATATTCTAAAACATTGTTCATTTAGATGATTAAGTGAATGACTCATATTTTCAATAGAATCTACTCCTTCAACAGTTTCCTTACGTTCCACAGGTGAGTATGAGAGATTAATCAATATGAAAGACCAGAATTCAATCCAAAGTCTGTAATTGTTGTAATTTTGACCTTCTATTTGGAGTGCATTTAGAACACTAAGTTTAACTTTCATATTTATATTTATAATTTATTTTAAATATAGAAAACAATATAATGTAATTTTATCAGAAACACTTGTAAATTCAACGTTGTATAATCAATATATGAATTTAATGAACTAGAATTTATATGTTTTGTTTAAGAAACAACTGGAAAGGTTACTACTCCTCGATCTACTGAGACAACTAAACCAACTATATCGCAACCAGGTATAACTAATTTATCTTTATATATTTCAAACTTTATATATTCTCCTGAAACATTTAAATATATTTTTGTTATTAATATTTAAAATATATATATATAGTAAATTAGGCAATTGGCCAGGTGTGTGGATTTTAAAAAGTTGTTGTTCATCATATTTATATATTATGAGGCGGCTACGCTCTGAATCTAAAATATTTGTCATATTTCACTCCTTCTCTCTACGTGGATATCATTATAGATTATAAACTGATATTCAAAATTATTGTGATTTCATTATAATATTATATTATAGATTCATTCAATCAACTATAAATACAAAGCGCGATGTCGCGCCAATGATACTGGCGCCTACAGGAAAGCAATACAAGAGAGAGAGAGAGAGAGGGAGAATCTATTTATATATCCAAAAATATATGCACAAAGGCATTTACCATATTCATTAAATTGGTTTCAAACAAGCATACTATATACATAGGTAATTTAATTTAAACACACCTCAAAACAAAGAAAAAGGGAAAAAAGCATATATACAGCACATACAGTTACAATTATACCTAACACTTGAGATTATTTAAAAATTTTGATATAAATTTACAAAATCTATTGAATTCAATGTATGAGTCCCTGCTGGATATCAGTGTTGCCGAGAGGAAATTGATATAAAGAGACAAAATGCCTCTCCCGTTAAAATATATGTCTAAAAGCTGGTGTTGTGGCTCTGTCACCTGTTATACCTATTATCTCAATTTATATTAACAATATTAATATTCAATCAGAGAATAAATTGAATAATTATGTCTGAAAATTTATATTTTCGAATATTTCATATAAAAAACACTTATTTCACATGAGAAAATTAAGAGCTTTTTATAACAAGTAAGGACAATGCAAGGCCAAGGAAGGAAAGAAGTTTGTGAACCAAATAATGGTCGTCAAATATTTAAATAGCAACCCTTTTCTGAGGTACTTAGGGACACCGCAACAGGATGATCAAGTAATTTCAATAGCCTTTTTCGATCTCTATGTTCATTGTTTTGCAAATGTAATTCCTTTCATTGTATTGATTGTTGACTTAAAGATACGTTTTCAGGTGGATCTTCCAGTTCATTAACACCTACAAGTATGTTTCATTGTGTTTATTCATATCATTGAAAATATGCGTGTACTTTTTACCTGTAAAATTGGTCATCTTTTAAAAATATTCCACATGCTTAATTGAAAAATATAAATTATTTTATTGAATTAAATACACATTTCTACCTTGATGAAGTCTTCATGTAATTTCATAATGCATATTCTTGTCAATTTATGAATATATCCTTCTGATATCAATGAAAATTATTTAAAAATATTTTTTTTCTGAATATTTTTGATTCCAAAGAAATTTGATATTCAAAATTGATGCTCTTTAAGAAAATAAATCACATTTTCTTGTAATTTCAGGTGAAACAACTTGTTCCTCCACACACACAGGTGATATTTTACAACAAATATATTTCCATATGTTTTACAAATTTCAACTCCACTAAGGATCCGTAAATGAATACATTACTTTTCAAATAAAGTGTATTTTCAGACAATATTTATTTCTATGAATCGTTGATCTCTCTCTTCAAAATATTCTTACAAGTATTCAAAGGCAGATTTTGAAGCTATGTATCTTTAAAATAAATTTAAGTACTTGAATATCTTAACAGCATTCTAGAGAAATTATTAAAAATGAAATAAAAATAATTCGGTCATATTGGTGGTTTAAAAAAAAACATTGAATAATCATACTATAAGATACACTTTCCTTCTCAATATTTGGAATTTCTTTCTGTTAATTCTGACCCATAGGTATATAATATACCATTAATTTTAATAGGTATCTTTCAATTTTAAAATACATTAAGATAAAATCAAAATTGAATTATAAATAGTTTTCAACATGGTCAATAGATTGATGAAATTATTTGACTCTTGAAGCAAAAATTTGAATCAACAATTTCATTAATTACCATAAAAATTTAGAAAAATTTATTTTTCTGATATATTGGAAAAATTATTTTCATTGGGCCTCAAAAAATTACCTAATGAATGATGAGGTATATATTGCAATATTAAAGAAGATACTTTCCTCCTTTCAGTTCAAATATTCAAAAAAATTGATTTTGAGACTTTTTTATAATTCAAATGTGGTATAAATACGGAAAAAATTAAACAATATGAGACACCAGAAATAAATCCACAGACTATATAATTGTTCCAGTCTTGACCTTTAATTTTGGCGGCTTTTAGCCCCAATTTAACCTTTCATTTGTATATTAATAATTTCATTTTTAAATATTGAAAACACTCTAATGTCATTCCACTAGAAATACCTAAAATTAATGTTTATATTTATTTTATAAATTCATTGAACTAGTATTTATATGTTTTGTACTAGAAACAACTGGAAAGGTCACTAGTCCTCGTCCTACTAAGACAACTAAACCAACTATATCGCAACCAGGTATAAATAATTTATATTCATTCCAAACTTTATATTTTCATAAAACATTTGAATATATTTGTGTTATTTATTTTTGAATAATAAAAATAGCTATTTATTTTATAAAATATATTAAGCCATTGACTGAGTGGGTAGAATCAAAAGCTATTGTTTTTCAATATTCATCACATTTGAATATTATAAGGGGGCTACACTCTGAATCTCAAATTGAATATTTGTCATTTTTTCACTCTACTTTCAACGCGGATACCGTTAATGATATTAATCTTATATTAACACAGGTATTATACACAGGTATTATTTCACCAATAATACCTTACTCTATACTATATATATTTGTGGAAAAATAATAGAAAAAATAAAAATAAAATGGTCAGGTGCTGATATTAAAAATAAAAATGGCATATCCTGACCAGGAACTTCTTTAAAGAACATGAGCTTTTGATCAGGATATGTTATTTAATTTTATATTCAGATTTGGCAAGAATTCGAAAAATGATCGTCTATCTTGGCAAGGTATATGCTCAATAAGATTTATTGACATTTTATTTTTATCTTTGGCCCAAATTCAAAATAATTCAAGTTGCAGAATCTGTAGTATTGTGTATGTACTATGCCTAGTTAAGTACTTGTCAAAGAAGAATGAAAACTCGAATTACCATTTTTTTAAATAAAGTATTAAAACATGAATAAACCGTTTAGAAATGAATAAATTAAATCGTTTTATATTTTCTGTATTTTGGATAGGTTATCTTGAATTGATTACTATAGTTGAGATATATTTTATTGAATTCTATCTGTCTTAGATATTGTCATAATTATTATATTTAACTTTATATTAACGTTATTAATACTCAATCACAAAATGAATTGAATAATTATGTTTAAAAAATATATAATTCAAATATTTTATCTAATAAACACTTTTTACATGGGAAATTTAAGAGTTTTCAATAACGAGTAAAGAAAATTATTTTTATGAAATTATTGCGCTGTTCCGTTGCGCTGTATGTGGGTATCATAACGGATATTTTTTATTAGTGTCGTTCCACTCTCTAGATCTCATACTCTGTAATTTCTTTGATATGTTTCTATCAGCTATAAGTTAATAACCAAAAGGAACAGCAGTCAGAAGCCCGATAATTTAATGAGTGTTTGTAAACATAGTTTGTGAAAGTGGATGTTGGCACCTAAGGAAGCCAATAGGAGGTCGACTAGGCAAGGCCGAAGAGAGAAAGGAGATGTTGTGGACCAAAAATGGTTTAATTAAATAACAACCATTTTCTTAGGTACTTAGGGACAACGCAACTGGATGATCAAATAATTTTCCATGGCCTTATTTAATCTCTATGTTTATTGGTTAGTAAATATAATTCCTTTCATTGTATTGATTGTTGACTTCAAGATACGTTTTCAGGTGGATCTTCCAGTTCAATAACATCTACAAGTTAGTTTTATTGTGTTTATTCATATGATTGAAAATATGTGTGTACTAATAACCTGAAAAATCGTCAATAAATAAATATATTCCACAAGCCAATTTTTAAATAACAATTCATTTTATTGAATTAAAACATCCTATAAAAATTTTCATAAACTTTTCTACCTTGATGAAGTTATCATGTTATTTGATGATACATTTTATTTTTAATTATTAATATAATTCTGTAATATCAATTAAAAATATTTAAATATATAAACATTTTCTGAATACTGTTGATTTCAATGATATTTGATATTCAAATTGATAATATTTAAGAAAATAATTCACATTTTTGTTCTGACCTCAGGTGAAACTCCTTGTTCTTCCAAACTAACAGGTAATAATTTCCAACATTTCGATTACTATATGTTTTACATATTTCAACTTCACTAAGGATCAATAAATAAATGAATTAATTCACAAATAAAGTGTATTTTTAGACAATTTGTATTCCAATGAATCGCTTATCATCAACCTATCCTATAAAATTATTCAATGACAGATTTTGAAGCTATGTATCTCTCAAAGAAATTTAACTGCTTGGAAATATTAACAGTATTCTAAATAAATTATTAAAATAAAATAAAAAGCATCGTTTATATTGGTGGTTTGAAAAAAACATTGAATTATCATACTATAACATACGCTTTCCTTCTCAATATTTGGATCTTATTTCTGATAATTCTAACACATAGATATATAGGTAAGAGAATAGTAATTTTTTCAGTTGTCTATATTCAGATTTTCACACCGAGCAGTAACTGATTTTTATTATTGTGAATTTTCCATATTTGAGAGTTATATTTATTTTATAGATAGTATGAATAAGAATAATTTTAATTAAAAAATATTTTATTAATGATTTCAGAAGAATTCACTACCACACCCACATACACAAGTAAGACTTCTTGCCTTTTGTCTCATTAATATTTCTTGCCTTATATTTGTAAATTAAATAAATACAGAATTTATTTGATAAAATTTCAAAATACAAATTAAATGAGCCAACTTCTCCTGCGTTTACCATGAATTTTTGTTGGCTCAACTTTATTGTTTTCACAAATGATATTCTTATTGTTATTAAAACTCATATCAATAGAATAAGTGGAGATTAACTGCCAGAATAATCAAAAGGAGTATCTTGGGGTCTGGGAATTAAATGCATTTTTTATATTTTCAACTAGCTTTGTAGATACATTATAGAAGTTTCTCTGAAGTTTCATATTAAAACACTATAAAATATATATTTTTAATTCCATTTATAAATGCAATCGGAAATGTAGTTCTGAAAAAATTTGATTTCTAAGTTGGAAAATATTTTATAAAATTAATAGAGATGTTTCTAAAATATATGATAATCACATTTTTTGTTCCAAGGGTGAAATATACAGATAGTGAATCAATCAATCTTGTTCGTAAACAAGTTGGCGTTCAGCTAAGAGATCATAAATTGATTTGGCGAATAATTAAGTGGTAAATCCCGCCTGACCCTTCCAATTGAAAAAATAATTCTAATTTTCGAAAACGTTTTTGAAGAGATAATGTTTATGAAACTTTTAATCTCAAGTTCTACTAGGTACAAATGTCAAATTGAAACAAATCGTTTTATTTTGATCAGAAAACGAAACAATTTCTGTATATACACAGGAAAAAAACATTTTGGGAAATAGAAGATTAGGTTGTGATAAAAGAATGTTTCAATAGGAAACATCTAATAATATTATTTCATGTTGAAGTTCCGCATTCCATCATTTGGATTATAGATTTTGTCATAAAATTTTGAATAAAACAACACATGTTCACTATTCTTATCTATTCATTAAGAGGAAAATCTAAAATTTAGCATTCATTAATCTATTCTCAGGAAGAAATTTGTACAGTTCTTAAGAGCTGGACTCATTAGAATTTCTGTTAGGCATTGTAAAAATAATAAGTGTGTGATATAACATTAAACTTGAATAAAGAAAGTTGTTGAATATAAACGATTGGGGTTATCTATTGATTATGGATCCTCTGAAATGTTTTTTTTTAGTGATCAAGGCTATTACCAACCCTTTATTTTTACATATATATTTTAAACCTTTTTGAAAAAATTATGATTCCAATTCTAGAGTTATCTATATTATGTATATCTAGTAAAATATTCCAATATAATGATCTAGAAACAACTGGAAAGTTTACCACTCCCCCTCCTACTAAGACAAGTAGACCAACCATGTGGACGCGAGGTAATTATTTTTCTTTAGTAAATATACCTTCTATTGTTGTGAAAAATATATTTATTTGAAATTCTTCATTTATTGTCACCCATCAATTTATTATTTTTAAAATTATGCCCTTTATTGTGAAAAACAACCAACAGGATCTTCCATTCATTACAAATAAATTCACAAGATTTAACCACGATAGAGGCAGAAATTCATTTTGTAAAAAATCAAGTTTGATCATCAACCAGGTGCAAGGATACGTTTAACAATATGGAATACATCCTTCTTTTACTTTGTTGTTTTGTTTGATTGCCTACAGCAATTCTCAATAACTCTATTCCATTATTTTTTAATATTTTATTTTGATTTAGAGCGCCATTTCTGCCTAGGGACACTTGCACTACAAAGGTAACCTAAATATTGAAAGGAAAGAAAGAAAGGCATTTGGAATCTGTACAAGAATTAGTATGCAAGTTTTAGGTAGATGCAAAGAGAATATATATCAAAAAAAATTAAATATGTATGAAGGTTTTGTATACAAATATAGTTGAATGTAAGCAAATTTCGAATTATTGTGAGTATTCAAGAAAAACAATTTACAGATTGAAGAAAATTTTAAAGAATATTTATTCATGAAAATATGCAATATTTTACAGAATTATTTATTTTAAACTATTGAAACAGAGTTGAGCGTTTCAAAGTAATTTGTAGTTTTTTTTATAAAATTATAAATAAATCTGCAAAATGAGTCGAATTTTAAATATTTGTCTTCCGTTGAAATTTGATCAAACGGGTTTGATACATTTAGTTCATTGTTCATTCATACTCTTGGAAGATGGGGCAATTTAGCAGCGATGAATAGAAGTCTGTTCCTCACATCCACAGATAATCTCGAATCCTGCACTACTTTGATGAATTTTAAGAAGCTTTTAAAATTTCGTGATTTGTAATGAATTGAGAGTTGTGTAAATGTCCCAAAATAGTTCAGAGTATTAGCGGTAAAGAAACTTTAAAATGTTTGGTTAGTATTCTTCTTTAATTGTGTTCTTCTATTTCAAAAAAAAAATTCAATTATGTCTTGAATATCCAAGTCATAACGCTGTTAATCCTCAATCGGTAAATTATCCAGATCATATTTCAGATTCCTGGATTCCATGTAATCCGTAATGAAAGTAATATTTGTCAGCGAATGCACACAAATATAGCTATTTGTTTTATAAGTTTGGGTACACCATAATAATAATTGATATCGGAGCGCGTTTAATTTGTTTATATACTTTTTACTTCTATATTTATACCAGACCACAGTTCCATAAGTGAGTATCGGTTTAAATATTGTTTTTATAAAATTAGTCTTTGCTTGGTGCTTAGTCATCAAGATTTGCCACATATCGAAAAGTGTATTTTTTTTAGTCTTGGGGGAGTTCTATTTAGAATATTATTCAAGTGAGGAATAAAATTTAATTTATTCTTTCATCAATGCTTTGCAAAGGTTAATTCCCAAGATTTTTATTTCTTGAAAGGGCGTACTAATATTTTTTTTTAAATTTAATTTCCAATTTAATTTTGTTATGCAAATGTAAAATACTAGTTTTATCAAGAAATATTTTAAATTTGATTTCTGTACACCAGTCATCAACCTTTTCCAAAATATGCGCAATTGAATTTTTGAAGGTTGCCAAATATTTTTTTCTGCATATTATTGTGACCTCATCGTATAGCAAATTATTTCGGAGTTTAGAAGTTGTATTTTGGTTAACATATCATTTATGAATATTATCCAAAGCAATGGACACAATGTTCCACCTTGTGGGCAACCTTTTGATGTTGTTTTAGAATTTTTTCTGTTACTATAATTGGAAATTATTTTCCTATATTTCAAAAGAGATTGTCAAGTTTTGATCAGATGAACAGGCAAATTATCTCCATCAATTCTTCTAATCAAAGCTGGTCCCCTGTATTTTCGAAGGCTCCTTCAATGTTTATTGCAATTAGCGTTACTAATTGTTTCTGCCAATGTTTTATTATAGTATCTGTTATTTAATTTAAGCACGTAGTCGTTGATTTTGATTTAACGAATCCATGTTTTCTGGAGCTCAAAAAATTGTTTCATAGAATTCATAAATTCGAATTTTCAAAAATTTGATATTAGGGAGATAGGCCGATAACTTTTTGTTGATTCTAAATTACATTTTTGTGGTTCAAGAATTACCCTTGAAGCTGCTACTTTCCATTTCTCAAGATAATACCCCTTTTGAAATCAATAAATAAATAGTTTGCATAACATAGGCTTTATTTTTGCGTAAGCACATTTAATCATATTGTTACATATGTCTAACCCTGGAGCCTTTTTAATATCAGAATGCGATATGTTATCATTTATTTATTTTTCTTCGACAATGGTTATACTCGTATTGTTCATTCGTAGCTGAAAATTTCGAATTATTTTTTTTTTGAAAATTATTCAAATCGGGATTGTCTTCAGGAATTTAATTGTATGTTAATTTGGTCATTGTTTTCTCTTTTAGATATTCTGTTGATTTGTTAATTATGGGAATTCTATTCGGTACAATTGATGATTTTAATTTATTGAAAATCTTATATGCATTATCCAAGGGATTATCTATGTAATATTATTAATAACATATCGCCAATTAGTTCTTTCAGCTTTTTTGTTGTATTAGTGCATTTATTTCTTGCCGACGTGAATGTATTGTAACTGATTGTTTTATGACAGTAATACAAGTTTATGATATAATGAAAATTATATTTATTATTTCCAGTTCATTAGTCCATCAGTCTTTTCTGAAAGCATCTTTAATATTAGGGGATATAACCTTCCAAGATTTATATGCTGATTTTCTAAATAGATTTTTGAGTGCATTCACTATTCAATCAATGTCTGCCATCAATAATAAATTTGAAGTTTTGAATTGATACATCCATATTCAAACATATATGTTGATTTGTGTGCATTAGAATATAACTCAAAATATTCTTTAAAATATATTTTTCTCCTTAAATCAAAAGATAAAAATGAACTTAATATAATAATCTTAATAAAAAATACTATACCTAATAATCTTAATATAAAAAACACATTTTGATACAAATATATTTGAATTTTATAAAAATAACTATATGTCAATTCAAAGAATTAACTTGAAGAGAGATTATCAATATCACAGCATATTCGAAAAATGAATTTGAAAATAGAAATTCGTAAAAAGAAAGGTATATAACATCACTTGTCTCCATCCATACAATGTTTATAGTGTGTACAATGAGTACATGTAATACACAAAGCTCTATTTTATGAAACATGATTTTAAACAGTATAATTCTATAGATTTTGTGTAAAAATTAGGTAACCTATATGAAAGTTCCGATAAATTAAAAGATTATGAAACCATGAAATATAAGGCAAATTGCAATATAAAATAGATTTTCTTTTCGAATGTGGAAAATATTCAATAACATATTCAGTGTTTTTTGGCGCCAAACTTGTATCTAAACACAAAACACGCATAATTTGATACAAGAGAAATACATATCTACTTTTTTTATATAAATGAAAGGAAAATGAGATATCCGAAGAGAAAGCATCAAAATTGTACCTAAAACTTTAACATTCAAAAAAAAAATAGTTTTGCATCGAAATGTTCAAAAATGAAGGAAAAGGTACCAATTGTAAATAAGAAATCATAGGTTAAGGTCATTCAAAATTTTATTGTTATTTGCGAAAATGAAGAAGCGATTTTCGCAGTAAATGATAAAAGATAAAGAAAGAAATATATTGTAAATTGTTGAGAATCAATATTTGAAAAAGGCATATACTCTTTAATTAGAGATAAATAAAGACACTATTAATACATCAAAGAAGGACTAGTTAAATTAGTAAAATCACATTTACACACTGATATATTAACATCAATATTTTACTCTAAAGTGCATGTGAACTACAAATTATTAGATCATTACCAAACACTTCTCCATATTATATTATTTTGTATCTTTTGAACATACTTTTATATCTATTTTGAAAAATGGAAATCTTTTAAATATATCTGAAAATAGAAGAGCTCACATATTTGAATCTAAAGATACATCAAAGAAACATTCGAAATTAATTTTAAATTATCTTTGATTCATTAGGAAATATATATATATATAATTAATGGGAGGATGCATTTCGAAAATTGCTGATAAATCCATTTATAGGCCTCACAATAAATTAATACAGTTTTGGAATTCTTATTGGACACAATTTGTATATTACCATATATATATATATATATATATATATATATATATATATATTATATTAATCACACTTTAGATATATATTAATGTTAACTGCTTATGCGAAAATATGAAATTACATTTGTTTAATTCAATTTTCCTATATTCTAAACATTGTTCATTTAGATGATTAAGTGAATGACTCATATTTTCAATAGAATCTACTCCTTCAACAGTTTCCTTACGTTCCACAGGTGAGTATGAGAGATTAATCAATATGAAAGACCAGGATTCAATCCAAAGTCTGTAATTGTTGTAATTTTGACCTTCTATTTGGGTTGCTTTTATCACTAATTTTAACTTTCATATTTATATTCATAATTTATTTTTAAATATAGAAAACGATATAATATAATTTTATCAGAAACACTTGTGAATTCAACGTTGTATAATTAATATATGAATTTAATGAACTAGAATTTATATGCTTTGTTTAAGAAACAACTGGAAAGGTTACTACTCCTCGATCTACTGAGACAACTAAACCAACTATATCGCAACCAGGTATTACTAATTTATCTTTATATAATCCAAACTTTATATATTCTCCTTAAACATTGAAATATATTTTTGTTATTAATATTTAAAATATATATATAGTAAATTAGGCAATTGGCCAGGTGTGTGGATTTTAAAAAGTTGTTGTTCATCATATTTATATATTATGAGGCGGCTACGCTCTGAATCTCAAATATTTGTCATATTTCACTCCTTCTCTCTACGTGGATATCATTATAGATTATAAACTGATATTCAAAATTATTGTGATTTCATTATAATATCATATTATAGATTCATTCAATCAACTATAAATACAAAGCGCGATGTCCCGCCAAGGGACTGGCGCCCACAGGAAAGCAATACAAGAGAGAGAGAGAGAAGGAGAATCTATTTATATATCCAAAATATATGCACAAAGGCATTTACCATATTCATTTAATTGGTTTCAAACAAGCATACTATATACATAGGTAATTTTATTTATACACACCTTAAAACAAAGAAAAAAGGGAAAAAGCATATATACAGCACATAAAGTTACAATTATACCTAACACTTGAGATTATTTGAAAACTTTGATATAAATTTACAAAATCTATTGAAATCAATGTATGAGTCCCTGCTGGATATCAGTTTTGCCGAGAGGAAATTGATATAAAGAGACAAAATGCCTCTCCCGTTAAAATATATGTCTATAATCTGGTGTTGTGGCTTTGTCACCGACCCGAGGCCGCTAGTTGCGGCGATGGTCAATAGATGTCGTCAAGTTTTAGACGTCGATTTTGACGGAAGAGGCGACCTTTGTCTCTTAATATTATATTATATATATACAGTAGAACTTGGATAATTCGAACTTCTTTAATTCGAAAACCTCTTTAATTCGAATATTTATCTTGGTCCCCAGAATTTCCTATAATTATAATTCCCGTTTTTAATTCGAATTTTTTTATGGTCCCTTGGGGTTCGAATTATCCAAGTTCGACTGTATTATAATTATAAAGATCAACAATCTGCCTTGATTGTTATTTCAAGTTTGTGAACTCATCATTCGAAAATAGAAATTTGAGATATAGTGATGAAAGTGCCAAAGAGACATAATAACAATATATTTTTTTCAAAAAAACGTGTTTCTAAATATTTTTTAAAATTCAACCATCATATGAATAATTATTCACTTGGAAAGGCATATATTGGATCAAAATATCTAATATTTTCCCAATATTACAGTTGGTAGAAGGCCTCTTTTCTCGATATAATACTATCCCGACACCTTTATCAATAAATTAATCGAAAAGATAAGATAGAATATTTCATTTATGAAACTAAAATAAATTCTGAAAGAAATGAAAATCACATTCATTTACCAATATAGAATATACAAGAGTTCTTTTCCTCGGGACCAGCGCAAAGAGGCAAGAGCACGCGATGAAAAATAAAATGTTAAAATATTTTTCAAGTTATCTTATTCTATGTTATTTATTCAAAAGTGAAATAATGTTTTTTACCAATATATTATATCACCAATAATTCCTTACTCATACTTTATAAATATATACAATATATACACTGCGTGACATTGAAAATGGAACACCAAGAAATAGTGGCTAGAAAAATTATGCAAATTTCAGGGTAGACGCGCCTAACCGAGTTATGCAAATGATGTAAAATGCGCAGCTATCGTGCGCACATGGAGTAATATATAAGGTAAGGAACTTGCAGAAAGGACAGTATTCGTGTCGTTATTTCTTCAAGGAAAATCATTGTATAAATTTTGTTCTTGTGTCAAAAGACACGTGTAATAACAGAGAATGCCAGGTCATCGTAAACGGAGGCAGTTCAAGCAGACAGACGCTTTTTACGAGGGGCATGGTGATCGGACTGAAAAGGGCAGGTTGGTCCATACGTCAAATCGCAGCTGATACACACCTTGGTGCGTCCACGGTGCACCCACTGTGGAGAAGATGGTTGGAACAAGGAAATGTGGCAATTTATAGGAATGTCGGTGCAACCAGAGTGACGTCAGCACGTGTGGATCGGCGTATCCTTCGACAAGCAGTGGCGGCCCCACAAGCCACTTGTACCGCCATCCTGCAACATGTGCAAGACACCCTAGATCATTCCATCTCGACCAGAACCATTTCCCGTCGATTGGTTGCTAATGGCTTGCACTCATGCCGTCCGCTAAGAAGACTGCCATTGACCCCACCGAATAGGCGCCAACGTTTGGAATGGTGCCGGGCTAGATCGACGTGGATGACGGAATGGCACAGGGTCGTGTTCTCAGATGAGTCGCGTTTCCGCTTGTCCAGTGATAGTCGCCGTGTACGCGTGTGGCGTCGACGTGGAGAAAGGTCCAATCCGGCAGCAATTGTGGAACGCCCCACCGTGCGACAACGTGGAATCATGGTTTGAGGCGCAATCGCGTATTATTCCAGGTCACCTTTACTTCGTATTCAGGGCACTATGACGGCCCAACGATACGTTGATGATGTGCTGCGACCGGTGACACTCTTCTACCTTCAGGGGGTACCCAATGCCCTTTATCAGCAGGATATCGCCCGACCGCACACTGCTCGCATTAGCCAACAAGCTGTGCAAGATGTACAGATGCTTCCCTGGCCACCGTACTCTCCTGATATCTCACCAATCGAGCACGTCTGGGACATCATTGGACGCCGTTTGCATGCCTTGCCACAGCCGCGTTCAGAAGACGAACTGTGGCAAATGGTTGAGAGGG
The DNA here is from genome assembly GCA_030710605.1 of Cordylochernes scorpioides. Lineage (NCBI taxonomy): Eukaryota > Metazoa > Arthropoda > Arachnida > Pseudoscorpiones > Chernetidae > Cordylochernes > Cordylochernes scorpioides. The sequence goes on along the minus strand of CP092871.1, from coordinate 6,236,037 downwards.
AATGGAGAGCCATCCCTCAGGACGCCATCCGTACTCTGATTGACTCTCTACCTAGACGTGTTGCTGCGTGCATCGCCGTCCGCGGTGGTCCTACTTGCTACTAAGCCGACGCCGTTCTCGCTCTGTATTATGACTATCATTTTGAAATAAAGATCACTTATTGTTCGTCCCTGTCTCTCTCTGTCTGCCGAGTTTCATGACTTTCTGGCCACTATTTCTTGGTGTTCCATTTTCAATGTCACGCAGTGTACTTATATACAATATGTACTTTATATAAATATACTCGTATATTCAAATGTGGCAAGAGATCAATGAATAATCGTCTATCATAAGGGAGAAAAGTATATGTTCAATGTGAATCAATAATAATTTTCGATCTTCAAACTAATTTCAATGTAATTCAAGTTGCAGAACCTGTAGTTAAGTACTTGTCAAGGAGTATGAAAGCTCGATTAAAACTATTGTTTAAAAAAGGTATTGAAACCTGAGTGAAATATTATCGTTTTTTAACACCTGGATGGGTTATTTTGAAATGATTATTATAGTTTAAATATATTCGTGAATTCGTTCTGCTTCAGAAATTGTTATACCTATTATCTCAATTTATATTAACAATATTAATATTCAATCAGAGAATAAATTGAATAATTATGTCTGAAAATTTATATTTTCGAATATTTCATATAAAAAACACTTATTTCACATTAGAAAATTAAGAGATTTGTATAACAAGTAAGGACAATGCAAGGCCAAGGAATGAAAGAAGAAGTTTGTGAACCAAATAATGGTCGTCAAATATTTAAATAACAACCCTCTTCTGAGGTACTTAGGGACACCGCAACAGGATGATCAAGTAATTTCAATAGCCTTTTTCGATCTCTATGTTCATTGTTTAGCAAATGTAATTCCTTTCATTGTATTGATTGTTGACTTCAAGATACGTTTTCAGGTGGATCTTCCAGTTCATTAACACCTACAAGTATATTTCATTGTGTTTATTCATATCATTGAAAATATCCGTGTACCTTTAACATGTAAAATTGGTCATCTTTTAAAAATATTCCACATGCTTAATTGAAAAATATAAATTATTTTATTGAATTAAATACACATTTCTACCTTGATGAAGTCATCATGTAATTTCATAATGCATATTCTTGTCAATTTATGAATATATCCTTCTGATATCAATGAAAATTATTCAAAAATATTTTATTTCTGAATATTTTTGATTCCAAAGAAATTTGATATTCAAAATTGATGCTCTTTAAGAAAATAAATCACATTTTGCTGTAACTTCAGGTGAAACAACTTGTTCCTCCACACACAAAGGTGATATTTTACAACAAATAGATTTCCATATGTTTTACAAATTTCAACTTCACTAAGGATCCGTAAATGAATACATTACTTTTCAAATAAAGTGTATTTTCAGACAATATTTATTTCTATGAATCGTTGATCTCTCTCTCTCTTCAAAATATTCTTACAAGTATTCAAAGGCAGATTTTGAAGCTATGTATCTTCAAAATAAATTTAAGTGCTTGAATATCTTAACAGCATTTTAGAGAAATTATTAAAAATGAAATAAAAATAATTCGGTCATATTGGTGGTTTAAAAAAAACATTGAATAATCATACTATAAGATAACTTTCCTTCTTAATATTTGGAACTTCTTTCTGTTAATTCTGATCAATAGGTATATAATATACCATTGAATTTTAATAGGTATATTTCAATTTTAAAATACATTAAGATAAAATCAAAATCGGATTATAAATAGTTTTCATCATGGTCAATAGATTGATGAGAATATTTGACTCTTGAAGCAAAAAATTTCAATCATCAATTTCATTAATTACCATAAAAATTTATTTTTCTGATATATTCGAAAAATTATTTTCTTTGGGCCTCAAAACAATACCTAATGAATGATGAGGTATATATTGCAATATTAAAGAAGATACTTTCCTCCTTTCAGTTCAAATATTCCAAATAATTGATTTTGAGACTTTTTTTTATAATTAAAATGTGGTATAAATAAGGAAAAAATAAAATGTGTCCCTCAACACATGATTTCAGATGAATTTTCAAGTTCGACCACATACACAAATAAGCATTTTACCTTTATATATTTTTAATACACATCCTCGATATATTTGAATATTGAATATATAAATGGTTATGATTATTTGCAATTATTAATTGGACAATCCTATTTCTGAAATGTGGTGTTAATGGAAGAGAAATTGGAGGACCTTTCTTAACCATAACCATCCTGAACAATTCTTTGTATGTGGCCAAGAACAATCATTTGTGACTAACCAATATATCTTTGCCAAGAATGTGATTATATCAGAATAGTAGAACTTCGAGGGTTTCCTCTATTTCATGCTTGTCCCAAATGGATAATTAAAAGACGCCTAACTGTACTGTGAGATTTGTAACGGGTCTACATAAATTCGAGGAAAATATACATTATTGTTTAGTCGTAAACGCTTTTTGAATCAGAAAGGTAAGGCCAGGACACCTTCCGCATGAACGACGCGAGTGAATATTACAGTCGTTCATGGCGTTGAAGTAGTGCCACACCTTGCGTACAGCCCGATTACCTTATTCTCTGTTTGATGGAGCATTCGTTTCAAGGTGTTTTCTTTTAAGTGCAGAGAAGGTTTGAACTGCCTATAATATATATAATTAATAGAGGATGATTTTTTGCTAAATAGAGATGAATAATTTATTTATACGCCTCACAATTGAATATTGGATACCAGATGGGAAAAAATACTTATTGGAAACAATTTTGATCACACTTTAATATATATAAATGTTAACTACTTATGCAATAGTAGGTATTCACATTAGTTTCATTCAATTATTCCTATATTCAAAAACATTATTCATTCTGATGAATAAATGAATGACTCATATTTCTAATAGGATCTACTCCTACTCCAGTTTTCATAAGTTCCACGGGTGAGTATGAGAGGTTAATCAATATCAGACGCCAGAAATAAATCCACAGACTATATAATTGTTCCAGTCTTGACCTTTAATTTAGGCGGCTTTTAGCCCCAATTTAACCTTTTATTTGTTTATTAATAATTTCATTTTTAAATATTGAAAACACTCTAATGTCATTCCACTAGAAAAACTTAAAATTAATTTTTATATTTATTTTATAAATTCATTGAACCAGTATTTATATGTTTTGTACTAGAAACAACTGGAAAGGTCACTAGTCCTCGTCCTACTAAGACAACTAAACCAACTATATCGCAACCAGGTATAACTAATTTATATTCATTACAAACTTTATATTTTCATAAAACATTTGAATATATTTGTGTTATTTATTTTTGAATAATAAAAATAGCTATTTATTTTATAAAATATATTAAGCCATTGACTGAGTGGGTAGAATCAAAAGCTATTGTTTTTCAATATTCATCACATTTGAATATTATAAGGGGGCTACACTCTGAATCTCAAATTGAATATTTATCATTTTTTCACTCTACTTTCAACGCGGATATCGTTAATGATATTAAACTGATATTAAAAATTATATTTTCAATATGTTATATATTTATAATTAGTATTTCACAAGTTATCTCATTTTATATTATTTATTTGATTTTGAAATAATGTTTTCAGGCAGTAGTTCTAGTTCTTTTACACCTCCAGGTAAGTTTATATTACTATATATATGTCTGAAATTTATAGAAAAAGCTTTTCATATAATCGAGAAATATTTTTTAGGAAAAATACATAAAAGTACTTCATCATCTGATCTTCAACCAATTGACATTTCACTTTTTAATTTTTGCTCTCATCGATACTTCTCATCCAGTCATTTTACTAACATGAAGAAATTATTTAAATTTTGATATGGCATATTTTTAAAGGCCTTTCAATGAAATAAACCTTGAAATACTTCTTGTCATCAAAAATATATTTCCCGACAATCTTCAATGTAGTATATTTTGATAAATTTGAAGTTAATTCATTAGATGAAATAATTGAAGATTGTTTTTGATGTAAGGTGAATCTTATAGTATATCCACAAACACAGGTATTATGTCACCACTAATAGCTTACTCTATACTATATATATATTCATATATAGGCAGGAGTCAATAAATTATATTTTAACCTCATAGAAAAGAACGTTCATTCTGTAAAGATTTTAATGATAATATTTATTCTTAGATAAAATTTTACTGTAATTCAAGTTGCAGTGTCAATTACATTTTTGCCTGTGTAGATGAAAGGATTTGGTTTATCAATGTAATACGTAATCCGATGAATGCATCTAGATAATTGTAGTGGAATTAATTACCTTAATCAATTGTGTTTCTGGATTTAAAGAGCATGAACATACTACCATTAAAAAGGACTTCTGATAGAATATGAATTTATATATCTCTATATATATAAAAGTCAATGTCTGTCTGTTTCGTGATAAACTCAAAAACTACTGAACCAATTGGTACCAAATTTTGCATGTCGCTTTTGATAAACCTGAGGAAAATTTTCGGCTACATTTTGCTTAGTATTTTTAGCTATTTCTTTTTTTCATATGAAGAACTTTTTTTATGTGGAGTAAATACGAGGCTTACGCGGAGTAAATACGAGGCAAAGTAACAACACGAGGCCAATTAAGCGACCAATGAGCGTTCTGCATTTCTTTTCAAGTTGCTTGCGTACTTTTTTAAAAATATATTTTTATACGAGTGTCACTTTTTTTACAAAAGTATTGAGAGAGAAATTTATATTACTAAGTTAAGGTAAGTGCACACAATGCAATTTTAAAAAAACTTTACAAAATTAGCGTTACCGTATGTAAACAATGGCTCTCTTATTTTTTATTAATTTTTGTTCTGGCCTTTGTTTTTTTTTTACAGTCAATATGATAATTCTTATAATTAAACAAACAATAGTCAATATGCAAAAAATACAGTAGTGAAAATTTAACATAAATTACTGTCTCATTTAACAGCCAAAACATGTGTTTGTCTATAATCCATATACCCTTTGGTTTTTATCAGCCTAAAATATTAACATGGCTATTTTGACATTAGTTTTTTTTATGGCTTTCTTATTTTTATTAATTTTTGTTCTGGCTTTTTTTTTACCGTCAATATGATAATTCTTAAATTAAACAAACAATAGTCAATATGCAAAAAATACAGTAGTGAAAATTTAACATAAATTACTGTCTCATTTAACAGCCAAAACATGTGTTTGTCTATAATCCATATACCCTTTGGTTTTTATCAGCCTAAAATATTAACATGGCTATTTTGGCATTAGTTTTTTTTATGGCTTTCTTATTTTTATTAATTTTTGTTCTGGCTTTTTTTTTTTTACCGTCAATATGATAATTCTTAAATTAAACAAACAATAGTCAATATGCAAAAAATACAGTAGTGAAATTTAATATAAATTGTTGTCTCATTTAACAGCCAAAACATGTGTTTGTCTATAATCCATATACCCTTTGGTTTTTATCAGCCTAAAATATTAACATGGCTATTTTGGCATTCTTTTTTTTTTAGTATTATTATTTTTTTCTGACATGTTGATAGGGCACTACATTTTACAAAGTTACGGTTAGTAAACAATGCAGATTTGACAATATTCACAAACTTTTATTACTGTATATAAACAATGGGCTCATGTTTTGCTCAGAATCGCAAAATGATAATTCATAATTTTTCAATCCTTCTTTCCACGCGGATATCATTAATGATTATAAACTGATATTCGAAATTATTGTGAATTCCATTAAAATAATTTTGTCTACTTGCACAAAATTGTAGTTATCAAGCATATTTGCCTTTATGATTATTATTCAGAGTTCTGTGAACTTATCATTTGACATTACAAAGTTGATATACATTTATGAAAGAGCTTCAAAGACCTTGAAAACCATATTTTAACAAAAAAAATTGTCATTATATTTCTCCTAAATTTTCGACTATCGTTAGATTATATATTCAATTAAAAAGGAATATATTGGAACAATTGTTCTTCTTGTTCTTTTATTGGTCTTCTTCAACTTCAGAATTATGTTTGTATTCGGTGGGGTAAGGACTATTTTTATTGTAGCAAGTTTGATTTTGGTTGAAATATTGGGCTGAGCCAACTTTCTCTTCAATATCATACCAGATGCTTGGGTCTATGGCAATGGAAACAGATTGGAATGTTAACGTGGGTACGGAATTGATCGGTGTCTCTATCTATTCGAGATTTATACTCTCGCTCTTCTACACTTTGCCAAATTCTTGGGCTACCTATTTGAACTCTTGTGCGTTTGAGAATAGCAGCTATTTTGTTTTATCTTTTCTAGATTACCCCTCTTCCTTATTTTCAGTTGAGACGGGATAGTCCCTTCCTGCGACAACGTTTTTAATTTCCTCTTTCACAACTCTCTGAATGAGAGTTTCAATATCTATATAGACTTTTTCTGCTTCCTTCATATCTCGATTAACATGACGAAAAGGTTGGGCACATCTTGGATGTAAAAATCTAATGAATCATCGGTTCTTTGGTCTGAAATTTTTAGTTTTGCTTCAGCCTTCTGAACAAACTGTTCAGATTTTTAAACTTATACAATGACGTTATATATTCTTCCACATTTTCTAACCAGCATTTAGCAGTTCCATCAAGGAAGAAAAAATTGTTCGCAAGTTACAGTGAGTCATCTAATCATAGTATTTTCCTTCTCTATAAAAATCTTTGAGCAATTGCTGGGGGCAATCAGACGACTTACCTTTAAATATGGGCAGGTTTCTTAAATGCTGGAGACAAGTGATGGATGTTCTTGTCTGTAGTCCTTTTTGATCATATTTCACAGATTTATTTGGTGTCACAGTAGGCGGAAATCTTTGAAGTCTTAGGCTTTTTCTTAGTCGTTCAGGTGATAATTGTCGATAGGATGCTACCACGGCATCTCCACCAGATTGTACTGTAATTAATCAGACAATTTGAATGTATCGCTAAGATAAAATAGAATATTTTATTTATGGAAATAAAATCAAAATCTGAAAGGAAGGAAAATCATATTCATTCACCAATATAGAATATACAAGAGTTCTTTTCTTCGCGACCAGCACGAAGAGGCAAGCGCACGCCATGAAAAATAAAATGTTAAAATAATTTCGAGATATCTTATTCTTTGTTATTTATTCAAATTGAAATATTTTTTCAGGCAGTACTTCCAGTCCTTTTACACCTCCAAGTAAGTTTCATTTGCTATTTATATGAGTGAAATAGTAAGAAAATGCCTTGCTAAATATTTGAGAAATTTTCCTTTAGAAAAATTGCAAAATAAATAAAATATTTGAGAGAAAATTAAGAGTTTTGTATAGTGAGTAAAGAAAATTATTTTTATGGAATTATTGCGCTGCTCAGCGATATCAGCTTTTGTGGGTAGCATAATTGATATCTCCTATCAGTGTCGTTCCACCCTCTAGATCTCATTCTCCGCCATGTCTTTGATATGTTCCTAATAACTATTTATTACCAAACCACAATAAAAAGCAGTCAAAAGACCGTTAATAGCAGGATTGTTTGCACACAAAGTTGGTGAAAGTGGGTGCTGGTATCTAAGATAGCCAAGGGGAAGTCGAGTAGGCAAGGCCAAAGAGAGAAACGAGAAGTTTGTGGACCAAAGAAGGGTCATTAACTATTTAAAAAAACAACCCTCTTCTGAGGTATGTAGGGACATCGTAACAGGAGAATCAAGTGATTTTTAATGGCCTTTTTCAATCTCTATGTTCATTGTTTAGTAATTCCTTTCATTGTATTGATTGTTGATTTCAAAATACGTTTTCAGGTGGATCTTCCAGTTCAATAACATCTACAAGTATGTTTATTGTTTTTATTCATATGATTGAAAATATGTGGGTAGTAAAAACCTAAAAATTTCGTTATTATATAAAAATGTTGCACATGCTTAATTAAAAAATACAAGTTATTTTATTGAATTCAAATATCCTATAATAAATTTCATACACTTTCTACCCTGATGGAGTCATCATTTTATTTCATAATGCATATTCTTATCAATTAATGGATATACCTTTTTATATCAATGAAAATTCTTAATATATATGTGGGAATATAGTGGTAAATGTGGTGAGGAGAGAAATAATGAAACAACGAGTTGTTAGAGCAATCATCCAGGCAGCCAGCCGAGAGAGAGCGAGCGAGACGTTATCAGCTGAACGACTGTTTTTCCCTGTGTACACAACCGGGGGGCTAACCAGGATAGTCGCCAGGTGGTGACGCCCCCCCCCCCCCCTCAGGAATGTGGTCAAAATGGTCGTGAGTTAGTTGTCTTCTATCGACTACGTCTCTCTCTCTCTCTCTGGTCGACTGCAGATTTACTCTATTATTCCTGTAAGAGCATATATTATGACATATGGCCCCCGTTGAAGAAGGCTGAACATGGTTTAAGTATATTTAAAGCTGGAGAAGCCAGAATAGAGAAAATAATTTTACAGTTAAAATTAGTTAAGGTAATGGTGACATAGTTTTATGTAAATAAAATATTTTATAGTACACAAGTAAATATTATTTACAAGCAGTTTTACAACACCGGGGAGTTTGACATTCAAGGAAATCTTTGAAAATATCAAGGTTATAAAAGGCTATATACAACAAAATCTAATGTACTATAAGGGAAATGTTATTGAGGAGTGTGAACAAGGGGAAGAAGAGTCACATACATATGATGGAATTCTGAAGATCATTAAGACTGGGGAACTCTACACTTTAAGATATTTTTCAGGCGGACATGGCAAGGGGAAACTTGGCATGGGCTTTCTATGCTATAGGTGTAGAGTATGAGAAATGAGGTTGAGGCTGGAAATTGCGTGAGCTCAGGACTGAGGTAAATATAAAACTACATACAATGTTAGAACCTCGGCGAACAGAGCGATGGGAGACTTGCCCTGGGCCAATCTAACTTATCTATGTAGTTACTTGTGTAGCGAGTCCGAGGGAAAAAGTCCCGTGTGTAGGTGAGGAAGTCGAATGGACTTATATTTAATTTTCGAAGATAAAATATTTCTAGATGCAAAGGTAGAATATAGGCGGACAGAGCGAGGGGAAACTTGCTTTGGGCCACTCTACCTTAATTATTTAGATAGTACTGGGTTCGTAAAGTCTTGTTGTCAGGTTAGTAATTGTTAAAGATTTCAGGGGATAAGTGGTTCAAATATCTTTGATTCGTGAGTTAATAGCCGTTTTAGTATGGATTAGAGTTTGATTGAAGTGTTTATATGGGAAATTGAAGGTATTTTTGGGTTGGTCTCGGTCATTTACGGGCGGTGAAATAAATTGTTCGTTTTCCGTATAGTGTTTTAATTTGTTACATGAATTGTATCTGTCTCACGACTTAGAGGTCGGTTGGAGCGGTTGATCCGTACGATTTTTGAGGGGAAATTATCTCCAGTATTTCATAAGGTCCTGAGAAGAAAGGTGCTAGTTTACCAGTGTCTGGATGGTGGTATGGTTTTGCCAAAACGAGATCGCCTACTTCAAAATAGGAAGTTCTATGTGTTTGGTCGAATCTCGCTTTGTCGCGTAAGTGTCGTTCGTGTGTCCTTTGATAGGCCAATTCTCTGGCGTCGTCGATTTTTGGGTAGTTTTGTTCATGCTCGGATAGTTGTAGCGGGAAACTACCTAACAAAAGGTATGACGGTGGAAACCCGGTCACAGAATGTGGGGTATGGTTATAAGCCTGAAGGACCTGAGGTAGTAGTTTGGTCCAGGCCGTCTTAGGTTGTTGGAGGCGCAACAGTTTAAGTTTGCCAGTAATCGTGGCGTTTAGTCGTTCACTTAATCCGTTGGCCTGAGGGTTGTTGCTTGTCGTGAGAAGTTGGCCAATGTTATGTCTAATCAAAAATCTACGAAATTTCGGAGAGGTGAAGGCAGGAGCTCTATCCGTCAAAAGTCGTTTAGGAGAACCAAACTGCATCACCTTTTTAATCACTTGGGTATAGGTGAGAATGCTGGTGGACCGCGATGGAAATGCCCACGCGTACCGTGTGGCATGGTCCACTACGACATGTAAGCAGGTCTGAGAATTTCCATATTTCGCGAATCCAGAAATAGTATCTAGTGACACTAGTTCGTACGGCAGGACCGCTGAGGGGAGTTGTCCCAATTCTCCGTAGATAGGTCCTTTTGGTGGTTTGACCAATTGGCATACTGAACAGGTTCTTACATGTGTCCTGATGTCATTTGTCATGCCGTCCCAAAGGTATTAGGCTGCGATCATTCTGGTCATCTGCGAAATGCTGGGGTGATTGATATCGCGATGGGCTCGTTGTAGTAGGGTGCCACGGAGTGATGGTGGAACAATTATTTTAGTGACAACCCGTCGTATGATGGTCATAAGGTCCTTGTCATTGAGGATATACCTTGTGTCCCTCCGTAATTCGCCCTGATGATCTTTTATTTGACCTGTGGATAGGAATCCGCAGAAAGGGTTACAGGAGAGTAGGTCCGCCTCGTACTGACGCGAGCCCTTGAGGTATTTGACCTCATAGTCGTAAGCTGAGAGTCGAAGGCTCCAACGGAAGAGGCGTCCGGTGGGGCCTTTTAGGTCTTTAGCCATTGTAAGGTGTGATGATCCGAGTAGATGACAAACCTTGTACCTAGGAGGTACACTCGGAATTTGTCAACGCACTCTACAATGGCTAAGCACTCCAGTTCAGATATAGTGTAATTACGCTCATAGGAACGCAACGCGCGACTGTAATATTGTACAGGGTAGATGTTACCGTCAGGATGTACTTGTTTGAGTACACCTGCGATGCCCTGCGTGGAAGCGTCGCAATAGACCTGGCATGGGAGCCCTTCTTGAAATAGATGTAACACTGGTTGTGTTGCGAGGTGTTGCTTCAATTTATCAAAGGCTTGTTAACAATTCGGGCTCCAAAGCCATTTGGCGTTCTTTTTTAGTAATTGATTTAAGGGGTGGCGAAGTCTAGCATATTCTGGGATGAATTTATGATATACGTTGACGGCTCCTAAAAATGATTGTAGGGTTTTAACGTTGATAGGAGTTCTAATAGCGTTGATGATTTCGGTATTTTTAATATTAGGTGTGTAAGTCCCTGCGGTGATGTGGTAGCCGAGAAAATATATTCCATTTTGATAAAAATTACATTTTTCAAGGTTAAGTTGGAGATTTTCCTCTAAACAGAATTCAAAGAAAAGTCGAAGGTGCGTAAGGTGTTGTTCTGAGGAGTCAGAAAAAATAACAAAGTCGTCATAATAATGGGCTATGAAAGAGAGGTGGTGTTTGTGGATCAACTGGGTAATCACACGTTCGAAAATTTGGGGTGCTGATTTGAACCCAAAGGGTAAGCGTTTGATATTATATTGCCCTTGTTGAGTCACGAAAGAGAGTAGTGGTTGACTCTCCTCCGCGATGGGGATTTGATAGTATGCATTGCTTATGTCAACGGTGCTAAATACTCTGGCTTTCGACAGGTTATCCAGTACCGTTTCTATCAATGGCAAAGGATGCAAATCCGAGGGTACTAGTTCATTCACGCGACGGAAGTCAATGCAGAGACGCATGGTGTTATCGCGTTTGCCAACGAGTGTCACAGGAGAGGAATATGGGCTAGAGGAGGGGGTGATTATGTCATGTTTTAGAAGTTGAGATATCTGGTCCTGAATTTCCTTCTGGTAGGCATAGGGAGTTCGGTATGGTCGGAGGGAAATAACTTTATCGGAAATAATTTTGAGTTTTACAGGGGGGTTATGTTGAGTGGTAATACATTGAATTTATTGATAGGGAAAATTTCTTTAAAAGAATACAATAATTACTGATAAGGGATAGTCAGTTCTGAGCGTTGTTCGATAAATTCTTTAATCATTAATTCTCTAGAGGCGCATGGGCTGGTAGAAATGCTATTAAGGTTGTAAGGGTGAGAGGGGCATTCAGGGGAAGGTTGATAAATATTACTAAGGGTTGTTTGTAAGTAAGGCTCACGTGGAGGTTGAAAATCGTCAACGCCTAAGTTAACCGAGTGAATTATGGGTCGTTTAGGGTTAGAAGTTATTATTCGCGAGCCGTGCTTACAAGTGGGAAGGTCACATACAAAATGGTACAAATGTTTTGGTACTGGAACACTATTTTGAAGTATCAATTGATTATAAAAATATATTGTTAATCTTAAGAATTGCATAACATGAATAGATAAGATATCATGTTCAAGGGGTGTACTTATAATATAAAATGTTTCATTAAAATTAAAATTATTAAATTGTATTGGTAAGGTAACTAATCCGATTGGTTTGGCATGACTAGATATAGTACGGATAATAACATCATTGTTAATAGGGGTGGAACAAATGAAACTATTAACATTTTTAATATATTCAAATTGGTTTAAACTAATTATGGAAACATTGGCTCCAGAGTTAATTAGGAATGGCATCTTTAAAGAATGAATGATAGGGGTTAAAATAATTGCACTTACAGGCGTATGCTGGTTTAAGTTGCAGGTAGGTTCATTGAGCTTCGGAGGAGTTCTTCTGCCGAAGCTGGCATTACTTGGTTTCTCCCGAGCTCGTCGTTGCTGCGGTCTCGTAGACACCTGCAGGCCCAGTCGATCTTTGGGGTTGCTCGACGCTGTGGACCGCAGGTGTAAAGGTCCGAAAAGTCCGCTGGTAGGGCCCTCGCTGCTGACACTGTGCGTGCCAGTGTTGTCCGCCACAGAAACGGCAAGGATATGATGGGGTCTTGTCGACGGTGGTGGAAGGTGTTCTGCTCTGGCGCGGTGACCGTTGTTGGGCAGCTTTAGTGCTGGTGTTATCCCCTTCGTAGGTCAGCTGTTGGGCTAAGCACAACCATTCTTCTGGTCCCGAGGGTTGTGCCATCTTTAAAAGGTTGCCATAGTCACGTGGCACACCGTTGGATAGTGCTTGCACGATAGGCACTCTTAGGGAGGTTGATCGCCAATCCTATTCGGACCTTGTTCTTGTAGTAGGTCTCGATCTCGGCCATCAACGTGCATTTAAGTTCATAGAACTCTTGAAGGGTGAAGCTAGGGCGTCGGGGATAGACGGCGCAGAGTGACTCTTTGACCTCTTTATAAGTCTTATTGAGTAGCGCTAAGTCTTGTGCAATTTTGCGAGGTTCGCCTCTGAGTGATGATAGAGCCTTTCGAGCTTGGCGTGCTGGCTCTAAGTTGTGGAAGTTCGGCTGAGACTCAAGTTGTGAGAAGAAGTGTGCGGCAGGTTCATCTCCGTCGTAGGTGATTGTTTCTTCAGACTCACGGTTTAAAGGTTGGTCGAGACAGAGGGTGAGAGTTCGAAGGGAAGCGGCTACAGTAGAGTCGGTCGTTGGTTCTTGTGGAACTTGGTTGTGGGTTTGTTCGATCATCGTGGTATTGCTTCTTGTTTTCTTCATACTCTGGTATATGAGGGATTTGTTTCCCGGTCAGGTCTTATCCTGTCGACTTTCAATGTGGGAATATAGTGGTAAATGTGGTGAGGAGAGAAATAATGAAACAACGAGTTGTTAGAGCAATCATCCAGGCAGCCAGCCGAGAGAGAGCGAGCGAGACGTTATCAGCTGAACGACTGTTTTTCCCTGTATACACAACCGGGGGGCTAACCAGGATAGTCGCCAGGTGGTGACGGCCCCCCCTCAGGAATGTGGTCAAAATGGTCGTGAGTTAGTTGTCTTCTATTGACTACGTCTCTCTCTCTCTCTGGTCGACTGCAGATTTACTTTATTATTCCTGTAAGAGCATATATTATGACATATGTATGTATTTTTAATAATGTTGATTTAAAAGAAATTTGATAATCAAAATTGATGCTTTTCAAGAAAATAATTGACAATATTTTGTGACCTCAGGTGAAACAACTTGTTCTTCCACGCACACAGGTAATAATTTACAACATATTGATTCCCAATTATTTTACATATTTTACCTTCTCTAAGTATCCATAAATATTATTTCACAAATAAAGTGTATTTTTCGACAATTTATTCCTATGAATTGCTTTTCTTTAAACTATTCTTACAAACATTCAAACGGCAGATTTTGAAGCTATAAATCTTCAAATGAAATATATGTGTTTTAATATATTGAGAGTATTATTTCGAAATTATTAAACAATAGAATAAATTTTTGCATGGGTGGTTCTTAAAAAAACATTGAATAATCATAATATAACAAACACCTCCATTCTCAAATTTGGAACCTTTTTCTGTTAATTCTCTGACCCATAGGTATATAATATATCATTCAATTTTAATAGATATATTTTAATTTCGATATACATTAAAATGAAATCAATATCGGATTATAAATTTATGTCATCATTGTCAATAGAATAGTGCAAATTATTGACTCTTAAAGCATAAAATTCCAATCATCAATATATTTATTAACCATACAAATTACAAAAAAAAAATTCTAAGATATTCGAAAATTATTTTTATTGGGCCTCAAAAATTATTTAATAAATAATAAGGTATAAATTTTAATATTAAAGAAGATGGTGAAATAATTTCCCCTCTTGAATTCATCGATTTTAATCGATTCCTAATTTTTCAATATTATTTTCATATTTCATTATAAAAATATTGAATTTATGATTTTGGGAGTTTTTTTAAATAATAAAATATAGTTTAAATAATGAAAAAATTAAATGTGACCCTCTTCATATGATTTCAGATGAATGTACTAGTTCAACCACATACACATATAACCATTTTCGTCTCATATATTTTCAATACTCCTTAGTCAATTTATTTGAATATTGAATAGATAAAGGGTTATGGTTGTTTGCTCTTATTTATGGAACGGTTAAACTTTCTGAAATATGGTTTAATGGACTAAAAGTGGGCGACACTTCTGTACCATTACTATCTTGAACAATTATTTTCTCCAGACCGAAAACCATCATTTGTGGCCCACCCAGATTTCTATTCCAAGAATCATGCTTGTGCCAAATAAATGATTAATAGACGCATTTCTGTGACATGAGATTTGAAACGATTCTACCTCAATTTCAGGGAAATATACATTTTTGATTTGTCGTAAGCACTTTCTGAATTAGGAAAATAAGGCCAGGCCACCTTCCGCAATGACAACGGGGAAGAATATTAGAGTTCTTCATGGCGTTGAAATAGTGCTACAACTAACCTGAGTCAATATACCTTATATATTTCGAAGGCCTGATATTAATTTTTGAACCATCATAGATAAAAATGGCCTGTATTTTAAGAATCCTTTTTTTTAATTTCATGAAAGCGAATAGTAATTTTTTTCAGTTGTCTATATTCAAATTTTTACACGGAGTAGAAACTAATTTTTATTATTGTGAATTTTCTATATTTGAGAGTTATATTTATTTTTATATATAATATCAATAATAATAATTTTAAAATAAAAATATTTTATTAATGATTTCAGAAGAATTCACTAGCACACCTACATACACAAGTAAGTCTTCTTGCCTTTTGTCACATTAATATTTTGTGCTTTTATTTGTTTATTAAATAAATGCAGATTTTATTTGATAAAATTTCAAAATACAAATTGAATATGCCAACCTCGCCAGCGTATACTATGAATTTTTGTTTGCTCAACATTTATTGTTTTCACAAATTATATCCTTATCGTTATTAAAACACATATCAATAGAATAAGTGGTAATTAACTGCTAGAATAATTAAAATGAGTATTTTGGGGGCAGGGACTAAAATGAATTTTATATATTTCCAATTAGCTTTATAGACACATTATAGATGTTTCTCTATAGATGCAATCGGAAATTTAGTTCTTAAAAAAATATGATCTCTAAGTTGGAAATTTTTTTCTAAAATTAATAGAGATGTTCCGAAAATATATGGTAATAACATGTTTTGTTCCAAGGGTGAAATATACAGATAGTAAATCAATCAACCTTGTTCTTAAACAAGTTGGCGTTCAGCTAAGAGGTCATAAATTGATTTGGCGAATAATTAAGTAATAAATCCCGCCTGACCCCCTTCCAATTGAAAAAAATAATTATAATTTTCAATAACCTTTATGAAGAGATAATGTACATGAGACCTTTTAATCTCAAGTTCTACTAGGTACAAAGTTCAATGCTAAACAAAGCGTTTTATTTTGATCAGAAAATAAAATAATTTCAATATATACACAGGAAAGAACATGTTGGAAGAAAGAAGTTGGGATTGTGATAAGAGAAAGTTTCAGTAGGAAACATATAATAATATTATTCCATGTAAAATTCCGCAATCGATCCTTTTGATTATAGATTTTGTCATAGAATTGTAAATAAAACAACAAAGTTTACCATTCTTTTCTATTCATTAAGACGAAAATCTAAAATGTTAGTATTCATTAATCTATTCTCAGGATGAAATTTGGACAGCAATTCGGAGCTGGACTCTTCTGAATTACATTTAGGCATTGTAAAAATATTGGGTGTGTGATATAACATTCAATTTAAATGAAGAAAATTGCTAAATATAATCGATTGGTGATATCTATTGTTATTGGAGCCCTCTGAATGTTGTTTTTTTTTTTAGGGATCAGGACTATTTACAACCCTTTATTTTTACATATATATTTCGAACCTTTTTGGGAAAATTATGATTCCAATTCTAGAGTTCTCTATATTATGTATATCTAGTAAAATATTCCAATATAATGATCTAGAAACAACTGGCAAGTTTACCACTCCCCCTCCTACTAAGACAAGCAGACCAACCTTGTGGACGCGAGGTAATTTTTTTTCTTTAGTAAATATACCTTCTATTGTTGTGAAAAATATATTTATTTGAAATTCTTCATTTATTGTGACCCATCAATTTTTTATTTTTATAATTATGCCCTTTATTGTGAAAATCAACCAACAGGTTCTTCCATTCATTACAAATAAATTCACCAGATTAAACCACGATAGCGGTATAAATTCATTTGTAAAAAATCAAGTTTGATCATCAACCAGGTGCAAGGATACGTTTAACAATATGGAATACATCCTTCTTTTACTTTTATTGTTTTGTTTAATTACCTACAGCAATAAAAAATAGTCATAATTGGAATACTCTATTCCATTATTTTTTATTATTTTATTTTGATTTAGAGCGCCATTTCCGCCTAGGGACACTTGCACTAAAAAGGTAACCTAAACATTGAAAGGAAAGAAAGAAAGGAATTTGGAATCTGTACAAAAATTAGTATGCAAGTGTCAGGTAGATGCAAAGAGAATAAATATCAAAACAATTTAAATATGTATGAAGGTTTTGTATACAAATTAGTTGAATGAAAGCAAATTTCGAATTATTGTGAGTATTCGAGGAAAACAATTTACAGATTGAAGAACATTTTAAAGAATATATATTCATGAAAATATGCAATATTTTACAGAATTATTTATTTTAATCTATTTAAACAGAGTTGAGAGTTTCATAGTAATTTGTAGTTTTTTTTATAAAATTAAAAATAAATTTGCAAAATGAGTCGAATTTCAAATATTTGTCTTCTGTTGAAATTTGATCAAACGGGTTTGATACATTTAGTCCATTGTTCATTTATACTCTTGGAAGATGGGGCAATTTAGCAGCGATGAATAGAAGTCTGTTCCTCACATCCACAGATAATCTCGAATCCTGCACTACTTTGATGAATTTTAAGAAGCTTTTAAAATTTCGTGATTTGTGATAAATTGAGAGTTGTGTAAATGCCCCAAAATAGTTCAGAATATTAGCGGTAAAGAAACTTTAAAATGTTTGGTTATTATTCTTCTTTAATTGTCCTTCTATTTTTCATAAAATTTCAAGTATGTCTTGAATATCCAAGTCATACCGCTGTTGATCCTCAATCGGTAAATTATCCAGATCATAGTTCAGATTCCTGGATTCCAAGTAATCCGTAATGAAAGTAATATTTGCCAGAGAATGCACACAACTATAGCTATTTGTTTTATAAGTTTGTGTACACCATGATAATAATTGATATTGGAGAGCGTTTAATTTGTTTATATACTTTTTACTTCTATATTTATACCAGACCACAGTTCCATAAGTGAATATCGGTTTAAATATTGTTTTTATAAAATTAGTTTTAGTGCTTAGTCATCAAGATTTGCCACATTTTTTTAGTTTTGGAGGTCTATTTAGAATATTATTCAAGTGAGGAATAAAATTTAATTTATTCTTCCATCAATGCTTTGCAAAGGTTAATTCCCAAGATTTTTATTTCTTGAACAGGCGTCCTAATATTTTTTTAAAATTTAATTTCCAATTTAATTTTGTTATGGAAATGTAAAATACTAGTTTTATCAAGACATATTTAAAATTTGATTTCTGTACACCAGTCATCAACCTTTTCCAAAATATGCGCAATTGAATTTTTGAAGGTTGCTAAATATTTTTTCCTGAATATTATTGTGACCTCATCGTATAGCAAATTATTTCGGAGTTTGGAAGTTGTATTTTGGTTAACATATCATTTATGAATATTATCCAAAGCAATGGACACAATGTTCCACCTTGTGGGCAACCTTTTGATGTTGTTTCAGAGATTTTTCTGTTACTATAATTGGAAATTATTTTCTATATTTCGAAAGAGATTGTAAAGTTTTGATCAGATAAACAGGCAAATTATCTTCATCAATTCTTCTGATCAAAGCTGGTCCCCATGTATTTTCGAAGGCTTCTACAATGTCTATTGCAATTAGCGTTACTAATTGTTTCTGCCAATGTATTATTATAGTATCTGTTATTTAATTTAAGCACGTAGTCGTTGATTTTGATTTAACAAATCCATGTTTTCTGGAGCTCAAAAAATTGTTTCATAGAATTCATAAATTCGAATTTTCAAAAATTTGATATCAGGGAGATAGGCCGATAACTTTTTGTTGATTCTAAATTAAATTTTTGTGGTTCAAGAATTACCTTTGAAGCTGCAACTTTCCATTTCTCAAGATAATACCCCTTTTAAAATCATTAAATAAATAGTTTGCATAACAAAGGCTTTATTTTTGCGTTAGCACATTTAATCATATTGTTACATATGTCTAACCCTGGAGCTCTTTTAATATCAGAATTCGATATGTTATCATTTATTTCTTCTTCTTCGATAATGGTTATACTAGTATTGTTCATTCATGGCTAAAAATTTCGAATCATTTTTTTTTTTTAATTATTCAAATTGGGATTGTTTTCAGGAATTAAATTGTATGTTAATTTGGTCATTGTTTTCTCTTTTAGATATTTTGTTGATTTGTTAATTATGGGAATTCTATTCGGTACAATTGATGATTTTAATTTATTGAAAATCTTATAGGCATTATCAAATGGATTATCTATGTAATATTCTTAATAACGTATCGCCAGTTAGTTCTTTCAGCTTTTTTGTTGTATTAGTGCATTTATTTCTTGCCGACGTGAATGTATTGCAACCGATTGTTCTATGACAATAATACAAGTTTATAATATGATGAAAATGATATTTATTATTTCCAGTTCATTAGTCCATCAGTCTTTTCTGAAAGCATCTTTAATATTAGGGGATATAACCTTCCAAGATTTATATGCTGATTTTCTAAATAGATTTTTGAGTGCGTTCACTATCCATTCGATGTCTGCCATCAATAATACATTTGAAGTTTCGAATTGATACATCCATATTCAAACATATATTTTGATTTGTGTGCATTAGAATATATCTCAAAATATCCTTTAAAATATAGTTTTCTCCTTAAATCAAAAAATAAAAATGAACTTCATATAATAATCTTAATAAAAAAACTATACCTAATAATCCTTAATATAAAAACACATTTTGATACAAAAGATTTGAATTTCATGAAAATAACTATATATGTCAATTCAAAGGGTTAACTTGAAGAGAGATTATCAATATCACAGCATATTCAAAAACTGAATTTGATAATAGAAATTCATAAAGAGAAAAGTATATAACATCACTTGTCTCCATTCATACAATGTTTATATTGTGTACAATGAGTACATGTAATACACAAAGCTCTATTTTATGAAACATGATTTTAAACAGTATAATTTTATTGATTTTGTGTAAAAATAGGTAACCTATATGAAAGTTCCGATAAATTAAAAGATTATGAAACCATGAAATATAAGGCAAATTGCAATATAAAATAGGTTTTCTTTTCAAATGTGGAAAATATTCAATAACATATTCAGTGTTTTTTGGCGCCAAACTTGTATCTAAACACAAAACACGCATAATTTGATACAAGAGAAATACATATCTACTTTTTTATATGAAATGAAAGGAAAATGAGATATCCGAAGAGAAAGCATCAAATTTGTACCTAAAACTTTAACATTCCAAAAAATATATAATAATTTTGCATAGAAATGTTCAAAAATGAAGGAAAAGGTACCAATTGTAAATAAGAAATCATAGGTTAAGGTCATTCAAAATTTTATTGTTATTTGCGAAAATGAATAAGCGATTTTCGCAGTAAATGATAAAAGATAAAGAAAGAAATATATTGCAAATTGTTGAGAATCAAAATTTGAAAAAGCCATATACTCTTTAATTAGAGATAAATAAAGACACTATTAATACATCAAAGAAGGACTAGGTAAATTAGTAAAATCACATTTACACACTGATATATTAACATCAATATTTTACTCTAAAGTGCATGTGTACTACAAATTATTAGATCATTACCAAACACCTCTCCATATTATATTATTCTGTATCTTTTGAACATACTTTTATATCTATTTTGAAAAATGGAAATATTTTAAATATATCTGAAAATAGAAGAGCTCACATATTTGAATCTAAAGAGACATCAAAGAAACATTCGAAATTAATTTTAAATCATCTTTGATTCATTAGGAAATATATATATATATATAATTAATGGGAGGATGCGTTTTGAGAATTGCTGATAAATCCCTTTATAGGCCTCACAATAAATGAATACAGTTTTGGAATTCTTATTGGACACAATTTTTATATTACCTTATATATATATATATATATATATATATATATATATATGTAGTAATCCCAAAGTGGAATGTGCTGGGCAGTCGTGGTAGTGGGTGCGTGATGGGATTCCCGCACTGGGACAGCAAGAGACAGAGGCAGGTCTAGATGGTAACTCCAAGAAGGTAGAGATAGACCACGGACGAAGGCAGACAGACCACGGGCGCCACGGATGCCCAAAGCCTACATCGCGGATAGGGGTGAGAGACCCGACCATATGACGGCGTCGCTCTGAAAACAACTGAAACAACTACTAACTTTCGTCCCATCTTGGGGGGCTTTTATATTGGACGCTCGCAGATGGCGGCGAGTTCTGATTGGCTCCCGTAATCACGCCACCTGTTAGGCGCCGGGTTATTTATTACGTCTGGCCACCTGTTCGGCCACCTGCTGACGGGGGGGGGGGGGGGGGGGGGGTTGAACTCATTATCATAAACACCTGTTCGTCTGGTCCATGGCGTCGTCTGGACTTTGTCGTCTGGTCCATGGTGTCGTCTTGGTCTACCTTTACCCCTTTATTTTATTTGTCACTATTTTAACAAGATCGATACATTTCTATATAGATATGGGGTTATAATAAATATTAGAGGAAGGTTGTGATTTATCTATGTCAAAATATACTACAGAATGTGTCCCCGGTGATGAAGGTTTGATTGGGGGAATGATATGTAATGAATGATAACCTAACAAACCTATTATAAAAAATAAAAGAAATAATTTGTGTACAAATTAGTTAATATTATTATTAAGCTATAAGTTAAAAAGAGAAAGATGTTGTAAGGGTGGTGTATCAATGAAAACGTACAAAATGAATGATAAAAGATTAAGAGAAAGTATATAATTTAAAATGGTAAATATGGTAAAATGAATCGTACAAGGAAAATAATATCTTATTGTATTAAAGATGAGAGAAAAAAATGAAGTTAGTTCATTGACTGAACTTATAATGTGACGCTAAGGTTGAAAAAGGGAAAGGGGGTATCTGAGCATGTTTCTGCAAAAGTAGTATCTCAAGCATCCTGCAATGCAATGCGAACTTGTTTAAGTGAGGCATTGTTTTCATTAACAGAAGGCCCAAGATATTCCGTCTGCATCATTAGCTCAGACAGCGGAAAGAGGTGGGAAGATTGATGGAGGTAAAAGGGGGAGGTAGAGGTAAGAGGGATCCCTGTTGTCCATAATGATTGTGCCCGGTTGAATTGTGAGAAAAAAAAAGTGAAAAGTTGAAAAATGGTGAATTGATATGATGAGTCGGGCGATGAGAAAAAAAAAAAAAAGATCGCGCTGGATATCCTGAACTCACTATCGGGAATGGTATAGCGAGAAAGGATTGTTCCAGTCGGATTAATCAATGAAAAAAAACCAAAATGTTCGGCGAACTGGAATCCCTTGGAAGGTTGGAGGTTTGAAGGATGCGGAAAAGGAGAGGTGGGTGTAAGAGAATTATTGCTGTCAATTTTGATTGTGTCCGGCTTGTGTGGTGAAAAGAAAAAGTTGAAAAATGAGAAAAAAAAAATGATGAGCTGGACGATGAGAGAAAAAAATTAAAAACTAACTGAGTCTCCTGAGCTCACTGTTGGGAAATGTACAGCGAGGAAGGATTGTTCTAGTTAGTTTAATCAATAAAAAAAAAAGAAAATGGTTGACGAACAATAATCTCTTGATGGCTGTAAAAAGTTGGGAGGAAAGGTTCATGGGATAGAGTTAGAGGTTGTAAGGGAAGCGTCAAAAATAACATTTTGAAATCTACAAAGAAAAATAAAATGATAAATGTTTTATCTGTTAAAGAAATATTATAAATATTGTTAGGTGTAGGTTTTTTAAATGGTGCCTAAGATAGTTGAAGTTGTAAAATGCTAAGTCTGAACATGATGAGAAAAAGAGAAAATAGAAATATTAAAGGTACAAATATATAAAGGGTTGATTGGTAGTTTAAGGCATTACTGTTGTATAATAAACAAAATGATATTTTCGATTAATAGTGAAATGTTTTATCTACATCTGTAAGTTAAAAAAACGAAGTCCAACACCACAAAACTAGTAACACTATAAGTCTATTTACAATAAATGAGAGAAAAGTTAGCAAAACTATTAAATGGGAAATAATTTGGGGAACAAAAATTTGTTACTAGAATAAAATAAAGATAAAGGGGAGCAGTGGTGACACATTGATATAATATTATAAAACTACAAAAATATATAAGAGGAGTAGATAGGAAGGATAAATTTAAAGTAAACACACACAATAGCGAAAGTAAATATTTGAGAAAGTTGATATACTATTTACAGTTTTTTGTTACTTAAGGTGCCTTGAATATTTACAACATAGTTTCAGGGATGTAATACAGGAAGGAGGAGAAGTAGAGATAATAAAAGTAAAATAAAATATAAAAGGAAATTGACTTAAGCAAAAGGTTTGTGATAGGTAGTGACGCAGTGAGGAATAAAGGAAGAAGGTCTGAATTGGTTTCTGCAAAGGACATCTCAGTAGTCCTGCCCTGCAATACGAGCTTAGAAGCGAAGTATTGTTTTCAGGGTTGAGCAATCTCAAGATGCTCTGTAAGTAGCATTAGATCAGATGGGCAAAAGGCGTGAAGATCGAAGGAGAGGTAGGTAATGGGAGAATATGGGAAATAATTTTTTTCTAAGAGAGGTTAAAAAGAGATAGGTGTCTCAAGAGCTGCGCTGCTGTCGGTGATTGAGCTCGACCAGATGAAAATAGAATTAAACGAAAAATGAGTGGGCGCATCGTGCTGATGATGGCCTGGGTCGAGCGTTAGAGAAAAAAAAAGTCTTGCTGGTTACCCAAGCTCTCCGTGTGGAGTTAACATAGGGAGGAAGAGTGTACCAGGTCGATGAATCATTAAAAAATAAAAATTAAAAAAGGTTGACAAGCAGGAGTCTCAGGAACCGTTGAAGAGGTTAAAGGATGGAGGTAGATTGTGAAAACAGGGCTCGACTGTTGCCATTGATTGATTGAACCCGAGTTTGAGGAAAAAATAATGAAATAAAGAATGCTGGGACGGCGACCTGGGTGTAAATTAAAAAAGTCGGCAAACAGGAACTCTGCGATGGACGAGGGGTGGTTAGAACGAAGGCATAGAAGGCCAATGGAAAATGATCAAGAGACGAGAGAAGCATGGAAGGCCTATAATTGAATGATTGACAGGTAAGAGTGTTGAAGTAAGAAAGACTATCTCTGCTAATGATGGATGCTAATGATGTAACAAGGTCATTCCACCCCTTTAGAAGTAGGAAAGGAAAGACGAAGTAGAAAAAAAAACTAGGGGAGAGTTCAGTGCGTGCGTCCTTGAGCTGTCGTTGGGATGAAGATTGGATTTAATTGTCTGTTTATTCTCCTTTGGTCTCATGTACAGGATCGATTTTAGAGATGATGGGGACCTCTTCATTATAATATTGTATTTTATAGTTTTATTTGTAAGTTGTGGGAAAAATGGAAGGCACATTATGAGATGAGATAATTTAAAATTGATATTTATAAAAATACAAATCTAGGATAAGTTTTTAAAACTTTTAAATATTGAGAAATATCAATTGGAATAGTAATAGGTCAAGTAATATAAATAGCGTAATAATTTAATTATTAATACTATGGCCATAAATAAGGTATTAAAAAAAAACTCACAAATAAGTTTAGAAAATATTATTCGAGTAATTAAAATATAATATGATTTTTTTTTTATGTAAAATTGAAAGTTGCATATTTGGATAATGCCATTTTAGGTGAATTTAAGAAAGGCATGTAAGATTAGTAAAAATGCGTGATTGAATATTTTTAATAATAAAATTGAAAATGATTAATTAAAATTTATAATTTGATTAAAATAAAGTAAAAATGATAAATGAGAGTATGAAAGTTTTAAAATTTGGATAAAAATGTTATAAGAAAGGTTATAATTGATTTTAAAATGCTTGAAGTGAAAATACAAGTATAAAATTTATAGGGAAAATGTCAGAAACAAAGTTTAAAGTACCTTGAAATGGCTGATGCTGGCTGGAGTTGATCTCTGGAGATGACTGTTTGGAAGAAGGCTGCTTGTTGCGTGGGATCCGTCGAAGGAGGAGATGAGGGCCTCCTTAGATCTTCGCAGTGGGGTTTCATGTTGGTGAGGGCATCCGCGACGTAGTCGTCCCTGACCTCCGTCATCCTCTGCATGCTGCTGTCCTCAGTTATCCTGTCGACTTTAACAGGTTCTGTAGTAATCCCGAAGTGGAATGTGCTGGGCAGTCGTGGTAGTGGGTGCGTGATGGGATTCCCGCAATGGAACAGCAAGAGACAGAGGCAGGTCTAGATGGTAACTCCAAGAAGGTAGAGGTAGACCACGGGCGAAGGTAGACAGACCATGGGCGCCACGGATGCCCAAAGCCTACATCGCGGATAGGGGTGAGAGACCCGACCGTATGACGGCGTCGCTCTGAAAACAACTGAAACAACTACTAACTTTCGTCCCATCTTGGGGGGCTTTTATATTGGACGCTCGCAGATGGCGGCGAGTTCTGATTGGCTCCCGTAATCACGCCACCTGTCAGGCGCCGGGTTATTTATTACGTCTGGCCACCTGTTCGGCCACCTGCTCACTATTTTAACAAGATCGATACATTTTTATATAGATATGGGGTTATAATAAATATTAGAGGAAGGTTGTGATTTATCTATGTCAAAATATACTACGTATATATATTATATTAATCACACTTTAGATATATATTAATGTTAACTGCTTATGCAAAAATATGAAATTACATTTGTTTTATTCAAATTTTCCTATATTCTAAAACATTGTTCATTTAGATGATTAAGTGAATGACTCATATTTTCAATAGAATCTACTCATTCAACAGTTTCCTTACGTTCCACAGGTGAGTATGAGAGATTAATCAATATGAAAGACCAGAATTCAATCCAAAGTCTGTAATTGTTGTAGTTTTGACCTTCTATTTGGGTTGCATTTAGCACACTAATTTTAACTTTCATATTTATATTTATAATTTATTTTTAAATATAGAAAACAATATAATGTAATTTTATCAGAAACACTTGTAAATTCAACGTTGTATAATCAATATATGAATTTAATGAACTAGAATTTATATGTTTTGTTTAAGAAACAACTGGAAAGGTTACTACTCCTCGATCTACTGAGAAAACTAAACCAACTATATCGCAACCAGGTATAACTAATTTATCTTTATATATTTCAAACTTAATATATTCTCCTGAAAATTTAAATATATTTTTGTTATTAATATTTAAAATATATATATAGTAAATTAGGCAATTGACCAGGTGTGTGGATTTTAAAAAGTTGTTGTTCATCATATTTATATATTATGAGGCGGCTACGCTCTGAATATAAAATATTTGTCATATTTCACTCCTTCTCTCTACGTGGATATCATTATAGATTATAAACTGATATTCAAAATTATTGTGATTACATTATAATATTATATTATAGATTCATTCAATCAACTATAAATACAAAGCGCGATGTCCCGCCAAGGACACTGGCGCCTACAGGAAAGCAATACAAGAGAGAGAGAGAGAGAGGGAGAATCTATTTATATATCCAAAAATATATGCACAAAGGCATTTACCATATTCATTAAATTGGTTTCAAACAAGCATACTATATACATAGGTAATTTAATTTAAACACACCTCAAAACAAAGAAAAAGGGAAAAAAGCATATATACAGCACATACAGTTACAATTATACCTAACACTTGAGATTATTTAAAAATTTTGATATAAATTTACAAAATCTATTGAATTCAATGTATGAGTCCCTGCTGGATATCAGTGTTGCCGAGAGGAAATTGATATAAAGAGACAAAATGCCTCTCCCGTTAAAATATATGTCTAAAAGCTGGTGTTGTGGCTCTGTCACCTGTTATACCTATTATCTCAATTTATATTAACAATATTAATATTCAATCAGAGAATAAATTGAATAATTATGTCTGAAAATTTATATTTTCGAATATTTCATATAAAAAACACTTATTTCACATGAGAAAATTAAGAGCTTTGTATAAAAAGTAAGGACAATGCAAGGCCAAGGAAGGAAAGAAGAAGTTTGTGAACCAAATAATGGTCGTCAAATATTTAAATAGCAACCCTTTTCTGAGGTACTTAGGGACACCGCAACAGGATGATCAAGTAATTTCAATAGCCTTTTTTCGATCTCTATGTTCATTGTTTAGCAAATGTAATTCCTTTCATTGTATTGATTGTTGACTTCAAGATACGTTTTCAGGTGGATCTTCCAGTTCATTAACACCTACAAGTATGTTTCATTGTGTTTATTCATATCATTGAAAATATGCGTGTACTTTTTACCTGTAAAATTGGTCATCTTTTAAAAATATTCCACATGCTTAATTGAAAAATATAAATTATTTTATTGAATTAAATACACATTTCTACCTTGATGAAGTCATCATGTAATTTCATAATGCATATTCTTGTCAATTTATGAATATATCCTTCTGATATCAATGAAAATTATTTAAAAATATTTTTTTTCTGAATATTTTTGATTCCAAAGAAATTTGATATTCAAAATTGATGCTCTTTAAGAAAATGAATCACATTTTCCTGTAATTTCAGGTGAAACAACTTGTTCCTCCACACACACAGGTGATATTTTACAACAAATATATTTCCATATGTTTTACAAATTTCAACTTCACTAAGGATCCGTAAATGAATACATTACTTTTCAAATAAGTGTATTTTCAGACAATATTTATTTCTATGAATCGTTGATCTCTCTCTTCAAAATATTCTTACAAGTATTCAAAGGCAGATTTTGAAGCTATGTATCTTTAAAATAAATTTAGGTACTTGAATATCTTAACAGCATTCTAGAGAAATTATTAAAAATGAAATAAAAATAATTCGGTCATATTGGTGGTTTAAAAAAAACATTGAATAATCATACTATAAGATACACTTTCCTTCTCAATATTTGGAATTTCTTTCTGTTAATTCTGACCCATAGGTATATAATATACCATTAATTTTAATAGGTATCTTTCAATTTTAAAATAATTAAGATAAAATCAAAATTGAATTATAAATAGTTTTCAACATGGTCAATAGATTGATGAAAATATTTGACTCTTGAAGCAAAAATTTGAATCATCAATTTCATTAATTACCATAAAAATTTAGAAAAATTTATTTTTCTGATATATTGGAAAAATTATTTTCATTGGGCCTCAAAAAATTACCTAATGAATGATGAGGTATATATTGCAATATTAAAGAATATACTTTCCTCCTTTCAGTTCAAATATTCAAAATAATTGATTTTGAGACTTTTTTATAATTCAAATGTGGTATAAATAAGGAAAAAATTGAATGTGACCCTCAACACATGATTTCAGATGAATGTTCAAGTTCGACCACATACACAAATAAGCATTTTAACCTTATATATATTTTAATATACATCCTCGATATATTTGAATATTGAATAGATAAATGGTTATGATTATTTGCAATTATTAATTGGACACTCCTATTTCTGAAATGTGGTGTTAATGGAAGAGAAATTGGAGGATTTTTCTGAACCATAACTATCCTGAACAATTCTTTGTATGTGGCCAAGAACCATCATTTGTGACTAACCAATATATCTTTGCCAAGAATGTGATTATATCAGAATAGTAGAACTTCGAGGGTTTCCTCTATTTCATGCTTGTCCCAAATGGATAATTAAAAGACGCCTATCTGTACTCTGAGATTTGTAAAGGGTCTACATAAATCGAGGAAAATATACATTATTGTTTAGTCGTAAACGCTTTTTGAATCAGAAAGGTAAGGCCAGGATACCTTCCGCATGGACGACGCGAGTGAATATTACAGTCGTTCATGGCGTTGAAGTAGTGCCACACCTTGCGTACAGCCCGATTACCTTATTCTCTGTTTGATGGAGTATTCGTTTCAAGGTGTTTTCTTTTAAGTGTAGAGAAGGTTTGAACTGCCTATAATATATATAATTAATAGAGGATAATCTTTTGCTAAATAGAGATGAATAATTTATTTATACGCCTCACAATTGAAAATTGTTTACCAGATGGGAAAAAATACTTATTGGAAACAATTTTGATCACACTTTAATATATATAAATGTTAACTACTTATGCAATAGTAGGTATTCACATTTGTTTCATTTATTAATCCTATATTCAAAAACATTATTCATTCTGATGAATAAATGAATGACTCATATTTCTAATAGGATCTACTCCTACTCCAGTTTTCATAAGTTCCACGGGTGAGTATGAGAGGTTAATCAATATGAGACACCAGAAATAAATCCACAAACTATATAATTGTTCCAGTCTTGACCTTTAATTTAGGCGGCTTTTAGCCCCAATTTAACCTTTCATTTGTATATTAATAATTTCATTTTTAAATATTGAAAACACTCTAATGTCATTCCACTAGAAATACTTAAAATTAATTTTTATATTTATTTTATAAATTCATTGAACCAGTATTTATATGTTTTGTACTAGAAACAACTGGAAAGGTCACTAGTCCTCGTCCTACTAAGACAACTAAACCAACTATATCGCAACCAGGTATAACTAATTTATATTCATTACAAACTTTATATTTTCATAAAACATTTGAATATATTTGTGTTATTTATTTTTGAATAATAAAAATAGCTATTTATTTTATAAAATATATTAAGCCATTGACTGAGTGGGTATAATCAAAAGCTATTGTTTTTCAATATTCATCACATTTGAATATTATAAGGGGGCTACACTCTGAATCTCAAATTGAATATTTGTCATTTTTCACTCTACTTTCAACGCGGATACCGTTAATGATATTAAACTTATATTAACACAGGTATTATACACAGGTATTATTTCACCAATAATTCCTTACTCTATACTATATATATTTGTGGAAAAATAATAGAAAAATAAAAATAAAATGGTCAGGTGCTGATATTAAAAATAAAAATGGCATATCCTGACCAGGAACTTCTTTAAAGAACATGAGCTTTTGATCAGGATATGTTATTTATATGTTATTTCCTTTGTTATTTTCTTTGGCCCAAATTCAAAATAATTCGAGTTGCAGAATCTGTAGTATTGTGTATGTACTATGCCTAGTTAAGTACTTGTCAAAGAAGAATGAAAACACAAATTACCATTTTTTTAAAATAAAGTATTAAAACATGAATAAATTAAATCGTTTTATATTTTCTGTATTTTGGATAGGTTATCTTGAATTGATTACTATAATTTAAATATATTTTCGTGAATTATTTCTGTCTTAGATATTGTTATAATTATTATATTTTACTTTATATTAACATTATTAATACTCAATCACAAAATGAATTGAATAATTATGTTTAAAAAATATATAATTCAAATATTTTATCTAATAAACACTTTTAACATGGGGAATTTAAGAGTTTTCAATAACGAGTAAAGAAAATTATTTTTATGAAATTATTGCGCTGTTCTGTTGCGCTGTATGTGGGTATCATAAGGCTAGGCAAGGCCGAAGAGAGAAAGGAGATGTTGTGGACAAAAAATGGTTTAATTAAATAACAACCATTTTCTTAGGTACTTAGGGACAACGCAACTGGATGATCAAATAATTTTCCATGGCCTTATTTAATCTCTATGTTTATTGGTTAGTAAATATAATTCCTTTCATTGTATTGATTGTTGACTTCAAGATACGTTTTCAGGTGGATCTTCCAGTTCAATAACATCTACAAGTTAGTTTTATTGTGTTTATTCATATGATTGAAAATATGTGTGTGTACTAATAACCTGAAAAATCGTCAATAAATAAATATATTCCACAAGCCAATTTTTAAATAACAATTAATTTTATTGAATTAAAACATCCTATAAAAATTTTCATAAACTTTTCTACCTTGATGAAGTTATCATGTTATTTGATGATACATTTTATTTTTAATTAATAATATAATTTTGTAATATCAATTAAAATTATTTAAATATATAAACATTTTCTGAATACTGTTGATTTCAATGATATTTGATATTCAAATTGATAATATTTAAGAAAATAATTCACATTTTTGTTCTGACCTCAGGTGAAACTCCTTGTTCTTCCAAACTAACAGGTAATAATTTCCAACATTTCGATTACTATATGTTTTACATATTTCAACTTCACTAAGGATCAATAAATAAATTAAATAATTCACAAATAAAGTGTATTTTTAGACAATTTGTATTCCAATGAATCGCTGATCATCAACCTATTCTATAAAATAATTCAATGACAGATTTTGAAGCTATGTATCTCTCAAAGAAATTTAACTGCTTGAAAATATTAACAGTATTCTAAATAAATTATTAAAAATAAAATAAAAAGCTTCGTTTATATTGGTGGTTTAAAAAAAACATTGAATAATAATACTATAACATACGCTTTCCTTCTCAATATTTGGATCTTATTTCTGATAATTCTGAACAATTGATATATAGGTAAGAGAATAGTATTTTTTTCAGTTGTCTATATTCAGATTTTCACACCGAGCAGTAACTGATTTTTATTATTGTGAATTTTCCATATTTGAGAGTTATATTTATTTTATAGATAGTATGAATAAGAATAATTTTAATTAAAAAATATTTTATTAATGATTTCAGAAGAATTCACTAGCACACCCACATACACAAGTAAGACTTCTTGCCTTTTGTCTCATTAATATTTCTTGCCTTATATTTGTAAATTAAATAAATACAGAATTTATTTGATAAAATTTCAAAATACAAATTGAATGAGCCAAATTCGCCTGCGTTTACCATGAATTTTTGTTGGCTCAACTTTATTGTTTTCACAAATGATATTCTTATAGTTATTAAAACTCATATCAATAGAATAAGTGGGGATTAACTACCAGAATAATCAAAAGGAGTATCTTGGGGTCTGGGAATTAAATGCATTTTCTATATTTTCAACTAGCTTTGTAGATACATTATAGAAGTTTCTCTGAAGTTTCATATTAAAACACTATAAAATATATATTTTTAATTCCATTTATAAATGCAATCGGAAATGTAGTTCTGAAAAAAATTGATTTCTAAGTTGGAAAATATTTTCTAAAATTAATAGAGATGTTTCGAAAATATATGATAATCACATGTTTTGTTCCAAGGGTGAAATATACAGATAGTAAATCAATCAATCTTGTTCGTAAACAAGTTGGCGTTCAGCTAAGAGATCATAAATTGATTTGGCGAATAATTAAGTGGTAAATCCCGCCTGACCCTTCCAATTGAAAAAATAATTATAATATCGAAAACCTTTATGAAGAGATAATGTTTATGAGACTTTTAATATCAAGTTCTACTAGTTACAAAGGTCAAATTGAAACAAATCGTTTTATTTTGATCAGAAAACGAAACAATTTCTGTATATGCACAGGAAAAAAAACATGTTGGAAGATAGAATATTAGGTTGTGATAAGAGAATGTTTCAATAGGAAACATCTAATAATATTATTTCATGTTGAAGTTCCGCATTCCATCATTTTGATTATAGATTTTGTCATAAAATTGTGAATAAAACAACACATGTTCACCATTCTTATCTATTCATTAAGACGAAGATCTAAAATTTTAGCATTCATTAATCTATTCTCAGGATGAAATTTGTACAGTTCTTAAGAGTTGGACTCTTCAGAATTTCTGTTAGGCATTGTGAAAATAATAGGTGTGTGATATAACATTAAACTTGAATAAAGAAAGTTGTTGAATATAAACGATTGGGGATACCTATTGATATTGGATCCTCTGAAATGTTTTTTTTTAGTGATCAAGGCTATTACCAACCCTTTATTTTTACATATATATATTTTAAACCTTTTTTGAAAAATTATGATTTCAATTCTAGAGTTATCTATATTATGTATATCTAGTAAAATATTTCAATATAATGATCTAGAAACAACTGGCAAGTTTACCACTCCCCCTCCTACTAAGACAAGTAGACCAACCATGTGGACGCGAGGTAATTCTTTTTCTTTAGTAAATATACCTTCTATTGTTGTGAAAACTATATTTATTTGAAATTCTTCATTTATTGTGACCCATCAATTTATTATTTTTAAAATTATGCCCTTTATTGTGAAAAACAGCCAACAGGTTCTTCCATTCATTACAAATAAATTCACCAGATTTAACCACGATAGAGGCAGTGATTCATTTTGTAAAAAATCAAGTTTGATCATAAACCAGGTGCAAGGATACGTTTAACAATATGGAATACATCCTTCCTTTACTTTTATTGTTTTGTTTGATTGCCTACAGCAATTCTCAATAAATCTATTCCATTAATTTTTAATATTTTATTTTGATTTAGAGCGCCATTTCTGCCTAGGGACACTTGCACTACAAAGGTAACCTAAATATTGAAAGGAAATAAAGAAAGGCATTTGGAATCTGTACAAGAATTAGTATGCAAGTTTTAGGTAGATGCAAAGATAATATATATCAAAAAAAGTTTAAATATGTATGAAGGTTTTGTATACAAATATAGTTGAATGAAAGCAAATTTTGAATTATCGTGAGTATTCAAAGAAAACAATTTACAGATTGAAGAAAATTTTAAAGAATATATATCTATGAAAATATGCAATATTTTACAGAATTATTTATTTTAAACTATTGAAACAGAGTTGAGCGTTTCATAGTAATTTGTAGTTTTTTTTATAAAATTAAAAATGAATCTGCAAATTGAGTCGAATTTTAAATATTTGTCTTCTGATGAAATTTGATCAAACGGGTTTGATACATTTAGTCAATTGTTCATTTATACTCTTGGAAGATGGGGCAATTTAGCAGCGATGAATAGAAGTCTGTTCCTCACATCCACAGATAATCTCGAATCCTGCACTACTTTGATGAATTTTAAGAAGCTTTTAAAATTACGTGATTTGTAATAAATTGAGAGTTGTGTAAATGTCCCAAAATAGTTCAGAATATTAGCGGTAAAGAAACTTTAAAATGTTTGGTTAGTATTCTTCTTTAATTGTGTCCTTCTATTTTTCAAAAAAAATTCAAGTATGTCTTGAATATCCAAGTCATAACGCTTTTAATCCTCAATCGGTAAATTATCCAGATCATATTTCAGATTCCTGGATTCCATGTAATCCGTAATGAAAGTAATATTTGCCAGCGAATGCACACAAATATAGCTATTTGTTTTATAATTTTGTGTACACCATAATAATAATTGATATCGGAGCGCGTTTAATTTGTTTATATACTTTTTACTTCTATATTTATACCAGACCACAGTTCCAAAAGTGAGTATCGGTTTAAATATTGTTTTTATAAAATGAGTCTTTGCTTGGTGCTTAGTCATCAAGATTTGCCACATATCGAAAAGTGTATTTTTTTTATAGTCTTGAAGGGAGTTCTATTTAGAATATTATTCAAGTGAGGAATAAAATTTAATTTATTCTTTCATCAATGCTTTGCAAAGGTTAATTCCCAAGATTTTTATTTCTTGAAAGGGCGTACTAATATTTTTTTTAAATTTAATTTCCAATTTAATTTTGTTATGCAAATGTAAAATACTAGTTTTATCAAGAAATATTTTAAATTTGATTTCTGTACACCAGGCTTCAACCTTTTCCAAAATATGCGCAATTGAATTTTTGAAGGTTGCTAAATATTTTTTCCTGCATATTATTGTGACCTCATCGTATAGCAAATTATTTCGGAGTTTGGAAGTTGTATTTTGGTTAACATATCATTTATGAATATTATCCAAAGCAATGGACACAATGTTCCACCTTGTGGGCAACCTTTTGATGTTGCTTTAGAGATTTTTCTGTTACTATAATTGGAAATTATTTTCCTATATTTCAAAAGAGATTGTAAAGTTTTGATCAGATGAACAGGCAAATTATCTCCATCAATTCTTCTGATCAAAACTGGTCCCCTGTATTTTCGAAGGCTCCTTCAATGTTTATTGCAATTAGCGTTACTAATTGTTTCTGCCGATGTTTTATTATAGTATCTGTTATTTAATTTAAGCACGTAGTCGTTGATTTTGATTTAACAAATCCGTGTTTTCTGGAGCTCAAAAAATTGTTTCATAGAATTCATAAATTCGAATTTTCACAAATTTGATATCAGGGAGATAGGCCGATAACTTTTTGTTGATTCTAAATTACATTTTTGTGGTTCAAGAATTACCTTTGATGCTGCTACTTTCCATTTCTCAAGATATTACCCATTTTGAAATCAATAAATAAATAGCTTGCATAACATAGGCTTAATTTTTGCGTAAGCACATTTAATCATATTGTTACATATGTCTAACCCTGGAGATTTTTTAATATCAGAATGCGATATGTTATCATTAATTTATTTTTCTTCGACAATGGTTATACTTGTATTGTTCATTCGTAGCCAAAAATTTCGAATTATTATTATTTTTTTATTCAAATTGGGATTGTCTTCAGGAATTAAATTGTTTGTTAATTTGGTCATTGTTTTCTCTTTTAGATATTCTGTTGATTTGTTAATTATGGGAATTCTATTCGGTACAATTGATGATTTTAATTTATTGAAAATCTTATAGGCATTATCAAATGGATTATCTATGTAATATTCTTAATAACATATCGCCAGTTAGTTCTTTCAGCTTTTTTGTTGTATTAGTGCATTTATTTCTTGCCGACGTGAATGTATTGTAACTGATTGTTTTATGACAGTAATACAAGTTTATAATATAATGAAAATGATATTTATTATTTCCAGTTCATTAGTCCATCAGTCTTTTCTGAAAGCATCTTTAATATTAGGGGATATAACCTTTCAAGATTTATATGTTGATTTTCTAAATAATTTTTGAGTGCGTTTACTATTCAATCAATGTCTGCCATCAATAATAAATTTGAAGTTTTGAATTGATACATCCATATTCAAACATATATGTTGATTTGTGTGCATTAGAATATATCTCAAAATATCCTTTAAAATATATTTTTCTCCTTAAATAAAAAGATAAAAATGAACTTAATATGATAATCTTAATAAAAAAATACTATACCTAATAATCTTAATATAAAAACACATTTTGATACAAATATATTTGAATTTTATAAAAATAACTATATATATCAATTCAAAGAATTAACTTGAAGAGAGATTATCGATATCACAGCACATTCGAAAAATGAATTTGAAAATAGAAATTCGTAAACAGAAAGGTATATAACATCACTTGTCTCCATCCATACAATGTTTATAGTGTGTACAATGAGTACCTGTAATACACAAAGCTCTATTTTATGAAACATGATTTTAAACAGTATAATTTTATTGATTTTGTGTAAAAATTAGGCAACCTATATTAAAGTTCCAATAAATTAAAAGATTATGAAACCATGAAATATAAGGCAAATTGCAATATAAAATAGATTTTATTTTCGAATGTTGAAAATATTCAATAACATATTGAGTGTTTTTTGGCGCCCAAACTTGTATCTAAACACAAAACACGCATAATTTGATACAAGAGAAATACATATCTACTTATTTTATATGAAATGAAAGGAAAATGGGATATCCGAAGAGAAAGCATCAAAATTTGTACCTAAAAATTTAACATTCCAAAAAAAAAATAGTTTTGCATCGGAATGTTCAAAAATGAAGGAAAAGGTACCAATTGTATATAAGAAATCATAGGTTAAGGTCATTCAAAATTTTATTGTTATTTGCGAAAATGAAGAAGCGATTTTCGCAGTAAATGATAAAAGATAAAGAAAGAAATATATTGCAAATTGTTGAGAATCAATATTTGAAAAAGGCATATACTCTTTAATTAGAGATAAATAAAGACACTATTAATACATCAAAGAAGGACTAGGTAAATTAGTAAAATCACATTTACACACTGATATATTAACATCAATATTTTACTCTAAAGTGCATGTGTACTACAAATTATTAAATCATTACCAAACACTTCTCCATATTATATTATTTTGTATCTTTTGAACATACTTTTATATCTATTTTGAAAAATGGAAATCTTTTAAATATATCTGAAAATAGAAGAGCTCACATATTTGAATGTAAAGAGACATCAAAGAAAGATTCAAAATTAATTTTAAATTAACTTTGATTCATTAGGAAATATATATATATATATATATATAATTAATGGGAGGATACATTTTGAGAATTGCTGATAAATCCATTTATAGGCCTCACAATAAATGAATACAGTTTTGGAATTCTTATTGGACACAATTTTTATATTACCTTATATATATATATATATATATTATATTAATCACACTTTAGATATATATTATTGTTAACTGCTTATGCGAAAATATGAAATTACATTTGTTTTATTCAAATTTTCCTATATTCTAAAACATTGTTCATTTAGATGATTATGTGAATGACTCATATTTTCAATAGAATCTACTCCTTCAACAGTTTCCTTACATTCCACAGGTGAGTATGAGAGATTAATCAATATGAAAGACCAGAATTCAATCCAAAGTCTGTAATTGTTGTAATTTTGACTTTCTATTTGGGTTGCTTTTAGCACTAATTTTAACTTTCATATTTATATTTATAATTTATTTTTAAATATAGAAAACAATATAATGTAGTTTTATCAGAAACACTTGTAAATTCAACGTTGTATAATCAATATATGAATTTAAAGAACTATAATTTATATGTTTTGTTTAAGAAACAACTGGAAAGGTTACTACTACTCCATCTACGGAGACAACTAAACCAACTATATCGCAACCAGGTATAAATAATTTATCTTTATATATTTCAAACTTTATATATTCTCCTGAAACATTTAAATATATTTTGTTATTAATATTTAAAAAATATATATAGTAAATTAGGCAATTGACCAGGTGGGTGGATTTTAAAAAGGTGTTGTTCATCATATTTATATATTATGAGGCAGCTACGCTCTGAATCTCAAATATTTGTCATATTTCACTCCTTCCCTCTACGTGGATATCATTATAGATTATAAACTGATATTCAAAATTATTGTGATTTCATTATAATATTATATAATAGATTCATTCAATCAACTATAAATACAAAGCGCGATGTCCCGCCAAGGACACTGGCGCCCACAGGAAAGCAATACAAGAGAGAGAGAGAGAGGGAGAATCTATTTATATATCCAAAAATATATGCACAAAGGCATTTACCATATTCATTAAATTGGTTTCAAACAAGCATACTATATGAATAGGTAATTTAATTTAAACACACCTCAAAACAAAGAAAAAAGGGAAAAAAAAAGCATTTATACAGCACATACTGTTACAATTATACCTAACACTTGAGATTATTTAAAAACTTTGATATAAATTTACAAAATCTATTGAATTCAATGTATGAGTCCCTGCTGGATATCAGTGTTGCCGAGAGGAAATTGATATAAAGAGACAAAATGTCTCTCCCGTTAAAATATATGTCTAAAAGCTGGTGTTGTGGCTCTGTCACCGACCCGAGGCCGCTAGTTGCGGCGATGGTCAATAGATGGCGTCAAGTTTTAGACGTCGATTTTGACGGGAGAGGCGACCTTTGTCTCTTAATATTATATTATATATATTATAATTATAAAGATCAACAATCTGCCTTGATTGTTATTTCAAGTTTTGTGAACTAATCATTCAAAAATAGAAAGTTGGGATATAGTGATGAAAGTGCCAAAGAGACATGAAAACAATATATTTTTTTCAAAAAAACGTGTTTCTAAATATTTTTTAAAATTCAACCATCATATGAATAATTATTCACTTAAAAAGGCATATATTGAATCAAAATATCTAATATTTTCCCAATATTACAGTTGGTAGAAGGCCTCTTTTCTCGATATAATACTATCCCGACACCTTTATCAATAAATTAATCGAAAAGATAAGATAGAATATTTCATTTATGAAACTAAAATAAATTCTGAAAGAAATGAAAATCACATTCATTCACCAATATAGAATATACAAGAGTTCTTTTCCTCGCGACCAGCGCAAAGAGGCAAGAGCACGCGATGAAAAATAAAATGTTAAAATATTTTCCAAGTTATCTTATTCTATGTTATTTATTCAAAAGTGAAATAATGTTTTTACCAATATATTATTTCACCAATAATTCCTTACTTTATACTTTATAAATATATACAATATATACTTATATACAATATGTACTTTATATATATATATATATATATATAAATATACTCGTATATTCAAATGTGGCAAGAGATCAATGAATGATCGTCTATCATAAGGGAGAAAAGTATATGTTCAATGTGAATTAATAATAATTTTCAATCTTCAAACTAATTTCACTGTAATTGAAGTTGCAGAACCTGTAGTTAAGTACTTGTCAAGGGAGTATGTAATCTCGATAAAAACAATTGTCTAAAAAAGGTATTGAAACCTGAGTGAAATATTATCGTTTTTTAACATCTGGATGGGTTATTTTGAAATGATTATTATAGTTTAAATATATTCGTGAATTTTTTCTGCTTTAGAAATTGTTATACCTATTAACTCAATTTATATTAACAATATTAATATTCAATCACAGAATAAATTGAATAATTATGTCTGAAAATTTATATTTTCGAATATTTCATATAAAAAACACTTATTTCACCTAAGAAAATTAAGAGCTTTGTATAACAAGTAAGGACAATGCAAGGCCAAGGAAGGAAAGAAGAAGTTTGTGAACCAAATAATGGTCGTCAAATATTTAAATAACAACCCTTTTCTGAGGTACTTAGGGACACCGCAACAGGATGATCAAGTAATTTCAATAGCCTTTTTCGATCTCTATGTTCATTGTTTAGCAAATGTAATTCCTTTCATTGTATTGATTGTTGACTTCAAGATACGTTTTCAGGTGGATCTTCCAGTTCAATAACACCTACAAGTATGTTTCATTGTGTTTATTCATATCATTGAAAATATGCGTGTACTTTTAACCGGTAAAATTGGTCATCTTTTAAAAATATTCCACATGCTTAATTGAAAAATATAAATTATTTTAATGAATTAAATACACATTTCTACCTTGATGAAGTAATCATGTAATTTCATAATGCATATTCTTGTCAATTTATGAATATATCCTTCTGATATCAATGAAAATTATTTAAAAATATTTTTTTTCTGAATATTTTTGATTCCAAAGAAATTTGATATATAAAATTGATGCTCTTTAAGAAAATAAATCACATTTTGCTGTAACTTCAGGTGAAACAACTTGTTCCTCCACACACACAGGTGATATTTTACAACAAATATATTTCCATATGTTTTACAAATTTCAACTTCACTAAGGATCCGTAAATGAATACATTATTTTTCAAATAAAGTGTATTTTCAGACAATATTTATTTCTATGAATTGTTGATCTCTCTCTCTTCAAAATATTCTTACAAGTATTTAAAGGCAGATTTTGAAGCTATGTATCTTTAAAATAAATTTAAGTGCTTGAATATCTTGACAGCATTCTAGAGAAATTATTAAAAATGAAATAAAAATAATTCGTTCATATTGGTGGTTTAAAAAAAACATTGAATAATCATACTATAAGATACACTTTCCTTCTCAATATTTGGAACTTATTTCTGTTAATTCTGTCCCATAGGTATATAATATACCATTGAATTTTAATAGGTATCTTTCAATTTTAAAATACATTAAGATAAAATCAAAATCGAATTATAAATAGTTTTCATCATGGTCAATAGATTGATGAAAATATTTGAGTCTTGAAGCAAAAAATTTCCATCATCAATTTCATTAATTACCCTAAAAATTTAGAAAAAAATATTTTTCTGATATATTCGAAAAATAATTTTCATTGGGTCTCAAAAAATTACCTAATGAATGATGAGGTATATACCAACTATAAACCAACTATATCGCAACCAGGTATAATTAATTTATATTCATTCCAAACTTTATATTTTCATAAAACATTTGAATATATTTGTGTTATTTATTTTTGAATAATAAAAATAGCTATTTATTTTATAAAATATATTAAGCCATTGACTGGGTGGGTAGATTCAAAAGCTATTGTTTTTCAATATTCATCACATTTGAATATTATAAGGGGGCTACACTCTGAATCTCAAATTGAATATTTGTCATTTTTTCACTCTACTTTCAACGCGGATATCGTTAATGATATTAAACGGATATTAACACAGGTATTATACACAGGTATTATTTCACCAATAATTCCTTACTCTATACTATATATATTTGTGGAAAAATAATAGAAAAAATAAAAATAAAATGGTCAGGTGCTGATATTAAAAATAAAAATGGCATATCCTGACCAGGAACTTCTTTAAAGAACATGAGCTTTTGATCAGGATATGTTATTTAATTTTATATTCAGATTTGGCAAGAATTCGAAAAATGATCGTCTATCTTGGCAAAGTATATGCTCAATGAGATTTAATGACAATTTTTTTTTTATCTTTGGCCCAAATTCAAAAAAATTCAAGTTGCAGAATCTGTAGTATTGTGTATGTACTATGCCTAGTTAAGTACTTGCCAAAGAAGAATGAAAACTCGAATTACCATTTTTTTTTAAATTAAGTATTAAAACATGAATAAATTAAATTGTTTTATATTTTCTGTATTTTGGATAGGTTATCTTGAATTGATTACTATAGTTTAAATATATTTTCGTGAATTCTTTCTGTTTTAGATATTGATATAATTATTGTATTTTACTTTATATTAACATTATTAATACTCAATCACAAAATGAATTGAATAATTATGTTTAAAATATATATAATTCAAATATTTTATCTAATAAACACTTTTTACATGGGAAATTTAAGAGTTTTCAATAACGAGTAAAAAAAAATATTTTTATGAAATTATTGCGCTGTTCCGTTGCGCTGTATGTGGGTATCATAACGGATATTTTCTATTAGTGTCGTTCCACTCTCTAGATCTCATACTCTGTAATTTCTTTGATATGTTTCTATCAGCTATATGTTAATAACCAAAAGGAACAGCAGTCAGAAGCCTGATAATTTAATGAGTGTTTATACACATAGTTTGTGAAATTGTATGTTGGCACCTAAGGAAGCCATAGGAGGTCGACTAGGCAAGGCTGAAGAGAGAAAGGGGACGTTGTGGACCAAAAATGGTTTAATTAAATAACAACCATTTTCTTAGGTACTTAGGGACAACACAACTGGATGATCAAATAATTTTCCATGGCCTTATTCAATCTCTATGTTCATTGGTTAGTAAATATAATTCCTTTCATTGTATTGATTGTTGACTTCAAGATACGTTTTCAGGTGGATCTTCCAGTTCAATAACATCTACAAGTTAGTTTTATTGTGTTTATTCATATGATTGAAAATATGTGTGTACTAATAACCTGAAAATTCGTCAATAAATAAATATATTCCACAAGCTAATTTTAAAATAACAATTCATTTTATTGAATTAAAACATCCTATAAACATTTTCATAAACTTTTCTACCTTGATGAAGTCATCATGTTATTTGATGATACATTTTATTTTTAATTATTAATATAAT
The DNA here is from genome assembly GCA_030710605.1 of Cordylochernes scorpioides. NCBI lineage: Eukaryota > Metazoa > Arthropoda > Arachnida > Pseudoscorpiones > Chernetidae > Cordylochernes > Cordylochernes scorpioides. The sequence continues at coordinate 6,193,326 of CP092871.1, read as the reverse complement.
TTTGTAATATCAATTAAAATTATTTAAATATATAAACATTTTCTGAATACTGTTGATTTCAATGATATTTGATATTCAAATTGATAATATTTAAGAAAATAATTCACATTTTTGTTCTGACCTCAGGTGAAACTCCTTGTTCTTCCAAACTAACAGGTAATAATTTCCAACATTTCGATTACTATATGTTTTACATATTTCAACTTCACTAAGGATCAATAAATAAATTAATTAATTCACAAATAAAGTGTATTTTTAGACAATTTGTATTCCAATGAATCGCTGATCATCAACCTATTCTATAAAATTATTCAATATAAGATTTTGAAGCTATGTATCTCTCAGAGAAATTTAACTGCTTGAAAATATTAACAGTATTCAAAATAAATTATTAAAAATAAAATAAAAAGCATCGTTTATATTGGTGGTTTAAAAAAAACATTGAATAATCATACTATAACATACGCTTTCCTTCTCAATATTCGGATTTTATTTCTGATAATTCTGACCCATAGATATATAGGTAAGAGAATAGAAATTTTTTCAGTTCTCTATATTCAGATTTTCACACGGAGCAGTAACTGATTTTTATTATTGTGAATTTTCCATATTTGAGAGTTATATTTATTTTATAGATAGTATGAATAAGAATAATTTTAATTATAAAAATATTTTATTAATGATTTCAGAAGAATTCACTAGCACACCCACATACACAAGTAAGACTTCTTGCCTTTTGTCTCATTAATATTTCTTGCCTTATATTTGTAAATTAAATAAATACAGAATTTATTAGATAAAATTTCAAAATACAAATTAAATGAGCCAATTTCGCCTGCGTTTACCATGAATTTTTGTTGGCTCAACTTTATTGTTTTTCACAAATGATATTCTTATTGTTATTAAAACTCATATCAATAGAATAAGTGGGGATTAACTGCCAGAATAATCAAAAGGAGTATTTTGGGGTCTGGGAATAAAATGCATTTTCTATATTTTCAACTAGCATTGTAGATACATTATAGAAGTTTCTCTGAAGTTTCATATTAAAACACTATAAAATATATATTTTTAATTCCATTTATAAATGCAATCGGAAATGTAGTTCTGAAAAAAATTGATTTCTAAGTTGGAAAATATTTTCTAAAATTAATAGAGATGTTTCGAAAATATATGATAATCACATGTTTTGTTCCAAGGGTGAAATATACAGATAGTAAATCAATCAATCTTGTTCGTAAACAAGTTGGCGTTCAGCTAAGAGATCATAAATTGATTTGGCGAATAATTAAGTGGTAAATCCCGCCTGACCCTTCCAATTGAAAAAATAATTCTAATTTTCGAAACCTTTATGAAGAGATAATGTTTATGAGACTTTTAATCTCAAGTTTTACTAGGTACAAAGGTCAAATTGAAACAAATCGTTTTATTTTGATCAGAAAACGAAACAATTTCCGTATATACACAGGAAAAAAACATGTTGGAAGATAGAATATTAGGTTGTGATAAGAGAATGTTTCAATAGGAAACATCTAATAATATTATTTCATGTTGAAGTTCCGCATTCCATCATTTTGATTATAGATTTTGTCATAAAATTGTGAATAAAACAACACATGTTCACCATTCTTATCTATTCATTAAGACGAATATCAAAATTTTAGCATTCATTAATCTATTCTCAGGATGAAATTTGTACAGTTCTTAAGAGCTGGACTCTTCAGATTTTCTGTTAGGCATTGTAAAAATAATAGGTGTGTGATATAACATTAAACTTGAATAAAGAAAGTTGTTGAATATAAACGATTGGGGATATCTATTGAAATTGGATCCTCTGAAATGTTTTTTTTTTTTAGTGATCACGGCTATTACCAACCCTTTATTTTTACATATATATTTTAAAACTTTTTGGAAAAATTATGATTCCAATTCTAGAGTCATCTATATTATGTATATCTAGTAAAATATTCCAATATAATGATCTAGAAACAACTGGCAAGTTTACCACTCCCCCTCCTACTAAGACAAGTAGACCAACCATGTGGACGCGAGGTAATTCTTTTTTCTTTAGTAAATATACCTTCTATTGTTGTGAAAACTATATTTATTTGAAATTCTTCATTTATTGTGAACCATCAATTTATTATTTTTAAAATTATGCCCTTTATTGTGAAAAACAACCAACAGGTTCTTCCATTCATTACAAATAAATTCACCAGATTAACCACGATAGAGGCAGAAATTTATTTTGTAAAAAATCAAGTTTGATCATCAACCAGGTGCAAGGATACGTTTAACAATATGGAATACATCCTTCTTTTACTTTTATTGTTTTGTTTGATTGCCTACAGCAATTCTCAATAACTCTATTCCATTATTTTTTAATATTTTATTTTGATTTAGTATGCAAGTTTTAGGTAGATGCAAAGAGAATATATATCAGAAAAAGTTTAAATATGTATGAAGGTTTTGTATACAAATATAGTTGAATGAAAGCAAATTTTGAATTATTGTGAGTATTCGAGGAAAACAATTCACAGATTGAAGAAAATTTTAAAGAATATATATTCATGAAAATATGCAATATTTTACAGAATTATTTATTTTAAACTATTGGAACAGAGTTTAGCGTTTCATAGTAATTTGTAGTTTTTTTTATAAAATTAAAAATAAATCTGCAAAATGGATCGAATTTTAAATATTTGTCTTCTGTTGAAATTTGATCAAACGGGTTTGATACATTTAGTCCATTTAAAATACAATATAACGCGGCTGATGATTGTAAAACGAAAATTGAAATTATACCGCGAATGTTTCTTTTATAAAAATCGAAATTTTTTTAAAAGAGAAATAGCGACATTTCTAACTTTGAGGATGAGGTATGGAAAGGTGAAACATGAAGAGTAATGGCGAACGGAAAAATAAAAAGTGTCCAGGGGCGGGAATCGAACCCACACCCTTCTGCTTACCGGGCAAGTGCCTTGTCCACTCGGCTACACTGGACGTATTTTTCCGTTCGTAACTGTTGTATTCCAATTGATTACACACAGCGCTCAACGTTAATTATACTTTAATTAACTACAAGGTAAAAGGAATATATATAGATTAAAAAGTAAACATGGGGAAAAAGAGAAAAGAATAATTCTCGTGGCCACGCGGCCTCGCCTGGGTTACATCCACAGGTAGTGACGTCAGAGCTCCAGGGTTGCCGAGCCAGCAATCTTCTCCCTCGAAGTGACCTTCTATTCATGGATCACTTCGCCGCTTAAGAGTCTCGAACGATGAAGTTCGTGTTGGTTTCTCCCCAGTGGCTTGGTCAAAATGTCCGCTAGGTTACTTCCACTTGTAACATAGTCCAGTTTAATCACACCATCATGATATCTAATGGCGATGTGTCTGGTCTTGGATCGGCTGATGTAGCTCTTGGCGTGTGCTATAGCCGCTTGGTTATCGCACCACACCGGAGTTGGCTCAACCATATTATTTGGTATATCCAAATGGTTCAGGAACTCCCTAATCCATGTCACTTCCCTGACTGACGATGATAGGGAAATGTATTCCGCCTCCATTGTGCTGAGGGCGGTGACAGTTTGCTTTGAACTTCGCCATAATTGGAGCGCCTGCAAACATCACTACGTAACCCGATGTACTCTTTCTGTCTTCCAGGTTGGTTCCCCAATCTGCATCCGAATAGACACACAGTTGTTCCCCAGTCCGTCTATAGGTGATGCCTAGATGCTCTGAAGATTTTAAGTATCTTAAAATTCGTTTCGCAGCAACCCAGTGTTTTCTAGTGTACTTTGAACAATAGCGAGCCAATTGACTTACTGCATAGGCAATGTCTGGCCTTGTCCGCTGTGAAATGTAGAGCAGTCCACCAATTAGTTCACGGTAGGGAAGGTCTTGGCAGTTTTCTTCATCTTCTTCCTCATGAAGTTCTGGTCTGGTTTCCATCGGCGTTGAGACTTCTCTTCCTCCCTGAAGATTGAACCGTTCCAGTAGACTTTTATATATGCTCTTTGTGTTAGAGTTACGCATCCACCCTTTGATCGAGTGAAGTTGACACCAAGCAGGTAGGATACTGGTCCGATGTACTTTGTTTCGAAGTGACCTCTCAGCAGTTCAATGCACCTTTCTCTCACTTCTTGATTCTCCGTCAGAGTAAGAATATCATCCACGTATAATGATAGGATTATCATTCCTTCGTTCAGCTTGAGCTTGTAGACACAAGGGTCAACTGGATTCCTCACAAATCCCTTTTTCTTCAACCACTCATCAAGGCACTTGTTCCAACATCTGCCGCTTTGCTTCAGTCCGTACAGAGACCTTTTGAGTTGGCAGTAAAGATGTTCCTCACCAGGTTTAACAAAGCCTTCTGGTTGTTCCATGTAGATCACTCGGTCAAGCTTGCCGTAGAGATAAGCACTTTTCACGTCATATTGGTCTATGAACAAGTTATTTTCAACACCTATTGCTGTGAGCAGTCTTGTCGTTTCAAAACTTGAAACAGGTGAGTAAATCTCATCATAATCGATTCCCTTTTGTTGAGTGAAGCCCTTTGCCACAAGTCGGGCCTTGTATCTTACTACTTGACCCTCGGCGTTGGTCTTCTTGTGTAGTACCCACTTACAAGCAATTGGGGCAGAGTCTTTTGGTAGTTCTGTTAGTTCCCAAACATTGTGCTTTCTCAAGGAATCCAATTCTTCTTCGATTGCTTCAAGCCAATGCTCAGCTTCAGGGCCTTGGATAGCTTCTTTATACGAAGTAGGATCTCCCTTATTTACTTCAGTACTGAGGAGTTCATTTGAGTTCTGAGCATTTTTCTGGTTCCTTAGGATCATTGGATGAGATCGAGTAGGAGAAGGCTTTACAGTATCTTCATTATGGCTGTCCTCTTCTGTAGGTGTCACGTCTTCTTGATCTAATAAAGACACTGGATTATCTTCAATCTCCCGTTGAGTCCCATAGCTGTAGTGTTCAACTGATGGAAGCTCCTCCCGGTTGCTGTCGTTCCTCGATACATCACTCTCTTTGAAGACACAGTCCCGAGATTCCACCACTTTCTTCATCTCAGGAATCCACACTCTGTAGCCACGTCCTCTGAGTGCATATCCAACAAGGTTACCTTTGACAGCTCTTCTTTCGAGTTTGGATTTACGGACTTGTCTTGGAATATGGACAAATACTTGACAGCCAATAGCTATTAGGTGTTTAAGACTAGGCTTGTTCCCTGTCCACAGTTCATATGGCGTACTTTCACCATTGTGATTGTTGAGAACTCTGTTTCTGACATAGGCTGCGGTGTAAGTCAGCTCCGCCCAGGAAGCCTTTGGCAGACCACTTCCAGATATAGTGCTCCTGACAAGATCTAGGAGTGTCCTATTCATTCTTTCTGCCACACCATTCTGTTGAGGTGTATACGTCATAGTGTGTTCATGAACTATTCCGACGCTTGTGCAGAAAGTGTCCCATTCTTTGGAACAAAATTCCAAGCCATTATCCGTACGTATTCGTTTTAGTTTCCGGCTGGTTTGTTTCTCAGATTCTTGAATCCACTCTTTGACTTTTCCCAGGGTTTCGCCTTTGTTTTTCAGGAAAAATACACTTGTATATCTCGTAGATTCATCAATGATGGTAAAGACGTACTTGGCTCCTCCCCAGCTCAATACGTCGAGTGGACCCATCAAATCCGCATGCACCAAGTCCAACGGCATGATTTCTTTTTCCTCCTTGTGTGAGTGTTGAAAGAATGGCAGACGGTAAGACTTTCCGATCAAGCAGTCTTCGCACTTTTCTGGCTTTGCCGGGGTGCAATTAAGTCCTCTTACGCTTTGGTTCTTGGCCATCTTTGCTATCGTATATGCATTTACATGCATCAGCCTTTTGTGCCAAAGTTCCAGTGTAAGCTCTTCCTTGCATTCAGATGCAAGAGAAACATGATCATTCTGATCTATCGGAGAGGATGGAGTAGTCTGGACGTAGTAAAGTCTACCCAACTTCTTTCCCTCTATCAAGAGTTTACCTTTCATGTCCATAATGTGGCAACCACTCCTGTTGAAGACAACCTTTCTACCGTTTTCTATCATTTGGCGTACAGACAGAACACTGTGACGCATATCTGGAACATACAAGGTGTTCTGGGCAACCATATTGCTGGCATCTCCCTTGTGTCCAACAATATTGGCACTGACAGTACCGATACCACATGCTTCTATAGAAGAGCCATTCGCAATAGTGATGGAACTCATATTGCTTGTGCACTCTTTCAGACATGTGAAGTAATCTCTCTTGGGAGTCATATGGTGCGTCGCTCCAGAATCTATGATCCAGGTCTCGGCGGTAGCTCCAAACAAAGTGCTGCACATTGCCGACATATTTACGCCTTTGTTTTGGTCAAACCTCTTTGGTCTTTGTTCATTCTTTCCTTTCTTCCTGCATTCCCTTGCATAATGGCCTTTACCTCCACATTTGAAACAAACAACCTTTGCTTTAAATTGTTTTTCTTTTTCAATGGGCTTCGAAGAGGCATTAACGACCATGGCACCCACATCTTTTGGTAGATTTGACGAACGCCTTTCTGCTTCTGCCAACAGCCGTCTTTTAACTGTGGCGGTCGTGAAGTCTGAATCAGGCAAGTTACATATGGTTGAGACAACGGTGTCCCAATCCTCTGGTAATCCAACCAAAAGAACCATAGCCAAATCGCCATCATCAATTTTGTCGCCAATTTGGGCCAGTTCGTTTACAATGTAGTTTATGTTCCCCATATACCCTTCCATATTGCTGTGCTGAGTCAACCTTTCGCCATATAACTGCCTTCTTAGTTGTACGGCTCGATATCTACTATCCTTTGGTGCGTATAATTTTTCCAGTTCCTCCCAGACCTCTTTCGGAGTATTCAAATGTTGAACATGCAATTGTTGTTCATCATTAATCTCGGGGCAAATTTTTGCAAACGCCTTACCCTCCCGCGACAAAAAAAGTTTTGTTGCAACAAGGTCACTAGGGTCAGGCTTAGCCTCTCCTGGATTGATCAAACTCCACAAATCGTTTTCGATTAGAACGAGTTTCATCTGGAAGCTCCAGCTGGAGTAATTAGCACCATTTAATTTTGTAATCGTTGTGTTTGCCATTTTACAAAATATTTGGTAAGTAGAAAAAAAAGGATGGTCCAAGTAATCAAAGGAAATTTGTTTACTCACGTTTTAGGCCTTGCGCTTCTTCAGTCTGACGTTTTAAGTCTTGCGCTTCTTGTCTCAAGTTTTAGGGCTTGCGCTTCGTCAGTCTCATAATCTTTGTTGTATTCCAATTGATTACACACAGCGCTCAACGTTAATTATACTTTAATTAACTACAAGGTAAAAGGAATATATATAGATTAAAAAGTAAACATGGGGAAAAAGAGAAAAGAATAAGTCTCGTGGCCACGCGGCCTCGCCTGGGTTAATTCCACAGGTAGTGACGTCAGAGCTCCAGGGTTGCCGAGCCAGCAGTAAATAATACTTAAAGTAACATTTAAAATACAATATAACGCGGCTGATGATTGTAAAACGAAAATTGAAATTATACCGCGAATGTTTCTTTTATAAAAAATCGAAATTTATTTTCAAAGAGAAATAGCGACATTTCTAACTTTGAGGATGAGGTATGGAAAGGTGAAACATGAAGAGTAATGGCGAACGGAAAAATAAAAAGTGTCCAGGGGCGGGAATCGTACCCACACCCTTCTGCTTACCGGGCAGGTGCCTTGTCCACTCGGCTACCCTGGACGTATTTTTCCGTTCGTAACTAATACTTAAAGTAACATTTAAAATACAATATGACGCGGCTGATGATTGTAAAACGAAAATTGAAATTATACCGCGAATGTTTCTTTTATAAAAATCGAAATTTATTTCAAAGAGAAATAGCGACATTTCTAACTTTGAGGATGAGGTATGGAAAGGTGAAACATGAAGAGTAATGGCGAACGGAAAAATAAAAAGTGTCCAGGGGCGGGAATCGAACCCACACCCTTCTGCTTACCGGGCAGGTGCCTTGTCCACTCGGCTACCCTGGACACTACTCCAGGGTAGCCGAGTGGACAAGGCACCTGCCCGGTAAGCAGAAGGGTGTGGGTTCGATTCCCCCCTGGACACTTTTTATTTTTCCGTTCGCCATTACTCTTCATGTTTCACCATTCCATACCTCATCCTCAAAGTTAGAAATGTCGCTATTTCTCTTTGAAAATAAATTTCGATTTTTATAAAAGAAACATTTAGTCCATTGTTCATTTATACTCTTGGAAGATGGGGCAATTTAGCAGCGATGAATAGAAGTCTGTTCCTCACATCCACAGATAATCTTGAATCTTGCACTTCTTTGATGAATTTTAAGAAGCTTTTAAATTTCGTGATTTGTAATAAATTGAGAGTTGTGTAAGTGTCCCAAAATAGTTCAGAATATTAGCGGTAAATAAACTTTAAAATGTTTGGTTAGTATTCTTCTTTAATTGTGTCCTTCTATTTAAAAAAAATTAAGTATGTCTTGAATATCCAAGTCATAACGCTGTTAATCCTCAATCGGTAAATTATCCAGATCATATTTCAGATTCCTGGATTCCATGTAATCCGTAATGAAAGTAATATTTGCCAGCGAATGCACACAAATATAGCTATTTGTTTTATAAGTTTGTGTACACCATAATAATAATTGATATCGGAACGCGTTTAATTTGTTTATATACTTTTTACTTCTATATTTATACCAGACCACAGTTCCATAAGTGAGTATCGGTTTAAATATTGTTTTTATAAAATGAGTTTTTGCTTGGTGCTTAGTCATCAAGATTTGCCACATATCGAAAAGTGTAATTTTTTTTAGTCTTGGGGGGAGTTCTATTTAAAATAATATTCAAGTGAGGAATAAAATTTAATTTATTCTTTCATCAATTCTTTGCAAAGGTTAATTCCCAAGAATTTTATTTCTTAAAGGGCGCGCTAATATTTATTTTTTAATTTAATTTCCAATTTAATTTTGTTATGCAAATGTAAAATACTAGTTTCATCAAGAAATATTTTAAATTTGATTTCTATATGCGCAATTGAATTTTAGTAGGTTGCTAAATATTTTTTCCTGCATATTATTGTGACCTCATCGTATAGCAAATTATTTCGGAGTTTGGAAGTTGTATTTTGGTTAACATATCATTTATGAATATTATCCAAAGCAATGGACACAATATTCCACCTTGTGGGCAACCTTTTGATGTTGTTTTTAGAGATTTTTCTGTCACTATAATTGGAAATTATTTTCCTATATTTCAAAAGGGATTGTAAAGTTTTGATCAGATGAACAGGCAAATTATCTCCATCAATTCTTCTGATCAAAGCTGGTCCCCTGTATTTTCGAAGGCTCCTTCAATGTTTATTGCAATTAGCGTTACTAATTGTTTCTGCCAATGTTTTATTATAGTATCTGTTATTTAATTTAAGCACGTAGTCGTTGATTTTGATTTTACGAATCCATGTTTTCTGGAGCTCAAAAAATTGTTTCATAGAAATTATAAATTCGAATTTTCAAAAATTTGATATCAGGGAGATAGGCCGATAACTTTTTGTTGATTCTAAATTATATTTTTGTGGTTCAAGAATTACCTTTGAAGCTGCTACTTTCCATTTCTCAAGATCATACCTCTTTTGAAATCAATAAATAAATAGTTTGCATAACATAGGCTTTATTTTTGCGTAAGCACGTTTAATCATATTGTTACATATGTCTAACCCTGGAGCTTTTTTAATATCAGAATGCGATATATTATCATTTATTTCTTTTTCTTCGACAATGGTTATACTTGTATTGTTCATTCGTAGCTAAAAATTTCGATTTTTTTTTTTTAATTATTCAAATTGGGATTGTCTTCAGGAATTAAATTGTTTGTTAATTTGGTCATTGTTTTCTCTTTTAGATATTCTGTTGATTTGTTAATTATGGGAATTCTATTCGGTACAATTGATGATTTTAATTTATTGAAAATCTTATGGGCATTATCAAATGGATTATCTATGTAATATTCTTAATAACATATCGCCAGTTAGTTCTTTCAGCTTTTTTGTTGTATTAGTGCATTTATTTCTTGCCGACGTGAATGTATTGTAACTGATTGTTTTATGACAGTAATACAAGTTTATAATATAATGAAAATGATATTTATTATTTCCAGTTCATTAGTCCATCAGTCTTTTCTGAAAGCATCTTTAATATTAGGGGATATAACCTTCCAATATTTATATGTTGATTTTCTAAATAATTTTTGAGTGCATTCACTATTCAATCAATGTCTGGTATTAATAATAAATTTGAAGTTTTGAATTGATACATCCATATTCAAACATATATGTTGATTTGTGTGCATTAGAATATATCTCAAAATATCCTTTAAAATATATTTTTCTCATTAAATCAAAAGATAAAAATGAACTTAATATAATAATCTTAATAAAAAAATACTATACCTAATAATCTTAATATAAAAACACATTTTGATACAAATATATTTGAATTTTATAAAAATAACTATATATGTCAATTCAAAGAATTAACTTGAAGAGAGATTATCAATATCACAGCATATTCGGAAAATGAATTTGAGAATGGAAATTCGTAAACAGAAAGGTATATAACATCACTTGTCTCCATCCAAACAATGTTTATAGTGTGTACAATGAGTACATGTAATACACAATGCTCCATTTTATGAAACATGATTTTAAACAGTATAATTTTATTGATTTTGTGTAAAAATTAGGTACCTATATGAAAGTTTCGATAAATTAAAAGATTATGAAACCATGAAATATAAGGCAAATTGCAATATAAAATAGATTTTCTTTTCGAATGTGGAAAATATTCAATAACATATTCAGTGTTTTTTGGCGCCAAACTTGTATCTAAACACAGAACACGCATAATTTGATACAAGAGAAATACATATCTACTTTTTTATATGAAATGAAAGGAAAATGAGATATCCGAAGAGAAAGCATCAAATTTGTACCTAAAACTTTAACATTCCAAAAAAAAATATAATAATTTTGCATAGAAATGTTTAAAAATGAAGGAAAAGGTACCAATTGTAAATAAGAAATCATAGGTTAAGGTCATTCAAAATTTTATTGTTATTTGCGAAAATGAAGAAGCGATTTTAGCAGTAAATGATAAAAGATAAAGAAAGAAATATATTGCAAATCATTGAGAATCATATTTGAAAAAGGCATATACTCTTTAATTAGAGATAAATAAAGACACTATTAATACATCAAAGAAGGACTAGGTAAATTAGTAAAATAACATTTACACACTGATATATTAACAACAATATTTTACTTAAAGTGCATGTGTACTACAAATTATTAGATCATTACCAAACATTTCTCCATATTATATTATTTTGTATCTTTTGAACATACTTTTATATCTATTTTGAAAAATGGAAATCTTTTAAATATATCTGAAAATAGAAGAGCTCACATATTTGAATCTAAAGAGACATCAAAGAAACATTTGAAATTAATTTTAAATCATCTTTGATTCATTAGGAAATATATATATATAATTAATGGGAGGATGCATTTTGAGAATTGCTGATAAATCCATTTATAGGCCTCACAATAAATTAATACAGTTTTGGAATTCTTATTGGACACAATTTGTATATTACCTTATATATATATATATATTATATTAATCACACTTTAAATATATATTAATGTTAACTGCTCATGCAAAAATATGAAATTACATTTTTTATTCAAATTTTCCTATATTCTAAAACATTGTTCATTTAGATGATTAAGTGAATGACTCATATTTTCAATAGAATCTACTCCTTCAACAGTTTCCTTACATTCCACAGGTGAGTATGAGAGATTAATCAATATGAAAGACCAGAATTCAATCCAAAGTCTGTAATTGTTGTAATTTTGACCTTCTATTTGGGTTGCTTTTAGCACTAATTTTAACTTTCATATTTATATTTATAATTTATTTTTAAATATAGAAAACAATATAATGTAATTTTATCAGAAAAACTTGTAAATTCAACGTTGTATAATTAATATATGAATTTAATGAACTATAGAATTTAAATGTTTTGTTTAAGAAACAACTGGAAAGGTTACTACTCCTCGATCTACTGAGACAACTAAACCAACTATATCGCAACCAGGTATAACTAATTTATCTTTATATATTTAAAACTTTATATATTCTCCTGAAACATTTAAATATATTTTTGTTAATAATATTTAAAATATATATATAGTAAATCAGGCAATTAACCAGGTGTGTAGATTTTAAAAAGTTGTTGTTCATCATATTTATATATTACTAGCGAACCCGGCCACGCGTTGCTGTGGCTAAATTGTAATATGTTAAATTAACATTATAGTAAACTATTCAGTACAGTAAAGTTAATATTCACATATAAAGATAAAAATGTTTTAGCCGATCTAAAGCCCTACGGGATTGAGAATGGAACGTTACGTTAAAATTTGAAAGTGATTTTTTATATATATAGATAATATAGCCCTTCATTGTAAGCATTGATTATAATCACTGCATTAATAAATGTCAGTGAACTCGTTTATATGTATTGTTTTTTGTTGTCGAGATATTCTAATAGAACGTTCTCACATTTTCTGTAAAATATTTATATATGCACAAACACAGAATATAACCACTATGTCTTAATTTCGCTATAATTATTGTTATAAATATTATTCTAAAATAATTCGGCAGAAATCGTCCTGATAGTATACTAAACAACTTCCCAAAGTGTCATGGCAAACATCTAAAATAAAATAATACTTTTAATACTTTGCTACAATATTAAAAAGAGGGGGGCTTAGGTGTATAAAATGTAAAATGTGCTCTAAATAGTATTACATAGAGGCTTCATAACAAACATATTTAAAATAAACCAACCAAAATATAATAATGCTGTAAAAACAGACCTTGCTACAATAATATAAAAGAAATGGAAATAAAAAAAGACACCCACGCTGAGCCTCGAACCTAGCTTTGTTACAAATATTATTAAAAAATTGTTTATGTTAATTTTTTTTAAAAAGCCTACATTTTAAATAAAACAATATTTTTAATAATTTGCTACAATAATATAAAAGAAATGAAAAAAAAAAAACACCCACGCTGAGCTCGAACCTAGGTTGCGGGGGTACGAAGCTGTGTACCTAACCTATAGGCTAAGCTTGACGTTACAAATAAGCTCATGCGAGGCTATTTAAGGCCATACGTCTGCCGCGAGGGGGCGCTGATTGCGCCAGAAACCATCCCGGTAGTATACAAAACATCTTCCCAAAGTTTCATCACGATTGGTTGAGCGATGTAGAAGATTATCACTGACGAACGGACGGACGGACCAAAGGACCAACGGACCAACAAACATCTATTTTTATATATATAGATGAGGCGGCTACGCTCTGAATCTCAAATATTTGTCATATTTCACTCCTTCTCTCTACGTGGATATCATTATAGATTATAAACTGATATTCAAAATTATTGTGATATCATTATAATATTATATTATAGATTCATTCAATCAACTATAAATACAAAGCGCGATGTCCCGCCAAGGACACTGGCGCCCACAGGAAAGCAATACAAGAGAGAGAGAGAGAGAGGGAGAATCTATTCATATATCCAAAAATATATGCACAAAGGCATTTACCATATTCATTAAATTGTTTTCAAACAAGCCTACTATATACATAGGTAATTTAATTTAAACACACCTCAAAACAAAGAAAAAAGGGAAAAAAAGCATATATACAGCACATACAGTTACAATTATACCTAACATTTGAGATTATTTAAAAACTTTGATATAAATTTACAAAAAATATTGAATTCAATGTATGAGTCCCTGCTGGATATCAGTGTTGCCGAGAGGAAATTGATATAAAGAGACAAAATGCCTCTCCCGTTAAAATATATGTCTAAAAGCTGGTGTTGTGGCCCTGTCACCGACCCGAGGCCGCTAGTTGCGGCGATGGTCAATAGATGGCGTCAAGTTTTAGACGTCGATTTTGACGGGAGAGGCGACCTTTGTCTCTTAATATTATATTATATATATTATAATTATAAAGATCAACAATCTGCCTTGATTGTTATTTCAAGTTTTGTGAACTTATCATTCAAAAATGGAAGTTGGGATATAGTGATGAAAGTGCCAAAGAGACATAAAAACAATATATTTTTTTCAAAAAAACGTGTTTCTAAATATTTTTTAAAATTCAACCATCATATGAATAATTATTCACTTAAAAAGGCATATATTGAATCAAAATATCTAATATTTTCCCAATATTACAGTTGGTAGAAGGCCTCTTTTCTCGATATAATACTATCCTGACACCTTTATCAATAAATTAATCGAAAAGATAAGATAGAATATTTCATTTATGAAACTAAAATAAATTCTGAAAGAAATGAAAATCACATTCATTCACCAATATAGAATATACAATAGTTCTTTTCCTCGCGACCAGCGCAAAGAGGCAAGAGCACGCGATGAAAAATAAAATGTTAAAATATTTTACAAGTTATCTTATTCTATGTTATTTATTCAAAAGTGAAATAATGTTTTTACCAATATATTATTTCACCAATAATTCCTTACTTTATACTTTATAAATATATACAATATATACTCATATACAATATGTACTTTATATATATATATATATAAATATACGCGTATATTCAAATGTGGCAAGAGATCAATGAATTATCGTCTATCATAAGGGAGAAAAGTATATGTTCAATGTGAATTAATAATAATTTTCAATCTTCAAACTAATTTCACTGTAATTGAAGTTGCAGAACCTGTAGTTAAGTACTTGTCAAGGGAGTATGAAATCTCGATTAAAACAATTGTTTAAAAAAGGTATTGAAACCTGAGTGAAATATTATCGTTTTTTAACTTCTGGATGGGTTATTTTGAAATAATTATTATAGTTTAAATATATTCGTGAATTTGTTCTGCTTTAGAAATTGTTATACCTATTATCTCAATTTATATTAACAATATTAATATTCAATCACAGAATAAATTGAATAATTATGTCTGAAAATTTATATTTTCGAATATTTCATATAAAAAACACTTATTTCACATGAGAAAATTAAGAGCTTTGTATAACAAGTAAGGACAATGCAAGGCCAAGGAAGGAAAGAAGAAGTTTGTGAACCAAATAATGGTCGTCAAATATTTAAATAACAACCCTTTTCTGAGGTACTTAGGGACACCGCAACAGGATGATCAAGTAATTTCAATAGCCTTTTTTGATCTCTATGTTCATTGTTTAGCAAATGTAATTCCATTCATTGTATTGATTGTTGACTTCAAGATACGTTTTCAGGTGGATCTTCCAGTTCATTAACACCTACAAGTATGTTTCATTGTGTTTATTCATATCATTGAAAATATGCGTGTACTTTTAACCGGTAAAATTGGTCATCTTTTAAAAATATTCCACATGCTTAATTGAAAAATATAAATTATTTTATTGAATTAAATACACATTTCTACCTTGATGAAGTAATCATATAATTTCATAATGCATATTCTTGTCAATTTATGAATATATCCTTCTGATATCAATGAAAATTATTTAAAAATATTTTTTTTCTGAATATTTTTGATTCCAAAGAAATTTGATATTCAAATTGATGCTCTTTAAGAAAATAAATCACATTTTGCTGTAACTTCAGGTGAAACAACTTGTTCCTCCACACACACAGGTGATATTTTATAACAAATATATTTCCATATGTTTTACAAATTTCAACTGCACTAAGGATCCGTAAATGAATACATTATTCTTCAAATAAAGTGTATTTTCAGACAATATTTATTTCTATGAATTGTTGATCTCTCTCTCTTCAAAATATTCTTACAAGTATTCAAAGGCAGATTTTGAAGCTATGTATCTTTAAATAAATTTAAGTGCTTGAATATCTTGACAGCATTCTAGAGAAATTATTAAAAATGAAATAAAAATAATTCGGTCATATTGGTGGTTTAAAAAAAACATTGAATAATCATACTATAAGATACACTTTTCTTCTCAATATTTGGAACTTCTTTCTGTTAATTCTGACCCATAGGTATTTAATATACCATTGAATTTTAATAGATATCTTTCAATTTTAAAATACATTAAGATAAAATCAAAATCGAATTATAAAAAGTTTTCATCATGGTCAATAGATTGATGAAAATATTTGAGTCTTGAAGCAAAAAATTTCAATCATCAATTTCATTAATTACCCTAAAAATTTAGAAAAAAATTATTTTTCTGATATATTCGAAAAATAATTTTCATTGGGCCTCAAAAAATTACCTAATGAATGATGAGGTATATACCAACTATAAACCAACTTTATCGCAACCAGGTATAACTAATTTATATTCATTCCAAACTTTATATTTTCATAAAACATTTGAATATATTTGTGTTATTTATTTTTGAATAATAAAAATAGCTATTTATTTTATAAAATATATTAAGCCATTGACTGAGCGGGTAGAATCAAAAGCTATTGTTTTTCAATATTCATCACATTTGAATATTATAAGGGGGCTACACTCTGAATCTCAAATTGAATATTTGTCATTTTTTCACTCTACTTTCAACGCGGATATCGTTAATGATATTAAACTGATATTAACATAGGTATTATACACAGGTATTATTTCATCGATAATTCCTTACTCTATACTATATATATTTGTGGAAAAATAATAGAAAAAATAAAAATAAAATGGTCAGGTGCTGATATTAAAAATAAAAATGGCATATCCTGACCAGGAACTTCTTTAAAGAACATGAGCTTTTGATCAGGATATGTTATTTAATTTTATATTCAGATTTGGCAAGAATTCGAAAAATGATCGTCTATCTTGGCAAAGTATATGCTCAATGAGATTTAATGACAATTTATTTTTTTATCTTTGGCCTAAATTCAAAATAATTCAAGTTGCAGAATCTGTAGTATTGTGTATGTACTATGCCTAGTTAAGTACTTGTCAAAGAAGAATGAAAACTCGAAATACCATTTTTTTAAATAAAGTATTAAAACATGAATAAATTAAATTGTTTTATATTTTCTGTATTTTGGATAGGTTATCTTGAATTGATTACTATAGTTTAAATATATTTTCGTGAATTCTTTCTGTCTTAGATATTGATATAATTATTATATTTTACTTTATATTAACATTATTAATACTCAATCACAAAATGAATTGAATAATTATGTTTAAAATATATATAATTCAAATATTTTATCTAATAAACACTTTTTACATTGGAAATTTAAGAGTTTTCAATAAGGAGTAAAGAAAATTATTTTTATGAAATTATTGCGCTGTTCCGTTGTGCTGTATGTGGGTATCATAACGGATATTTTCTATTAGTGTCGTTCCACTCTCTAGATCTCATACTCTGTAATTTCTTTGATATGTTTCTATCAGCTATATGTTAATAACCAAAAGGAACAGCAGTCAGAACCCCGATAATTTAATGAGTGTTTATACACATAGTTTGTGAAAGTGGATGTTGGCACCTAAAAGGAAGCCATAGGAGGTCGACTAGGCAAGGCCGAAGAGAGAAAGGAGACGTTGTGGACCAAAAATGGTTTAATTAAATAACAACCATTTTCTTAGGTACTTAGGGACAACGCAACTGGATGATCAAATAATTTTCCATGGCCTTATTCAATCTCTATGTTCATTGGTTAGTAAATATAATTCCTTTCATTGTATTGATTGTTGACTTCAAGATACGTTTTAAAGTGGATCTTCCAGTTCAATAACATCTACAAGTTAGTTTTATTGTGTTTATTCATATGATTGAAAATATGTGTGTACTAATAACCTGAAAAATCGTCAATAAATAAATATATTCCACAAGCTAATTTTAAAATAACAATTCATTTTATTGAATTAAAACATCCTATAAAAATTTTCATAAACTTTTCTACCTTGATGAAGTCATCATGTTATTTGATGATACATTTTATTTTTAATTATTAATATAATTTTGTAATATCAATTAAAATTATTTAAATATATAAACATTTTCTGAATACTGTTGATTTCAATGAAATTTGATATTCAAATTGATAATATTTAAGAAAATAATTCACATTTTTGTTCTGACCTTAGGTGAAACTCCTTGTTCTTCCAAACTAACAGGTAATAATTTCCAACATTTCGATTACTATATGTTTTACATATTTCATCTTCACTAAGGATCAATAAATAAATTAATTAATTCACAAATAAATTGTATTTTTAGACAATTTGTATTCCAATGAATCGCTGATCATCAACCTATTCTATAAAATTATTCAATGACAGATTTTGAAGCTATGTATCTCTCAAAGAAATTTAACTGCTTGAAAATATTAACAGTATTCTAAATGAATTATTAAAAATAAAAGAAAAAGCATCGTTTATATTGGTGGTTCAAAAAAAACATTGAATAATCATACTATAACATACGCTTTCCTTCTCAATATTCGGATCTTATTTCTGATAATTCTGACCCATAGATATATAGGTAAGAGAATAGAAATTTTTTCAGTTCTCTATATTCAGATTTTCACACGGAGCAGTAACTGATTTTTATTATTGTGAATTTTCCATATTTGAGAGTTATATTTATTTTATAGATAGTATGAATAAGAATAATTTTAATTATAAAAATATTTTATTAATGATTTCAGAAGAATTCACTAGCACACCCACATACACAAGTAAGACTTCTTGCCTTTTGTCTCATTAATATTTCTTGCCTTATATTTGTAAATTAAATAAATACAGAATTTATTTGATAAAATTTCAAAATACAAATTAAATGAGCCAATTTCGCCTTGCGTTTACCATGAATTTTTGTTGGCTCAACTTTATTGTTTTCACAAATGATATTCTTATCGTTATTAAAACTCATATCAATAGAATAAGTGGGATTAACTGCCAGAATAATCAAAAGGAGTATTTTGGGGTCTGGGAATAAAATGCATTTTCTATATTTTCAACTAGCTTTGTAGATACATTATAGAAGTTTCTCTGAAGTTTCATATTAAAACACTATAAAATATATATTTTTAATTCCATTTATAAATGCAATCGGAAATGTAGTTCTGAAAAAATTGATTTCTAAGTTGGAAAATATTTTCTAAAATTAATAGAGATGTTTCGAAAATATATGATAATCACATGTTTTGTTCCAAGGGTGAAATATACAGATAGTAAATCAATCAATCTTGTTCGTAAACAAGTTGGCGTTCAGCTAAGAGATCATAAATTGATTTGGCGAATAATTAAGTGGTAAATCCCGCCTGACCCTTCCAATTGAAAAAATAATTCTAATTTTCGAAAACCTTTATGAAGAGATAATGTTTATGAGACTTTTAATCTCAAGTTTTACTAGGTACAAAGGTCAAATTGAAACAAATCGTTTTATTTTGATCAGAAAACGAAACAATTTCTGTATATACACAGGAAAAAAACATGTTGGAAGATAGAAGATTAGGTTGTGATAAGAGAATGTTTCAATAGGAAACATCTAATAATATTATTTCATGTTGAAGTTCCGCATTCCATCATTTTGATTATAGATTTTGTCATAAAATTGTGAATAAAACAACACATGTTCACCATTCTTATCTATTCATTAAGACGAAGATCTAAATTTTAGCATTCATTAATCTATTCTCAGGATGAAATTTGTACAGTTCTTAAGAGCTGGACTCTTCAGAATTTCTGTTAGGCATTGTGAAAATAATAGGTGTGTGATATAACATTAAACTTGAATAAAGATAGTTGTTGAATATAAACGAATCGAGATATCTATTGATATTGGATTCTCTGAAATGTTTTTTTTTTAGTGATCAAGGCTATTACCAACCCTTTATTTTTACTTATATATTTTAAACCTTTTTGGAAAAATTATGTTTCCAATTCTAGAGTTATCTATATTATGTATATCTAGTAAAATATTCCAATATAATGATCTAGAAACAACTGGCAAGTTTACCACTCCCCCTCCTACTAAGACAAGTAGACCAACCATGTGGACGCGAGGTAATTCTTTTTTCTTTAGTAAATATACCTTCTATTGCTGTGAAAACTATATTTATTTGAAATTCTTCATTTATTGTGAACCATCAATTTATTATTTTTAAAATTATGCCCTTTATTGTGAAAAACAACCAACAGGTTCTTCCATTCATTACAAATAAATTCACCAGATTTAACCACGATAGAGGCAGAAATTTATTTTGTAAAAAATCAAGTTTGATCATCAACCAGGTGCAAGGATACGTTAAACAATATGGAATACATCCTTCTTTTACTTTTATTGTTTTGTTTGATTGCCTACAGCAATTCTCAACAACTCTATTCCATTATTTTTTAATATTTTATTTTGATTTAGAGCGCCATTTCTGCCTAGGGACACTTGCACTACAAAGGTAACCTAAATATTGAAAGGAAAGAAAGAAAGGCATTTGGAATCTGTACAAGAATTAGTATGCAAGTTTTAGGTAGATGCAAAGAGAATATATATCAAAAAAGTTTAAATATATATGAAGGTTTTGTATACAAATATAGTTGAATGAAAGCAAATTTCGAATTATTGTGAGTATTCGAGGAAAACAATTTACAGATTGAAGAAAATTTTAAAGAATATATATTCATGAAAATATGCAATATTTTACAGAATTATTTATTTTAAACTATTGAAACAGAGTTGAGCGTTTCATAGTAATTTGTAGTTTTCTTTATAATATTAAAAATAAATCTGCAAAATGAGTCGAATTTTAAATATTTGTCTTCTGTTGAAATTTGATCAAACGGGTTTGATACATTTAGTCCATTGTTCATTAATACTCTTGGAAGATGGGGCAATTTAGCAGCGATGAATATAAGTCTGTTCCTCACATCCACAGATAATCTCGAATCCTGCACTTCTTTGATGAATCTTTAAGAAGCTTTTAAAATTTCGTGATTTGTAATAAATTGAGAGTTGTGTAAATGTCCCAAAATAGTTCAGAATATTAGCGGTAAAGAAACTTTAAAATATTTGGTTAGTATTCTTCTTTAATTGTGTCCTTCTATTAAAAAAAAAATTCAAGTATGTCTTGAATATCCTAGTCATAACGCTGTTAATCCTCAATCGGTAAATTATCCAGATCATATTCAGATTCCTGGATTCCATGTAATCCGTAATGAAAGTAATATTTGCCAGCGAATGCACACAAATATAGCTATTTGTTTTATAAGTTTGTGTACACCATAATAATAATTGATATCGGAACGCGTTTAATTTGTTTATATACTTTTTACTTCTATATTTATACCAGACCACAGTTCCATAAGTGAGTATCGGTTTAAAAATTGTTTTTATAAAATGAGTTTTTGCTTGGTGCTTAGTCATCAAGATTTGCCACATATCGAAAAGTGTAATTTTTTAAGTCTTGGGGGGAGTTCTATTTAGAATATCATTCAAGTGAGGAATAAAATTTAATTTATTCTTTCATCAATGCTTTGCAAAGGTTAATTCCCAAGATTTTTATTTCTTGAAAGGGCGTACTAATCTTTTTTTAAAATTTAATTTCCAATTTAATTTTGTTATGCAAATGTAAAATACTAGTTTTATCAAGAAATATTTTAAATTTGATTTCTGTAAACCAGTCATCAACCTTTTCCAAAATATGCGCAATTGAATTTTTGTAGGTTGCTAAATATTTTTTCCTGCATATTATTGTGACCTCATCGTATAGCAAATTATTTCGGAGTTTGGAAGTTGTATTTTGGTTAACATATCATTTATGAATATTATCCAAAGCAATGGACACAATATTCCACCTTGTGGGCAACCTTTTGATGTTGTTTTTAGAGATTTTTCTGTTACTATAATTGGAAATTATTTTCCTATATTTCAAAAGGGATTGTAAAGTTTTGATCAGAAGTGAACAGGCAAATTATCTCCATCAATTCTTCTGATCAAAGCTGGTCCCCTGTATTTTCGAAGGCTCCTTCAATGTTTATTGCAATTAGCGTTACTAATTGTTTCTGCCGATGTTTTATTATAGTATCTGTTATTTAATTTAAGCACGTAGTCGTTGATTTTGAATTAACGAATCCATGTTTTCTGGAGATCAAAAAATTGTTTCA
This sequence comes from Cordylochernes scorpioides, assembly GCA_030710605.1. Classification (NCBI taxonomy): domain Eukaryota; kingdom Metazoa; phylum Arthropoda; class Arachnida; order Pseudoscorpiones; family Chernetidae; genus Cordylochernes; species Cordylochernes scorpioides. The sequence goes on along the minus strand of CP092871.1, from coordinate 6,171,077 downwards.
TAGAATTCATAAATTCGAATTTTCAAAAATTTGATATCAGGGAGATAGGCCGATAACTTTTTGTTGATTCTAAATTATATTTTTGTGGTTCAAGAATTACCTTTGAAGCTGCTACTTTCCATTTCTCAAGATAATACCCCTTTTGAAATCAATAAATAAATAGTTTGCATAACATAGGCTTTATTTTTACGTAAGCACATTTAATCATATTGTTACATATGTCTAACCCTGGGGCTTTTTTAATATCAGAATGCGATATGTTATCATTTATTTATTTTTCTTCGACAATGGTTATACTTGTATTGTTCATTCGTAACTAAAAATTTCGAATTTTTTTATTTTTTTAAAATTATTCAAATTGGGATTGTCTTCAGGAATTAAATTGTATGTTAATTTGGTCATTGTTTTCTCTTTTAGATATTCTGTTGATTTGTTAATTATGGGAATTCTATTCGGTACAATTGATGATTTTAATTTATTAATAATCTTATAGGCATTATCAAATGGATTATCTATGTAATATTCTTAATAACATATCGCCAGTTAGTTCTTTCAGCTTTTTTGTTGTATTAGTGCATTTATTTCTTGCCGACGTGAATGTATTGTAACTGAGTGTTTTATGACAGTAATACAAGTTTATAATATAATGAAAATGATATTTATTATTTCCAGTTCATTAGTCCATCAGTCTTTTCTGAAAGCATCTTTAATATTAGGGGATATAACCTTCCAAGATTTATATGTTGATTTTCTAAATAATTTTTGAGTGCATTCACTATTCAATCAATGTCTGCCATTAATAATAAATTTGAAGTTTTGAATTGATACATCCATATTCAAACATATATGTTGATTTTTGTGCATTAGAATATATCTCAAAATATCCTTTAAAATATATTTTTCTCATTAAATCAAAAGATAAAAATGAACTTAATAAAATAATCTTAATAAAAAATACTATACCTAATAATCTTAATATAAAAACACATTTTGATACAAATATATTTGAATTTTATAAAAATAACTATATATGTCAATTCAAAGAATTAACTTGAAGAGAGATTATCAATATCACAGCATATTCTAAAAATTAATTTGAGAATGGAAATTCGTAAACAGAAAGGTATATAACATCACTTGTCTCCATCCAAACAATGTTTATAGTGTGTACAATGAGTACATGTAATACACAAAGCTCTATTTTATGAAACATGATTTTAAACAGTATAATTTTATTGATTTTGTGTAAAAATTAGGTAATCAATATGAAAGTTCCGATAAATTAAAAGATTATGAAACCATGAAATATAAGGCAAATTGCAATATAAAATAGATTTTCTTTTCGAATGTGGAAAATATTCAATAACATATTCAGTGTTTTTTGGCGCCCAAACTTGTATCTAAACACAAAACACGCATAATTTGATACAAGAGAAATACATATCTACTTTTTTATATGAAATGAAAGGAAAATGAGATATCCGAAGAGGAAGCATCAAAATTTGTACCTAAAACTTTAACATTCCAAAAAAAATAATAATTTTGCATCGAAATGTTCAAAAAGGAAGGAAAAGGTACCAATTGTGAATAAGAAATCATAGGTTAAGGTCATTCGAATTTTATTGTTATTTGCGAAAATGAAGAAGCGATTTTCGTAGTAAATGATAAAAGATAAAGAAAGAAATATATTGCAAATTATTGAGAATCAATATTTGAAAAAGGCATATACTCTTTAATTAGAGATAAATAAAGACACTATTAATACATCAAAGAAGGACTAGGTAAATTAGTAAAATCACATTTACACACTGATATATTAACAACAATATTTTACTCTAAAGTGCATGTGTACTACAAATCATTAGATCATTACCAAACACTTCTCCATATTATATTATTTTGTAACTTTTGAACATACTTTTATATCTATTTTGAAAAATGGAAATCTTTTAAATATATCTGAAAATAGAAGAGCTCACATATTTGAATATAAAGAGACATCAAAGAAACATTTGAAATTAATTTTAAATCATCTTTGATTCATTAGGAAATATATATATATATAATTAATGGGAGGATGCATTTTGAGAATTGCTGATAAATCCATTTATAGGCCTCACAATAAATTAATACAGTTTTGGAATTCTTATTGGACACAATTTGTATATTACCTTATATATATATATATGTCATAAAAAAAGATGTATTTTAGGTACGTTACCAATTCATTCATGCAGTCGTGGATTGAAGTGAAATGATAACTTTTATATCCAAAATTGTATTTTTTTTTAATGATTATATTTTAAGAACAAAACAGTTTGCATACATACCATTTAATAAATATAATCTAAGTATATACAAAAAACATCTTGGGTTGTACTCCTTTTGTTAAGGATTTTAAAGAATTAACTCTGTGTTAATTCTATGATTATTTAAATTATAATTATATTAATGAATAATAAAAATAATATTTTATTATGTCATTTCTTCCCTCCAAGGATAAAAATTAGGGAGTAATTTTCAAAATAATAAAAAAAGTATCATTATTATTTACATAGATTATCAATTAAGATGGAGGATACCAATTGAAACTATATCAATGATGCTCTTTATTCCTTCTACATATTCCTATTGGTACCTTTTTTCTTGACAGTAGCTGAAAATTATCTAATCTTATTTGAATTAATAGGTGTCTCCTTCCAATGATTCATAAGGGGATTTACCTCATGAATTGAGTAGGCCTTCTCAGGCTCTCAAGATTCCAAAGGTATTTTGCCACATGCTAAAAAATATATTTTTGAAAATCACAAATTTATTTCTCATAATGACGAGTGGTATCCAACATCTTGTTTCACATTTATTTGGTTTGATCAGAATAAAAACATAAAATAATGGGTTATTTACTTCCACATAATGAAAAATATTTACACATGAAGTTTTACTATTTACATAAAAAAAAAAAGAATGTTCGAATATGAAATGTTCCATATAAAATTTGTGAGGGAAAAATATATAGAATCATATGAGTGAATTTCTCAACAAATAAAATCAAAATGTAAAATATTTACAACAATTGAAAAGAAAAGTGTCAAGTTATATCTTATGTGTGCACAAAAATTATATTCTCAAGGCTTAATTTTTAGGCGTAGTTATTTTTGGTATTGTCTTATTTATATTAAGATTTCCCTACCATTATTTAGTAAGAAGAGGGATTCTACTTTTCACTACCTTAGGTGCCACTTGTTGGTGTGTTTTTTCTCTAAAGTGGGTATTTTACTTTTTGTCAGTTTTAATTCAAATCCTTCTTTTGAGTAGTATGGCCTCAATTTGGATGAATGAATTACCATGGTAGTTTTTCCTAAATTAGATTGGGGTTTATCAATTTCATAATTGACTGGGGATATCTGTTTTAAGATTGTAAATGGCCCAGATATTGGAGGCATTAATTTTCGGTTATCTGGATGGTAAAAGGTTTGTAACCAAACTTTATCGCCTACTTTAAAGGTGGAAGGTTGATAATGTTGATCATATCTAATTTTATTTATCTGATGAAATTTTAATGTATTATTATAGGCATTTGTTCTGGCAGTGTCTATAGGGGGGTAAAATTCTGATTCTTTTAAGGGGGGATCATAAGGGAGCTTACCATACAAAAGGTAAGTAGGAGTATAGCCTGTTATGGAATGGGGAGTATTATTATATTCATTTAGTACTGAATCTAACAATTTCGTCCATGGTATTGATTTTCCTTTCAAGTTATTGAATTTACATCTTAACCTGGTTATTATAGTTTGGTTAAGTCGTTCATTTAACCCATTACACTGAGGTCTTGATGATGAAGTCAATAATTGTTTAATGTTATTGTTAATCAAATATTTTCTAAATCTTGGTGAAGTAAATGATGGTGCCCTGTAACTTAAAAATGTTTGGGTTTTTGTATTTGAAAAATTTTGTTTAGGCAATTTATATATGAGTCAGTAGTTTGACTTTTTGAGGGGAAAGCCCAAATGTATCTAGTAGCATGATCTACGATGATGTGAAGGAATTTCTTTGTGGAATTATAGTAGCTTAGTCCACCTACTGTGTCTATAGACACAAGATCAAAAGGATCCTTAGCTGGGGGGAGACTTTCCAACAGACCAAATTTCTTCTGGTGAGATATTTTATTGAGTTGACACACCTCACAGTTTTTTACATAATTAGAAATATCTTGAATTAGGTAGGGCCAATAATAGATAGGGGAAATTAGATTTAACATTTTAGATACTCCTATATGGCCGTAATCTTGATGAGCTCTTATTAATACTTTTTCTCTTAATGATGGTAGAAATACACTTTTGATTAATCCTTTTTTCTTTATTGTTAAAAGTCCATTAAATTTAGTATATTTCCTATCATTGATGTTATCATCAAATTGAGCTTGTTTTAGTTCTGGGTCAGAAACAAAATGAGCTATGGGGTATCTGCTGAGAAAATCAGCTTCTTTATTTTCAGTTCCTCTTATGTGTTTTATCTCAAAGTCAAACATTGAGAGCTTTAAGCTCCATCTAAATAATCGTCCTTTTGGGTTCTTTATGTTCTTCAAATACTTTAGACAAGCATGGTCTGTATGGATGGTGAAATGCACGCCATCTAAGTAGGGTAAAAAGAAATCCACAGCATCAATAATAGCAAGGCATTCTTGCTCAGTTACACAATAGTTTGATTCATAAGATGTCATTCTACGGCTTCTATACGCTATTGGCTTTAAAAGCCCATCGGGTTGTTCTTGTTTTAGGATAGATCCGATCTGTTCTTGGCTAGCATCCGTGTAAAGGTGTATAGGATATTTGGGATTATAGATAGCTAATATAGGTTTTGAGGTTATCATATTTTTTTTATTTAGAAAATGCGGTTTCGCATTCTTCATCCCATTTCCATTTTACATCTTTTTTCAACAAATTATTCAAAGAGAGTCTGAGTTTAGCATAATTAGGGATAAATTTCGAGTAAATGTTAATAGATCCTAAAACTCGTTGTAAATCCTTTTTATTCCTTGGGGAATTCAATTTTCTAATCGTTTCTATATTATTAGTGCTGGGTGAAAATTGATGGTTTGATATTTCATATCCTAGAAAAGAAATCTGATAAGTAGCGAATTTACATTTACTTAGTTTTAGCTTAATATTTTCCTCTATGCAAATATCTAAAATTACTTTTAAATGGGTCAAATGTTCCTGAAAATTATTTGAAAATATAATGAAGTCATCGAAGTAATTCATGCAAAAATCAACATCATATTTATTTAAAATTTGCCTTAAAACTCTTTGGAATTGACTTGGACTATTTTTTAATCCAAAAGATAATTTATTAAATTCGTAAAGTCCGTGAGTGGTAGTAAAAGCTGTGTATTCTTTATCATCTGGGTGTATATCTAAATGGTGATAACCTGATAAAAGATCTAGTGTAGTGAAGATATTAGCTTCTGAAAGCTTATCTAATATAGAATCTATTCTTGGTATGGGCTCAGAATATCTTTTTATTATATCATTTAATTTTCTGTAGTATATTACTAGTCGAATTTTACCTTCATTTCGCTTATTCACCAACATAGCAGGGGATGCATAGGAGGAATAAGATGGTCTAATGACATTATATTTTAAAAGTTCTTCAATCTGTCTTTTAATTTCAATGTTGTCCGAGAAGGAAGGTCTAAAAGGCTTTAATGAAATAGGTGTTTGTGAGGTAAGTTTAATTCTAATTGGATCTGCTTTATTATGTCCTATATCCATTTTATGGGCAGCAAACGCTTCCTTATTTTCCTTAATTAATTTAATTAAATCAGATTTTTCATATGGTGAAAGTTTTTCATCAAATTCTACACTATTAAAATTTCTAAAATCATTTTCATTAGGAGGAATAATAGATTTAAATAAAGGAATTACATTATGATGTGTATAATTATTATTATTAGGGTTATGGTAATTAACATTAAGAATTCTACCAAATTGAGTAATTGTAAAACTTTGAAAATCAATGTCTAATTTAAATAATCTTATATGGTGTAAAGAAAGCAATACATATGGCAAATTAATATCAGAGGAATAAAAATCAATATCTCTATTAATAAATCCTATAGTTGTATTAACATTAATTTTTGAATTTATATTTAGCATACCGGATGTCTGTTTAATAAGAGGTAAATTATTAAAAACAACATAGTTTGGTTGAATCTTATCTATCATATGTTGAGGAATTATAGAGAAGGTACAGCCAGTATCCATGAGAGCTACAATACTGTTATTATTCACATTTAGATTTATATACAGACCTTGGCGTCAGGAGTGTTGAGGCGGAGCTGGTCGGCATTCGCTCGAAGGGGCTGTTGTCTGCGTCAAGGTGTCCATGAATCGAGACGGCACGGACATGAAGCTTGCAGCGGGAGCGGCTTGCACGGCCCTCTCGCGAAACAAGCACCTATTCTCAGGATGGAAGCGTTCGGCATGTCCCCGGTTCAGGCAAATTCGGCAAGGACGTCCTTTAGAACTATAGTCCATAGGGCTTCTACCTGGATGTCCCCATTGCTTTTGTTGTACTTCCATTCTTGGGGCTGTTTACCTTTTAATAGATGACTCCTCCATTTCCTTATGTGATTCCCTTCTTATTGAATGTTTCTCCACATTTGCATCTTTATTTGGCAAATTCTGCAAGCTTTTTGCGTGAATTTCTAGAAATTCCATTAAATCCTTAATTGAAGGCACAACCCTTGGGTTGTTCTGCAATTCCCACTGTTTTCTTGTGGTTTTATCAAGCTTATCTTGTATGATCTCGACGAAAAACACATCAAATAAACTATCGATTTGGTAACCTAATACCTTCACTGTTCTTACTATCTCGTTGCAACTATCTAGAAGTTTAAACATTGACTTATGGTTGTCATCGGCTAACTTTGGTAATCTTAATGCATTATCTATTTGGGTGAAAATCAGATCCTTTGGATTATCATATCTTGTTAATAAGGTTTGCCAAACCTCAACATAATTATCGGCTGTAATTGGAAATGCGTTGACCAGTCTTAGGGCTTCGCCTCTCAGTTGGCCTTTCAAATATTGTAACTTTTCAATTTCCGGTATTTTGGAATTAGAACCAATTGCAGAATAAAATAAATCCTTAAATGAAAGCCATGATTCTAATCTACCATCGAAAGTTGGCAATTCAAGTTTAGGCATTTTAACATGTAAATTTACTTTTTTTTCAGATGTTTCTTGCCCATTATGCCTTAAATCCAATTCACACTTTAATCTTATACACTTATCTATGCAATTTTCCACTTCGTCATTCAAATCCTCATCCTCAAGTTTCTGCAAGAAAATATCACTCATTTTCATCAAATCATTATTTGCATACTCTAGTTTGCATTTCGTTGCATTTACATCTACCATAGACACAATGGATTCGATATTTTCTTCAATGCCTTTTATACTTTTTTTAATCCTTTTTAATTTCTTAATTAAAGTTTTGACTTCCATAATTGCTATTCTTTTATCTATATATTTTCCCAAATATCTTAGTTGCAATATATGGCTTTGAAATCTATTGGAATTCTTCTCGTACAGGGTTAAAATACATCCTGTCGACTATTAAAAAAGATGTCATAAAAAAAGATGTATTTTAGGTACGTTACCAATTCATTCATGCAGTCGTGGATTGAAGTGAAATGATAACTTTTATATCCGAATTTGTATTTTTTTTAATGATTATATTTTAAGAACAAAACAGTTTGCATACATACCATTTAATAAATATAATCTAAGTATATACAAAAACATCTTGGGTTGTACTCCTTTTGTTAAGGATTTTAAAGAATTAACTCTGTGTTAATTCTATGATTATTTAAATTATAATTATATTAATGAATAATAAAAATCATATTTTTATTATGTCATATATATATATATTATATTAATCACACTTAAATATATATTAATGTTAACTGCTTATGCGAAAATATGAAATTACATTTTTTATTCAAATTTTCCTATATTCTAAAACATTGTTCATTTAGATGATTAAGTGAATGACTCATATTTTCAATAGAATCTACTCCTTCAACAGTTTCCTTACATTCCACAGGTGAGTATGAGAGATTAATCAATATGAAAGACCAGAAATCAATCCAAAGTCTGTAATTGTTGTAATTTTGACCTTCTATTTGGGTTGCTTTTAGCACTAATTTTAACTTTCATATTTATATTTATAATTTATTTTTAAATATAGAAAACAATATAATGTAATTTTATCAGAAACACTTGTAAATTCAACGTTGTATAATTAATATATGAATTTAATGAACTATAGAATTTAAATGTTTTGTTTAAGAAACAACTGGAAAGGTTACTACTCCTCGATCTACTGAGACAACTAAACCAACTATATCGCAACCAGGTATAACTAATTTATCTTTATATATTTAAAACTTTATATATTCTCCTGAAACATTTAAATATATTTTTGTTAATAATATTTAAAATATATATATAGTAAATCAGGCAATTGACCAGGTGTGTAGATTTTAAAAGTTGTTGTTCAGCATATTTATATATTACAAGCGAACCCGGCCACGCGTTGCTGTGGCTAAATTGTAATATGTTAAATTAACATTATACTAAACTATTCAGTACAGTAAAGTTAATATTCACTTATAAAGATAAAAATGTTTTAGCCGATCTAAAGCCCTACGGGATTGAGAATGGAACGTTACGTTAAAATTTGAAAGTGATTTTTTATATATATAGATAATATAGCCCTTCATTGTAAGCATTGATTATAATCACTGCATTAATAAATGTCAGTGAACTCGTTTATATGTATTGTGTTTTGTTGTCGAGATATTCTAATAGAGCGTTCTCACATTTTCTGTAAAATATTTATATATGCACAAACACAGAATATAATCATTATGTCTTAATTTCGCTATAATTATTGTTATAAATATTATTCTAAAATAATTCGGCAGAAATCGTCCTGATAGTATACTAAACAACTTCCCAAAGTGTCATGGCAAACATCTAAAATAAAATAATACTTTCAATACTTTGCTACAATATTAAAAAGAGGGGGGCTTAGGTGTATAAAATGTAAAATGTGCTCTAAATAGTATTACATAGAGCCTTCATAACAAACATATTTAAAATAAACCAACCAAAATATAATAATGCTGTAAAAACAGACCTTGCTACAATAATATAAAAGAAATGGAAATAAAAAAAGACACCCACGCTGAGCCTCGAACCTAGGTTTGTTACAAATATTATTAAAAATTGTTTATGTTAATTTTTTTTTAAAAGCCTACATTTTAAATAAACAATATTTTTAATAATTTGCTACAATAATATAAAAGAAATGAAAAAAAAAAAACACCCACGCTGAGCCTCGAACCTAGGTTGCGGGGGTACGAAGCTGTGTACCTAACCTATAGGCTAAGCTTGACGTTACAAATAAGCTCATGCGAGGCTATTTAAGACCATACGTCTTCCGCGAGGGGGCGCTGATTGCGCCAGAAACCATCCCGGTAGTATACAAAACATCTTCCCAAAGTTTCATCACGATTGGTTGAGCGATGTAGAAGATTATCACTGACGAACGGACGGACAGACCAACGGACCAACGGACCAACAAAAATCCATTTTTATATATATAGATGAGGCGGCTACGCTCTGAATCTCAAATATTTTTCATATTTCACTCCTTCTCTCTACGTGGATATCATTATAGATTATAAACTGATATTCAAAGTGATTTCATTATAATATTATATTATAGATTCATTCAATCAACTATAAATACAAAGCGCGATGTCCCGCCAAGGACACTGGCGCCCACAGGAAAGCAATACAAGAGAGAGAGAGAGAGAGGGAGAATCTATTCATATATCCAAAAATATATGCACAAAGGCATTTACCATATTCATTAAATTGATTTCAAACAAGCATACTATATATATAGGTAATTTAATTTAAACACACCTCAAAACAAAGAAAAAAGGGGGAAAAAAAGCTTATATACAGCACATACAGTTACAATTATACCTAACATTTGAGATTATTTAAAAACTTTGATATAAATTTACAAAATCTATTGAATTCAATGTATGAGTCCCTGCTGGATATCAGTGTTGCCGAGAGGAAATTGATATAAAGAGACAAAATGCCTCTCCCGTTAAAATATATGTCTAAAAGCTGGTGTTGTGCTTCTGTCACCGACCCGAGGCCGCTAGTTGCGGCGATGGTCAATAGATGGCGTCAAGTTTTAGACGTCGATTTTGACGGGAGAGGCGACCTTTGTCTCTTAATATTATATTATATATATTATAATTATAAAGATCAACAATCTGCCTTGATTGTTATTTCAAGTTTGTGAACTTATCATTCAAAAATAGAAAGTTGGGATATAGTGATGAAAGTGCCGAAGAGACATAAAAACAATATATTAAAAAAAAAAAAAACGTGTTTCTAAATATTTTTTAAAATTCAACCATCATATGAATAATTATTCTCTTAAAAAGGCATATATTGAATCAAAATATCTAATATTTTCCCAATATTACAGTTGGTAGAAGGCCTCTTTTCTCGATATAATACTATCCCGACACCTTTATCAATAAATTAATCGAAAAGATAAGATAGAATATTTCATTTATGAAACTAAAATAAATTCTGAAAGAAATGAAAATCACATTCATTCATCAATATAGAATATACAAGAGTTCTTTTCCTCGCGAACAGCGCAAAGAGGCAAGAGCACGCGATGAAAAATAAAATGTTAAAATATTTTCCAAGTAATCTTATTCTATAGTATTTATTCAAAAGTGAAATAATGTTTTTACCAATATATTATTTCACCAATAATTCCTTACTTTATACTTTATAAATATATACAATATATACTTATATACAATATGTACTTTATATATATATATATATAAATATACACGTATATTCAAATGTGGCAAGAGATCAATGAATTATCGTCTATCATAAGGGAGGAAAGTATATGTTCAATGTGAATTAATAATAATTTTCAATCTTCAAACTAATTTCACTGCAATTGAAGTTGCAGAACCTGTAGTTAAGTACTTGTCAAGGGAGTATGAAATCTCGATTAAAACAATTGTTTAAAAAAGGTATTGAAACCTGAGTGAAATATTATCGTTTTTTAACTTCTGAATGGGTTATTTTGAAATGATTATTATAGTTTAAATATATTCAGGAATTTGTTCTGCTTTAGAAATTGTTATACCTATTATCTCAATTTATATTAACAATATTAATATTCAATCACAGAATAAATTGAATAATTATGTCTGAAAATTTATATTTTCGAATATTTCATATAAAAAACACTTATTTCACATGAGAAAATTAAGAGCTTTGTATAACAAGTAAGGACAATGCAAGGCCAAGGAAGGAAAGAAGAAGTTTGTGAACCAAATAATGGTCGTCAAATATTTAAATAACAACCCTTTTCTGAGGTACTTAGGGACACCGCAACAGGATGATCAAGTAATTTCAATAGCCTTTTTTGATCTCTATGTTCATTGTTTAGGAAATGTAATTCCTTTCATTGTATTGATTGTTGACTTCAAGATACGTTTTCAGGTGGATCTTCCAGTTCATTAACACCTACAAGTATGTTTCATTGTGTTTATTCATATCATTGAAAATATGCGTGTACTTCTAACCGGTAAAATGGTCATCTTTTAAAAATATTCCACATGCTTGATTGAAAAATATAAATTATTTTATTGAATTAAATACACATTTCTACCTTGATGAAGTCATCATGTAATTTCATAATGCATATTCTTGTCAATTTATGAATATATCCTTCTGATATCAATGAAAATTATTTAAAAATATTTATTTTCTGAATATTTTTGATTCCAAAGAAAATTGATATTTAAAATTGATGCTCTTTAAGAAAATAAATCACATTTTGCTGTAACTTCAGGTGAAACAACTTGTTCCTCCACACACACAGGTGATATTTTACAACAAATATATTTCCATATGTTTTACAAATTTCAACTTCACTAAGGATCCGTAAATGAATACATTATTTTTCAAATAAAGTGTATTTTCAGACAATATTTATTTCTATGAATTGTTGATCTCTCTCTCTTCAAAATATTCTTACAAGTATTCAAAGGCAGATTTTGAAGCTATGTATCTTTAAAATAAATTTAAGTGCTTGAATATCTTGACAGCATTCTAGAGAAATTATTAAAAATGAAATAAAAATAATTCGGTCATATTGGTGGTTTAAAAAAAACATTGAATAATCATACTATAAGATACACTTTCCTTCTCAATATTTGGAACTTATTTCTGTTAATTCTGACCCATAGGTATATAATATACCATTGAATTTTAATAGGTATCTTTCAATTTTAAAATACATTAAGATAAAATCAAAATCGAATTATAAATAGTTTTCATCATGGTCAATAGATTGATGAAAATATTTGAGTCTTGAAGCGAAAAATTTCAATCATCAATTTCATTAATTACCCTAAAAATTTAGAAAAAATTATTTTTCTGATATATTCGAAAAATAATTTTCATTGGGCCTCAAAATATTACCTAATGAATGATGAGGTATATACCAACTATAAACCAACTATATCGCAACCAGGTATAACTAATTTATATTCATTCCAAACTTTATATTTTCATAAAACATTTGAATATATTTGTGTTATTTATTTTTGAATAATAAAAATAGCTATTTATTTTATAAAATATATTAAGCCATTGACTGAGCGGGTAGAATCAAAAGCTATTGTTTTTCAATATTCATCACATTTGAATATTATAAGGGGGCTACACTCTGAATCTCAAATTGAATATTTGTCATTTTTTCACTCTACTTTCAACGCGGATATCGTTAATGATATTAAACTGATATTAACACAGGTATTATACACAGGTATTATTTCACCAATAATTCCTTACTCTATACTATATATATTTGTGGAAAAATAATAGAAAAATAAAAATAAAATGGTCAGGTGCTGATATTAAAAATAAAAATGGCATATCCTGACCAGGAACTTCTTTAAAGAACATGAGCTTTTGATCAGGATATGTTATTTAATTTTATATTCAGATTTGGCAAGAATTCGAAAAATGATCGTCTATCTTGGCAAAGTATATGCTCAATGAGATTTAATGACAATTTCTTTTTTATCTTCGGCCCAAATTCAAAATAATTCAAGTCGCAGAATCTGTAGTATTGTGTATGTACTATGCCTAGTTAAGTACTTGTCAAAGAAGAATGAAAACTCGAATTACCATTTTTTTAAATAAAGTATTAAAACATGAATAAATTAAATTGTTTTATATTTTCTGTATTTTGGATAGGTTATCTTGAATTGATTACTATAGTTTAAATATATTTTCGTGAATTCTTTCTGTCTTAGATATTGATATAATTATTATATTTTACTTTATATTAACATTATTAATACTCAATCACAAAATGAATTGAATAATTATGTTTAAAATATATATAATTCAAATATTTTATCTAATAAACACTTTTTACATGGGAAATTTAAGAGTTTTCAATAAAGAGTAAAGAAAATTATTTTTATGAAATTATTGCGCTGTTCCGTTGCGCTGTATGTGGGTATCATAACGGATATTTTCTATTAGTGTTGTTCCACTCTCTAGATCTCATACTCTGTAATTTCTTTGATATGTTTCTATCAGCAATATGTTAATAACCAAATGGAACAGCAGTCTGAAGCCCGATAATTTAATGAGTGTTTATACACATAGTTTGTGAAAGTGGATGTTGGCACCTAAGGAAGCCATAGGAGGTCGACTAGGCAAGGCCGAAGAGAGAAAGGAGACGTTGTGGACCAAAAATGGTTTAATTAAATAACAACCATTTTCTTAGGTACTTAGGGACAACGCAACTGGATGATCAAATAATTTTCCATGGCCTTATTCAATCTCTATGTTCATTGGTTAGTAAATATAATTCCTTTCATTGTATTGATTGTTGACTTCAAGATACGTTTTCAGGTGGATCTTCCAGTTCGATAACATCTACAAGTTAGTTTTATTGTGTTTATTCATATGATTGAAAATATGTGTGTACTAATAACCTGAAAAATCGTCAATAAATAAATATATTCCACAAGCTAATTTTAAAATAACAATTCATTTTATTGAATTAAAACATCCTATAAAAATTTTCATAAACTTTTCTACCTTGATGAAGTCATCATGTTATTTGATGATACATTTTATTTTTAATTATTAATATAATTTTGTAATATCAATTAAAATTATTTAAATATATAAACATTTTCTGAATACTGTTGATTTCAATGATTTTTGATATTCAAATTGATAATATTTAAGAAAATAATTCACATTTTTGTTCTGACCTCAGGTGAAACTCCTTGTTCTTCCAAACTAACAGGTAATAATTTCCAACATTTCGATTACTATATGTTTTACATATTTCAACTTCACTAAGGATCAATAAATAAATTAATTAATTCACAAATAAAGTGTATTTTTAGACAATTTGTATTCCAATGAATCGCTGATCATCAACCTATTCTATAAAATTATTCAATGACAGATTTTGAAGCTATGTATCTCTCAAAGAAATTTAACTGCTTGAAAATATTAACAGTATTCTAAATAAATTATTAAAAATAAAATAAAAAGCATCGTTTATATTGGTGGTTTAAAAAAAACATTGAATAATCATACTATAACATACGCTTTCCTTCTCAATATTTGGATCTTATTTCTGATAATTCTGACCCATAGATATATAGGTAAGAGAATAGAAATTTTTTCAGTTCTCTATATTCAGATTTTCACACGGAGCAGTAACTGATTTTTATTATTGTGAATTTTCCATATTTAAGAGTTATATTTATTTTATAGATAGTATGAATAAGAATAATTTTAATTATAAAAATATTTTATTAATGATTTCAGAAGAATTCACTAGCACCCCCACATACACAAGTAAGACTTCTTGCCTTTTGTCTCATTAATATTTCTTGCCTTATATTTATAAATTAAATAAATACAGAATTTATTTGATAAAATATCAAAATACAAATTAAATGAGCCAATTTCGCCTGCGTTTACCATGAATTTTTGTTGGCTCAACTTTATTGTTTTCACAAATGATATTCTTATCGTTATTAAAACTCATATCAATAGAATAAGTGGGGATTAACTGCCAGAATAATCAAAAGGAGTATTTTGGGGTCTGGGAATAAAATGCATTTTCTATATTTTCAACTAGCTTTGTAGATACATTATAGAAGTTTCTCTGAAGTTTCATATTAAAACACTATAAAATATATATTTTTAATTCCATTTATAAATGCAATCGGAAATGTAGTTCTGAAAAAAATTGATTTCTGAGTTGGAAAATATTTTCTAAAATTAATAGAGATGTTTCGAAAATATATGATAATCACATGTTTTGTTCCGAGGGTGAAATATACAGATAGTAAATCAATCAATCTTGTTCGTAAACAAGTTGGCGTTCAGCTAAGAGATCATAAATTGATTTGGCGAATAATTAAGTGGTAAATCCCGCCTGACCCTTCCAATTGAAAAAATAATTCTAATTTTCGAAAACCTTTATGAAGAGATAATGTTTATGAGACTTTTAATCTCAAGTTTTACTAGGTACAAAGGTCAAATTGAAACAAATCGTTTTATTTTGATCAGAAAACGAAACAATTTCTGTATATACACAGGAAAAAAACATGTTGGAAGATAGAATATTAGGTTGTGATAAGAGAATGTTTCAATAGGAAACATCTAATAATATTATTTCATGTTGAAGTTCCGCATTCCATCATTTTGATTATAGATTTTGTCATAAAATTGTGAATAAAACAACACATGTTCACCATTCTTATCTATTCATTAAGACGAAGATCTAAAATTTTAGCATTCATTAATCTATTCTCAGGATGAAATTTGTACAGTTCTTAAGAGCTGGACTCTTCAGAATTTCTGTTAGGCATTGTGAAAATAATAGGTGTGTGATATAACATTAAACTTGAATAAAGATAGTTGTTGAATATAAACGAATCGGGATATCTATTGATATTGGATCCTCTGAAATGATTTTTTTTTTTTTTTTTAGTGATCAAGGCTATTACCAACCCTTTATTTTTACTTATATATTTTAAACCTTTTTGGAAAAATTGATTCCAATTCTAGAGTTATCTATATTATGTATATCTAGTAAAATATTCCAATATAATGATCTAGAAACAACTGGCAAGTTTACCACTCCCCCTCCTACTAAGACAAGTAGACCAACCATGTGGACGCGAGGTAATTCTTTTTTCTTTAGTAAATATACCTTCTATTGTTGTGAAAACTATATTTATTTGAAATTCTTCATTTATTGTGAACCATCAATTTATTATTTTTAAAATTATGCCCTTTATTGTGAAAAACAACCAACAGGTTCTTCCATTCATTACAAATAAATTCACCAGATTTAACCACGATAGAGGCAGAAATTTATTTTGTAAAAAATCAAGTTTGATCATCAACCAGGTGCAAGGATACGTTAAACAATATGGAATACATCCTTCTTTTACTTTTATTGTTTTGTTTGATTGCCTACAGCAATTCTCAATAAATCTCTTCCATTATTTTTTAATATTTTATTTTGATTTAGAGCGCCATTTCTGCCTAGGGATACTTGCACTACAAAGGTAACCTAAATATTAAAAGGAAAGAAAGAAAGGCATTTGGAATCTGTACAAGAATTAGTATGCAAGTTTTAGGTAGATGCAAAGAGAATATATATCAAAAAAGTTTAAATATGTATGAAGGTTTTGTATACAAATATAGTTGAATGAAAGCAAATTTCGAATTATTGTGAGTATTCGAGGAAAACAATTTACAGATTGAAGAAAATTTTAAAGAATATATATTCATGAAAATATGCAATATTTTACAGAATTATTTATTTTAAACTATTTAAACAGAGTTGAGCGTTTCATAGTAATTTGTAGTTTTTTTATAAAATTAAATATAAATCTGCAAAATGAGTCGAATTTTAAAAATTTGTCTTCTGTTGAAATTTGATCAAACGGGTTTGATACATTTAGTCCATTGTTCATTTATACTCTTGGAAGATGGGGCAATTTAGCAGCGATGAATAGAATTCTGTTCCTCACATCCACAGATAATCTCGAATCCTGCACTACTTTGATGAATTTTAAGAAGCTTTTAAAATTTCGTGATTTGTAATAAATTGAGAGTTGTGTAAATGTCCTAAAATAGTTCAGAATATTAGCGGTAAAGAAACTTTAAAATGTTTGGTTAGTATTCTTCTTTAATTGTGTCCTTCTATTTAAAAAAAAATTAAGTATGTCCTGAATATCCAAGTCATAACGCTGTTAATCCTCAATCGGTAAATTATCCAGATCATATTTCAGATTCCTGGATTCCATGTAATCCGTAATGAAAGTAATATTTGCCAGCGAATGCACACAAATATAGCTATTTGTTTTATAAGTTTGTGTACACCATAATAATAATTGCTATGTGAACGCAAATTATAAAACTATTTTAGAGGCGTAATATTCTTTTTTAAAATAAAACAATTTCTACTGTCCTTACTGCGATGGAAAAATTAAAGGGAGGGCCTGGCTCATCAGTGGTGAACCCTCCCAGCGGTTTCGCCAGTTTAATCTACCATACCGCTGTTATATTGCATTTTTGGAACTTCCTTTTATAGGTGACTGTTGTTAAACTCTTGGAATGGGTATTTTAGAAGAACTATGGACATAAGCTTTTAGGACAGCAGAATTAAATATATTTATAAATATATAATATGCTTCGAGCAATCGCTCTTCCGCAAATATCAAATTGTGTCTTTTATTAGAACAATAATGTTACGATGTACGCGTTTAAATTGTTTATATACTATTTACTTCTATATTTATACCAGACCACAGTTCCATAAGTGAGTATCGGTTTAAATATTGTTTTTATAAAATGAGTTTTTGCTTGGTGCTTAGTCATCAAGATTTGCCACATATCGAAAAGTGTAATTTTTTTAGTCTTGGGTGGAGTTCTATTTAGAATATTATTCAAGTGAGGAATAAAATTTAATTTATTCTTTCATCAATGCTTTGCAAAGGTTAATTCCCAAGATTTTTATTTCTTGAAAGGGCGTACTAATATTTTTTTAAAATTTAATTTCCAATTTAATTTTGTTATGCAAATGTAAAATACTAGTTTATTCAAGAAATATTTTAAATTTGATTTCTGTAAACCAGTCATCAACCTTTTCCAAAATATGCGCAATTGAATTTTTGTAGGTTGCTAAATATTTTTTCCTGCATATTATTGTGACCTCATCGTATAGCAAATTATTTCGGAGTTTGGAATTTGTATTTTGGTTAACATATCATTTATGAATATTATCCAAAGCAATGGACACAATATTCCACCTTGTGGGCAACCTTTTGATTTTGTTTTTAGAGATTTTTCTGTTACTATAATTGGAAATTATTTTCCTATATTTCAAAAGGGATTGTAAAGTTTTGATCAGATGAACAGGCAAATTATCTCCATCAATTCTTATGATCAAAGCTGGTCCCCTGTATTTTCGAAGGCTCCTTCAATGTTTATTGCAATTAGCGTTACTAATTGTTTCTGCCGATGTTTTATTATAGTATCTGTTATTTAATTTAAGCACGTAGTCGTTGATTTTGAATTAACGAATCCATGTTTTCTGGAGCCAAAAAAATTGTTTCATAGAATTCATAAATTCGAATTTTCAAAAATTTGATATCAGGGAGATAGGCCGATAACTTTTTGTTGATTCTAAATTATATTTTTGTGGTTCAAGAATTACCTTTGAAGCTGCTACTTTCCATTTCTCAAGATAATACCCCTTTTGAAATCAATAAATAAATAGTTTGCATAACATAGGCTTTATTTTTGCGTAAGCACATTTAATCATATTGTTACATATGTCTAACCCTGGGGCTTTTTTAATATCAGAATGCGATATGTTATCATTTATTTATTTTTCTTCGACAATGGTTATACTTGTATTGTTCATTCGTAACTAAAAATTTCGAATTTTTTTATTTTTTTTAAAATTATTCAAATTGGGATTGTCTTCAGGAATTAAATTGTATGTTAATTTGGTCATTGTTTTCTCTTTTAGATATTCTGTTGATTTGTTAATTATGGGAATTCTATTCGGTACAAATGATGATTTTAATTTATTGAAAATCTTATAGGCATTATCAAATGGATTATCTATGTAATATTCTTAATTACATATCGCCAGTTAGTTCTTTCAGCTTTTTTGTTGTATTAGTGCATTTATTTCTTGCCGACGTGAATGTATTGTAACTGATTGTTTTATGACAGTAATACAAGTTTATAATATAATGAAAATGATATTTATTATTTCCAGTTCATTAGTCCATCAGTCTTTTCTGAGAGCATCTTTAATATTAGGGGATATAACCTTCCAAGATTTATATGTTGATTTTCTAAATAATTTTTGAGTGCATTCACTATTCAATCAATGTCTGCCATTAATAATAAATTTGAAGTTTTGAATTGATACATCCATATTCAAACATAAATGTTGATTTGTGTGCATTAGAATATATCTCAAAATATTCTTTGAAATATATTTTTATCATTAAATCAAAAGATAAAAATGAACTTAATATAATAATCTTAATAAAAAATACTATACCTAATAATCTTAATATAAAAACACATTTTGATGCAAATATATTTGAATTTTATAAAAATAACTATATATGTCAATTCAAAGAATTAACTTGAAGAGAGATTATCAATATCACAGCATATTCGAAAAATGAATTTGAGAATGGAAATTCGTAAACAGAAAGGTATATAACATCACTTGTCTCCATCCAAACAATGTTTATAGTGTGTACAATGAGTACATGTAATACACAAAGCTCTATTCTATGAAACATGATTTTAAACAGTATAATATCATTGATTTTGTGTAAAAATTAGGTACCTATATGAAAGTTTCGATAAATTAAAAGATTATGAAACCATGAAATATAAGGCAAATTGCAATATAAAATAGATTTTCTTTTCGAATGTGGAAAATATTCAATAACATATTCAGTGTTTTTTGGCGCCCAAACTTGTATCTAAACACAAAACACGCATAATTTGATACAAGAGAAATACATATCTACTTTTTTTTGTATGAAATGAAAGGAAAATGAGATATCCGAAGAGAAAGCATCAAAATTTGTACCTAAAACATTAACATTCCAAAAAAAATAATAATAATGTTGCATCGAAATGTTCAAAAATGAAGGAAAAGGTACCAATTGTAAATAAGAAATCATAGGTTAAGGTCATTCAAAATTTTATTGTTATTTGCGAAAATGAAGAAGCGATTTTCGCAGTAAATGATAAAAGATAAAGTAAGAAATATATTGCAAATTATTGAGAATCAATATTTGAAAATGGCATATACTCTTTAATTAGAGATAAAAAAAGACACTATTAATACATCAAAGAAGGACTAGGTAAATTAGTAAAATCACATTTACACACTGATATATTAACAACAATATTTTACTCTAAAGTGCATGTGTACTACAAATTATTAGATCATTACCAAACACTTCTCCATATTATATTATTTTGTAACTTTTGAACATACTTTTATATCTATTTTGAAAAATGGAAATCTTTTAAATATATCTGAAAATAGAAGAGCTCACATATTTGAATATAAAGAGACATCAAAGAAACATTTGAAATTAATTTTAAATCATCTTCGATTCATTAGGAAATATATATATATATAATTAATGGGAGGATGCATTTTGAGAATTGCTGATAAATCCATTTATAGGCCTCACAATAAATTAATACAGTTTTGGAATTCTTATTGGACACAATTTGTATATTACCTTATATATATATATTATATTAATCACACTTTAAATATATATTAATGTTAACTGCTTATGCGAAAATATGAAATTACATTTTTTATTCAAATTTTCCTATATTCAAAAAATTGTTCATTTAGATGATTAAGTGAATGACTCATATTTTCAATAGAATCTACTCCTTCAACAGTTTCCTTACATTCCACAGGTGAGTATGAGAGATTAATCAATATGAAAGACCAGAAATCAATCCAAAGTCTGTAATTGTTGTAATTTTGACCTTCTATTTGGGTTGCTTTTAGCATTAATTTTAACTTTCATATTTATATTTATAATTTATTTTTAAATATAGAAAACAATATAATGTAATTTTATCAGAAACACTTGTAAATTCAACGTTGTATAATTAATATATGAATTTAATGAACTATAGAATTTAAATGTTTTGTTTAAGAAACAACTGGAAAGGTTACTACTCCTCGATCTACTGAGACAACTAAACCAACTATATCGCAACCAGGTATAACTAATTTATCTTTATATATTTAAACTTTATATATTCTCCTGAAACATTTAAATATATTTTTGTTAATAATATTTAAAATATAGATATAGTAAATCAGGCAATTGACCAGGTGTGTAGATTTAAAAAGTTGTTGTTCATCATATTTATATATTACTAGCGAACCCGGCCACGCGTTGCTGTGGCTAAATTGTAATATGTTAAATTAACATTATACTAAACTATTCAGTACAGTAAAGTTAATATTCACTTATAAAGATAAAAATGTTTTAGCCGATCTAAAGCCCTACGGGATTGAGAATGGAACGTTACGTTAAAATTTGAAAGTGATTTTTTATATATATAGATAATATAGCCTTTCATTGTAAGCATTGATTATAATCACTGCATTAATAAATGTCAGTGAACTCGTTTATATGTATTGTGTTTTGTTGTCGAGATATTCTAATAGAACGTTCTCACATTTTCTGTAAAATATTTATATATGCACAAACACAGAATATAATCATTATGTCTTAATTTCGCTATAATTATTGTTATAAATATTATTCTAAAATAATTCGGCAGAAATCGTCCTGATAGTATACTAAACAACTTCCCAAAGTGTCATGGCAAACATCTAAAATAAAATAATACTTTTAATACTTTGCTACAATATTAAAAAGAGGGGCGCTTAGGTGTATGAAATGTAAAATGTGCTCTAAATAGTATTACATAGAGCCTTCATAACAAACATATTTAAAATAAACCAACCAAAATATAATAATGCTGTAAAAACAGACCTTGCTACAATAATATAAAAGAAATGGAAATAAAAAAAGACACCCACGCTGAGCCTCGAACCTAGGTTTGTTACAAATATTATTAAAAAATTGTTTATGTTAATTTTTTTAAAAAGCCTACATTTTAAATAAAACAATATTTTTAATAATTTGCTACAATAATATAAAAGAAATGAAAAAAAAAAAACACCCACGCTGAGCCTCGAACCTAGGTTGCGGGGGTACGAAGCTGTGTACCTAACCTATAGGCTAAGCTTGACGTTACAAATAAGCTCATGCGAGGCTATTTAAGGCCATACGTTTCCCGCGAGGGGGCGCTGAATGCGAGTGAATTTACGTTTTATTGTAAATAAAAATGCAACGAAAGGTTATTTCTAAAGAGTAATTGGCCAGAAACCATCCCGGTAGTATACAAAACACCTTCCCAAAGTTTCATCACGATTGGTTGAGCGATGTAGAAGATTATCACTGACCTACGGACGGACGGACCAACGGACCAACAAACATCCATTTTTATATATATAGATGAGGCGGCTACGCTCTGAATCTCAAATATTTGTCATATTTCACTCCTTCTCTCTACGTGGATATCATTATAGATTATAAACTTATATTCAAAATTATTGTGATTTCATTATAATATTATATTATAGATTCATTCAATCAACTATAAATACAAAGCGCGATGTCCCGCCAAGGACACTGGCGCCCACAGGAAAGCAATACAAGAGAGAGAGAAAGAGAGGGAGAATCTATTCATATATCCAAAAATATATGCACAAAGGCATTTACCATATTCATTAAATTGGTGTCAAACAAGCATACTATATACATAGGTAATTTAATTTAAACACACCTCAAAACAAAGAAAAAAGGGGAAAAAAAAGCATATATACAGCACATACAGTTACAATTATACCTAACATTTGAGATTATTTAAAAACTTTGATATAAATTTACAAAATCTATTGAATTCAATGTATGAGTCCCTGCTGGATATCAGTGTTGCCGAGAGGAAATTGATATAAAGAGACAAAATGCCTCTTCCGTTAAAATATATGTCTAAAAGCTGGTGTTGTGGCTCTGTCACCGACCCGAGGCCGCTAATTGCGGCGATGGTCAATAGATGGCGTCAAGATTTAGACGTCGATTTTGACGGGAGAGGCGACCTTTGTCTCTTAATATTATATTATATATATTATAATTATAAAGATCAACAATCTGCCTTGATTGTTATTTCAAGTTTTGTGAACTTATCATTCAAAAATAGAAAGTTGGGATATAGTGATGAAAGTGCCAAAGAGACATAAAAACAATATTTAAAAAAAAAAAAAAAACGTGTTTCTAAATATTTTTTAAAATTCAACCATCATATGAATAAATATTCACTTAAAAAGGCATATATTGAATCAAAATATCTAATATTTTCCCAATATTTTACAGTTGGTAGAAGGCCTCTTTTCTCGATATAATACTATCCCGACACCTTTATCAATAAATTAATCGAAAAGATAAGATAGAATATTTCATTTATGAAACTAAAATAAATTCTGAAAGAAATGAAAATCACATTCATTCACCAATATAGAATATACAAGAGTTCTTTTCCTCGCGACCAGCGCAAAGAGGCAAGAGCACGCGATGAAAAATAATGATGAGCCAGGCCCTCCCTTTAATTTTTTCATCGCAGTAAGGACAGTAGAAATTGTTTTATTTTAAAAAGAATAATACGCCTCTAAAATAGTTTTATAATTTGAAAAATAAAATGTTAAAATATTTTCCAAGTAATCTTATTCTATAGTATTTATTCAAAAGTGAAATAATGTTTTTACCAATATATTATTTCACCAATAATTCCTTACTTTATACTTTATAAATATATACAATATATACTTATATACAATATGTACTTTATATATATATATAAATATACGCGTATATTCAAATGTGGCAAGAGATCAATGAATTATCGTCTATCATAAGGGAGAAAAGTATATGTTCAATGTGAATTAATAATAATTTTCAATCTTCAAACTAATTTCACTGCAATTGAAGTTGCAGAACCTGTAGTTAAGTACTTGTCAAGGGAGTATGAAATCTCGATTAAAACAATTGTTTAAAAAAGGTATTGAAACCTGAGTGAAATATTATCGTTTTTTAACATCTGATTGGGTTATTTTAAAATGATTATTATAGTTTAAATATATTCGTGAATTTGTTCTGCTTTAGAAATTGTTATACCTATTATCTCAATTTATATTAACAATATTAATATTCAATAAGAGAATAAATTGAATAATTATGTCTGAAAATTTATATTTTCGAATATTTCATATAAAAAACACTTATTTCACATGAGAAAATTAAGAGCTCTGTATAACAAGTAAGGACAATGCAAGGCCAAGGAAGGAAAGAAGAAGTTTGTGAACCAAATAATGGTCGTCAAATATTTGAATAACAACCATTTTCTGAGGTACTTAGGGACACCGCAACAGGATGATCAAGTAATTTCAATAGCCTTTTTCGATCTCTATGTTCATTGTTTAGCAAATGTAATTCCTTTCATTGTATTGATTGTTGACTTCAAGATACGTTTTCAGGTGGATCTTCCAGTTCATTAACACCTACAAGTATGTTTCATTGTGTTTATTCATATAATTGAAAATATGCGTGTACTTTTAACCTGTAAAATTGGTCATCTTTTAAAAATATTCCACATGCTTAATTGAAAAATATAAATTATTTTATTGAATTAAATACACATTTCTACCTTGATGAAGTTATCATGTAATTTCATAATGCATATTATTGTCAATTTATGAATATATCCTTCTGATATCAATGAAAATTATTTAAAAATATTTTTTTTCTGAATATTTTTGATTCCAAAGAAATTTGATATTCAAAATTGATGCTTTTCAAGAAAATAAATCACATTTTGCTGTAACTTCAAGTGAAACAACTTGTTCCTCCACACACACAGGTGATATTTTACAACAAATATATTTCCATATGTTTTACAAATTTCAACTTCACTAAGGATCCGTAAATGAATACATTATTTTTCAAATAAAGTGTATTTTCAGACAATATTTATTTCTATGAATTGTTGATCTCTCTCTCTTCAAAATATTCTTACAAGTATTCAAAGGCAGATTTTGAAGCTATGTATCTTTAAAATAAATTTAAGTGATTGAATATCTTGACAGCATTCTAGAGAAATTATTAAAAATGAAATAAAAATAATTCGGTCATATTGGTGGTTTAAAAAAAAGCATTGAATAAGCATACTATAAGATACACTTTCCTTCTCAATATTTGGAACTTCTTTCTGTTAATTCTGACCCATAGGTATATAATATACCATTGAATTTTAATAGGTATCTTTCAATTTTAAAATACATTAAGATGATATCAAAATCGTATTATAAATAGTTTTCATCATGGTCAATAGATTGATGAGAATATTTGACACTTGAAGCAAAAAATTTCAATCATCAATTTTATTAATTACCATAAAATTTTAGAGAATAATATTTTTCTGATATATTCGTAAAATTATTTTCATTGGGCCTCAAAAAATTACCTAATGAATGATGAGGTATATATTGCAATATTAAAGAATATACTTTCCTCCTTTCAGTTCAAATATTCCAAATAATTGATTTTGAGACTTTTTTATAATTCAAATGTGGTATAAATAAGAAAAAAATTAAATGTGACCCTCAACACATGATTTCAGATGAATGTTCAAGTTCGACCACATACACAAATAAGCATTTTACCCTTATATATTTTTAATACACATCCTCGATATATTTGAATATTGAATAGATAAATGGTTATGATTATTTGCAATAATTAATTGGACACTCCTATTTCTGAAATGTGGTGTTAATGAAAGAGAAATTGGAGGACATTTCTGAACCATAACCATCCTGACAATTCTTTGTATGTGGCCAAGAACCATCATTTGTGACTAACCAAAATATCTTTGCCAAGAATGTGATTATATCAGAATAGTAGAACTTCGAGGGTTTCCTCTATTTCATGCTTGTCCCAAATGGATATTTTAAAAGAAGCCTATCTGTACTGTGAGATTTGTAAAGGGTCTACATAAATCGAGAAAAATATACATTATTGTTAAGTCGTAAACGCTTTTTGAATCAGAAAGGTAAGGCCAGGATACCTTCCGCATGGACGACGCGAGTGAATATTACAGTCGTTCATGGCGTTGAAGTAGTGCCACACCTTGCGTACAGCCCGATTACCTTATTTTCTGTTTGATGGAGTATTCGTTTCAAGGTGTTTTCTTTTAAGTGTAGAGAAGGTTTGAACTGCCTATAATATATATAATTAATAGAGGATAATCTTTTGCTAAATAGAGATGAATAATTTATTTATACGCCTCACAATTGAAAATTGTTTACCAGATGGGAAAAAATACTTATTGGAAACAATTTTGATCACACTTTAATATATATAAATGTTAACTACTTATGCAATAGTAGGTATTCACATTTGTTTCATTTATTAATCCTATATTCAAAAACATTATTCATTCTGATGAATAAATGAATGACTCATATTTCTAATAGGATCTACTCCTACTCCAGTTTTCATAAGTTCCACGGGTGAGTATGAGAGGTTAATCAATATGAGACACCAGAAATAAATCCACAGACTATATAATTGTTCCAGTCTTGACCTTTAATTTAGGCGGCTCTTAGCCCCAATTTAACCTTTCATTTGTATATTAATAATTTCATTTTTAAATATTGAAAACACTCTAATGTCATTCCACTAGAAATACTTAAAATTAATGTTTATATTTATTTTATAAATTCATTGAACTAGTATTTATATGTTTTGTACTAGAAACAACTGGAAAGGTCACTAGTCCTCGTCCTACTAAGACAACTAAACCAACTATATCGCAACCAGGTATAACTAATTTATATTCACTCCAAACTTTATATTTTCATAAAACATTTGAATATATTTGTGTTATTTATTTTTGAATAATAAAAATAGCTATTTATTTCATAAAATATATTAAGCCATTGACTGAGTGAGTATAATCAAAAGCTATTGTTTTTCAATATTCATCACATTTGAATATTATAAGGGGGCTACACTCTGAATCTCAAATTGAATATTTGTCATTTTTTCACTCTACTTTCAACGCGGATATCGTTAATGATATTAAACTGATATTAACACAGGTATTATACACAGGTATTATTTCACCAATAATTCCTTACTCTATACTATATATATTTGTGGAAAAATAATAAAAAAAATAAAAATAAAATAGTCAGGTGCTGATATTAAAAATAAAAATGGCATATCCTGACCAGGAACTTCTTTAAAGAACACGAGCTTTTGATCAGGATATGTTATTTAATTTTATATTCAGATTTGGCAAGAATTCGAAAAATGATCGTCTATCTTGGCAAAGTATATGCTCAATGAGATTTGATGACAATTTATTTTTTTATCTTTGACCCAAATTCAAAATAATTCAAGTTGCAGAATCTGTAGTATTGTGTATGTACTATGCCTAGTTAAGTACTTGTCAAAGAAGAATGAAAACTCGAAATACCATTTTTTTAAATAAAGTATTAAAAAACATGAATAAATTAAATTGTTTTATATTTTCTGTATTTTGGATAGGTTATCTTGAATTGATTACTATAGTTTAAATATATTTTCTTGAATTCTTTCTGTCTTAGATATTGATATAATTATTATATTTTACTTTATATTAACGTTATTAATACTCAATCTCAAAATGAATTGAATAATTATGTTTAAAAAATATATAATTCAAATATTTTATCTAATAAACACTTTTTACATGGGAAATTTAAGAGTTTTCAATAACGAGTAAAAAAAAATATTTTTATGAAATTATTGCGCTGTTCCGTTGCGCTGTATGTGGGTATCATAACGGATATTTTCTATTAGTGTCGTTCCACTCTCTAGATCTCATACTCTGTAATTTCTTTGATATGTTTCTATCAGCTATATGTTAATAACCAAAAGGAACAGCAGTCAGAAGCCTGATAATTTAATGAGTGTTTATACACATAGTTTGTGAAATTGTATGTTGGCACCTAAGGAAGCCATAGGAGGTCGACTAGGCAAGGCCGAAGAGAGAAAGGAGACGTTGTGGACCAAAAATGGTTTAATTAAATAACAACCATTTTCTTAGGTACTTAGGGACAACGCAACTGGATGATCAAATAATTTTCCATGGCCTTATTCAATCTCTATGTTCATTGGTTAGTAAATATAATTCCTTTAATTGTATTGATTGTTGACTTCAAGATACGTTTTCAGGTGATCTTCCAGTTCAATAACATCTACAAGTTAGTTTTATTGTGTTTATTCATATGATTGAAAATATGTGTTTACTAATAACCTGAAAATTCGTCAATAAATAAATATATTCCACAAGCTAATTTTAAAATAACAATTATTTTTATTGAATTAAAACATCCTATAAAAATTTTCATAAACTTTTCTACCTTGATGAAGTCATCATGTTATTTGATGATACATTTTATTTTTAATTATTAATATAATTTTGTAATATCAATTAAAATTATTTAAATATATAAACATTTTCTGAATACTGTTGATTTCAATGATATTTGATATTCAAATTGATAATATTTAAGAAAATAATTCACATTTTTGTTCTGACCTCAGGTGAAACTCCTTTTTCTTCCAAACTAACAGGTAATAATTTCCAACATTTCGATTACTATATGTTTTACATATTTCAACTTCACTAAGGATCAATAAATAAATTAATTAATTCACAAATAAAGTGTATTTTTAGACAATTTGTATTCCAATGAATCGCTGATCATCAACCTATTCTATAAAATTATTCAATGACAGATTTTGAAGCTATTTTATCTCTCAAAGAAATTTAACTGCTTGAAAATATTAACAGTATTCTAAATAAATTATTAAAAATAAAATAAAAAGCATCGTTTATATTGGTGGTTTAAAAAAAACATTGAATAATCATACTATAACATACGCTTTCCTTCTCAATATTTGGATCTTATTTCTGATAATTCTGACCCATAGATATATAGGTAAGAGAATAGTAATTTTTTCAGTTGTCTATATTCAGATTTTCACACGGAGCAGTAACTGATTTTTATTATTGTGAATTTTCCATATTTGAGAGGTATATTTATTTTATAGATAGTATGAATAAGAATAATTTTAATCATAAAAATATTTTATTAATGATTTCAGAAGAATTCACTAGCACACCCACATACACAAGTAAGACTTCTTGCCTTTTGTCTCATTAATATTTCTTGCCTTATATTCGTAAATTAAATAAATACAGAATTTATTTGATACAATTTCAAAATACAAATTAAATGAGCCAACTTCGCCTGCGTTTACCATGAATTTTTGTTGGCTCAACTTTATTGTTTTCACAAATGATATTCTTATCGTTATTAAAACTCATATCAATAGAATAAGTGGGGATTAACTGCCAGAATAATCAAAAGGAGTATTTTGGGGTCTGGGAATAAAATGCATTTTCTATATTTTCAACTAGCTTTGTAGATACATTATAGAAGTTTCTCTGAAGTTTCATATTAAAACACTATAAAATATATATTTTTAATTCCATTTATAAATGCAATCGGAAATGTAGTTCTGAAAAAATTTGATTTCTAAGTTGGAAAATATTTTCTAAAATTAATAGAGATGTTTCGAAAATATATGATAATCACATGTTTTGTTCCAAGGGTGAAATATACAGATAGTAAATCAATCAATCTTGTTCGTAAACAAGTTGGCGTTCAGCTAAGAGATCATAAATTGATTTGGCGAATAATTAAGTGGTAAATCCCGCCTGACCCTTCCAATTGAAAAAATAATTCTAATTTTCGAAAACCTTTATGAAGAGATAATGTTTATGAGACTTTTAATCTCAAGTTTTACTAGGTACAAAGGTCAAATTGAAACAAATCGTTTTATTTTGATCAGAAAACGAAACAATTTCTGTATATACACAGGAAAAAAACATGTTGGAAGATAGAAGATTAGGTTGTGTTAAGAGAATGTTTCAATAGGAAACATCTAATAATATTATTTCATGTTGAAGTTCCGCATTTCATCATTTTGATTATAGATTTTGTCATAAAATTGTGAATAAAACAACACATGTTCACCATTCTTATCTATGCATTAAGACGAATATCAAAAATTTTAGCATTCATTAATCTATTCTCAGGATGAAATTTGTACAGTTCTTAAGAGCTGGACTCTTCAGAATTTCTGTTAGGCATTGTAAAAATAATAGGTGTGTGATATAACATTAAACTTGAATAAAGAAAGTTGTTGAATATAAAGGATTGGGGATATCTATTGAAATTGGATCCTCTGAAATGTTTTTTTTTTTTTAGTGATCAAGGCTATTACCAACCCTTTATTTTTACATATATATTTTAAACCTTTTTGGAAAAATTATGATTCCAATTCTAGAGTTATCTATATTATGTATATCTAGTAAAATATTCCAATATAATGATCTAGAAACAACTGGCAAGTTTACCACTCCCCCTCCTACTAAGACAAGTAGACCAACCATGTGGACGCGAGGTAATTTTGTTTTCTTTAGTAAATATACCTTCTATTGTTGTGAAAAATATATTTATTTGAAATTCTTCATTTATTGTGACCCATCAATTTATTATTTTTAAAATTATGCCCTTTATTGTGAAAAACAACCAACAGGTTCTTCCATTCATTACAAATAAATTCACCAGATTTAACCACGATAGAGGCAGAAATTCATTTTGTAAAAAATCAAGTTTGATCATCAACCAGGTGCAAGGATACGTTTAACAATATGGAATACATCCTTCTTTTACTTTTATCGTTTTGTTTGATTGCCTACAGCAATTCTCAATAACTCTATTCCATTATTTTTTAATATTTTATTTTGATTTAGAGCGCCATTTCTGCCTAGGGACACTTGCACTACAAAGGTCACCTAAATATTGAAAGGAAAGAAAGAAAGGCATTTGAAATCTGTACAAGAATTAGTATGCAAGTTTTAGGTAGATGCAAAGAGAATATATATCAAAAAAGTTTAAATATGTATGAAGATTTGTATACAAATATAGTTGAATGAAAGCAAATTTCGAATTATTGTGAGTATTCGAGAAAAACAATTTACAGATTGAAGAAAATTTTTAAGAATATATATTCATGAAAATATGCAATATTTTACAGAATTATTTATTTTAAACTATTGAAACAGAGTTGAGCGTTTCATAGTAATTTGTAGTTTTTTTTATAAAATTAAAAATAAATCTGCAAAATGAGTCGAATTTTAAATATTTGTCTTCTGTTGAAATTTGATCAAACGGGTTTGATACATTTAGTCCATTGTTCATTTATACTCTTGGAAGATGGGGCAATTTAGCAGCGATGAATAGAAGTCTGTTCCTCACATCCACAGATAATCTCGAATCCTGCACTACTTTGATGAATTTTAAGAAGCTCTTAAAATTTCGTGATTTGTAATAAATTGAGAGTTGTGTAAATGTCCAAAAATAGTTCAGAATATTAGCGGTAAAGAAACTTTAAAATGTTTGGTTAGTATTCTTCTTTAATTGTGTCCTTCTATTTTTCAAAAAAATTTCAAGTATGTCTTGAATATCCTAGTCATAACGCTGTTAAACCTCAATCGGTAAATTATCCAGATCATATTTCAGATTCCTGGATTCCATGTAATCCGTAATGAAAGTAATATTTGCCAGCGAATGCACACAAATATAGCTATTTGTTTTATAAGTTTGTGTACACCATAATAATAATTGATATTGGAGCGCGTTTAATTTTTTTATATACTTTTTACTTCTATATTTATACCAGACCACAGTTCCATAAGTGAGTATCGGTTTAAATATTGTTTTTATAAAATGATTCTTTGCTTGGTGCTTAGTCATCAAGATTTGCCACATATCGAAAAGTGTAATTTTTTTAGTCTTGGGGGGAGTTCTATTTAGAATTTTATTCAAGTGAGGAATAAAATTTAATTTATTCTTTCATCAATGCTTTGCAAAGGTTAATTCCCAAGATTTTTATTTCTTGAAAGGGCGTACTAATCTTTTTTTTTTAATTTAATTTCCAATTTAATTTTGTTATGCAAATGTAAAATACTAATTTTATCAATAAATATTTTAAATTTGATTTCTGTACACCAGTCATCAACCTTTTCCAAAATATGAGCAATTGAATTTTTGAAGGTTGCTAAATATTTTTTCCTGCATATTATTGTGACCTCATCGTATAGCAAATTATTTCGGAGTTTGGAAGTTGTATTTTGGTTAACATATCATTTATGAATATTATTCAAAGCAATGGACACAATGTTCCACCTTGTGGGCAACCTTTTGATGTTGTTTTAGAGATTTTTCTGTTACTATAATTGGAAATTATTTTCCTATATTTCAAAAGAGATTGTAAAGTTTTGATCAGATGAACAGGCAAATTATCTCCATCAATTCTTCTGATCAAAGCTGGTCCCCTGTATTTTCGAAGGCTCCTTTAATGTTTATTGCAATTAGCGTTACTAATTGTTTCTGCCGATGTTTTATTATAGTATCTGTTATTTAATTTAAGCACGTAGTCGTGGATTTTGATTTAACGAATCCATGTTTTCTGGAGCTCAAAAGATTGTTTCATAGATTCATAAATTCGAATTTTCAAAAATTTGATATCAGGGAGATAGGCCGATAACTTTATGTTGATTCTAAATTACATTTTTGTGGTTCAAGAATTACCATTGAAGCTGCTACTTTCCATTTCTCAAGATAATGCCCCTTTTGAAATCAATAAATAAATAGTTTGCATAACATAGGCTTTATTTTTGCGTAAGCACATTTAATCATATTGTTACATATGTCTAACCCTGGAGCTTTTTTAATATCAGAATGTGATATGTTATCATTTATTTATTTTTCTTCGACAATGGTTATACTTGTATTGTTCATTCGTAGCTAAAAATTTCGAATTATTTTTTTTTTTTAATTATTCAAATTGGGATTGTCTTCAGGAATTAAATTGTATGTTAATTTGGTCATTGTTTTCTCTTTTAGATATTCTGTTGATTTGTTAATTATGGGAATTCTATTCGGTACAATTGATGATTTTAATTCATTGAAAATCTTATAGGCTTTATCAAATGGATTATCTATGTAATATTCTTAATAACATATCGCCAGTTAGTTCTTTCAGCTTTTTTGTTGTATTAGTGCATTTATATCTTGCCGACGTGAATGTATTGTAACTGATTGTTTTATGACAGTAATACAAGTTTATAATATAATGAAAATGATATTTATTATTTCCAGTTCATTAGTCCATCAGTCTTTTCTGAAAGCATCTTTAATATTAGGGGATATAACATTCCAAGATTTATATGTTGATTTTCTAAATAATTTTTGAGTGCGTTCACTATTCAATCAATGTCTGCCATCAATAATAAATTTGTAGTTTTGAATTGATACATCCATATTCAAACATATATGTTGATTTGTGTGCATTAGAATATATCTCAAAATATCCTTTAAAATATATTTTTCTCATTAAATCAAAAGATAAAAATGAACTTAATATAATAATCTTGATAAAAAAATACTATACCTAATAATCTTAATATAAAAACACATTTTGATACAAATATATTTGAATTTTATAAAAATAACTATATATGTCAATTCAAAGAATTAACTTGAAGAGAGATTATCAATATCACAGCATATTCGAAAAATGAATTTGAGAATAGAAATTCGTAAACAGAAAGGTATATAACATCACTTGTCTCCATCCATACAATGTTTATAGTGTGTACAATGAGTATATGTAATACACAAAGCTCTATTTTATGAAACATGATTTTAAACAGTATAATTTTATTGATTTTGTGTAAAAATTAGGTAACCAATATGAAAGTTCCGATATATTAAAAGATTATGAAACCATGAAATATAAGGCAAATTGCAATATAAAATAGATTTTCTTTTCGAATGTGGAAAATATTCAATAAAATATTGATTGTTTTTTGGCGCCCAAACTTGCAACTGAACACAAGACACGCATAATTTGATACAAGAGAAATACATATCTACTTTTTTATATGAAATGAAAGGAAAATGAGATATCCGAAAAGTAAGCATCAAAATTTGTACCTAAAATTTTAACGTTCCAAAAAAAAAATAATTTTGCATCGAAATGTTCAAAAATGAAGGAAAAGGTACCAATTGTAAATAAGAAATCATAGGTTAAGGTCATTCAAAATTTTATTGTTATTTGCGAAAATGAAGAAGCGATTTTCGCAGTAAATGATTAAAGATAAAGAAAGAAATATATTGCAAATTATTGAGAATCAATATTTGAAAAAGGCATATACTCTTTAATTAGAGATAAATAAAGACACTATTAATACATCAAATAAGGACTAGGTAAATTAGTAAAATCACATTTACACATTGATATATTAACAACAATATTTTACTCTAAAGTGCATGTGTACTACAAATTATTAGATCATTACCAAACACTTCTCCATATTATATTATTTTGTATATTTTGAACATACTTTTATATCTATTTTGAAAAATGGAAATCTTTTAAATATATCTGAAAATAGAAGAGCTCACATATTTGAATCTAAAGAGACATCAAAGAAACATTCGAAATTAATTTTAAATCATCTTTGATTCATTAAGAAATATATATATATATATATATATATAATTAATGGGAGGATGCATTTTGAGAATTGCTGATAAATCCATTTATAGGCTTCACAATAAATGAATACAGTTTTGGAATTCTTATTGGACACAATTTGTATATTACCTTATATATATATATATATATATATATATTATATTAATCACACTTTAGATATATATTAATGTTAACTGCTTATGCGAAAATATGAAATTACATTTGTTTTATTCAAATTTTCCTATATTCTAAAACATTGTTCATTTAGATGATTAAGTGAATGACTCACATATTTTCAATAGAATCTACTCCTTCAACAGTTTCCTTACATTCCACAGGTGAGTATGAGAGATTAATCAATATGAAATACCAGAATTCAATCCAAAGTCTAATTGTTGTAATTTTGACCTTCTATTTGGGTTGCTTTTATCACTAGTTTTAACTTTCATATTTATATTTATAATTTATTTTTAAATATAGAAAACAATATAATGTAATTTTATCAGTAACACTTGTAAATTCAACATTGTATAATCAATATATGAATTTAATGAACTAGAATTTATATGTTTTGTTTAAGAAACAACTGGAAAGGTTACTACTCCTCGATCTACTGAGACAACTAAACCAACTATATCGCAACCAGGTATAACTAATTTATCTTTATATATTTCAAACTTTATATATTCTCCTGAAACATTTAAATATATTTTTGTTATTATTATTTAAAAATATATATATATATAGTGAATTAGGCAATTGACCAGGTGTGTGGATTTTAAAAAGTTGTTGTTCATCATATTTATATATTATGAGGCGGCTACGCTCTGAATCTCAAATATTTGTCATATTTCACTCCTTCTCTCTACGTGGATATCATTATAGATTATAAACTGATATTCAAAATTATTTTGATTTCATTATAATATTATATTATAGATTCATTCAATATCAACTATAAATACAAAGCGCGATGTCCCGCCAAGGACACTGGCGCCCACAGGAAAGCAATACAAGAGAGAGAGAGAGAGAATCTATTTATATATCCAAAAATATATGCACAAAGGCATTTACCATATTCATTAAATTGGTTTCAAACAAGCATACTATATACATAGGTTATTTAATTTAAACACACCTCAAAACAAAGAAAAAAGGAAAAAAAAAGCATATATACAGCACATACAGTTACAATTATACCTAACATTTGAAATTATTTAAAAACTTTGATATAAATTTACAAAATCTATTGAAATCAATGTATGAGTCCCTGCTGGATATCAGTTTTGCCGAGAGGAAATTGATATAAAGAGACAAAATGCCTCTCCCGTTAAAATATATGTCTTAAAGCTGGTGTTGTGGCTCTGTCACCGACCCAAGGCTGCTAGTTGCAGCGATGGTCAATAGATGGCGTCAAGTTTTAGACGTCGATTTTGACGGGAGAGGCGACCTTTGTCTCTTAATATTATATTATATATATTATAATTATAAAGATCAACAATCTGCCTTGATTGTTATTTCAAGTTTTGTGAACTTATCATTCGAAAATAGAAAGTTGAGATATAGTGATGAAAGTGCCAAAGAGACATAAAAACTATATTTTTTTTTCAAAAAAAACATGTTTCTTAATATTTTTTAAAATTCAACCATCATATGAATAATTATTCACTTAAAAAGGCATATATTGGATCGAATTATCTAATATTTTCTCAATATTACAGTTGGTAGAAGGCTTCTTTTCTCGATATAATACTATCCCGACACCTTTATCAATAAATTAATCGAAAAGATAAGATAGAATATTTCATTTATGAAACTAAAATAAATTCTGAAAGAAATGAAAATCACATTCATTCACCAATATAGAATATACAAAGGTTCTTTTCCTCGGGACCAGCGCAAAGAGGCAAGAGCACGCGATGAAAAATAAAATGTTAAAATATATTCCAAGTTATCTTATTCTATGTTATTTATTCAAAAGTGAAATAATGTTTTTACCAATATATAATTTCACCAATAATTCCTTACTTTATACTTTATAAATATATACGATATATACTTATATACAATATGTACTTTATATATATAAATATACTCGTATATTCAAATGTGGCAAGAGATCAATGAATTATCGTCTATCATAAGGGAGAAAAGTATATGTACAATGTGATTCAATAATAATTTTCAATCTTAAAACTAATTTCACTGTAATTGAAGTTGCAGAACCTGTAGTTAAGTACTTGTCAAGGGAGTATGAAATCTCGATTAAAACAATTGTTTAAAAAAGGTATTGAAACATGAGTGAAATATTATCGTTTTTTAACTTCTGGATGGGTTATTTTGAAATGATTATTATAGTTCAAATATATTCGTGAATTTGTTCTGCTTTAGAAATTGTTATACCTATTATCTCAATTTATATTAACAATATTAATATTCAATCACAGAATAAATTGAATAATTATGTCTGAAAATGTATATTTTCGAATATTTCATATAAAAAACACTTATTTCACATGAGAAAATTAAGAGCTTTGTATAACAAGTAAGGACAATGCAAGGCCAAGGAAGGAAAGAAGAAGTTTGTGAACCAAATAATGGTCGTCAAATATTTGAATAACAACCCTTTTCTGAGGTACTTAGGGACACCGCAACAGGATGATCAAGTAATTTCAATAGCCTTTTTCGATCTCTATGTTCATTGTTTAGCAAATGTAATTCCTTTCATTGTATTGATTGTTGACTTCAAGATACGTTTTCAGGTGGATCTTCCAGTTCATTAACACCTACAAGTATATTTTATTGTGTTCATTCATATCATTGAAAATATGCGTGTACTTTTAACCTGTGAAATTGGTCATCTTTTAAAAATATTCCACATGCTTAATTGAAAAATATAAATTATTTTATTGAATTAAATACACATTTCTACCTTGATGAAGTCATCATGTAATTTCATAATTTTACAACAAATATATTTCCATATGTTTTACAAATTTCAACTTCACTAAGGATCCGTAAATGAATACATTACTTTTCAAATAAAGTGTATTTTCAGACAATATTTATTTCTATGAATCGTTGATCTCTCTCTCTCTTCTCTCTTCAAAATATTCTTACAAGTATTCAAAGGCAGATTTTGAAGCTATGTATCTTTAAAATAAATTTAAGTGCTTGAATATCTTGACAGCATTCTAGAGAAATTATTAAAAATGAAATAAAAATAATTCGGTCATATTGGTGGTTTAAAAAAAAACATTGAATAATCATACTATAAGATACACTTTCCTTCTCAATATTTGGAACTTCTTTCTGTTAATTCTGACCCATAGGTATATAATATACCATTCAATTTTAATAGGTATCATTCAATTTTAAAATACATTAAGATAAAATCAAAATCGAATTATAAATAGTTTTCATCATGGTCAATAGATTGATGAAAATATTTGACTCTTGAAGCAAAAAAATTCAATCATCAATTTCATTAATTACCATAAAAATTTAGAAAAATTTATTTTTCTGATATATTCGAAAAATTATTTTCATTGGGCCTCAAAAAATTACCTAATGAATGATGAGGTATATATTGCAATATTAAAGAAGATACTTTCCTCCTTTCAGTTCAAATATTTCATATAATTGATTTTGAGACTTTTTTATAATTCAAATGTGGTATAAATAAGGAAAAAATTAAATGTGACCCTCAACACATGATTTCAGATGAATGTTCAAGTTCGACCACATACACAAATAAGCATTTTACCCTTATATATTTTTAATACACATCCTCGATATATTTGAATATTGAATAGATAAATGGTTATGATTATTTGCAATTATTAATTGGACACTCCTATTTCTGAAATGTGGTGTTAATGAAAGAGAAATTGGAGGACATTTCTGAACCATAACCATCCTGACAATTCTTTGTATGTGGCCAAGAACCATCATTTGTGACTAACCAAAATATCTTTGCCAAGAATGTGATTATATCAGAATAGTAGAACTTCGAGGGTTTCCTCTATTTCATGCTTGTCCCAAATGGATATTTTAAAAGAAGCCTATCTGTACTGTGAGATTTGTAAAGGGTCTACATAAATCGAGGAAAATATACATTATTGTTAAGTCGTAAACGCTTTTTGAATCAGAAAGGTAAGGCCAGGACACCTTCCGCATGGACGACGCGAGTGAATATTACAGTCGTTCATGGCGTTGAAGTAGTGCCACACCTTGCGTACAGCCCGATTACCTTATTTTCTGTTTGATGGAGTATTCGTTTCAAGGTGTTTTCTTTTAAGTGTAGAGAAGGTTTGAACTGCCTATAATATATATAATTAATAGAGGATGATTTTTTGCTAAATATAGATGAATAATTTATTTATACGCCTCACAATTGAAAATTGTTTACCAGATGGGAAAAAATACTTATTGGAAACAATTTTGATCACACTTTAATATATATAATGTTAACTACTTATGCAATAGTAGGTATTCACATTTGTTTCATTTATTAATCCTATATTCAAAAACATTATTCATTCTGATGAATAAATGAATGACTCATATTTCTAATAGGATCTACTCCTACTCCAGTTTTCATAAGTTCCACGGGTGAGTATGAGAGGTTAATCAATATGAGACACCAGAAATAAATCCACAGACTATATAATTGTTCCAGTCTTGACCTTCAATTTAGGCGGCTCTTAGCCCCAATTTAACCTTTCATTTGTATATTAATAATTTCATTTTTAAATATTGAAAACACTCTAATGTCATTCCACTAGAAATACTTAAAATTAATGTTTATATTTATTTTATAAATTCATTGAACTAGTATTTATATGTTTTGTACTAGAAACAACTGGAAAGGTCACTAGTCCTCGTCCTACTAAGACAACTAAACCAACTATATCGCAACCAGGTATAACTAATTTATATTCACTCCAAACTTTATATTTTCATAAAACATTTGAATATATTTGTGTTATTTATTTTTGAATAATAAAAATAGCTATTTATTTCATAAAATATATTAAGCCATTGACTGAGTGAGTATAATCAAAAGCTATTGTTTTTCAATATTCATCACATTTGAATATTATAAGGGGGCTACACTCTGAATCTCAAATTGAATATTTGTCATTTTTTCACTCTACTTTCAACGCGGATATCGTTAATGATATTAAACTGATATTAACACAGGTATTATACACAGGTATTATTTCACCAATAATTCCTTACTCTATACTATATATATTTGTGGAAAAATAATAAAAAAAATAAAAATAAAATGGTCAGGTGCTGATATTAAAAATAAAAATGGCATATCCTGACCAGGAACTTCTTTAAAGAACACGAGCTTTTGATCAGGATATGTTATTTAATTTTATATTCAGATTTGGCAAGAATTCGAAAAATGATCGTCTATCTTGGCAAGGTATATGCTCAATAAGATTTATTGACAATTTATTTTTTATCTTTGGCCCAAATTCAAAATAATTCAAGTTGCAGAATCTGTAGTATTGTGTATGTACTATGCCTAGTTAAGTACTTGTCAAAGAAGAATGAAAACTCGAAATACCATTTTTTTAAATAAAGTATTAAAAACATGAATAAATTAAATTGTTTTATATTTTCTGTATTTTGGATAGGTTATCTTGAATTGATTACTATAGTTTAAATATATTTTCGTGAATTCTTTCTGTCTTAGATATTGATATAATTATTATATTTTACTTTATATTAACGTTATTAATACTCAATCTCAAAATGAATTGAATAATTATGTTTAAAAAATATATAATTCAAATATTTTATCTAATAAACATTTTTACATGGAAAATTTAAGAGTTTTCAATAACGAGTAAAAAAAAATATTTTTATGAAATTATTGCGCTGTTCCGTTGCGCTGTATGTGGGTATCATAACGGATATTTTCTATTAGTGTCGTTCCACTCTCTAGATCTCATACTCTGTAATTTCTTTGATATGTTTCTATCAGCTATATGTTAATAACCAAAAGGAACAGCAGTCAGAAGCCTGATAATTTAATGAGTGTTTATACACATAGTTTGTGAAATTGTATGTTGGCACCTAAGGAAGCCATAGGAGGTCGACTAGGCAAGGCCGAAGAGAGAAAGGAGACGTTGTGGACCAAAAATGGTTTAATTAAATAACAACCATTTTCTTAGGTACTTAGGGACAACGCAACTGGATGATCAAATAATTTTCCATGGCCTTATTCAATCTCTATGTTCATTGGTTAGTAAATATAATTCCTTTAATTGTATTGATTGTTGACTTCAAGATACGTTTTCAGGTGGATCTTCCAGTTCAATAACATCTACAAGTTAGTTTTATTGTGTTTATTCATATGATTGAAAATATGTGTTTACTAATAACCTGAAAATTCGTCAATAAATAAATATATTCCACAAGCTAATTTTAAAATAACAATTATTTTTATTGAATTAAAACATCCTATAAAAATTTTCATAAACTTTTCTACCTTGATGAAGTCATCATGTTATTTGATGATACATTTTATTTTTAATTATTAATATAATTTTGTAATATCAATTAAAATTATTTAAATATATAAACATTTTCTGAATACTGTTGATTTCAATGATATTTGATATTCAAATTGATAATATTTAAGAAAATAATTCACATTTTTGTTCTGACCTCAGGTGAAACTCCTTGTTCTTCCAAACTAACAGGTAATAATTTCCAACATTTCGATTACTATATGTTTTACATATTTCAACTTCACTAAGGATCAATAAATAAATTAATTAATTCACAAATAAAGTGTATTTTTAGACAATTTGTATTCCAATGAATCGCTGATCATCAACCTATTCTATAAAATTATTCAATGACAGATTTTGAAGCTATGTATCTCTCAAAGAAATTTAACTGCTTGAAAATATTAACAGTATTCTAAATAAATTATTAAAAATAAAATAAAAAGCATCGTTTATATTGGTGGTTTAAAAAAAACATTGAATAATCATACTATAACATACGCTTTCCTTCTCAATATTTGGATCTTATTTCTGATAATTCTGACCCATAGATATATAGGTAAGAGAATAGTAATTTTTTCAGTTGTCTATATTCAGATTTTCACACGGAGCAGTAACTGATTTTTATTATTGTGAATTTTCCATATTTGAGAGGTATATTTATTTTATAGATAGTATGAATAAGAATAATTTTATTCATAAAAATATTTTATTAATGATTTCAGAAGAATTCACTAGCACACCCACATACACAAGTAAGACTTCTTGCCTTTTGTCTCATTAATATTTCTTGCCTTATATTCGTAAATTAAATAAATACAGAATTTATTTGATACAATTTCAAAATACAAATTAAATGAGCCAACTTCGCCTGCGTTTACCATGAATTTTTGTTGGCTCAACTTTATTGTTTTCACAAATGATATTCTTATCGTTATTAAAACTCATATCAATAGAATAAGTGGGGATTAACTGCCAGAATAATCAAAAGGAGTATTTTGGGGTCTGGGAATAAAATGCATTTTCTATATTTTCAACTAGCTTTGTAGATACATTATAGAAGTTTCTCTGAAGTTTCATATTAAAACACTATAAAATATATATTTTTAATTCCATTTATAAATGCAATCGGAAATGTAGTTCTGAAAAAATTTGATTTCTAAGTTGGAAAATATTTTCTAAAATTAATAGAGATGTTTCGAAAATATATGATAATCACATGTTTTGTTCCAAGGGTGAAATATACAGATAGTAAATCAATCAATCTTGTTCGTAAACAAGTTGGCGTTCAGCTAAGAGATCATAAATTGATTTGGCGAATAATTAAGTGGTAAATCCCGCCTGACCCTTCCAATTGAAAAAATAATTCTAATTTTCGAAAACCTTTATGAAGAGATAATGTTTATGAGACTTTTAATCTCAAGTTTTACTAGGTACAAAGGTCAAATTGAAACAAATCGTTTTATTTTGATCAGAAAACGAAACAATTTCTGTATATACACAGG
The DNA here is from genome assembly GCA_030710605.1 of Cordylochernes scorpioides. Classification (NCBI taxonomy): domain Eukaryota; kingdom Metazoa; phylum Arthropoda; class Arachnida; order Pseudoscorpiones; family Chernetidae; genus Cordylochernes; species Cordylochernes scorpioides. Next base: position 6,127,968 of record CP092871.1, on the reverse strand, counting down.
AAAAAAACATGTTGGAAGATAGAAGATTAGGTTGTGTTAAGAGAATGTTTCAATAGGAAACATCTAATAATATTATTTCATGTTGAAGTTCCGCATTTCATCATTTTGATTATAGATTTTGTCATAAAATTGTGAATAAAACAACACATGTTCACCATTCTTATCTATTCATTAAGACGAATATCAAAAATTTTAGCATTCATTAATCTATTCTCAGGATGAAATTTGTACAGTTCTTAAGAGCTGGACTCTTCAGAATTTCTGTTAGGCATTGTAAAAATAATAGGTGTGTGATATAACATTAAACTTGAATAAAGAAAGTTGTTGAATATAAACGATTGGGGATATCTATTGAAATTGGATCCTCTGAAATGTTTTTTTTTTTTTAGTGATCAAGGCTATTACCAACCCTTTATTTTTACATATATATTTTAAACCTTTTTGGAAAAATTATGATTCCAATTCTAGAGTTATCTATATTATGTATATCTAGTAAAATATTCCAATATAATGATCTAGAAACAACTGGCAAGTTTACCACTCCCCCTCCTACTAAGACAAGTAGACCAACCATGTGGACGCGAGGTAATTTTGTTTTCTTTAGTAAATATACCTTCTATTGTTGTGAAAAATATATTTATTTGAAATTCTTCATTTATTGTGACCCATCAATTTATTATTTTTAAAATTATGCCCTTTATTGTGAAAAACAACCAACAGGTTCTTCCATTCATTACAAATAAATTCACCAGATTTAACCACGATAGAGGCAGAAATTCATTTTGTAAAAAATCAAGTTTGATCATCAACCAGGTGCAAGGATACGTTTAACAATATGGAATACATCCTTCTTTTACTTTTATCGTTTTGTTTGATTGCCTACAGCAATTCTCAATAACTCTATTCCATTATTTTTTAATATATTATTTTGATTTAGAGCGCCATTTCTGCCTAGGGACACTTGCACTACAAAGGTCACCTAAATATTGAAAGGAAAGAAAGAAAGGCATTTGAAATCTGTACAAGAATAAGTATGCAAGTTTTAGGTAGATGCAAAGAGAATATATATCAAAAAAGTTCAAATATGTATGAAGATTTGTATACAAATATAGTTGAATGAAAGCAAATTTCGAATTATTGTGAGTATTCGAGAAAAACAATTTACAGATTGAAGAAAATTTTTAAGAATATATATTCATGAAAATATGCAATATTTTACAGAATTATTTATTTTAAACTATTGAAACAGAGTTGAGCGTTTCATAGTAATTTGTAGTTTTTTTTATAAAATTAAAAATAAATCTGCAAAATGAGTCGAATTTTAAATATTTGTCTTCTGTTGAAATTTGATCAAATGGGTTTGATACATTTAGTCCATTGTTCATTTATACTCTTGGAAGATGGGGCAATTTAGCAGCGATGAATAGAAGTCTGTTCCTCACATCCACAGATAATCTCGAATCCTGCACTACTTTGATGAATTTTAAGAAGCTCTTAAAATTTCGTGATTTGTAATAAATTGAGAGTTGTGTAAATGTCCAAAAATAGTTCAGAATATTAGCGGTAAAGAAACTTTAAAATGTTTGGTTAGTATTCTTCTTTAATTGTGTCCTTCTATTTTTCAAAAAAATTTCAAGTATGTCTTGAATATCCTAGTCATAACGCTGTTAATCCTCAATCGGTAAATTATCCAGATCATATTTCAGATTCCTGGATTCCATGTAATCCGTAATGAAAGTAATATTTGCCAGCGAATGCACACAAATATAGCTATTTGTTTTATAAGTTTGTGTACACCATAATAATAATTGATATTGGAGCGCGTTTAATTTTTTTATATACTTTTTACTTCTATATTTATACCAGACCACAGTTCCATAAGTGAGTATCGGTTTAAATATTGTTTTTATAAAATGATTCTTTGCTTGGTGCTTAGTCATCAAGATTTGCCACATATCGAAAAGTGTAATTTTTTTAGTCTTGGGGGGAGTTCTATTTAGAATTTTATTCAAGTGAGGAATAAAATTTAATTTATTCTTTCATCAATGCTTTGCAAAGGTTAATTCCCAAGATTTTTATTTCTTGAAAGGGCATACTAATCTTTTTTTTTTAATTTAATTTCCAATTTAATTTTGTTATGCAAATGTAAAATACTAATTTTATCAATAAATATTTTAAATTTGATTTCTGTACACCAGTCATCAACCTTTTCCAAAATATGAGCAATTGAATTTTTGAAGGTTGCTAAATATTTTTTCCTGCATATTATTGTGACCTCATCGTATAGCAAATTATTTCGGAGTTTGGAAGTTGTATTTTGGTTAACATATCATTTATGAATATTATTCAAAGCAATGGACACAATGTTCCACCTTGTGGGCAACCTTTTGATGTTGTTTTAGAGATTTTTCTGTTACTATAATTGGAAATTATTTTCCTATATTTCAAAAGAGATTGTAAAGTTTTGATCAGATGAACAGGTAAATTATCTCCATCAATTCTTCTGATCAAAGCTGGTCCCCTGTATTTTCGAAGGCTCCTTTAATGTTTATTGCAATTAGCGTTACTAATTGTTTCTGCCGATGTTTTATTATAGTATCTGTTATTTAATTTAAGCACGTAGTCATGGATTTTGATTTAACGAATCCATGTTTTCTGGAGCTCAAAAGATTGTTTCATAGATTCATAAATTCGAATTTTCAAAAATTTGATATCAGGGAGATAGGCCGATAACTTTATGTTGATTCTAAATTACATTTTTGTGGTTCAAGAATTACCATTGAAGCTGCTACTTTCCATTTCTCAAGATAATGCCCCTTTTGAAATCAATAAATAAATAGTTTGCATAACATAGGCTTTATTTTTGCGTAAGCACATTTAATCATATTGTTACATATGTCTAACCCTGGAGCTTTTTTAATATCAGAATGTGATATGTTATCATTTATTTATTTTTCTTCGACAATGGTTATACTTGTATTGTTCATTCGTAGCTAAAAATTTCGAATTATTTTTTTTTTTAATTATTCAAATTGGGATTGTCTTCAGGAATTAAATTGTATGTTAATTTGGTCATTGTTTTCTCTTTTAGATATTCTGTTGATTTGTTAATTATGGGAATTCTATTCGGTACAATTGATGATTTTAATTCATTGAAAATCTTATAGGCTTTATCAAATGGATTATCTATGTAATATTCTTAATAACATATCGCCAGTTAGTTCTTTCAGCTTTTTTGTTGTATTAGTGCATTTATTTCTTGCCGACGTGAATGTATTGTAACTGATTGTTTTATGACAGTAATACAAGTTTATAATATAATGAAAATGATATTTATTATTTCCAGTTCATTAGTCCATCAGTCTTTTCTGAAAGCATCTTTAATATTAGGGGATATAACATTCCAAGATTTATATGTTGATTTTCTAAATAATTTTTGAGTCGTTCACTATTCAATCAATGTCTGCCATCAATAATAAATTTGTAGTTTTGAATTGATACATCCATATTCAAACATATATGTTGATTTGTGTGCATTAGAATATATCTCAAAATATCCTTTAAAATATATTTTTCTCATTAAATCAAAAGATAAAAATGAACTTAATATAATAATCTTGATAAAAAATACTATACCTAATAATCTTAATATAAAAACACATTTTGATACAAATATATTTGAATTTTATAAAAATAACTATATATGTCAATTCAAAGAATTAACTTGAAGAGAGATTATCAATATCACAGCATATTCGAAAAATGAATTTGAGAATAGAAATTCGTAAACAGAAAGGTATATAACATCACTTGTCTCCATCCATACAATGTTTATAGTGTGTACAATGAGTATATGTAATACACAAAGCTCTATTTTATGAAACATGATTTTAAACAGTATAATTTTATTGATTTTGTGTAAAAATTAGGTAACCAATATGAAAGTTCCGATAAATTAAAAGATTATGAAACCATGAAATATAAGGCAAATTGCAATATAAAATAGATTTTCTTTTCGAATGTGGAAAATATTCAATAAAATATTGATTGTTTTTTGGCGCCCAAACTTGCAACTGAACACAAGACACGCATAATTTGATACAAGAGAAATACATATCTACTTTTTTATATGAAATGAAAGGAAAATGAGATATCCGAAAAGTAAGCATCAAAATTTGTACCTAAAATTTTAACGTTCCAAAAAAAAAATAATTTTGCATCGAAATGTTCAAAAATGAAGGAAAAGGTACCAATTGTAAATAAGAAATCATAGGTTAAGGTCATTCAAAATTTTATTGTTATTTGCGAAAATGAAGAAGCGATTTTCGCAGTAAATGATTAAAGATAAAGAAAGAAATATATTGCAAATTATTGAGAATCAATATTTGAAAAAGGCATATACTCTTTAATTAGAGATAAATAAAGACACTATTAATACATCAAATAAGGACTAGGTAAATTAGTAAAATCACATTTACACATTGATATATTAACAACAATATTTTACTCTAAAGTGCATGTGTACTACAAATTATTAGATCATTACCAAACACTTCTCCATATTATATTATTTTGTATATTTTGAACATACTTTTATATCTATTTTGAAAAATGGAAATCTTTTAAATATATCTGGAAATAGAAGAGCTCACATATTTGAATCTAAAGAGACATCAAAGAAACATTCGAAATTAATTTTAAATCATCTTTGATTCATTAAGAAATATATATATATATATATATATATAATTAATGGGAGGATGCATTTTGAGAATTGCTGATAAATCCATTTATAGGCTTCACAATAAATGAATACAGTTTTGGAATTCTTATTGGACACAATTTGTATATTACCTTATATATATATATATATATTATATTAATCACACTTTAGATATATATTAATGTTAACTGCTTATGCGAAAATATTAAATTACATTTTTTTTATTCAAATTTTCCTATATTCTAAAACATTGTTCATTTAGATGATTAAGTGAATGACTCATATTTTCAATAGAATCTACTCCTTCAACAGTTTCCTTACGTTCCACAGGTGAGTATGAGAGATTAATCAATATGAAAGACCAGAATTCAATCCAAAGTCTGTAATTGTTGTAATTTTGACCTTCTATTTGGGTTGCTTTTAGCACTAGTTTTAACTTTCATATTTATATTTATAATTTATTTTTAAATATAGAAAACAATATAATGTAATTTTATCAGAAACACTTGTAAATTCAACATTGTATAATCAATATATGAATTTAATGAACTAGAATTTATATGTTTTGTTTAAGAAACAACTGGAAAGGTTACTACTCCTCGATCTACTGAGACAACTAAACCAACTATATCGCAACCAGGTATAACTAATTTATCTTCATTCCAAACTTTATATTTTCATAAAACATTTGAATATATTTGTGTTATTTATTTTTGAATAATAAAAATAGCTATTTATTTTATAAAATATATTAAGCCATTGACTGAGTAGGTAGATTCAAAAGCTATTGTTTTTCAATATTCATCACATTTGAATATTATAAGGGGGCTACACTCTGAATCTCAAATTGAATATTATATTTGTGGAAAAATAATAGAAAAAATGAAAAAAATGGTCAGGTGCTGATATTAAAAATAAAAATGGCATATCCTGACCAGGAACTTTTTTAAAGAACATGAGCTTTTAATCAGGATATGTTATTTAATTTTATATTCAGATTTGGCAAGAATTCAAAAAATGATCGTCTATCTTGGCAGAGTATATGCTCAATGAGATTTAATGACAATTTTTTTTTTATCTTTGGCCCAAATTCAAAATAATCCAAGTTGCAGAATCTGTAGTATTGTGTATGTACTATGCCTAGTTAAGTACTTGTCAAAGAAGAATGAAAACTCGAATTACCATTTTTTTTTTAAATAAAGTATTAAAAAACATGAATAAATTAAATCGTTTTATATTTTCTGTATTTTGGATAGGTTATCTTGAATTGATTACTATAGTTTAAATATATTTTGGTGAATTATTTCTGTCTTAGATATTGTTATAATTATTATATTTTACTTTATATTAACATTATTAATACTCAATCACAAAATGAATTGAATAAATATGTTTAAAATATATATAATTCAAATATTTTATCTATTAAACACTTTTTACATGGGAAATTTAAGAGTTTTCAATAACGAGTAAAGAAAATTATTTTTATGAAATTATTGCGCTGTTCCGTTGCGCTGTATGTGGGTATCATAACGGATATTTTCTATTAGTGTCGTTCCACTCTCTAGATCTCATACTCTGTAATTTCTTTGATATGTTTCTATCAGCTATATGTTAATAACCAAAAGGAACAGCAGTCAAAAGCCCGATAATTTAATGAGTGTTTATACACATAGTTTGTGAAAGTGGATGTTGGCACCTAAGGAAGCCAATAGGAGGTCGACTAGGCAAGGCCGAAGAGAGAAAGGAGACGTTGTAGACCAAAAATGGTTTAATTAAATAACAACCATTTTCTTAGGTACTTAGGGACAACGCAACGGGATGATCAAATAATTTCCCATGGCCTTATTCAATCTCTATGTTCATTGGTTAGAAAATATAATTCCTTCCATTGTATTGATTGTTGACTTCAAGATACGTTTTCAGGTGGATCTTCCAGTACAATAACATCTACAAGTTAGTTTTATTGTGTTTATTCATATGATTGAAAATATGTGTTTACTAATAACCTGAAAATTCGTCAATAAATAAATATATTCCACAAGCTAATTTTAAAATAACAATTCTTTTTATTGAATTAAAACATCTTATAAAAATTTCCATAAACTTTTCTACCTTGATGAAGTCATCATGTTATTTGATGATACATTTTATTTTTAATTATTAATATAATTTTGTAATATCAATTAAAATTATTTAAATATATAAACATTTTCTGAATACTGTTGATTTCAATGATATTTGATATTCAAATTGATAATATTTAAGAAAATAATTCACATTTTTGTTCTGACCTCAGGTGAAACTCCTTGTTCTTCCAAACTAACAGGTAATAATTTCCAACATTTCGATTACTATATGTTTTACATATTTCAACTTCACTAAGGATCAATAAATATATTAATTAATTCACAAATAAAGTGTATTTTTAGACAATTTGTATTCCAAAGAATCGCTGATCACCAACCTATTCTATAAAATTATTCAATGAAAAATTTTGAAGCTATGTATCTCTCAAAGAAATTTAACTGCTTGAAAATATTAACAGTATTCTAAATAAATTATTAAAAATGAAATAAAAAGCATCGTTTATATTGGTGGTTTAAAAAAAAACATTGAATAATCATACTATAACATACGCTTTCCTTCTCAATATTTGGATCTTATTTCTGATAATTCTGACCCATAGATATATAGGTAAGAGAATAATAATTTTTTCAGTTGTCTATATTCAGATTTTCACACGGAGCAGTCTCTGATTTTTATTATTGTGAATTTTCCATATTTGAGAGTTATATTTATTTTATAGATAGTATGAATAAGAATAATTTTAATCATAAAAATATTTTATTAATGATTTCAGAAGAATTCACTAGCACACCCACATACACAAGTAAGACTTCTTGCCTTTTGTCTCATTAATATTTCTTGCCTTATAATTGTAAATTGAATAAATACAGAATTTATTTGATAAAATTTCAAAATACAAATTAAATGAGCCAACTTCGCCTGCGTTTACCATGAATTTTTGTTGGCTCATTTTATTGTTTTCACAAATGATATTCTTATCGTTATTGAAACTCATATCAATAGAATAAGTGGGGATTAACTGCCAGAATAATCAAAAGGAGTATTTTGGGGTCTGGGAATAAAATGCATTTTCTATATTTTCAACTAGCTTTGTAGATACATTATAGAAGTTTCTCTGAAGTTTCATATTAAAACACTATAAAATATATATTTTTAATTCCATTTATAAATGCAATCGGAAATGTAGTTCTGAAAAAATTTGATTTCTAAGTTGGAAAATATTTTCTAAAATTAATAGAGATGTTTAGAAAATATATGATAATCATATGTTTTGTTCCAAGGGTGAAATATACAGATAGTAAATCAATCAATCTTGTTCGTAAACAAGTTGGCGTTCAGCTAAGAGATCATAAATTGATTTGGCGAATAATTAAGTGGTAAATCCCGCCTGACCCTTCCAATTGAAAAATTAATTCTAATTTTCGAAAACCTTTATGAAGAGATAATGTTTATGAGACTTTTAATCTCAAGTTTTACTAGGTACAAAGGTAAATTTGAAACAAATCGTTTTATTTTGATCAAAAAACGAAACAATTTCTGTATTTACACAGGAAAAAAACATGTTGGAAGATAGAAGATTAGGTTGTGATAAGAGAATGTTTCAATAGGAAACATCTAATAATATTATTCCATGTTGAAGTTCCGCATTCCATCACTTTGATTATAGATTTTGTCATAAAATTGTGAATAAAACAACACATGTTCACCATTCTTATCTATTCATTAAGACGAATATCTAAAATTTTAGCATTCATTAATCTATTCTCAGGATGAAATTTGTACAGTTCTTAAGAGCTGGACTCTTCAGAATTTCTGTTAGGCATTGTAAAAATAATAGGTGTGTGATATAACATTAAACTTGAATAAAGAAAGTTGTTGAATATAAACGATTGGGGATATCTATTGATATTGGATCCTCTGAAATGTTTTTTTTTTTTTTTTTAGTGATCAAGGCTATTACCAACCTTTTATTTTTACTTATATATTTAAAACCTTTTTGGAAAAATTATGATTCCAATTCTAGAGTTATCTATATTATGTATATCTAGTAAAATATTCCAATATAATGATCTAGAAACAACTGGCAAGTTCACCACTCCCCCTCCTACTAAGACAAGTAGACCAACCATGTGGACGCGAGGTATTTTTTTTTTCTTTTGTAAATATACGTTCTATTGTTGTAAAAATATATTTATTTGAAATTCTTCATTTATTGTGACCCATCAATTTATTATTTTTTAAATTATGCCCTTTATTGTGAAAAACAACCAACGGGTTCTTCCATTCATTACAAATAAATTCACCAGATTTAACCACGATAGAGGCAGAAATTCATTTTGTAAAAAATCAAGTTTGATCATCAACCAGGTGCAAGGATACGTTTAACAATATGGAATACATCCTTCTTTTACTTTTATTGTTTTGTTTGATTGCCTACAGCAATTCTCAATAACTCTATTCCATTATTTTTTAATATTTTATTTTGATTTAGAGCGCCATTTCTGCCTAGGGACACTTGCACTACAAAGGTAACCTAAATATTGAAAGGAAAGAAAGAAAGGCATTTGAAATCTGTACAAGAATTAGTATGCAAGTTTAGGTAGATGCAAAGAGAATATATATCAAAAAAGTTTAAATATGTATGAAGTTTTGTATACAAATATAGTTGAATGAAAGCAAATTTTGAATTATTGTGAGTATTCGAGAAAAACAATTTACAGATTGAAGAAAATTTTAAAGAATATATATTCATGAAAATATGCAATATTTAACAGAATTATTTATTTTAAACTATTGAAACAGAGTTGAGCGTTTCATAGTAATTTGTAGTTTTTTTTTATAAAATTAAAAATAAATCTGCAAAATGAGTCGAATTTTAAATAATTGTCTTCTGTTGAAATTTGATCAAACGGGTTTGATACATTTAGTCCATTGTTCATTTATACTCTTGGAAGATGGGGCAATTTAGCAGCGATGAATAGAAGTCTGTTCCTCACATCCACAGATAATCTCGAATCCTGCACTACTTTGATGAATTTTAAGAAGCTCTTAAAATTTCGTGATTTGTAATAAATTGAGAGTTGTGTAAATGTCCCAAAATAGTTCAGAATATTAGCGGTAAAGAAACTTTAAAATGTTTGGTTAGTATTCTTCTTTAATTGTGTCCTTCTATTTTTCAAAAAAAATTCAAGTATGTCTTGAATATCCAAGTCATAACGCTGTTAATCCTCAATCGGTAAATTATCCAGATCATATTTCAGATTCCTGGATTCCATGTAATCCGTAATGAAAGTAATATTTGCCAGCGAATGCACACAAATATAGCTATTTGTTTTATAAGTTTGTGTACACCATAATAATAATTGATATCGGAACGCGTTTAATTTGTTTATATACTTTTTACTTCTATATTTATACCAGACCACAGTTCCATAAGTGAGTATCGGTTTAAATATTGTTTTTATAAAATGAGTCTTTGCTTGGTGCTTAGTCATCAAGATTTGCCACATATCGAAAAGTGTAATTTTTTTAGTCTTGGGGGGAGTTCTATTTAGAATATTATTCAAGTGAGGAATAAAATTTAATTTATTCTTTCATCAATGCTTTGCAAAGGTTAATTCCCAATATTTTTATTTCTTGAAAGGGCGTACTAATATATTTTTTTAAAATTTAATTTCCAATTTAATTTTGCTATGCAAATGTGAAATACTAATTTTATCAATAAATATTTTAAATTTATTTTCTGTACACCAGTTATCAACCTTTTCCAAAATATGCGCAATTGAATTTTTGAAGGTTGCTAAATATTTTTTCCTGCATATTATTGTGACCTCATCGTTTAGCAAATTATTTCGGAGTTTGGAAGTTGTATTTTGGTTAACATATCATTTATGAATATTATCCAAAGCAATGGACACAATGTTCCACCTTGTGGGCAACCTTTTGATGTTATTTTAGAGATTTTTCTGTTACTAAAATTGGAAATTATTTTCCTATATTTCAAAAGAGATTGTAAAGTTTTGATCAGATGAACAGGCAAATTATCTCCATCAATTCTTCTGATCAAAGCTGGTCCCCTGTATTTTCGAAGGCTACATTAATGTTTATTGCAATTAGCGTTACTAATTGTTTCTGTCGATGTTTTATTATAGTATCTGTTATTTAATTTAAGCACGTAGTCGTTGATTTTGATTTAAATAATCCATGTTTTCTGGAGCTCAAAAAATTGTTTCATAGATTCATAAATTCGAATTTTCAAAAATTTGATAACAGGGAGATAGGCCGATAACTTTATGTTGATTCTAAATTACATTTTTGTGGTTCAAGAATTACCATTGAAGCTGCTACTTTCCATTTCTCAAGATAATACCCCTTTTGAAATCAATAAATAAATAGTTTGCATAACATAGGCTTTATTTTTGCGTAAGCACATTTAATCATATTGTTACATATGTCTAACCCTGGAGCTTTTTTAATATCAGAATGCGATATGTTATCATTTATTTATTTTTCTTCCACAAGGGTTATACTTGTATTGTTCATTCGTAGCTAAAAATTTCGATTTTTTTTTTAATTATTCAAATTGGGATTGTCTTCAGGAATTAAATTGTATGTTAATTTGGTCATTGTTTTCTCTTTTAGATATTCTGTTGATTTGTTAATTATGGGAATTCTATTCGGTACAATTGATGATTTTAATTTATTGAAAATCTTATAGGCATTATCAAATGGATTATATATGTAATATTCTTAATAACATATCGCCAGTTAGTTCTTTCAGCTTTTTTGTTGTATTAGTGCATTTATTTCTTGCCGACGTGAATGTATTGTAACTGATTGTTTTATGACAGTAATACAAGTTTATAATATAATGAAAATGATATTTATTATTTCCAGTTCATTAGTCCATCAGTCCTTTCTGAAAGCATCTTTAATATTAGGGGATATAACCTTCCAAGATTTATATGTTGATTTTCTAAATAATTTTTGAGTGCGTTCACTATTCAATCAATGTCTGCCATCAATAATAAATTTGAAGTTTTGAATTGATACATCCATATTCAAACATATATGTTGATTTGTGTGCATTAGAATATATCTCAAAATATCCTTTAAAATATATTTTCTCCTTAAATCAAAAGATAAAAATGAACTTAATATAATAATCTTAATAAAAAAATACTATACCTAATAATCTTAATATAAAAACACATTTTGATACAAATATATTTGAATTTTATAAAAAATAACTATATATGTCAATTCAAAGAATTAACTTGAAGAGAGATTATCAATACCACAGCATATTCGAAAAATGAATTTGAGAATAGAAATTCGTAAACAGAAAGGTATATAACATCACTTGTCTCCATCCATACAATGTTTATAGTGTGTACAATGAGTATATGTAATACACAAAGCTCTATTTTATGAAACATGATTTTAAAGAGTATAATTTTATTGATTTTGTGTAAAAATTAGGTAACCAATATGAAAGTTCCGATAAGTTAAAAGATTATGAAACCATGAAATATAAGGCAAATTGCAATATAAAATAGATTTTCTTTTCGAATGTGGAAAATATTCAATAAAATATTGATTGTTTTTTGGCGCCCAAACTTGCAACTGAACACAAGACACGCATAATTTGATACAAGAGATATACATATCTACTTTTTTTATATGAAATGAAAGGAAAATGAGATATCCGAAGAGAAAGCATCAAAATTTGTACCTAAAACTTTAACATTCCAAAAAAAAAAAATAGTTTTGCATCGAAATGTTCAAAAATGAAGGAAAAGGTACCAATTGTAAATAAGAAATCATAGGTTAAGGTCATTCAAAATTTTATTGCTATTTGCGAAAATGAAGAAGCTATTTCTGCAGTAAATGATAAAAGATAAAGAAAAAAATATATTGCAAATTGTTGAGAATCAATATTTGAAAAAGGCATATACTCTTTAATTAGAGATAAATTAGACACTATTAATACATCAAAGAAGGACTTGGTAAATTAGTAAAATCACATTTACACACTGATATATTAACATCAATATTTTACTCTAAAGTGTGCATGTGTACTACAAATTATTAGATCATTACCAAACCCTTCTCCATATTATTTTATTTTGTATCTTTTGAACATACTTTTATATCTATTTTGAAAAATGGAAATCTTTTAAATATATCTGAAAATAAAAGAGGTCACATATTTGAATCTAAAGAGACATCAAAGAAACATTCGAAATTAATTTTGATTCATCTTTGATTCATTAGGAAATATATATATATATAATTAATGGGAGGATGCATTTTGAGAATTGCTGATGAATAATCCATTTATAGGCCTCACATTAAATGAATACAGTTATGGAATTCTTATTGGACACAATTTGTATATTACTTCAAGAATTCCTATCTATGTTCAACCCAACTTCTATAACGTTCAATTTTTTTACTGGACATGGTGACTTCAACACATATTTGTTTAGAATTGGCAAAATTGGATCACCTGCATGCACTTGTGGAAACGACCAACAAAACCCTGAACATCTTCTGATAGATGTCCATTAACTTCTGATCTAAGGGAAGAAAACCACCTTTCCTGACTAATACAAAACAAGTTGCTTGCAATAAAGACCAATAAATCAAGTTTAATAGATTCTGCAGGATGTATATTTTGAGGCGAAAGCGTTGACTGTACATATTTTAAGCTACTACTTATAATTGCTATATGTAAAATTTGACATTGAACGTTTAATTTTAATGTTCAATTGTATTAATTGTATATAATTTAAAATATACACGCAATTATATAAATTGTGGATATGGTGTGTCTCTCCCAACTGTTAAATAAATAAATAAATTTGTATATTACCTTATATATATATATATATTATATTAATCACACTTTAGATATATATTAATGTTAACTGCTTATGCGAAAATATGAAATTACATTTGTTTTATTCAAATTTTCCTATATTCTAAAACATTGTTCATTTAGATGATTAAATGAATGACTCATATTTTCAATAGAATCTACTCCTTCAACAGTTTCCTTACGTTCCACAGGTGAGTATGAGAGATTAATCAATATGAAAGACCAGAATTCTATCCAAAGTCTTGTTGTAATTTTGACCTTTTATTTGGGTTGCTTTTAGCACTAATTTTAACTTTCATATTTATATTTATAATTTATTTTTAAATATAGAAAACAATATAATGTAATTTTATCATAAACACTTGTAAAATTAATGTTGTATATTCAATATATGAATTTAAAGAACTAGAATTAATGTGTTGTTCCAGAAACAACTGGAAAGGTTACTACTCCTCGATCTACTGAGACAACTAAGCCAACTATATCGCAACCAGGTAAAACTAATTCATCTTTATATATTCCAAACTCTATATATTCTCCTGAAAAATTTATATATATATTCATGTTATTCATATTTGAATAATATATATGGTATATTAGGTCATTGACCATGTGTGTCGGTTTTAAAAAGTTGTTGTTCATCACATTTAAATATTATGAGGCGGCTACGCTCAGAATCTCGAATATTTGTGATTTTTTACTCCTTCTCTCCACGCCGATATCATTAATGGTTATGAACTGATATTTAAAATTATTGTGTTTTTACATTTTAATATTATATTATATATATTAGTATTATAGTGAATAACAATCTGCCTTGATGGTTATTTCAAGTTTTGTGAACATATCATTCGACATTAAAAAGTTGAGATATAGTAATGAAAGTGCACAGAGACATAAAATCTATATTTTTTTCAAAAAAAGGGGTCTCTCATTTTTTTTAATTCGACCATGATATGATTATATATTCAATTGAAAAGGCATATATTGGATCAAAATTTATTTATTTTTCAAATATTACAGTTGGTTGAAGGCCAACATTTATCAAACACAAGTAAGTGATGGATTTCATCGTCTTTAGTCCTTCTTATTTTGAATTCACAGACATGGCTTCTTTTTTAATCTCAATTTTTCCTTTGAAAGGTATTAAGGAAACATAAGCTCCACTATCTACTAAGAATCGCATGCCAGTATTTTTGTCACTTACAAATAAACGGCTATTGGGACGTATGTTCTGTCCAGCAGCAGAGTGCGTCGCACCACTTACTGCTGGTCGGAGTTTTCCGCATTGACCCATTCACATGGCTTTTTACATTTTCCAGGTAGGCAGTTTTTTCCATACCTATAATGGAAATAGCAAAATTTTCCCTTTGGATTATATCCGCCCTTAGATCGGGAACGGGAGCGTTCAATGTAGCGATAATCACGTGAACTTAGGTCACGAGATCTACCTTGATGCTCCATTTTCATACTTTCTATTTTCTGTTCCAGAGATTCTAATTTTTGTAATAACATTTTTGTTTCATTCTCCGGCTTATCTGCCTCGTAAATCTCCGCCTTGGGGTTTAATTCGGCTATTCTATCAGCCCTTTTTTTCCAATTTGTCGAGCTCTTCCTCGCTAATTATTAAAATTTGCTGAATTGCCTGTGGTAGTTTTTCGAGCCATAGCGTCTTTATAAATTTATTGGATAAGTCCTCTGTTGCTAATGATCTCAATTTCTGCAACAGCTGGCTAGGCTTTAGATCACCTAGTTCAATTCCCGATAGCAGTTTTCGAATTCTTTTTGATTCGCCATCTTTAAATATTCTAAGAAGTCTCTCTTTTGCCTCTGAATATTCATTTATTTCTTTAGAGGTAATTATATCCCAGAGGTTTTCAACATACTTTGGTTCCAATTGAGCGATTAAATAATTGAATTTCGTATTTTCTGTCTTTATATATTATTTATCAAGAACTGAGCCTCAACTTGATGGAACCATATATCAGGTCTTTCAATCCAGAAAGGTGGAGGTTTAATATTTTCCTTATAGGTCTCAACTTTTTCAGTTTCCTCACTTTTCACTTTATCAATTCGTTGTGCTGGTTCTTTTGTTCGGCTCACCAATTTATGTGGTGGTTAATTAATGACAATCCACATAAATAATTTCTTAAAATTTTATTTGATAGCGATTTTGTTTTAAGTTGAAAATTTGCCTTGAATTAAATACCAAACGATGTACGTTTTCGTTGTTTTTAAATATTGCGAAATATGTTATAATTTTTGTTTTAAATATAAATACTTATATGTATTTCTTAAATATTTATTAAAAAAATTGATATTATGAGTAATTTTATTTTTTCACTTTTGATCAAATTGAAATTCTTGTTTGATTGCTTGCAAATGTTCGTTAAAGTTTATATTTTAAATACGGCTCACCAATTTATGTGGGCGGCATGGATTCTAGGCGGAGACAGATAACAAATTATTTATTGTAAAATCAACTTTTAATTACATTTATTTATACAAATTATCAGAAGGGGTTAAATTGTTGTATATTACACGTTGAAGTTCTTTTTTATATATGTGTGTGTGGTCCAATATAATTTCTAGATTATATAATGTTAGATATATGTGTTTGATATATTATAGATAAATATTTACATTTTATATGATTTATGAATTATATTTAAAATGATGTATTATTATTTTATTTTATTGATATGACAACAATTAATATGATATTAATGTTAATTCATATAATTTTAATAAAGTATATTTTATGAGCATTATACATTTATAAGATATTTTAATTTAATATTTGAATTAAATATAGTTATTAAACAAATTAAAACTTATAATGAAAATATGAAAAGTTAATATTTGGGAGCCGCTATATTTTCTTTAAAAGATATTTATTTTTTCTCTCTAAATCAAGAGAAAAAAATGGACTGCATATAATAATCGTAATAAAAAACAATACTTATAAATCTTAATAAAAATACATATTTGAATACAAAAGATTTGAATTTTATAAAAATCACTATATATGTCAATTCAAAGGGTTAACTTAAAGAGAGATTATCAAATTCAACACATCATATTTGAATGCTAAATTTGAGAATAGAAATTCATAAACAGAAAGGTATATAACATCACGTGTCTCCATCCATACAATGTGTAAAGTGTGTACAATAAGTAAATTGCAATACCCAAAGGTCTATTCTATAGAACATGATATTAAACAGTATAATTATATTAATTTTGTGTAAAAAAAAGACAACTCTTATAGAGGTTCCGATAATTCAAAAGATTATGAAACCATGAAATATAAGGCATCGCAATATAAAATAGATTTCCTTTTCGAATGTGGAAAATATTCATTGAATATTGATCGTTAGACGCCAATCTTGCACCTGAACATAAAAAACGCATAATTTGATACATGAGAATATTCTAATATATTTTTTTAGTGTCAGTCGGCGGTAATCCTCGAAGTCTTAAGGTTTTTCTTAGTTCGTCATGGTGGTAATTCTCGATATATTACTACCCCGACATCTTTATCAATAAATTATTCGATAATATAGAATATTATATTCATGAATCTAAAATGAATTCTAAAAGATATCAAAATCAGGTTCATTCACCAAGATAGCTATAAAGAGTCCTTTTCCTTGCGACAAGCGCGAAGAGGCAAGAGCACCCGAGATTAAAAATAAAATTTTAGAATATTTTCCAAGTTATTTAATTATATTATATTTATTCAAAATTGAAATAAAATTTTCAGGCAGTACTTCCAGTCCTTTTACACCTCCAAGTGAGTTTTATTTGCTATTTATATGAGTGAAATTGTAAGAAAATACCTTGCTAAATATTTGAGAAATATTCCTCTAGGAAAATAGGAAAATAAATAGAATATAATTCATCTGCTGATTTCTAACCAAATGCAATGCCACCTTTTACATTTATTCTCGTGAATACATCTCATCCAGTAATTTTTTAACACAATGAATATATATATTTTTATGATGCATTTTATATCAATGACCTTTAATAAAAAGGATCTTTTAAATACTTCTTATCTTCAAGAATATATTTCTGTCAACCTTCGATATAGTTTAGTTTGATATATTCGTAGTTGATTCATTAAAGATAATGATTAAAAATTGTTTTGATGCAAGGTGAATCTTCTAGTCTATCCACATTCACAGGTATTATTTCACCAATAATTCCTTACTTTATATAGTTATATAAAGTTCATTAAAGTGGGTGCTGGAACCTAAAAAAGACAAGGGGAGGTCGACTAAGCAAGGCCAAGGAGAGAAAAGAGTAATTTGTAGACCAAAGAATGGTGTTCAAATAATTAAATAACAACCCTTTTATGAGGGGGGTACTAAAGGAGACCGCAACAGGATGATCAAGTAATTTATAATGGTTAATCTCTATGTTCATTGTTCAGTAATTCCTTTCATTGTATTGATTGTTGACTTCAAGATATGTTTTCAGGTGGATCTTCCAGTTCATTAACACCTACAAGTAAGTTTTATTCTGTTTATTTATATGATTGAAAATATGTGTGCACTAATAACCTGAAAATATCGTCAATAAATAAATATATTCCACATGCTTATTTAAAAATACATGGTTTTTATTAAATTCAAATATCCTATAATAAATTTCATTAACTTTCTACCTTAATGAAGTCATCATGTTATTTGAAAATGTATTATTATACTATTTATGAACATATGAATTTATAATATTAATGAAAATTCTATAATTAAATTTACATTTTTCTGAATAATGTTGATTTCAAATATATTTGATATTCGAAGTTGATGCTCTTTAAAAAAATCACATTTTTGTTGTGACCTCAGGTGAAACTCCTTGTTCTTCTACTCACACAGGTAATTATTAACAACATATTGATTCCCATATGTTTTACATATTTCAACTTAACTGAGGATCCATAAATGAATATATTACTACACGAATATAGTTGTTTTAACAATTTATATTCCTGTGAATCGCTGATCTTCAACCTATTACTACAGGTTTTCAAGCAGGAGATTTTTAAGCTATGTATATATCAAAGATATTTGAGTGCATGAATATATTAACAGTATCCTTTAAAAATTATTAACAATAGAATTAAAAAGGAATCGTTCCAATTGGTTGTTTTAAAAATATTGAATAATTATTCGATAACATGCAATTTCCTTCTCAATATTTGGAACTTCTTTATGTTAATTCTGACCCATAGGTATATAATATAATATTTAATTTTAATTATTTAATTAGAAATAACGTTGGAAAATAATCAATATCGAATTATAAAATTATTTCATCATGGTCAATCGATTAATGCAGAGTTATTCACCATTAAAGCATAAAATCCCATACATAATTTTAATTAATTACCATACAATTTTCGAAAAATTAATTTTTCTGAGATTGACGAAAATTATTTTCTTTGAGCTTCAAAAAATTACCTAATAAATGATGGCGAATATATCGCAATATTCAAAGAAGATGGTAAAATATTTTCTTCTCTTGAGTTCATCGATTTTCTATCGATTCATAATTTTTCAAAATTATTTTCATGTTTCCTTATAAAAAAAATAAAATATTGATTTTGAGAGGTATTTATAATTTAAATATGGTATATATGATGTACTAGAGCGCCATCTGTTATCAAATTATAAAACTATTTTAGTGGCATATTATTCTTTTTAAAATAAAACAATTTCTACTGTCCTTACTGCGATGAAAAAATTAAATGGTATATATAAGGAAAATATTAAATGTGACACTATTCACATGATTTCAGATGAATGTTCAAGTTCGACCACATAAACAAATAAGCATTTTCGCACTATATATTTACAATACTCCTCGGTCAATATATTTGAATATTGAATAAATAAAGGTTTATGATTGTTTGCTATTATTTATGGAACAATCCTTTTTCTGAAATGTGGGGATAATAGATGAGAGATTGGGCGACCCTTCTGAACCATAACCATCAGGAACAATTGGTTGGTCGAAGCCAAAAACCAACTTCTGTTACCTACCAAGTTTTCTTTATCAATAATGTGATGATATCAGTATGGTAGAAATTCAAGGGTTTCCTCTATTTCAAGTTTGCCCCAAATAGATGATTAATAGACGCCTGCAAAATCAATATTTAAAAATAGGCATATATTTATGAAACATAAATTTGACACTTTTAAATCTCAATGAAGGATTAGGTAAATCAGTAAAATCACATTTAAACATTGATATATTAACATCAATAATTTACTATAAATTAGATGTGTACTACAAATTATTATATGGTTACGCTTTACTAAAAACTTCTACATTTTATATTATTTTGTATCTTTTAAACAACCTTTTATATTTTTCAAAAAATTAAAAATCTTTAAAATATATCTAAATAGTATATAAAATTATAAATGGTAACGTATTTGAATCTAAGAGACATCATTGAGAAACAAACAAAAGGTTTCGAATCCTCTTTGATTCTTTGTTGATTCATTGAAAAAATATATATAATTGATGGAAGGATGCATTTAGAGAATTACTGCAGAATTATATTTTCAGAAGCCACGCAGCTAAAAAATTGATACTTATTTGGAATTCTTATTTTGGACACGATTTGAATATTACCTAATATATATATGGTAATTTAAACCAACAACCCCATACTGTCTATATAACTTGTAATAAGATTGCCATGTTGTATATAGAAACACTATATAAATAATTATGCGCATGATTAATCTGTGTCATTGCATCACCTATGTAATGTTATTTGTACAAAGTGGATAAATAAATAAAATCTGTAATAGATTTAAAAGTTGAGCTAAAGCAGAGATCGAGCATAGTATTGCCAAAACAACAAAGTCTAAAGAGGGAAGTCATAAATCAGGTAGATTCACAGTTCCCACGACAGCCACCCACACTGTCACATGTGGTGGAATGCAGAGACCCCTCTCACACCTGGACAGGTAAAGGCGCCCTTTCTCAAACGCCCCTGTCACATAAGGTCCCCCCGTCTTTTAAACTATAAATACATCACTTTTACAGGGACTTGACAGCTCAGTACAGTTCAGTTCAGTTTAGTTCACCCTTAGTGCAAGCCGCGTCGGTCGTATGTTGTATGTTATGTCGATCTCATCCAACATGTAGTTAAGAAGAAATCGTCTATCTCCATCTTGCGCTTCTAGCTCAGCTTTTATCTGTTAAAGGAACTTTCTTAGTGCAACTGTGTATTCGTTTTTTGTGTATGGATATCCCCAAGCTTTTCCACTCTGCCTCGACCACGACTGCCTGTATTTTGTGAGAACTTTTAAAGGTCTTCCAAGGTGCAGAGAGGTACTGGAAAACTCTACATCCTGACTGTTCCTCTCGGTCAACACAGTACAACAAGAGCTACTAGGACTTCAACATTATTTCAGTAGTCGACAGGATCTCTACAAAAGCTACTGGAATTCTCATCACAGATAAGTCGACAGCAACTCATCATCACATTTAAGTCGACAGGATAACCAAAACGAAGGATGACACAACGAAGAGGTAAGAAGACTGTTCAGATAAGAAGCGAGAACGAGCAAAGATGGAGGAACAAGCCCGCCATACCA
The DNA here is from genome assembly GCA_030710605.1 of Cordylochernes scorpioides. NCBI lineage: Eukaryota > Metazoa > Arthropoda > Arachnida > Pseudoscorpiones > Chernetidae > Cordylochernes > Cordylochernes scorpioides. Next base: position 6,106,646 of record CP092871.1, on the reverse strand, counting down.
ACGAAACAACCAAGCAATCTCTCCCCCCAACAAGAGACGATATTTACGGAAGAAACGCCGCCCCAACGGACTTCCGCATACCCGCTAACCGATCGCCAACGTCGGGAGCAAGCTGACCGCGCCAACGACAGCCCCGAAATTCCCGCAAAATATCCATCAGTACAGTTTAACTATAAACGCAATAGCCCACAATGTAAATACCCTTGGATATATATTTTTAAAACTTAAAATAGGTAATCACCCAAAAACTAAAATTTTTTATAGTAGAAGCTTCACTACCTTTTGGTATTTTATCTATTAATACCCTTGAAATATTTAAATTAATTATAGATTTTAATAATCTCCAAATTTATCAAAATAATGATGCTCTCCCAACGAATGTCTATAAGTTCACCAAGTGCAAACAGGATTTATGTCCCACTCAACCGAGAAAAACGGATATTTTTACCACCTTCCCCTCGAACCAATCCTGTTTACACGTGGCGGACCCTACCCCAATTATATGTTCCCCCACTATTGTTTCACCCACTATATCTCCTACCCATGATATTGAGATTTCTATACCTTCTAATGCGACACCTCAGTTAGAACATTGTCCACACGAACTCCACCGAATTCTATATGAATTCTCGCATGTGTTCTCTACTAATAAATACAATGTGCCCAAATTGAACATACCACCGGTAAAAATCAATACCACCACAGATAAAATAATAGCATTACGCCCATATAGAGTGCCACTACACGACCAACAAGAAATACAAACCCAAATAGAGCAAATGCTCCAACATGGAATTATTGCCCCGTCAGTTTCACCTTATGCCAGTCCAATAACTCTTGTCACAAAACGTGACAAAACGAAACGTTTCTGTATTGATTACAGAAAACTTAATGAAATCATCGCTCCAGACGTACATCCTTTACCTTTAATAGAAACCATTCTTGACAAATTGTCGAAAGCCAAATACTACTCTTCTGTAGATATAGCATCCGCATATTGGCAAGTGGAAGTAGAACCTAACTCACGTAATCTACTAGCTTTCGTGACGTTAGATAGTCAGTACGAATTTTGTAGACTTCCTTACGGATTTAAAAATTCGCCACAGATATATCATCGTGCCATAAACCAGGTCATGCAAAAATATAAACTAAATTTTGTTACCCATTACTTCGACGATTTCATTATTTTTTTCTGACACCTTAGAGGATCATCTACAACACCTACAACAATTTTAACGGTATGTCAACACGAAAACATCAAACTCAATTATAACAAATGTTCGTTTTTTAAAACAAATATAGATTTCTTAGGGTACACTGTTACCGCAGGTACTTATGCACCACAGACGCGCAACCTTGATACCATAAGTGCCATCAAACCACCTACCAATCAAAAGACATTACAATCATTTTTAGGAGCAGTGAACGTGTATAATAAGTTTATACCAGATTATGCCCGCTTACGTGCACCTTTAAATAAACTACTTAAAAAAGATGTGAAATGGAATTGGGACCCAGATTGTCAACAAGCTTTCACCACTCTCAAAGAGAGTTTAACCAGTAAACCAGTACTACACTTGTATCAAGTCGGTTTACCCTGCCGCCTTTATTGCGACGCATCCACCCAAGGGATCGCAGGCATACTCAAACAGGTACATCCAGACGGACAAGTACATCCTGTACAATATTTCAGCCGCGCCCTTAGAGCACATGAGAGAAACTACACCGTTTCCGAACTCGAGTGCCTCGCCATCGTCGAAAGTGTAGACAAATTCCGAATATACCTCACCGGTATAAAATTCACCATATACACAGATCACCAAGCTTTACAATGGCTTAAAACTATAAAAAAAAACCGTCAGGACGACTCTTTAGATGGAGCCTGAGACTATCTACCTATAATTACGAAATTCACTACCTCAAAGGCAGCCAACAGTACGAAGCAGATTTGTTATCGCGAAACCCCTTTGTAGGATTTGTCAGTGCTGATATTATCAAACAGCATCAACCAACAGCATCCCCCTTCAACATTGATACAAACGGCTTACATACCATTACCCAAAAAGGTGTAATTAAAATAATAATTCCCGAAACCCTGCAACATACTCTAATGAATAAAGTTCACCAAGAATATAACCACCCAGGCATCTCTCAGATGACCCGCATAATTACTGCCCAGTACTACTGAAAAGGTATCTCTAAATCTATAGAAAAATTTGTCAAGTCGTGTCACACCTGCCAAATCAATAAAAGGCCCAAAGGTAAACCCTATGGTGCCCTTGGACAAATTCCACCACCTCAACAACCATTCGACTTAATCTCTATAGATACCATAGCTGGATTTTCGAAATATGGACACTCCAAGACATATCTACACGTAATAGTGGATCATTTAACGCGATATGCTTGGACCTTTCCATCGAAGTCCACCAGTACCCTAACATACATTCAAACCCTCAAAACGGTACTACAGCAAGGATCTCCAAAACGTCTGTTATCTGACAGAGCGCCCGCTTTTACCTCAGAAAAATTCCGTAAATTTCTAATAACGCATGGTATACAACCTCTACTAACTACCAGCAATAACCCACAGGCAAACGGTTTAATAGAACGCTTAAATGCAACCATTACAGGCAAGCTCAGACTAGCTTATCTAGAAAATCCGAAAGCTTCCTGGACTCAACTAGTTTAACGCGTCACTCAGACGTACAATAACACGCCCCATTCTGTCACAAGTTTTCCACCTACCTACTTAATGTTCAATGTTATCCCCCCAGATCTAAGAACTCATCTTGACCCATACCCCGAAATAAATATAGCTCGAGAGATAGCAAACTCTCGTACTCAAAATAAGCATAAAAAAGATAAAGAAACATTTGATAAGCAGCACAGAACACCACATTTCGAAGTGAATGATCTTGTTTTGGTAAAAAATTACAGACATCCAGACACAGGTAAATTAGCACCATATTTTACTGGACCATACAAAATAATTGAAATAATATCACCCAATGTCGTTCGAATAGATCGCCCCAATCAGCCTCTCAATAGAGACAGTGACACCATACATGTCAATAAATTAAAATATTACACAGAGAATGTTCTGTACATTACACCTCCACAAACCCGATTTGCTCAAAACCCACAGCGATTGTCTCAAGATGTATATTTCAGTGAATTCAATCATTTGACTCCAGATATCTTCGAGACGCAACTAGCCCGAATTATACCGCCTACAAGCTCACAACCCTTTTTGCATTTAAACCCCAGTATTTTCAAATAGGCAAGAAATATGCCAAACTCGACAAAAGAAGAGAGAGAGAGAAAGTCAGTTTCGAGTAAATCTCAAACATCCCCCATGATTGACCACCCACGGCGATACCGTGAAAAACAGGGAAGTGGACGCCCTTTTTGACGCCACTCCCTTGGTCACTACTATCTTTTGAGAATATCTTTGGACATGCCCTCTCTTCCCCCTCAAGGCAGATCTTCTTGACCGCTAGCTTCATGACGCCATTTTGAACACATGTGTCACACTACTCATTTAGATTTCCTCGAGAATCTCACAAATCTCACCAACGAGATATCACAACACAACATACTTTAAACATTTTACATGTTAATTGATAACACCAATTAAAACAATTTGGTTAAGTCTTATATAGACTTTTTAACGCGAAAGAGAAATCATCCTCTACATACCAGCATTGAGGACAAACGAAAAGATCATTTCACATATTCCCAGTTTCAGAGTCATAGAAACACCGATGTTACCAAAGGGATATAATCTAGTCACACACCACAACTGTAACTTTTCGTCAAAAGAGACAATTTTTGTTCAATTTTACACTACTTAAAATTTATCCAATCATTAATAACCTTCAATTATATTATAAATTTTGTATAAAATCTTGAATAATTATTCTTATTCTTACCTTTCAATTATATAAACAAATTTTTTAATCCAACATTTAAAAAAAAAAAAAAAAACCTTTAATCAAATTTACTTTTATTTTTCATGATATTATTTTAAAATTGTAAAACATCTAATTGTTTCAAAAATTATTTTTATTTTATTATTTATTATATATTCCATATATTATAGGTTTAATTTTGTCCACTTACACTTTTTGTACCCGCAATCATATTTCTATATTTCTATTCACTATATTTTATTTGTTTAAATACCTTTATTATCTGACAAAGTTTATCATCTACTATCGGGCATCTACAACAATCGTTTTCAACAATCATATTCTTTAACCAACCCCCTATATTTTTCATCACTATCTTTTCAGTATTTGCGTCACATCAATGTAGAAAAACGACAGCACTGCTTGACAATTTATTTTTTGATTTCGTAATTCAACAAACGCCTTGAACACAGTTCCCCAGACTTACAAATTCAAACTTCTGGTCTGAACAAGCTTCAAGAGTTTATTTCATTTCATCCGCAGAGCAAATCACCAACGCATACACAAAGCGTTCACTTTTTTCAACTTTCAACTTTTTTTTTTCAGCTCTAGCGGACCACATTCAACCTTTGATTTCGAGTCAAGTCAGATCACCTACTGTCGCTACAATTCTACTTATCGCATGGCTCTATTTCACTCCTTTCTCAATCATATTAATAAGCAACTTTTCTTCAACAACTTTTAACCCAATAATCCTAAAATTGTGACAAAACACTGTAACCCTTATATAGGATCGCAAGTGAAACATTGCCAAGGAAGACAGCTCAAGTCTATATCCTCGCTTTGCACCTGGATCTGAGTATTTGGTTTACATGGGCACTTCTAACAATTACATATTCTTCAACAACTTTTCAACCCAATAACACTACAATTGTGACAAAGCACTGTTACCCTATACAGGATCACAGGTGAAACATTGCCTAGGAAGACGCTCAAGTCCATATCCTCGCTTTGCACCTGGACCTAAGTATTTGATTGCATGTGTAAATCTCACAATTGCTTTTTCTTTAACTACTAACCCTGTCCAACGCCCACCAATATTCTCTTAGAATGTGAATTTTTATGTCATCATTTTATTTTAATCATCTTTTTTGTTAATCAAACAAAATGCCATTTTTATTTCACTTTTATATATCCAACAAATATCATCTTGTTATAGCCCTTTTTAACCCTCACAGTTTAAATTAATTAAAAGAAATTTTAATTACTTACCTGTGTTAGAGAGGCTTTACCCGCCTAAAACCGGATAAACCCTTTCACTCCCGGGGCCCATCTATGGTAATTTAAACCAACAACCCCATACTGTGTATATAACTTATAATAAGATTGTCATGTTGTATATAGAGACACATCTATAAATAATTATGCGCATGATTAATCTGTGTCATTGCATCACCTATGTAATGTTATTTGTACAAAGTGGATAAATAAATTAAATCTGTAATAGATTTAAAAGTTGAGCTAAAGCAGAGATCGAGCATAGTATTGCCAAAACAACAGAGTCTAAAGATGGGAGTCATAAATCAGGTAGATTCACAGTTCCCACGACAGGCCACCCACACTGTCACATGTGGTGGAATGCAGAGACCCCTCTCACACCTGGACAGGTAAAGGCGCCCTTTCTCAAACGCCCCTGTCACATAAGGTCCCCCCCCGTCTTTTAAACTATAAATACATCACTTTTACAGGGACTTGACAGTTCAGTTCAGTTTAGTTTAGTTCACCTTTAGTGCAAGCCGCGTCGGTCGTATGTTATGTCGATCTCATCCAACATGTAGTTAGGAAGAACTCGTCTATCTCCATCTTTTCGCTCCTAGCTCAGCTTTTATCTGTTAACCGAACCTTCTTAGTGCAACTGTGTCTTCGTTTTTTGTGTATGGATATCCCCAGCTTTCCACTCTGCCTCGACCACGACTGCCTATATTTTGTGAGAACTTTTAAAGGTCTTCCAAGGTGCAGAGAGGTACTGGAAAACTCTACATCCTGACTGTTCCTCTTGGTCAACACAGTACAACAAGAGCTACCAGGACTTCAACATTATTTCAGTAGTCGACAGGATCTCTACAAAAGCTACTGGAATTCTCAATTTCATTACATGAGTCGACAGGATCTCATCACAGATAAGTCGACAGCAACTCATCATCACATATATATAATATTAACCACACTTTAAATATATATTAATGTCAACTGCTTATGCAATAATAAGAAATTAGATTTGTTTCATTCAATTTTCCTTATATTCTAAAACTTTATTCATTTAGATGAATAAGTGAATGACTCATATTTTTATTAGGATCTACTCCTACTCCAGTGTTCTTAAGTTCCACGGGTGAGTATGAGAGGTTAATAAATATGAGACACCAGAAATCAATCCACAGTCTATATAATTGTTTTAGTTTTGACTTTGTATTTGGGGTGCTTTCAGCACTAATTTAACCTTTCATTTGTATATTTATAATTTCATTTTTAAATATTGAAAACACTCTAATGTCATTTAACTAGAAACATTTGTAAAATTTAATGTTGTATATTTATTATATAAATTTATTGAACTAGTATTGACATGTTTTGTTTCAGAATCAACTGGAAAGGTCACTAGTCCTCGTCCTACTAAGACAACTAAACCAACTATATCGCAACCAGGTATAAATATTATATGTTCATTCCAAACTTCATATATTTCCCAAGACATTTGAATATATTTGTGTTATTCATATTTTAAATAATAGAAATATGAATTTATTTTTATATAATATATTAGGCGATTGACCGGGTGCGTAGACTTTAAAATTTATGTTTAATATTTATCACATTTGAAAATTTGAAGGGGCTACGCTCTGAATCTCAAAATGAATATTCGTATTTTTTTCACTTCTTCTTTCCACGCGGATAATATATTGATTATTAACTGATATTCAATTTTTTGTGCTTTTTCATTATAATACTTCTTGTCTACTTGTACAAAATTGTAATGATCAACAATTTTCCCCAATGGTGGTTAATTCAAGTTCTTAGAACTTATCATCTGACATTTGAGAATTGATATATAATGATGAAATAACCACAGAGACTTAAAAACAATACTTTCCATAAAAATATTTTTTTCTATAATTCGACTATCATTTGATTATATATATTTTATTTTTTTTATTTGCGTAACACTTTTAACTAGATTCAAGAGCAGGCTGAATTTGTTGATCTCTCTAAACATAAAAAAAAATGTTGTCAATTAATGGAAATCTAATTATATATTTAGTTAATAAATCTACTCAGGCATTTTTGTTCAGCTGCCTTTTTCGGTTATATTATGCGTATTTTAATGTCTTGGGTTACTCTTATCAAATTTTATCATTATAAGAATTATTAACCTATAAATTTACAGAAAGGACATATCTCAATAATACCTGAGGAAAATATTAATATTTCCCAAATTATCTCATTCTAGATTATTCATATAATTTGAAATGTTCTCAGAAGGTACTTCTAGTCCTTTCACACCTCCAGGTAAATTTATTTACTATATAAATGAGTGAAATTGTAGAAAAATGCCATTATATATATTTGAAAAATTATAAAAAAGGCAAATTACATAAAAAATATTTCATCTACTGATTTTCAACCAAATGCCATGTCACTCTCGAAATTTACTCTCATCAATACTTCTTATCTAGTCATTTTACTAACATGATGGAGTCATTTAAATTTTTGATATTGCATATTCTTAATGACCTTTTAATGAAATGAACTTTTGAATACTTCTTGTCATCCAAAAGATATTTTTCTGACAACCATCAATATATAGTATATTTTGATTTATTTTAAGTTAATTCATTAGAGAAAATTATTAAAGATTATTTTTGATGCTAGGTGAAACTTCTAGTCCATCCACATCACATATAATAAAGCGTTTGTTCGTTGAAGCCGAATAGGATTGGTCCATTCTGTGTCACGTGTTCAAGTTACTGATGTTATGGATGTTTGTTTGTTCCTTAACTCCGCTCTTAATATTTTTATTTTATACGACAATATTTCGTATACATATTACATTTAGTCCCGGAATTATTCAGGTAACTTCAAAATTATATTTAAACTTAAAAAAATAACGCAGTTAGCAAAAATACGCTTTTAGCTCGACGTTAAGCTCGATGTTAGCGACACGCTCGGCCATTGATTGAAATAAAACGAAATAATTTGATATATAAATATTCGTAATTTACACTAGCCACATCAGCCACATATTTGATAATATTCATAATTTACACTTTAAATACTTTTCATACTTGCCTTCTCTTTTCTAATTTTTATAGTCTAAATATTTAAATGCGTACTTTTAACGACGACATTTTTCATTTTAGTAAATCTTAGTAATCTTTAGTAAATTTTACACTTTAATAACATTTTTCATTTTTAATTTTTCATTTTTTATTTTAGCACCGTTTTTATTTAATACTTTTCATACTTGCCTTCACTTTTCTAATTTTTATAGTCTAAATATTTAAATGCCTACTTTTAACGACGACATTTTTCATTTTAGTAAATCTTAGTAATCTTTAGTAAATTTTACACTTTAATAACATTTTTCATTTTTCATTTTAGCACCGTTTTTATTTTGTTAAGGTCATTTTTCATAAAATGTCTGTTTGTCTGTATGTATGTTAGTTCCCTAACTACTCTCTTAATATTCTATTTTATGCGCCAATATTTAATTACGCCAGAAATTGGCTATTTTAATATTGCTTATATTAAATATGCCTATGCGTATTTTTTATTTTATTAAATATTTATATTCTTTATTCGATATTTAGTTAATATTCATTTCGATATTTAGTGAATATTCAAAATAGACGCTCAAAATAAAATAGAATAAAATTTCAATATATATCGAAAATTGATCTATGTCACATTGTTATATTATATAGTATTATATTATAGTGTAACGTTTTTTTTTTTGCATTTTTACACTATACATTTTTACACTATACTTTAAAATGTTGATATTATGCCGTGAGAGTACAACTGAGAGTACACACTGAAAAAAATAGTAAGAATAATGTTATTTCCAATTAAGGTTTTTCAATAACGAAAACATATTGATGTTAGAGTTTCAAAGAAAATCTAAAAATGAAAATGTTGTTAAAGTAAAAAATTAAATTGTGCTGTCTTATATTATTGTTTTTGATTGTTGTCTCTTATAAATGTCTTAAAGTTGCAAAACCTATATATAAAGAAAAAAGAATGACCGTTTCTCTTTATTATATTAATTAATATAGCTCAATTGTTTTGACTTATAACTTTATATTCGATATTTATCATCATATTTGGTTTGTTTGGTAACAAAAAACTGCGAATATATTTTTTTATCTCTGGCTCACTGTTCTTTTAAAATTATAATAACAATTTTGATGTCGATTTGAAAAATTATAAAATATATAAAATATCATTTTAACTAATAGAAAAGTTAACATATTTACCTTTTACCTCGAACGCTTCCGATTGCATATTATTAAGTATCAAAAAGGAATGTGAGAAATAGAATTAGGAATCCACCTGCTCTAGCCGATCCCGTTCTTGGACGGGCTTTTCTACTAGTACACAGATATTATATCACCAATAATTCCTTTCTTCATACTCTTTATGTATATATATATATATATATCGTGTATTTTAAACTGTATAATATTGACACTTTTAGTATATGTCACATATCTTCCAGTTAGAGCCGATACCTTAAAAGATCCTGCCCTTCCTTTGGAATGTAAACCGTTTCTGTTTGCTGCCACCCTCATATTTTGTATATATGCTATATCTTTTTTGATAAAACCTGTAAACCCCTATATGTATTTATGCGATAAAAGGGAATAAAAGAAGAAAAGTTTCTTTATTAGACAATTATAACGGTGCTATAAAATAGAATAAAATTTCAATATATATCGAAAATTGATATTGCCATATCGTGCTCTCCTGGCCTTGCAGTAATAACCATAACACGATAGCCCGATATCAACATTTCCTAAAATTCTTCGAAATATCGCATATCCTATAATTTACGTTAACATATTCCTCTATAGACTCAACCTCCAAATATACAAATGCCCTATTTGCCTACTATCTCTTTAATTACAATATTCATAACAAATGAAAAATCCCCATTTGCATAGCACATTCCGCTAATATGTAAATAATCATGTGTATATACTCTCTTTCTAGCCACATTACCTACGTTATAGTGTCACGTCTACCACGCCTGTAGAAGGGTATTTTGCCCGAAAGCTGCACCGTTATAATTGTCTAATAAAGAACTTTTCTTCTTTTATTCCCTTTTATCGCATAAATATTACCGAGAAGATTATAACTGTCTTTATTCCCTATATGTATGTAACACTAGAAATGTTGACGTCAAAATTAAAATCCAAAGAGCAGTCAGCTGGGGACAGCTGAGGAGAGAGGAGCAAAATGCCAAAGCCCATGCCAGGGACTCTTTATAGACGACCCTTGTAAACAGGACAGGTTTTGGCAGGGGATCAGCAGATGTTCAAGGGTGTGGCCATCGGCAGGTGGCTTCTGTCTCTCACACACACTCTCTCTCTCTCCATGTCTCGGTGATAAGCATCCAAGTTTGTGTCATGGCCTCTACCTCTGTCCCGTGGGCTGTCCCCGATCACTTTCAGTGCTAACATCTAGCCCTGCCTCTGCTTCTTGTTGTCCGCGTGTGGGAAGAACATCGACACTCGCCTCACGTACACGACTGCCAGTTCATCCATACGTCGGCAGGATCACATTTGCAACAATATTACAGAAAGTCGACAGGATAACTGAGGACAGTGGCATGCAGAGGATGACAGAGGCACCGGTGGTCAACGGCGCATTAGTGTGGATGCTCCTTCTACTTGCCCTTCACCTTGACGATCCAGTAGCCATCTCAGAAACGTCATGCGAGGACTAGCTGTACCTCGCACCGAGGAGGTCATCATCGCCCCCATTGACAACTCCTGCGCCACGACGACCTTCTTCCATCGGCTCGAACAAGCAGACAAGATCCATCGAGGAATCCTCGCAACGCCCCGCCAACTAGCACCGACGATGTCCCACGGCAATCACCGCAAAAAGTGATCACCTAGCCTAATCGCAAGCAACTCCACACGCCCATTCAAGACATCCATCTGGTAAGAGAATTTTCTCTACAGAACTCTATTAATGTAACACTATCTCCGTTTTTTTTTTGTTTTTTTTTCCGCACTGAATTAACTACTCAATAGATATATGGCAATAGCATTTTATTATAAATTCATTAAGTTCTTCATTTTACCTGCCCCTATTACTATTTCAATTATTTTAACTTTAGACGTGTATGAAACATTTTAACCTTAATCAATTTTATTTTCTTTATTAATATTTTGTGTGCCATTAGCAATGCCGACATAGCCAACAACAACTAATTATACCTTTTTTTTCTTCAATTGTTTTTTTTTCATTTCAAGGCTTATTACACACATATTATAACTTCAACCATCTTTCTAATCATTTTAATATTTTTATATATTGACAAAGTTAATAATATTTTTAAATTGTAAAGAACTTTTTATTTATATATTTCATCTATTTCGTTTTTCTAATTTTATCGTTGACGTCTCCTAACCTCCCCAGCCCAATCCTTCTCATACATTACCCCAAGGGCTTCCTTTTCACCAAATATTTTTTTTCATTGATGAATCCAACTGAGAAATCCTTCCTCGCTATATCATTCCCAATAGTGAGTTCAGGATACCCAGTTAGATAATTTTTCTTATCGCCCGGCTCATCATTACCAATCATCTTTTTTTTTTTAATTACCATTCAAGTCGGGTGAAATAATCATTGGCATCAGAACAATCCTGGCAACTACCTTCCCTTTCTTCATTCCCCAATCTCATATATTCCCCTCAAGAGATTCTTGCTCGCCAGAATTTTTTCCCCCTCTATCTTTTAATTACCCGGTTCATCATTTTTAGCATTTTATCTTTTTTTTTTCATCATACAAGCCGGGTACTATCATTATTGTCAGCAGTACATCTCTTGCGTTTACCTTTATTTCCCTTTCCACATTCTTCAATCTACCTACCTCTCCCTGCTAGTCTGAACTAATAATGCAGACGGAACATCTTGAACGTTCTGTTAATGAATACAGTACCTCACTGACACAAGTTCGTACTGCATTGTAGAACTCATTCAGCTATTTCTTTGCATACTCAGACATCCCATATACCCTCATCAACCCTCTGCGTCAACTTATAATCTTAGTTCAACTTAATAGCTTTATGCTTTTCTTTTAGTTATTTTTTTCATTCAATAGGTTCACAATTTTCTTTTCTCTATAAATAAATTACTTTTACGGCATTTCTAATTTTATCTCGCATATTTTCTCAATGTTATCATTTATTCTTATGTATTTTTATTTTTACCTATTCTATATCTTATTGAGACGTCACCATTAATTTATTGTCCTATTTTATTCTCCTATATTCATAATAATTCTAACTAGTTTGTGCCCAAATTATTTATTTTGATTTTATAATAGGTTTGTTAGGTCATCATTCATGTTATATAATTTCCCCCAAACAAAACTTCATTAACGGGGGAACATTCTATCATATATTTCAAACTGTATAATAATAACACTTTTAGTATATGTCACATTTTCCAGTTAGAGCTGATACCTTAAAAGATCCTGACCTTCTTTTGGAATGTACACCGTTTCTGTTTGATGCCACCCCCATATTTTGTATATATGCTATATCTTTAATGATAATACCTGTAAACCCCTATTTGTATGTAACACTAGAAATGTTGATGTCAAAATAAAAATCCAAAGAGCGGTCAGCTGGGGACAGCTGGAGAGAGAGGAGGAAAATGCCAAAGCCCATATGGGGCCCCCAGGACCTCTTTATAGACGACCCCTATAAACAGGACAGGTTTTGGCAGGGGGTCAGCAGATGTTCTAGGGTGTGGCCATCGGCAGGTGGCTTCTGTCTCTCACACACTCTCTCTCTCCATATCTCGGTGATAAGCATCCAAGTTTGTGTCATGGCCTCTACCTCTGTCCCGTGGGCTGTCCCCGATCACTTTCGGTGCTAACATCTAGCCCTGCCTCTGCTTCTTGTTATCCGCGTGTGGGAAGAACATCAACACTCGCCTCACGTACACGACTGCCAGTTCATCCATACGTCGGCAGGATCACATTTGCAACAAAATTACATATATATAGATAGATTTGTCAAGGGATCAATAAATAATCGTCTATCTTAAGAGAGAAAAGTATATTCTCAATGAGATTCAATAATAATATTTAATATTTGACCCAATTTCAAAGTAATTCAAGTTGTAGAGCCTGTAGTTATGTACTTTTCAAGGAAGCACGAAAGTTCGAATAAAACAATTGTTTCAATATAAAGTATTAAATTCTGAGTAGAAGGGAATTGTTTAACCTTGGCTGGAGGAGGTGTTCCACTTGAAAATCACTAACCCGTTATACCTCACTCCGTCGTTTTTAGAGGACTGTATTCTTTGTTTTCTCTGAGGGAAGATCCAACTGCCGGCGACCTAAGGATGAGGGAGGCTCTGTTCTTTGGAGGATGCGGTACCTCGCACACGGGAGTAATTTTACCAACTCAGAAGGATGAGACTGACACTACTAGCTGGTGACTACTCCACTTTACTTCATTTTCCATCACAATTCATACATCTCTAAATACACACGTGACCAGACGTCCGTGGTCAAATTAAATTAAAACAATATAAACAGAATAATAAATACATAGATTAAAAATAGAACAAACCCCAACATACTCCCCGAGTTGATGGGAACCATCAAAGCAAGCTGTGGGGAACAGGCAGCAACGCCAGCTTAACCAGGGGTCTTTTGAGTACGCCAGCCTCGGTGCGGATAGATACCACTCGGACCAATCCGTCCTTGCCCGGATGGATCTCCACCAATTGCTCCATCATCCACTTGACGGGGGCACATGTTCCTCTCGGACTAGAACCAAGGATCCAGTAGCCACATTGGGCCTTGGCATTCTCCATTTGTGTCGTTGTTGTAGATTATGAATATAATCCGTAGACCACTGCCTCCACAGATGGTGGACCATCTTCTGGACCATTTTCCACCGAGGCAATAGTTGAACCCCAACGTTCAACAAGTCTTCCTCAGGGACGCAATAAGATGAAGATGTCAGTAGAAAATGTGCTGGTGTCAATACCGCTAGATCATTGGGGTCGCCACTAATTGGTCCCAAAGGTCTTGAATTAAGACAGGCTTCTATTTGGACAATTAGGGTCAGGAACTCCTCATAGGTCAGCAAGGTTTCTCCAATAAGGCGGCGAAAGTGATACCTGAAGCATTTTATGCCGGCTTCCCATAGGCTACCAAAGTGAGGAGCACCTGGAGGATTAAATTTCCACTCCGTCCCATCATTGGCCAATATCTCCGCGATCTCCGACATCTGATCCGGAGCCATATAGAATCCTATACGCAGTTGTTTGGCTGCACCCACAAAATTGGTACCTTGGTCACTATACATCTGTGCACAATGTCCTCTGCGCGCCACAAATCTCTTAAAGGCAGCCAGAAAAGTTGGCGTTGAAGCGTCAGTTACTAGCTCTACAGGTATTGTTTGGGTTACCAAGAAAACGAGCAAACAGATGTAACCCTTCTCAATCTTTTGACTCCGTCCTTTCGATAATTTTATTTTAAAGGGTCCAGCGTAGTCTACACCACCCACCATAAATGGCTTTCCAGGGGTCAACCGTTCTTTGGGTAGATTACTCATCAATTGATGTTGAGTGACTCGATTGTAGCGACAGCATGTCAGACAATCTCTTATACATTTCTTAATTTGATTTTTCGCCTTCAAGATCCTATATTTCTGTTTAAGGGTGGCCAATACCAAATGCACACCGCCGTGTAGAGTTCTGGAATGCGCATCTCTGATTTGATCAATTTCTTTAGAATCTGTGGGTTCTAGAGATTTGAAGGTGATTGAACATGGAGAGGGTTCGTTTCTTCCAGTGTCTTCCTCTTCCAAGTCTATGCTGGATTCTTCTTTCTTCAGGCAAGGTATTTTTGAAGATATGGCTTTAGGGCTCTTTGTTTGAGCTCGTACTTCTACATCGCTTGAAGCCCCCACTTCAGAACCTTCCACATCAAGAGGCTTTGTAGGTTGAGAATCTTCAATTGCAGACTTTTCGTCAGAATGTTCCACTGCAATTTCTGGAACCTCTTGAGAACCTTGAGTTTTACTTTTTGAAGAATCAGGATCTGATGTTGAGGCATCGTCTGCAGGCTTAGAGGCATCGTCTGAAGGCTTAGAGGCATCGTCTGAAGGCTTAGAGGCATCGTCTGAAGGCTTAGAGGCATCGTCTGCAGGTTTTGAACAGTCATAAGATTCTGAAATCTTCTTTAGAGATCTCAAACTACTCAATATAATATTCCTATAATCTACCGGATTCGCAATCCTTTCCAGTTCAGCACTTTTACCAGACTTTTCTGGAGACTTGCCTCCTAAATTAAGATTTTCCTCTGGAGTAGGCACTTGTTTTTTTAAAGAACTGGTTGGAGTATATAATATTGGAGTAATTATAGTTTTAGAAACAGTTTCCTTCGATACAAGTTGCATTTTATTTTTTGGAAGATATTTGCCAATTAAACTTTATTCTATTGGTTCGCTATTTACATAGGTGATATAGATAGTACAACTTTGTTTAGAAAGCGTTTTACCTTCTTCTACCTTTGATTCATCATATTCAACTATTTATTTTCCCCCCGCACCATTATCAGGTTCTGTAGAATATTTAGGCTCCATTCCACTATCAGCAATAACATCTTCCTCTTTCGTAAGAGGCTCTGCACTTGCAGTTTCTATAACTGACCTTTTATCAACTTGAGCTTTTCACTTTCTTCAACTTCAACAGACTTTTTTCAACTTCAGCCTTTTCACTTTCATCTGCTTCAACAGATTGTTTCTCAACTTCGGCTTTTTCACCTTCTTCCGTGTCTACAACTGCATTTTTCTCAACTTCAGTCTTATGACTTTCTTCCGTTTCTACAACAGAAATTTTCTCAACTTGAGATTTTTCACTTTCTTCAACAACAGACCTTTTCTCAACTTGAGATTTTTCACTTTCTTCAACAACAGACTTTTTCTCAACTTGAGATTTTTCACTTTCTTTAACAACAGACTTTTTCTCAACTTGAGATTTTTCACTTTCATCTGCGTCCGACTTGGCATGTCTAAGGGGGACCTCTTCCACCTCCCAGAAGCGCCGCAATACGTTGTCCAGGTTTACTTCATAATTCACCCGAATGTTGTACACCCTGTGTGGGCCGACTTCTCCTTCACCTGGTAATTTTCCCGAGATAATCCAGCCCAATCGGGTCTTCTGCGCGCATAACTGGGTTTCCTCATCATACTCAACTTCGGGAAGTAATAAACTTCCATATACGTCTGCTCTCAGTATTACATCCACTCGGCCACTTGTCTCAAACTGAGGATCTGCCAATGGCAGGGTCTTTCAGCTGGACGGCACAGGGATGCGGAGATCCCGACTAGGTAGGATCCCAGTCATTCTTCCCACCACCAGCGCCCGAATCGGTATAGTCCATCCTGATTCCGTCAACGACGCCACCGAACAGGATACCATCTGTTTAACATGCTCTCCCCTGGTGTCGTTAATCCCGAAGATTTGTGCATTGACCTTGTGTACTAGGACAGTCAAGTGATGAAGAAGATCCCGATGGACAAAGGACGACTGAGACCCCTGATCCAGCAACGCCCGCACAGTGACTCCCACGCCCCGAGGGCCCACCAGGCGAACCCGAGCTGTCGCTAACTAGGCTGCTGGGATTGCGGTTCTCACATGCATCCCTGATAAGGCGATTTCTTGTTCACCAGGCGAGACCCGCGGCTCCTCAGTGTTTTGCCTTTCCCTTTGATCCCGATCTTCCATTGATACCCGCCTTGGTAGATGCAGAGTTGTATGATGGGGTCCCTTGCAGTGCGAGCACCGGATTTGGGTTCTGCAGGTTGCTATCACATGACCCACCCGCAAACAGCGAAAGCAGGCGTTAACCTTTCTCATTTCATCCATTCGTTTGGTCACTGTCATGGAACGCCAACCCGCGCAATCCTGGATCCAATGCTTTCCTTTACAACTGAGGCACAGGGAAGTCACTCTTCCCTGAGCCTCTTTTATCTGAGCGGCGTGAATCCTGGCTATATGTTGGCCATAGTTGCTCCTTTGGGATGATTCTCCAAACCCCTCTTTCATATATTCAAGCCTTTGCTCCCTTTTCACTTCTCTCCCTATGAACTCGAGAAGTCGTTCCAATCTTTGGTCGATGGTTATGGGGAGTTCAAGTTCGTCTCCACCATACCCTGCCAGTGCACTCCTTTGCCATATTCTCAACAAGTCTTCTGGCAGACTTGACTCCACAATAGGATACAAGAAACAGGCATTTGCTGGACAGTCACCCCTAATGACTCCAAGGATCTCAAATGTGACTCCAATTGGTCGTACATACTTTCCAGAGACAAGTTTTTACTTCTTACATTATTAATGACCAATTTCAACAGTTGGCGGACATAAACCTCGGTGAGGATGTTACTATCGCCGAAGCGGTCCTTCAATGCCTTAACCACCTTAGGATAGTTTTCGGGGATTAGCGGGTAACTTCTGACCAATTGATCCGCTCGGGTACCAGCCTTCATTGATTGTACAAGATAATGGAATTTTTCCACCTCCGACAACACTGCACTCTCGTGGATCATCTCAAACCGCGACCACCATCCCAACCACTCGAGACATGTGCCGTCATAAACCGGGAATGCCATCTTAGGCAGCTTGCACGACGACATACCCTCCTGGGCGCTCCTAGCAGGGTCCAGAGTGCCCCGGCCTTGTTGCCCATTCTCCTTGAATTGAAGATTTTCAGTCACCCTAAGTTCGGTTCGTACAAAATTCTCCTCATACTGGACCACCATATCCTGTTCCTTCTCCAGATCATGCGGAGATATTGCCTCATCCTCCAATATCAGGTTCATAACTTGTACATTTGCATCCCTAAGTTGGTTCTCAATAGTCTCCAACACTCGAAATTTTATCCCGATGGTCTCACGAGATGGAGATTCCTTCTCCAGTTCCGCATCAATTTCCCTTATACTCTTTGTTGCAGATGATCGCAACAGCGTTCGGAGTTTCTGATTATTTTTCATTTTGAAATCTTAACAATGTTTCACTTGGTTAAATAAATTTGCAAATTTCCTTTTTAACTATCAACCAAATTTGTTTATTTCTTCAGAAGCATGCAAATTTTCTGTCTTTAGAATTCTTTTTTTTTTCTTCCCTAATTTTCTTAGCTTCTTTGAAATCCTGCTCGATTAGGACCAATAATGTTTACCCTTGGCTGGAGGAGGTGTTCCACTTGAAAGTCACTAACCCGTTATACCTCACTCCGTCGTCTTTAGAGGACTGTATTCTTTGTTTTCTCTGAGGAAAGATCTGACTGCCGGCGACCTAAGGATGAGGGAGGCTCTGTTCTTTGGAGGACGCGGTACCTCGCACACGGGAGTAGTTACCAGTTAGTAGTGTCAGTCTCATCCTTGTGAGTTGGTAAAATTACTCCCGTGTGCGAGGTACCGCGTCCTCCAAAGAACATAGCCTCCCTCATCCTTATGTCGCCGGCAGTCGAATCTTCCCTCAGAGAAAACAAAGAATACAGTCCTCTAAAGACGGCGGAGTGAGGTATAACAGGTTAGTGACTTTCAAGTGGAACACCTCCTCCAGCCAAGGGTAAACAGGAATGGTATTTTAACCTTTGGGGATAGTTTATCTTGAATTGATTGCAATAGTTTAAATATATTAGTGAATTATTTCTGTCTCAGATATTGATATAACCTTTTTCTCAATTTATATTAACAATATTAATTTTCAATCACAGAAAAAATTTAATGTTTATTATTAGAATAATTATATTTCAAATATTTCATTTAATAAACACTTTTTTTACATTGGAAATTTAAGAACTTTGGATAAAGAGTGAGAACAATTATTATTATGGATTTATTGCTCTGTTCCGAGATATCAGTTTATGTGGGTAACATAATGGAAATCTCCTATCAGTGTCATTCCTCTCTCTAGATATCATACTCTGCCATATCTTTGATATGTTACTATCAACTTTATTTTACCATACAACAAAGAACAGCAGTCAGAAACCCGAAATTTTCAGGAGTGTTTCAACACAAAGTTCGTTAAAGTGGGTGTTGACACCTATGAAAGCCCAAAAGAGGTCGACTAGGCAAGGCCAAGAAGAGAAACGAGACGTTTGTGAACCAAAGAATGGTCATTAACTATTAAAATAACAACCTTTTTCAGAGGTACTTAGAGGCAACGCAACCAGTTGATAAAGTAATTATTGATGGCCTTATTATATCTTTATGTTCATTGGTTAGTAACTGTAATTCCTATAACTGTATTGATTGTTGACTTCAATATATACGTTTTCAGGTGGATCTTCCAGTTCATTAACACCTACAAGTATGTTTTATTGTTTTTATAATGAGATTGAAAATATGTGAGCACTAATAACCTGAATACATCGTCAATGAATATATTCCATATTCCTATTTGAAAAATACAAGCTATTTTATTGAATTAAAATATTCTATAATAAATTTCATTCACTTTTCTACCTTGTTGAAGAAATGATGTGTTATTTGATAATGTATATTCTTTCCAAAATTTATGAATATAATTTTCAAATATCAATGAAATTCTGTAATTTAATATAAAATTTCTGAATAATGTTGATTTCAAAGATATTTGATACGAGGGTGAGTAGAAAAGTGAGGTCACCTTTTTTTTTCTCATAGAAAAACACATTCAATCACAACTTTTTATACATCATTGGAAAGGTTGGACACATTGCTATTTTTCTACATAGTCGCCTTGATGCTCAATCACTTTTTTCATCCTGTCAACCAACTTTGTAATTTCGGTGTTGTACCACTCTCCCGCCGCCTCTTTGAGCCACTTGTCGACCCACCTGGCGGACACCTGTCTGTAGCCGAGGATCTCAGACACAATCTTGTGCACGGAGAAGTGGCTGCAATCTTCATTCAGGCCATCCTCGATCTCTTCAAGGGTTATCCGCCGGTTTACGGTTGATTCCGGCGAACTCGGCCGCCCAGATCGCTGTTCATCGTGGACGTTTATCCGCCCCTCGTTAAACTCCCGGCACCATTTCCGCACATTTTTGATGTCCATGCACTTCTCACCATACACTTCCACTAAGTGACGATGAATTTCGACCGGAGAATTATATTTCGCATTTAAAAAGCGTATAACTGAGCGCAACTCGCACTTGGCGGGAGAGCTAAGGGGAAGCTCCATCGCGAACAGCTGCCAGACAGCGACTGAGCGTCCCAAGATCACCGCAAAGGTTCTAGACGGTAGAGGGGGAACCAAGGAAGGCAGCGGTGTTGTCGGATTTCACCTAGAAACGCGCGTTCGGAAATTATCTCGTAGAAGACCTTAGTGTCCGCCAGGTGGGTCGACAAGTGGCTCAAAGAGGCGGCGGGAGAGTGGTACAACACCGGAATTACAAAGTTGGTTGACAGGATGAAAAAAGTGATTGAGCAACAAGGCGACTATGTAGAAAAATAGCAGAGTGTCCAACCTTTCCAATGATGTATAAAAAGTTGTGATTAAATGTGTTTTTCTATGAAAATAGAAATAGGCGACCTTACTTTTCTACTCACACACCCTCGTATTCGAAATTGATGTTTTTTAAGAAAATAATTCACATTTTTGTTGTGACCTCAGGTGAAACTCCTTGTTCTTCCACACACACATGTAATAATTTAAAAAATATTGTTTCCCAAATATTTCACACATTTCAACTCCACTAAGGATTCTAAATGAATAAATTACATCAAAACTATAGTTTTTTAAACAATTTTTATTTCCATCAATCGCCTATTCTTACAAGTACTCAAACGGCAGATTTTGAAGCCAAGTATCTCTCAAAATAATTTAAGTTTTTGAATATATTAACAGTATTCGAAATAAATTATAATTAACCAACAGATCCTTTCATTTATTAAAAATTAATTCATCACAATTAACCGCAATAGAGGCAGAAATTTGTTCTGTAAAATATCAAGTTCGATCATCAACCAGGTGGAAGGATAGGTTTAAATTTATGAATATCAACTTATTTTTCTAATTATTTGTTTAATTATCTTCTGGAATACCAGAATAGTCATAATTGCAATCATAGATTCTGAAAAATAATTCGATACACATATATTCAAACATATAGGTTTATTTGTGTGCAGTAGAATATATATCTTAAAAGGACTTGTAAAAGATTTATATACTTTTCTCAAAATCAAGAGATAAAAATTGAATCTATATGATAATATATATAAGAAATAGACAGGTCTTGATAATCTTAATTAGAAATATAAATTTCAATTAAAAAAATCGAATTTAATTAAAAATCCTAGTTGTTCTTTTCGTGTCCGATATAAATCAGTATATATGTCAATTCGAAGAGATCACTTAAAGATAGATCATCAAATTCAACAGAGAATATTCAAATACAGAATTTGGAATAGAAATTCATGAACAGAAAGGAAAATAACATCTCGGTATACCATTCATCCAATGTTCATAGAGTGTTTGAAAAGAACATGCTTTACACAAAGCTTAAATTTCTAAAACATGATATTGAACAGTAAATTTTTCTGATATTTTGTAAAAAAAATGACAACTCTTCTTATGAAACTCCTGATAATTTAGATTATGCAGCCTTGAAATATAAGGCGAATCGCATTATGAAATTGTTTTCCTTTTTTGAATATGGCATTAATTGAATAAAATATTGAAGGATTTTGACGCCCAATCATAATCTGAACACAAAATATGCATAATTTTATGAATGGAATAAATACTGATAAATCAATTTTTCATATGAGACAGGGCTGAATAAGATCTCTGAAGTGGAAGCATTAAAATTTGTACCTAAAATATTTACATTAAAAAAATTATTGTTACATCAAAACGTGCTAAATATGAAGGATAAGGTAACAATTGGACATAAGAAATCATAGATTGAGGCTAGTCAAAATATTACTGATATTGGCCGAAATATAGTGCCGTTTTTTTTTTGCAGTAAAAAATAAAAAATATGGAAGAAATATATATTTGAAATTGGGGAAATCAATATTTTAAAAAGGCAAATACTCTTCGAAGAAAGATGAATTAGACACTATTAATACCTAAAATAATAACTAGGTAAATGAGTGAATCACATCTTCCTACTGATATATCAACATCATTATTTTATTCTAAAGTTCATGTGTACTACAAATTATTAGATCGTTAGGTTTGTTCAAACACTTCTTCATATTATAATATTTTGTATCTTAATTCAAATATTTTTATATTATTTTATAAAATTCAAATCTTTTGAATATATCTGAAAATAGAAAATATTCCTTTTTTGAATCTAAAAAAGACATCTAAGAAACAATTAAAATTGGTTTTAAATTATTTTTGAATTATTGTTGATTCATTGGGAAATAAAAATTTGGAATCAAAACCTACTTCACCTGCGCACCTACCTCCGGATCCCTTCTCCGAAACCAGATCATGAAACTCAATGAACCTCGCAGCACACCACGAAACGCTATTTACTCCATAGAATGTTTGAACTGCCCAAAAATCTACGTAGGCGAAACCGGGAGACATGTCAATATTAGAATTCATGAACACAAAAGAAATATCGATAACTCAGACCATAGATCCTTAATAGTACAGCACATAAACGAAACTGGCCATTCCTTCAACATTACATCACCGAAAATTCACTATTCCAATATTGCCAACAAACACCAAAGACTAATCATTGAATCCATCCTGTCAAGCAAATTCCAGAGCCTCAATAGAAAAATCGATTTACCTGAAATTTACAATGTAATATTCCCTGCAGCCACCAAACCCCCCTCTGTATCATAAACTCTGCGATTCAATGAATAATCCTTTATTTCCGATTTTTCAAGGGGCTAAACGGCCATCTTTTTCAAAGATCTCATCCCCTCTCGCGGCAAGCCTCGCATTACACTTGGGACACGGGCGTCTCACAAATGTAAATATAAATTAGATCCGAAAACTGTAGTAGCTATTATAATTTTTCCTGTCGAAGGGTGGTTATGCCCGAAAGCTAGAAATAAATGTATATGAAAGATACTTATCCCCCAAGCTTATTGATTTGCACAAATATGAATGTATATATATATATATATATATAATTGATGGAAGAATGCATTTTGAGAATTACTGCTGAAAGAAATAATTTGAAGGCCTTAAATTAATAATGGGTATCAGATTTAGAATTCATTTTGAACACAATTTGTATATTACCAAATATTTATATGATATTGAACACAATATATATATATACTAGACGAATGACCCGGGCAACGCCCGGGTTTACCCGATTAAATGTTTTATTCAAACACTATTCGTTACAATTATAAATTGGCGCCGTGGATGTCACTCTTGTGAAACGTCCCGCTCCAAACTTTACAGTCAGATTAGTTACGATATAAATCTTCAAATCGAGCGAGCGTCTATAAATATTTCGATTTAGATCAAGTATTCTAATTATTAAGCGAACTATTATTAATAAAATTTTGAGAAGATTTCGATTTTAAACGTATTTATAACCTTGATAGAGGGCGCTGTTCGTGAGCTAAGTAGAATAATTTGAATATATAGTTTTAATATTTAATTCATATATAATTTAAAATAGCCTATCGTTTTCCTCGTATTTTTTTACCTATGTATGGAAATTTTGGTTTGAATTAGTGAACTACTGCGAATTTGTATACCGGACATACAAACCAACAAACAAACAAACAAACATACAAACATTCATTTTTATATATATAGAAGATATAATATAAATGAGTTTTAAAAATTGTTTTAAAAAAATGCATCGGCCGGGTATCGAACCCGGGCCGCCCGCGTGGCAGGCGAGCATTCTACCACTGAGCCACCGATGCGTATACAAAATGGCCATATTTGGGTATTCATTCCATTCCGGATTACTCCGCGTAAAAAAAAAGTTCTTCAAATGAAAAAAAGAAATAGCCAAAAATACTAAGCAAATTGTATCCAAAAATTTTCCTCAGGTTTATAAAAAGCGACATGCAAAATTTGGTACCAATTGGTTCAGTAGTTTTTGAGTTAGTCGCGAAACAGACAGACAGACAGAAATTGACTTTTATATATAGAGAGATTAGTGTTTAGGTATTTGATTTAATTCATATAGTTGATATAATAGTATATATTTATATTATATTTTTTATAAATTAGTTTTAAAAATTGTAAAAAAAAAATGCATCGGCCGGGAATCGAACCCGGGCCGCCCGCGTGGCAGGCGAGCATTCTACCACTAAGCCACCGATGCTTTAAAAAAAATGGCCATATTTAGGTATTCATTCCATTCCGGATTAGTCCGCGTAAAAAAAATGGTTCTTCAAATTAAAAAAAGAAATAGCCAAAAATAATAAGCAAAATGTAGCCAAATATTTTCCTCAGGTTTATAAAAAGCGACATGCAAAATTTGGAACTAATTGGTTCAGTAGTTTTTGAGTTTATCGCGAAACAGACAGACAGACAGGAATTGACTTTTATATATATAGAGATATATATATATTGGATTTTATATATATATAGTAAGAAATTATATAATTTTATAATATGAAAATACATTTGTTTAATTCAATTTTTCTTATTTTCAAAAAAATTCATTTGAATGAATAAGTGATTGATTCATATTTTTAATAGGATCTACTCCTACTCCAGTTTTCTTAAGTTCCACAGGTGAGTATACCTTGTAAATATTTATTTCAGATAGATTAATTTTTACATTGCAGTAAGGGCAGTAGTTATTGTTTATTTTTTTAATAATCATATGCGTCTATTTATAGTTTCGAATTTGATAACAGATGGCGCGCTAATACATATAATAAATTATCTTGATTTTAATATATATTAAATAATTATTTGGAATTGAGAGTATGAGTTTTTAATTTAAAGGGCAATTCCGCTGTGATATTTTGCTCTAACTTCTCTAATTTATAAACTCTACTCAAACCTTGTAATTATTAAATTGTTTGTGTAATATAGTATCTAAGTAAGTGTTGTTTCTTAACGCAAGCATCCCTTGTGGGGATATCGCGTCTGATTTGATAATAAATAAATTAACTATAAGATATAAAGGATTTTAAAAAATATTTCAGAAGTTTAAAATGGTGAATTTAAATTTTTCAACAAGCCAATTAACTCGGCTAAAGTACAAACAATAGATTTCTATTAGAATAATAAAAAATAAATATTTTGTAATACAATTATAATATACCTTTTTAATTTTTTAAATTTCAAATAAATTTATATATATATCTTATATAAAGAAAGAGATGATTTTCTGCTTGTATTTAATTATCTTGAGGATTATACTATGTTAGTTATTTTCTGGTTCTTTTTTAGGACTAAATGGCATTGGTGATGCAGTCGTGACTAAAATCTTGAAAGTTTAATAACAAAATTGTTTTATTTGAGCTAAAGTAAAATATATAAGAATATAATTTGATTAAAGTACTGCCTGGCTTAAGGCGTAAGAATAAAAAAATAAAAAGCTTATTTACATAATATACAAATGTTTTGAGCCGACCATTGGGATAGAACAACAATGAGTTTATATTGTGGAAGCGTGACCTCTGGCGTTCGATTCAGCAGAGTATTTGTATCTATGAAATATATAATTTTTTAAATAAAATAATATTTTAATAAAACAATTTTAAATAAAATAATATTTTAATAAAACAATTTTAAATAAAATAATATTTTAATAAAACAATTTTAAATAAAATAATATTTTAATAAAACAATTTTTAAAAAAATATTTTTATTTAACATATATAGGTATACTTTCAATAATAAACTTATTTCGAAACATATTTATATCACAGGTGAACCTTCATCCACTTGTTCAGGTAAGATTTCTAGAACATTTATATATTTTCAAAATATATAATGGTCAACAAAGCCTCTCTTAAACCATTGCATATATTGATTCAAAATAATAATTGGAAACTGTTTTTTCTTGGATTTATTGTTTTATTTATTGATCCAAAGAGATAAATAATTTTTATTTTTCTAAATAACACGTATTTCTTAATAACAACTTTTCTTCGAATAAGTTATAGGGCAATTCGAATTATTTTATAAAAATCAGTATATATGTCAATTAAAAGAGTTAACTAAAAGATAGATTATCAAAATTAACAAAGTATCTTCAAATACTGAATTTGGAAATAGAAATTCATTAATAGAAATATATATAACATCACTTTCGTCAACCCATACAATGTTTATAGAGTGTTCTAAAAGAAATATGCTATACACAAAGCTCAATATTCTGAAAACATGATATTGAAAAGTATTTTTTTATTGATTTTTTGGAGAAAATCGAGAAAGTTTCCTATGAATCTTTTGATAATCCGAAATGTTATGCAGCCATGAAATATAAGGCGAATCGCGATATAAAAAGTTTTCCTTTTTATATATGGCATAAATTGATTGAAATATTGAGCGCTTTTAACGCCTAATCTTGCATCTGAACACAAGATCGACGTGGATGACGGAATGGCACAGGGTCGTGTTCTCAGATGAGTCGCGTTTCTGCTTGTCCAGTGATAGACGCCGTGTGCGCGTGTGGCGTCGACGTGGAGAAAGGTCCAATCCGGCAGCAATTGTGGAACGCCCCACCGTGCGACAACGTGGAATCATGGTTTGGGGCGCAATCTCGTATGATTCCAGGTCACCTTTACTTCGTATTCAGGGCACTATGACGGCCCAACGATACGTTGATGATGTGCTGCGACCGGTGACACTCCCCTACCTTCAGGGGGTACCCAATGCCCTTTATCAGCAGGATAACGCCCGACCGCACACTGCTCGCTTTAGCCAACAAGCTCTGCAAGATGTACAGATGCTTTCCTGGCCACCGTACTCTCCTGATCTCTCACCAATCGAGCACGTCTGGGACATCATTGGACGCCGTTTGCATGCCTTGCCACAGCCGCGTTCAGAAGACGAACTGTGGCAAATGGTTGAGAGGGAATGGAGAGCCCTCCCTCAGGCGCCATCCGTACTCTGATTGACTCTCTACCTAGACGTGTTGCTGCGTGCATCGCCGTCCGCGGTGGTCCTACTTGCTACTAAGCCGACGCCGTTCTCGCTCCGTATTATGACTATCATTTTGAAATAAAGATCACTTATTGTTCGTCCCTGTCTCTCTCTGTCTGCCGAGTTTCATCACTTTCTGGCCACTATTTCTTGGTGTTCCATTTTCAATGTCACGCAGTGTATATCTTAAAAATAAAAGGTCACATATTTGAAACTAAAGGACAATGGAAGATAGCCAAATTGGTGTTAAATCCTTTTTGATTCAGTGTTAAGTCATTGGTCATATATATTTATAATGCATCCATCCATCAATTATATATATATATATATATATATATATTTAAAAATGCCTATTTTGG
The DNA here is from genome assembly GCA_030710605.1 of Cordylochernes scorpioides. Lineage (NCBI taxonomy): Eukaryota > Metazoa > Arthropoda > Arachnida > Pseudoscorpiones > Chernetidae > Cordylochernes > Cordylochernes scorpioides. The sequence goes on along the minus strand of CP092871.1, from coordinate 6,079,015 downwards.
ATCATAAAGTTTTTATTTCCGATATTTCGTGTGGCAACTCGCCAAACTTCTTCGGGGAACAAGATCTTGTGCATTTTTAAATATTGTAATATATGGATTGCTCTATTTTCAAACATATATATATATAGGAAAGGGACACCTCTCCCGTCAAAATAAACATCTAAAATACGACGCCATCTATTGACCGTCACCGCGAACTAGCGGCCTCGGGTCGATGACAAACCAACAACAGCAGCCTTGTCAAACTTAAAAGCGTCCACCTAGAGAGCATGGTTGTGCGCTAATGGTCCTCGTCAGCCTAGGGCGGTCTTTATTGGAATATTGGCAATCTGCCAAAGCGGTGTTCAGCTGGCGAAGAGGCTGGGCCAAATTTCCAAATATATATAAATATTTTTACAACAAATAACAAATTTTGAAACATGTTTATTCACAGGTGAATCTTCAACCACTTGCTCAGGTAAGATTTAAAAACATTAGAATATTTTAAAATATTGTAGCGAGGTATTTATCATTTTACACTAGTAAACACAGATTATCATTTTTATATTTTTATATTTTACTACTCTATTAACTTCCCTCATTCCTTATCTTTTGTTTATCCTTCGTATTTTATTCTTGCCTTAAATAAATTGCTCTCTTATCATAAAGTTTATTATCACTAATTTTTAATAGAAATTCATTTTTTCTCTATATTATTTGTAATTATTTATTATAAAAAAAATTCAATTCAATGATTTTGAGAGATTTATTAATTGGCTAAAATTAATGAAAAATTGAATGTAACCCTATCCCCATGATTTCAGATGAATGTTCTAGTTCACCCAAATAATAGAAATAATAGAAAAAGGGCGATGATTGTTTTCTATTATTTATGAAAAGATCCTTTTTCTGAAATGTAGTGATTATAGACGAGAAATTCAGCAATCCTTCTGAAACATATCCATCGCGAACAATTGGTTGCTTGAAGCCAAGAACCATTTATCTTGACTCTCACCAAGATTTCTTAGCTAAGACTGTGATTATATAAGTATAATAGAATTTCGAGAGTGTCCTCTATTTCATGCTTGTCTCAAATGGATGATTTATAGACGCATCTCTGTACTGTGAGATTTGAAACTAGATCATATCAATTTGAAATAAATTATACAATATTGTTTAGTGTACACGCTTTTTGAATCAGGGAAGATAATGCCAGGCCACATTCCACAAGGAAGACGCGGTAGTAAATTACACTCCTTCATGGTGTTAAAGTATTGCCACACCTTGCGTACACCCCGATTACATTATTTTCTGTTCGATGAAGTATTTATTTCAGGGTATTTTCTTAGAAAGTATAATGGAGGTTGGTTCTGCCTGTCGTGATTTCTCAGCCACTTACCCCGAGTCATGTCTCCTTGTACAAAATGCGATGGCTTGCAATCAATTGTAAAACCATCATAGATAAAAATGGCCTGTATATGAAGATTTATTTTATTCAATATCTTAAAAGGTAAATAGTAATATGTTTTTTTCAATATTTTATATTCATATTTTTACATGGAGTAGTAAACTTATTTTTATTTTTGAATTTCTGATATTTAATAGTTATATTTAATTATATATATAATATATATAAATAAAAATTATTTTAAATATAAATAATTTTTTACTGATTTTAGAAGAAATTTATAGCACACCCACATACACAAGTAAGACTTTCTGCCTTATGTCTCATTAATATTGCTCGCCTTTTTTGTATATTAAATAGATACAGAATTAGAATTATTTACACACTGATATTTTAAAACATAAGCGGAATGACCCAACCTCGCCAGGGTTTTACATGCGTTTTTGTTTGCTCAACATTTATTGTTTTCACAAATTATATTATTATTGTTATTAAAAATCATATTAATATAATATGTGGTGAATAACTGACAGAATAATTATAATGAGAATTTTAGAAACTGTGAAAAACATGTTTTTCTATATTTATATATACTACTACCTATGTAGACATATTATAAAAATTTCTGAATAGATTCATTTAAACATCAGAAAATTTATATTTATTATTCCATTTATTTGTGCAATGGGATATTTACCTACAAAAAATAGGAATTTCTAGTTGGAGAAAAAATTTTAGAACTAATATAGATGTTTCTAAAATGTTTGAGAAAAACATGTTTCATTCTGTGTGTGGTATATATAGATAGTAAATCAATCAATCTTGTCCGTAAGTCCGTTCGAGTTAGCAAATAATTTCCGTGGCTTATCTCGCCAAACTCTTTCAATTGGAGAAAATAATTATAATTTTCATTAATTTTTAAGAAAAAATATGTATGTCATAATTTGTACATAGCTAGATGCCAACCCAATCCAATATGTATGAAAATGTATGCTTTGAATTTCAATAAAGAACAAGGCTTAACAAAATTGGAGAGAAAGAAGGCCTAGGAGAGATGATCATTACCAGGTTTTATTATCCCGGAACTCGTAAAAGTTCGAGTTCAAGAACCTGGCACTTCCTGGACAGGTCAGAACACGTCCAAATACAAAGAGTTAAAACGAAACAATCAGAGAACAGCTATTTTAGCTTCGAGCCTATAGCGAACTTCCACGTCACGCAGGTCAACCAATGAGAAGGAAGAAGAGTTTTCGTTTTAAATCGAGAACATAGAATTGTCAGTAGTTAGCTGGATCCCACCGAGTTCGGACCTACAGTAGTTTGCGCTTGGACAGCACCTAGAGTTGAGAGCTGGATCCCACCGAGTTAGCACCTAGCCCTTTGGAGTCATTCTTACCGCCTCAATCCATCAGATAAGTTCAATATTCCATAATGTAATTGAATAGCCAATAGCCAAACCGTTCCACCTTCTCAAGCCCTTCTCTCCTCCGATTAGTTGCCAATTTCAATACCAATCAAGTGTATTCTGGTTTATTCCCCTGTATGCTCCACTTTCCTCTTAAACGACTGCGCCATCATCAATCAAGCCCATTCTCAACCAATAGCAAGAAACTACGCAACGATATTGCGATAGATAGTCGACAGGATATTACTATGGAAAGTAGCCAAAATGCGACTGAAATCAAAGGTGACGAAGACAAATCGACGAACGGGAAAGACAAGAAGCTGGCGGAGAGAGAAGCGACAAGACGCACTCTGGCTGCCATTATATGGCAGTTGACGGTTGCCCTCCAAGGAGTGAGGTCCACCCAACTAAAAACGGCGTACCGGAGCTCCACCCCCAGGGGAGATGACGCCCACGCACCCGCCCCAGGCAAGATGGACGGGTTTACCGCCGGCACGTGTCACAGCGACCTGACGACGCCCACCGAGGAGTCACCACCCGCCATGCCGTATCCATACACCGGTACCGGGAAAAACGCAAGTAAATGAACTGTACCACCCCAACAAACTCGACATTCAAACAAAAGGACAGTGCAAATGGTCCGAAAGCAATCCACGCGACCAAGGGCAGTGCAAACGGCCAGAATTCATCGTCCGATTTCGCGGACAGTGCGAAATAAATCGTTAACTAACTGACAAATATGTTAATAATTTCTATTATAATAACTAACTTCCTATTAATAATTACTGTAAATAAGCTCCCAAACTTGTGTATGCATGCAAATATCCAAGACGGATATCGCGTGCTTTGTAAATGATAATAAAAAAAAAAAAAAAGTTGATTTTTCTAAGAACATGATATTGAACAGTACATTTTTCTAATTTTGTGTAAAAAATAGACAACTCTTCATATCAAACTTCTGATCATTCAGAAAATTATGCAGCCTTGAAATATAAGGCGAATCGCAATATGAAATATTTTCCTTTTTGAATATGGCATAAATTGAATAAAATATTGAGCATGTTTGACGCCCACTCTATCATCTGAAAAACAAGACAAGCATAATTTGATACTTGGGATAAATACTGATAAATCATTTTTCATACGAGACAGAACTGAATATGATGTCTGAGGAGGAAGCATTAAAATATTTGCCTAAAATTTTTACATTACAAAAAAACTATTGTTACATATAAAATGCAAAAATAATGAAAGGTAAGGTACCAATTAGACATAAGAAGTCATAGATTGAGACGAATAAAACTTTTATTGTTATTAGATTAAAGAAGAAAAGATAGTGAAAAGGAATATTTTGCGAATTGGGGAAACCAATATTTTGATATAGATATATACTTTTTGATGAGAGATAAATTTACACTATCAATACCTAAAGGAAGGTCTAGGTAAATGAATAAAATCACATTTACCCACTGATATATTGTTACATCATGATTAATGGCGTATTTATTATATTATTTTTAATATATTTGAAATTTAAATTATATATTTATTTATTTTTATATTCTATGATATTTATTTAAAACAGATTATTTTTAGATTATCATCATTTGTATTTAGGTACACTGTGACTTCACTGCTCTCTTTGATGTGAGAAAATAAATAAATTATTCTGGTGGCTACATAAAGTAGACTTATCTCATTATTCCCTTTTATAAATTTGTAGGATGGTTGAAACACGCTCTGGTAAGATGCAAGACCCAGCACAGGAGAGAATCAAGGCTGAAGAGTCTGCCAAGACGCAACCTGGTGCAACAATTGGTAGAGATGCTAGTTCCGACCCAGTTGTCCTGAATCCCAACATCGACATCCCCAAGTATGACGGAACGGAAGACCCTCGCCCATGGATTGAATCTCTTGAAGAAATTGGCTTCCTGTACCATTGGGCAGACTACATTATCTCCCGTTATGCTGCCATGAATATGATTGGTAGCGCCAAAACCTGGCTGAACCTACACAAAGTAAGTTTCACCAGCTGGGAAAATTTCAAGAGCCGCCTAATTGAGGATTTTGCCTCAGACGCCAACAAAGAAGAAATGAGGATGAGATTAAACAGGATACAACAGTGGAATGAACCTGCAATCAGGTTCGCAGAGGATATCCTTGTACTGTGCAACAAGGTCGACCCCCAAATGGAAGAAGAGACTAAAATAAACTGGGTTATTGGAGGGTTAAAGAAAGAATACTCTTTTGCCCTTCACCTAAACCCTCCTAAAAATACCAATGAACTTCTAGAAATTTGTAAAAAGCTGGATTTGTTCGAAAAGAATTACCAAGAACGTGCAGAAAAATCAAAAGCTCTTTATAATGGACCACGCTCTCCTCGTCCCCATCATCAAGAGCAATGGAAGAATGCTACGTCGTTCAGAAGACCATATCAGAACACCTCCAAGCCCCAGGCCCCCGCTCCGAGGTACTACCAGAACACCTCCAAGCCCCAGGCCCCCACTCCGAGGTATTACCAGAACAAGCCTCTGCCCCAGGTATCTGCCCCTAGACGACCTTACACTCCCAATCCTGAGCCAAAACCGGTCTACCCAAGTAAAACATACAATAAGAATCCAAATTCAAATAGGAATAGGACAGAAGACGGGAGACCAATATGTTTCAAGTGTAACAAGCCAGGACACGTAGCGCGGTATTGCAGAGTCAGGTTTGTAAGAATTGTGGAAGAGGACCCCATAGTTACACAAGACAAGGTCGAAGAAGAAATCCGAATGGAAAATGGAACTCAGAAGTCGAGACCTCTGCTCTACTCTGACGTAAGTAATAGCCCGTACTCGAGTATCCCTACAAGGAATAGATATGCTGCATTAGAAGATTTAAACTAAACATCGCGCCTGAGTCCGTCAATCAAAGCAAGTCGACCATAAATGGAATTAAAAAGTTAGACCCCAAATATAAAATGAACATTAACGTGGATAGAATCGGTATCTGCGAAGCTTTGATTGATACAGGCGCCGATCTTTCAGTGGTCGACCTTAGTACAGCTCTTAACACAGGTCTTGAAATAATAAATCCTGATAAAATGTGCTCCGGACCCGATGGCAAAGAATTAGATATCGTAGGAATATTATTTTAAATATAAAATTTGATGACAAAACAATTACACATCAATTTGTGATAATGAGAACACATTTGCGAATATTTATACTTGGACGTGATTTTCTTAAGAAAATGAACGCAAAAATTGATTGCCAGCGTGAAATAATCAAATATGACTTGACAGAAAATCGTGACGTAATCAAATATCAACAGAAGAAAATAAAAAGTGCAAAGGATGCCATTATACCAGAACTTTCTATTAAATTGATTAATGCATTTGTAGAAGCAGAGGATGGCGAATACATCATCGAGGAGAACCATAAAATGTTTCAAACAAATGGACTTCGACTAGCGAGAAGCTTAATAAATGTTGTGAATAAGGAAACATATATCTGGATAACAAACCCTTACCCTCGACCATTAAAAATATTAAAAAACCAAACATTGTGCTTTGGAAGCCAGCCAGCCGAAGTGAATCTTATGGAAGAAAGTGAACAAAAAGAGCATGAAGAACCCCAATTTCAGATAAACGAAAATTTAGCATATACGGAAAAGGAGCAATTGAAACAAGTTTTGGAAAGGTACGAGGATTTGTTTTCGTCGGGATTAGGAAGATCCAACTTAGCGAAACATCGGATCGATACAGAAGGCGCGAAACCGATCAAACACAAGCCGTATAGGGTGAGCGCGAAAGAGCGAGAAATCATAAAAGAACAAATTGATGAAATGCTCAGAGACGGCATAATTAGACCATCCTCGAGTCCATGGTCCTTCCCTGTAATCTTGGTCAAGAAGCGAGATGGTAAGTACAGATTTTGCGTTGACTACAGAAAATTGAATGATGTAACAGTGAAGGATGTTTACCCAATTCCCAGAATTGATGAAGTATTGGATACACTTCAAGGATCCAAATACTTTTCAGCAATTGACCTTAAATCAGGATATTGGCAAGTAGAGGTTGAGGAGAAAGATAAAGAAAAGACAGCCTTCACTACAGCACATGGCCTATATGAGTTCAACGTAATGCCCTTTGGTTTATGCAATGCCCCTGCTACATTTGAGAGGAACATGGAAAATATGCTTGGTAATCTTAGATGGCAAATTTGCTTATGTTATCTAGATGACGTAATCATTTATAGCTCGGATTTTTCAACACATCTCAAAAGAATAGAAGCTGTTTTAAAATGTTTTCGCGAGGCTAATTTAAAATTGAACAACAAAAAATGCCAATTTGCTTTCGAAGAACTGGAGATTCTTGGCCATATAACTAATCAACATGGTATAAAACCAGCGGAGCATAATATCAAGGCTATTAGAGATTTTCCTCGGCCCAAAAAGATAAAAGAAGTTCAATCATTTTTAGGAATGTGCTCATATTATAGAAAATTTATCAAAGGTTTTTCAAAAATTGCCGATCCATTAACCAGTCTTATAAAAAAGAATGTACCTTTTACCTGGACAGAAAATCAAGAGAAAGCATTTCAAACCCTTAAAGTAGCATTGATAAATCCTCCAATCTTAGGGCACTTTGACCCGAATGCAATTACTTACATTCATACTGACGCATCTAACATCGGCCTGGGTGCAACATTAGTCCAAAAGTTCGGCGATAAAGAAAAAGTTATCTCATATTTAAGTCGAACACTGAGCAAACCTGAGCAAAATTATTCGACTACCGAAAAAGAATGTCTAGCTGTTGTGTGGTCAATGTCCAAGTTACGACCCTACCTATATGGAAGGCACTTCAAAATCGTAACTGATCATCACGCACTATGCTGGCTTAAGAATTTGAAAGATCCGACCGGCCGATTAGCACGATGGGCACTGAAGATTCAGGAATATAATTTCGAAATCATACATAAATCGGGTAAAAAACATCTGGACGCTGATGGTCTATCTAGAGGACCCTTACCTGAAAACGAATGGGACGAAGATTATGAAAGACTATTTCTGAATCAAATAATAGACGAAAAGGATGATTTTATTGAGAATATTAAGGAGAACCTTAGTGGAAACAAGCGTTCAATTACACAGAACTTCAAAGAAGAAAATGGGTGTCTCTACAAGAAAAATCCAAATCCTGAAGGTAGGGCATGGTTGCTGGTAGTGCCAAAGAAGAGAAGGAAGGAAGTCATGAGTGAATACCACAACCATATGCTGAATGGCCATCTGGGCGTCGCCAGAACCACTTACCGATTGAAGAATAAATACTATTGGCCTTCCATGTTGAAAGATGTTTCAGAATTTGTAAATACGTGCCATCTTTGCCAAAGTCGGAAAGGTTCAAATCACTTGCCTTCTGGACTTCTACAACCTATTCCCCCAGCTAACTACCCTTTTGAAAGAATCGGAATTGACTTTGTTGGCCCCTTGCCATCAACGAAAAGAAGAAGGAAGTGGATAATTGTGTTGACTGATTATTATACCAAGTATGCTGAAACAAAGGCAGTATCAGAAGCAACCGTGAAAGAAGTCTCTACATATTTAATCGAACATATTATTTTACGTCACGGGGCCCCAAGATTTCTTATTAGCGATAGAGGTTCACAATTCACTAGCAATTTGATGAAGGAGGTAATGAAAATGTGCAAAGTGAAACACTGCTTCACAACGAGCTACCACCCCCAGACTAACGGACTAACGGAACGGCTAAATAGAACTTTAATCAATATGATCAGCATGTATGTGAACACAGACCAAAAGAACTGGGATGAAATCCTCCCTTTTATCACCCACGCGTATAATACCACGATTCAAGAAACCACAGGCTACTCTCCATTTTTCCTGTTGTTTGGAAGGGAACCCATGTCCCTCTTAGACGACGAGAATATCCCAACGGACAGTAACATGGACGATTACGACGAATATATAGAAAACTACTTAGATAAAATAGCAAGGAGACGAGACAGGTAGTCATTAACAACACAGAGAAGACTCAGGAAAGAATGAAAAGAAACTATGACAAAAAACACAATGAGAAAATCTATGAACCAGGACATTTAGTGGCAGTTTGGACACCAGTCAGGAAAATCGGAAAATGCGAAAAACTATTGAGAAAATATTTTGGCCCATATCGAATATTAAAGAAGCTGTCTAACGTAAATTACTTAATTGAGCCGAAAGATAATCCTGGCCAAGACCCATTGATTGTCCATGTCTCAAGACTCAAACCCTATTTTGAGAGAATTGATGAGGTAACTCACGAGGACGTGACGACCTCTGGAGAGGGGGAAGTGTTACATCATGATTAATGGCGTATTTATTATATTATTTTTAATATATTTGAAATTTAAATTATATATTTATTTATTTTTATATTCTATGATATTTATAAATGCGCACCAGAATCGGAATTCATATTGGACATAATTTGTATATTACATAATATTTATATAATATCAATCACCCTTTGAATATATATATAAATGTTAAATACTTATGGAATAATATGAAATAACATTTGTTTTATCAAATATTTCTTATATTAAAAAAAGCATTCATTGAGATGAATAAGAGAATGACTCATATTTTCAATAGGATCCACTCCTACTCCAGTTTTCTTAAGTTCCACTGGTAAGTATACCTGATAAATCTTTTTCAGAGAGGTAAATTATTTTAATATATTGGTATATTATAAAATTATTTGGAATTGAAAGTAAGAGTCTTATTTGTAAAACGGCAATTTCTCTGTGATATATGGCTCTATTTTCTCTAATATATAAGCCCATAAGATTAAAATTTAAAAGATGTTATGAAAAATATAAGAAAGTTAAAATGTTGATTAAACGTTTTTGAAAATACCAATGAACATCGCAAAAGGCCACACAATAGAATTATTTTAAAATAATAGAAAAAAATAAAATTTTGCAATACAATTATAATATACCTTTTTTGATTTTTAAATTTCAAATAAATATATTTATATATTTTTTCAACAATAAACAAATTTTGAAACATTTTTTTATCACAGGCGAACCCTCATCCACTTGCTCAGGTAAGATTTAAAAAAAAATTATATTTTCAAAACGTCAATTTTTTCAAATTGTCAACGAAAGCCTCTCTCTGAAAACCTTGAAATCATTCAATGAAATGGTAGCAAACTGTTTTCTCTTGGAATCATTGTTGTGACTATTGATTCGATGATATATAACTCATTTCAAATTGTCTAAATAACACCTTTTTATTAGTAACCACTTTTTAACCGAATTTTTTAAAATTTATTTTGATTTCTATATTTTGAATATAAATATATAAAATTCTATCAAGGCATAGAAATAGGAAATTTCATAAGACAAAGGACATTAATATACTATTGTAATCAAGTTTATAAATCCATTGAATATGAAATTATATCTTGAATTGAATGTATTTTATTGTAATCATTCATGATGCATCGTTTATGAAATCAAATTTTAATATCAATTCCATATATTCCAAAAGAAAGAGTTTTTGTAAAGTGAGTTTATATTTTTTACCCAAATATTGTATAGTTATTTCAACATAAAGAAGTTTATTACAGATATTTTCTTTGCTCGTATTTTGATATGTAAATCGATATATGTAGAAAAATAAATTATGATATAGATAGATAGATTTACTCAATCCAATTATTGTATTACACCTTCACCATCAGTTTATAGAAATTCCGGTAAGTGTGAAAAACGAGGATGTCATTTGGAAATTTCAAATATGCACCAAACTTTTTTTTTGACACTCTTCATATAATCTTAGAATCCTAAAATAGAAACTTTCCAACTTGAACTTTTAACACGAATTTGTATGAAAATCGCGAGCGGATTTTATGAAAAAGAATTTATTTATATCAAATCCATTTAATGGTATTAGAATACCATCATAATTCCTTTATGTGTCAATATTTTTGACTAATTACATGTACCTCATGTCAGAAGGGATTTCCTTTATGTTTGAAAGATAAAATACAAGATTTTGAATACATTGCCCTATTTAATATAGCAAAAAAGTTCCTTATAACCCGTAATATTCTAACCTCACTGGATCACAATTGATGATGATAATTCAGGTAATTTCTAAAAAGGCTATTTATTAAATATTCATATTAAAATTATTAAGATGTTCCATAAACTTTACTCTTTTTCATAAATCAATTTTATAGTCTATTCTTTATAATAATATCATTATATTTATTGTTTATAGTAAATGTAATTAGTTAACTTACGCATACTTTATAAATTTTGTAAAAGCCTCTTAATTTGCCCTGAATGGTATTTTTATTCAATCGAGATATTGTTAATTTTATGCATTTATAAATGATCAACTTTAAGAACATTAAGCTCCTTACCTTTACTCTATACGTTTTTTTTTTTCATTTAAAGGTTTTTATATTATTTTTAAAACATAAATATAAAGCCTTTATTACAAATATCGTGCGTGCTATTGAGTGATGACTCATCTATAAATCGCATATATTGAATATATAACATCCCCTTTCTAAACAATTATAGAATTGATTCTCCCCAAAAAATATCACAATTAATATTCATAAATAAAACTTGATTCCATAAATTATATATATTACTTAAACAAATATTATAATATTTTCCCTCATTTTATCAGTAGATATATTCATTAGATAAAGTAGCTAGAATTATGAAAATCAAGTCTAATAAATTGCTAAATAAATGACATACAAGTCGTACTTGTAGTAGATAAAAATTAAGAACCATAGCATATTGAATATTTTGTAAACTAATATGAATTTTGCATTTTTCAATATTCCAATTTTATTTACTTTTTTATAGATAAAAAACTCAAAAAATATTACAAAATTCATAATTTTTCAATATTATTTAATATTTTCTTATTAAAAATTTTAAACCAATTATTTTAAAAGTTTTTTTTATATTTATAAATGGTATAAATAAAGATTAAATAAACGTGGCCCTATTCACAAGATTTCATATAAATATTCTAGTTCAACCCTATACATAAAAAATAATTTTCGCTTTATATCCTCAATATCCTCATTACTCTGAGTCAATATATTTGAATATTAATAGAAAAATGGTTATGATTGTTTTCTATTATTTATGGAACGATCATTTTTCTGAAATGTGGTGATAATGGACGAGAAATTGGGGAATACTTCTAAACTCTAACCATAACGAACAATTGATTACTCTAGGCCAAGAACCATCATTGTGACGACCAATCTTGCATCTGAACACAAGTAACGAATAATTTGATACATGGGACAACGACAAACACACGATAAGCAATGTCGCAATATTAATTAGTAGAGCAGAAGGCTCATGTTATCATATAAAATTGGAACAAACGCTTCAGATCTGATGATAACAGTCTTACAGATCAGATCTGTAAACAGCGATGTTGGAAGCTAAAGATATCAGAATCCTGTTAGCAAGCGAGCCAGCAGCGAATAATAAAAAATCGTAAGCCAAAGGACCATCATGACCACTTTGTTTGTTTGGATTACATTCAAAACACTCTGTTAGGATTTTTATAAGCTGACTCCAGATCAGACCCAGCACGATAAACACATTTTCTGCAAGCTTTTCGAAAACCCATGGAACGATTCTTTTATAAACTGTCGTTTATTTATTAGGGCGTCCTTCTGAATGATGACCTCACAAACGATTTGTTGCAAGAGACCAATAATCGTTATTGTTCGCCCGCCAAGATTGTTTTTCAAAGAAAGTAATGGTATCAGTGTGTTTAAACTTCGAGGGTGTCCATTATTCTATGCTTTTTTGAAATGGATGATATATAAACGCCGATCTATATTGTGAGCAGCTGAGACAGACCTACAACAAGTTGAGAAAGAAATATCCATCACTGTTTGTCCAAAATCTCTTCTTGATTCAGGCGAATAAGGTCAGGCCACATTCTGCACGAAAACGCAGGAGAATATTTCAGATATTTATGGCTTTGAAGTAGGGCAACATTTTGCATGCAGCCCCAATTATGGTATTTTCCGTTCTATGAAACATTCGTTTCAGGGTGCTTATTTTGACTGTGTAGATGAGTGTGATTTGCCTTTCATGAATTCTTAGCCTACTAGCCTGAGTCATGGTACTTCGAAACAAATCCAATTACTTGTAATTAAATGGCAAACATCATAGTTAATCATAGCTTGTATTTAGAAGAATGATTTTAATTAGTTTCTAAATAAATGAAAAATGTAATAAGTTTAACGGTGTTGTCTTTGATTAGGTTTTTTCTCAGAGTAAATAAACTATTTTCTCATCATTAAGATTTTTTGATATTTTTGAGTTTTTATTTGTATATATTGTATAATAAAAATACCTCGAATTTTGACCCTACTTATAATGATTCCAGGAGAATTCTCTAGCACACCCGCATACACAAGTAAGACTTTCTGCCTTATGTCTCATTAATATTCCTCGTATTATGTTTTTTGTTGAAAAGATACAGAATTAGAATTATTTATTGGCTGATATTTCAAAACACCACTCAAATGAACCTACCTCACCAGCGTTTTCACTGAGTTATTGTTTGCTCAACATTTATTGTTTCACAAATAATATGCTTATCTGAGTATTTAAATTTATATTAATGGAATATGTGTTATTGCCCGCCAAAATATTTTAATAAGCATTTTATAGACCGTAAATAACATGCGTTTTCTATATTTTCAACTATATACATAAGAATATTAGAGGAAATATTTCAGTAGTTTCATTTCGAAGGACTATCATATTAATATTTACTATTCCAATTATATATACACTCGCAAAAAGGTAGTTCACAAAATAAGGAATTTCCAAGTTTGAGAAAAATTTGTGAAACTAATATATTCGTTTCGAAAATCAAATTATTAAAATCATGGAAAATAAAACATATTTTATTCTGAGGGTGAAATACACTCATAGTAAATCATCAATATAGTTCGTAAACAAGTTGCCGTCGAGCTAGGAGGTAAGTAATAGAGTTGGCGAATAATTTTCAGCGGTAAATCTTGCCAAACCCCCTGTTCGATTGGAGAAAAATATTCTAAACATTCATAAATTGTACGTAGAAAAGGTTTACATGAGACTACTAAACACAAGTTCTACTATACACAAAGTTCATAGCTAGGCAAATCGTTTTATTTTGATATAAATGAAATGTAAATATATCTGAGTCAGAGAGGTTAAAAAGGCAACCATTTCTCTATATACTCTGGAATGAACATTTTGGTGCTTCTGGGGGTTGTAATCAGTGATATTTAATGTTAAAGTTCTACCAATGACCATTTAGATTATAGATCTGGGGATGGAATAGTAACTAAAACGACAAATATCCACCATTTTGATTTATTTATGAAGACAAAAATTTAAGACTTGAGAATTAATCTATATTTAAACATATGTTTAATTTGTGTGAATTATACAATATTTAAAAATATCCTGTGAAAGATAAATATATATCTTCTCTTTAAATCAAGAGATAAAAATGGACTCTATATAATAATCTTAATGTGTGATATTTTTAGAAACATTGTTATTCATTTTGGTTAGAAAGTTCGAATGAGATTTTATTTTCAAATATAAAAAGATATATTTATATTTTCTTCTATTATCGAGTCAATGTGAATCCTATAATACAGAAACCTCAATGGATAATTGCCTATTTTTCATCATTCAAACATGCAAAGATAAAAATATTTCATTGAGATGTTCGTATAAATCTATATTTGAGAGCAGTCACTGTTTTTCAATATATTCAATAGCAAATTTAGTCTATAGAATTAATATTTTATTTTTCTCGGCCCATATGATCATATTTTAAAACTCATTTAAATAGAAAAATACACATCAATAGAAAAGATTCAAATTTTATGAAATTCAGTATAAATGTCAATTCAAAGGGTAAATTCAAAGAGAGATTATTAAAATCAACGCAGCATATTCTACTACTTAATCTGAGAATTGATATCCAGAAACACAGAAGTACATAACTATATGTTTTTCCACCCATACAATGTTTATAGAGTGTTCGAAAAGGTAATTTCGAACATTAATTTTTATTGAATACTAGCGGATGTACCCGGCTTCGCCCGTGTTTTACCCGAGTAAAGGTTTGTCTAACGAATCTCTCGATAAAGTGAACATTTTTTCCCGGTCCCTTGAAAAATACTCGATAAGTTGAATAAAATCAATATTAATCGGTACCCGAGTAAAGATCTGTCTAACGAACATTTGTTAAAACAATTCTCTATAAACTTATAAAAAGAAATAGATATATTTTGATAATTTGAAACTGATAAAGTGATCATTTTTTCCCGGTCCCTGTGTGCCGTGTCATTCTGAATTTTGTCTTTCCTAATTTTCTACATTACTAAATCATCGTTTTATCTAGTGAACATTTTTTCCCGGTCCCTTGAAAAATACTCGATAAGGTTGAATAAATTCATGGTCGTTTATGGAAGATGGACGAAGTTCCCCGAGGTCATCTTGGGCAAGCTCCCGCGAGGCTTTTTTTCTTGTCTACTTGGCATAGCTGTGACACCAACTCTGCCCTGATTGGTCGGTGGGTACTGGCGGCCGGGCGAATCCATTCTCTCACGGGGTGGGGCAGACCCAAGGTCATCAGGAGCAGCAAACCTAAGCCTATCTCCGTCTCAATGGTGCTTGCGAGTTAAAGCTACAAATCTGCAAATAACTCTAAGGATATTAAAGATATTCAAGATATTATTTTTCGTAAACCTTTCCGGGGATACACCTAATAATATCCCAAAATTTCACGGCGATTGGATGTATGGTTTTTGAATCCATAGAGGACACACACACACACACAGACAGACAGACAGACAGACATTCAATTTTATATATATAGATTGTGTAAGAAAAAAGACAAATCTGCTTATGAAACATCAAATATTTTAGGATGAGCATGCAGCTATGAAATATAAGGTATATCGCAATATTAAAATAGTTTTATTTTATATATACGTACATGGATATATATAATATGGGTATATATATATATATATGATATCATATCGATAAAAAATATTTCGTATTTCTAAAGTTGAATCTTACACCTGGATTTTTGAAAAAACAAGAGACGCATAGTTTAAGACATGATATAAAATAACAAAATATAAAATCTATTAAAATAAGATAAGGCTTATCAAAATACGCCTTGAAAAGGATGCATTGATAATTTGTAACTAATTTTTTTTATTCTAAAAAATATGTTGGTACATTGAATGTACTAAAATTGTAGGATAAAGCACCAATTGAACATAAAAAGTTATAGATTGAGATGAGTCAATATTTTACTGTTATTAGCCGGAAATTAAACACTAACTTTCAGAGTGAAGAAGAAAAGGTAATTAAAATAGTATATTGAGAATTGTGGAAAATCTATATATTAAAATAGGCTTATACTCTTTGATAAAATGTAATTATACACTATTTATACCTTAAAGTAGGACTAGGTAGATGCCACATTGTAGCGCCACATTTACACACCGACATATTAACACCATTATTTTACTATAAAGTACATGTGTAGACAAAATATTAAACGGGGCAACGTGAAGATTTACAAAATATTTCTACATGGAATTTTATTTCAAATCGTACCACACGTAGCACGCATTGTCCAAAGGTTCTTCGTCAATCGCCATATTGAATTGAATTCCAGACCGGCTCACCCTCTGGATCTTTCGCTGAAAGAAAACATGTGATCCATGTATGCACAAGGATTGACCCAGATTACATCTACAGCTGCCATACCAGATCAATTCTGGCAACGTGTGGAAGCTGCTTGGTGTGCTGTACCCCAAAAACCCATTCAAAGTCTATTTGAATCAATGCCAAAGCGTGTGGCAGCGGTGATTTGCAACAATGGCGGCTACTCTAGTTACTGATTCTGGCAGGAACCACACTTCGCATAAGTCTATACATTTGATCATTTGATACTTGGTCAATCTTGGTCACTTAGTCTTCAAAATAATTTTGTTGTGATTATCTTTTCTTTCTTGATGTTGCAATTTGGGTATGTTAATTACTTTTCAAAATATGAAATCACATTATTTTTATTCAAAAATGTTCTATATTCAAGAACAAAATCAATTTAAATGAATATATTAATGGTTATTATTTTTATAGGATCAACTCCTACTCCAGGCATCTTAAGTTCCACAGGTAAGTGTACCTAGTAATTTTTATTTCATAGAGATATATTATTTTATTATAAAGGTATATTAAAAATATATTTGGAATATAAAGTGGGGTTTCCTATAATAGACTGCAATTTCGCTATCATCTTCTCAATTATATGTATATACCCATAAGAGAAAAATTATTTTAAGAGGTTGATTGTTGATGAAATCCTTATGAACTTTCCAGTGCAATTCTTCGTAAAAGGCCACCAAATTTTATTCTTTCGGAATGCTAGAAATCAATAAGATTAAATTGAAAGTACATTGATATTTAGTATATTATATTTAAATATATACCTTTTATTTTTAATTATCTAAAGTATACAACAATTTCTATTTAAACATATTCTGAAAGATTTTCTTTTTCATCACAGGTGAAGCTTCTTCCACATGCTCAGGTAAGATTTTAACTCGTCTATTTATTTTTAAGCCTCTATAAACTATTGAAGAAATAAATAATTTCGACGAAATGTAAATTAAATCTTTGCTCTTGGATATTTAGTTGCATTTATTGATCCAAAAATTATGTTGACTTTGATTAGAATTTTTAATGAAACTGATTCCAATAATTATTAATTAAACATTATATTTAATGATTTACAAGAGAAAGAATAAATTATAAAAGATAAACTATAATTAAACAAAGGAACTTTTTTTTCCTTTCGGTTAGCGCCTATTTACCTGTGAGCTTACACACACTCTGTGGAAACAATTAATTTATATATATACAGCACACGCTCCCCTGTGTGTAAGCCCTATTCAGCAAGTCCAAGGGTGTCTGCACATTTCCGTAGTTTGTCCTTAGGTAGACTCTTCGTTAGTATATCCGCCTCCATGTATTCACTTTTAGTGTATGCCAGCTTGATTCCTTTTTGAATTTCTTTTTCCATAAAATAATACTTTAGGTTTATGTGCTTTGTTCGTGAAATAATTTTGTCAGATTGTATTCAGTTTATTGCAGCCTGGCTGTCACTTTTCAAGGTAATTGGGAAAGTTACATTTTCACAAAGTTTTTCTAGTAATCCCTTTTACCATAATACTTTTGAAATGCATTCACATATTGAAATAAATTCTGCTTCACGTGTAGACAAGGCTACTAAACTTTGCTTACTACTTCTCCAGTTTATTAAATTGTTGCAAAGTTTTACTGTATAGCCTGAAAAGGGTTTTGCGTCTCGGGTTGTGCACCAGCTCGCTTCAGTATTTATTGTGATATTTGTGTCTTTTGACTTATATGCTACCATTTTATTTCTTGTTCCCTTCAGATATATATAGATCCTTTTAACTCCAGCTCTGTGTATTTCTCTTGGATCAATACTATACTGAGAAAATTGCTGACGTTTAAGGATATGTCCGGTCGAGTACCCGTACAAAGTATTTCTATCAATTAAATAAAAAAATAAAATAATATTTTAAACAAATATAATATACCTTTTATGATTTTTAAAATTCCAAATTTATATATATATTTTTGCAACAAATAAAAAAATTTGAAACATGCTCATTCACAGGTGAATCTTCAACCACTTGCTCAGGTAAGATTTCAAAATATTAGAATAATTTCAAAATATTGTAGCGTAGTATTTATTATTTTACATTTGTAAATACAGATTATCATTTTCTATTTTTATATTTTACTACTCTATTAATTTCCCTCATGCCTTATCTTTTGTTTATCCTTCATAGTTTGTTCTTTCCTTAAATAAATTGCTGTCTTTTCCTGAAGTTTGTTTTCACTAATTTTCCACGTGGCAATATTCAATGGTCAACGAAAGCCTCACTGTGAAATCATTAATTTCATAGATATTTTATTTTTGTATTGAGAAGCGCGACGACCTTTATGAAAAATAATTTAATTATTTCGATTCTATTTCAACCTATTAGAATATCAGCATTATTCATTTATTAACACAAAGCAATAACGCGCCATCTATACACATAAAATGAAAGGATTTAAAAGCACGAATGTTTTTATATATACATAATACAAACTTCTACTGTCCGTACTGCGATGAAAAAAATATATTGAGAGGGCTTGGCTCATCAGTGGTGAACCCTCCCTGCGGTTTCGTCAATTTAATCCACCAAACCGCTTCTCAGAGCTCTAATACTGTATTGGACGATTCAGCTTATATACGCAGCACTGAAGGGTGGAATCTCAGAAATGGGTTTCAAGAACACTATGGACATAAGCTTATAGGACAGTAGAATTACATTCAAATATTTGCATCGATAAATGCTCTTCCGCAAACAATAAAGATAAGGCCAGTTAGGCATAAATTAACACAAAACAATGTATATAATGTATATAAAAAACATTCGTGCTTTTAAATCCTTTCATTTTATGTGTATAGATGGCGCGTTATTGCTTTGTGTTAATTTATGCCTAACTGGCCTTGTCTTTATTGTTTGTGGAAGAGCATTGCTCTATGCAAATATTTGAATGTAATTCTACTGTCCTATAAGCTTATGTCCATAGTTCTCTTGAAACCCTTTTCTAAGATTCCACCCTTCAGTCCTGCGTATATAAGCTGAATCGTCCAATACAGTATAGAAGGCGGAATAATTGTTACTAGGTCCAATGCAATATTAGAGCTCTGAGAAGCGGTCCGGTGGATTAAATTGACGAAACCACAGGGAGAGTTCACCACTGATGAGCCAAGCCCTCCCAATATATATTTTTTTTCATCGCAGTACGGAGAGTAGAAGTTTGTATTATGTATATAAAAAAAAAACATTCGTGCTTTTAAATCCATTCATTTTATATTATTCCTTTATATTTAAATATTTTAACAAATCAAGATAAATACAAAATATTGATTACATTGCCCTATTTAATATAGCAATAGTGTTTCTTATAACCTTAATAATTCTAACCTCACTGGGTTATAATTTATAATGATAATTCAGGTAATTTCTAAAAGACTGTTTTTTATATTGTTTTATAAATTATAAAGATGTTCGCCAAACTCTACCCTTTTTTATAAATCAATTTTATAATCGATTCTTTATAATAATTTTATATCACATATTGTTATTATTAATTATAATTAGTAAACTTACGCATACTTTATAAAATTTTGTAAATACCTCATAATTTGACCTGGATGGTATTTTTATTCAATCGAGATATTGTGAATTCTGTGTATTGATCAAAAATTAATTTTGAAGACATTGAGCTTCTTTTTTTTTATACCCTTATTTCATTTGAGTTTTCCTTATTATATTTTTTAGACAAAACTCTAAAGCTTTGTCGCAAATATCGAGCGTGATATTCATTAATAATTCACCTGGAAATTGCATATATCATATATATATAGCATACCCTTTCTATACAATTATTGAAATTATTTATAGGTTTTCTCCAAAAAATACACTATTAATATTTATAAAATAAACTATATTTCATAAAATATATAGAGTATTTGAATAAATATTATAAACCTTTCCTTTATTATATCAGTAGATATTTTCATAAGATAAAATAGTTATTATTATGAAAAACAAGAGTCTAATAAATTGATATATAAATGACATTGAAGATATTGATGAAATGATTAGTATATCGGATGTTTTGAATATATTATTATATAAACCTTTCATTTTTAGTAGTTCAATTTTATCCATTTTTGAAAGATAAAAAGCTCAAATAATATAAAAATTCATAATTTATCTATATATTTTTTTAAATTATTTATTATAAAACAAATTCAAATCAATGATTTTGAGAGGTTTAATAATTGATATTTGCTAAAATAATGAAAATTTTAAATGTAATCCTATCCCCATGATTTCAGATGAATGTTCTAGTTCAACTAAATACACTAATAAGCATTTTCGCCTTATATATTTTCAATACTCCTGGGTCAATATATTTGAATTTTAATAGAAAAAGGGTGATGATTGTTTTCTATTATTCATGAAATGATCCTTTTTCTGAAATGTGGTGATAATGGAAGAGAAATTCAGCATTCCTTCTGAAACATAACCATCGCGAACAATTGGTTGCTCGAAGCCAAGAAGCATCTATCTTGACTCACCAAGATTTCGTAGCTCAGAATGTTGATTATATTAGTACTGTATAATAGAATTTTCGAAGGTGCCCTCTATTTCATCCTTGTCTCAAATGGATGATTTATAGAGGCATCTCTGTACATGGAGATTTGAAACAAGATCACATCAATTTGAAATAAATTATACAATATTGTTTAGTGTAAACGCTTTTTGAATCAGGAAGATAAGGCCAGGCCACATTCCACAAGGAAGACGCGGTAGTTTGTTACACTCCTTCATGGCCTTAAAGTAGTGCCACACCTTGCGTACACCCCGAATACATTATTTCTGTTCGATGGAGTATTTTTTTCAGGGTGTTTTCTTTGAAAGTAGAGAGGAGGTTGGTTCTGCCTGTCGTGATTTCTCAACCACTTACCCTGAGTCATGCCTCCTTGTACAATTGCGATGGCCTGCAATCAATTGTCAAACCATCATAGATAAAATTGGCCTGTATTTGAAGAATTATTTTCTTCGATTTTTTAAAAGGTAAATAGTAATATGTCAAGTAATAAGTTTCAGAAGAAGAGTTTCTTTTAATTGTAAAACAATACAAGCTTTCGGGCAATGCCCTTCTACAGGTAAAATAAAAATAAAAACAAAAATTAAAGGTAAATTAAGGCAATTAAGTAACTGAAAATTAAACAATGTAAATATATATATCAGCTAACCATAGTAAGCAAAAAAAAAAGATATATATACAAGCTCGCGTGAGACTACTCGCGCGTCTGGATTCGAATGAATTAAAATTGTGTTAATATTTGAAAAATTAGAGAGTTAGAAAAATTATTACAATGATATTACATAACTAAATATATCTAAGTAACTATTACGGGTAAATTTGTGTGGTTAAAGATTATGCTATGGACTGCCATCTATGAATTTGTATTTAATGATTAGTGCGAGAAAAAACGATTTTTGACCGGTGTGACTGAGGTGGTGGAAAGGGTTATTAATATACCAGAGGTAGAATCTGAAAAATTCAATTGGAGATGTAGGTTGTGTAGATTGCGGGAATGTCTATTTTTATATTTATGCTGTGTAGCTTGGAGGAAACAATGGATTCCAGAACCAATCTTTGGTGTAGGTTGGAGATATTTCTGTAGTGAATGGTTGGGTTAGCAGTGTCAAAGGAATGGCCAGAAGATGCAATGTGTTGAAAAATGAGAGAACGGGGATCTCGGTTGGTGATGTTGCGAGTGTGCTCGGACATTCTAATGGCGATGGTCCTATCGGTCTCACCTACATAGGTGGCAGGGCACTGTTGGCATGAGACCGAGTAGACCGCTCCAGTAGATCTTAGAGGGTCAGTGGAGGAGTCGGTTTTTGTGATGGGATGCCTATGGAGTAAGTGGAGGTTAGGTGTGTTAGTAAAAAAGGTACGGATGCCAAAGGGTTTGAGAAAATGGGAGAGCTTAACTCAGAGGGAAGAGAATGGGATCACACATGTGGATTTGTAGGCTGCAGGGGGGTTAACCGGACAACCAGACCGGGGGGTACAAAGTTTAAATTTCTAAACACATGATATTGAACAGTAAATTTTTCTGATATTTTGTAAAAAATTGACAACTCTTTTTATGAAACTCCTGATAATTTAGAAGATTATGCAGCCTTGAAATATAAGGCGGATCGCATTATGAAATCATTTTCATTTTTGAATATGGCATTAATTGAATAGAATATTGAACGATTTTGACGCCCAATCATAATCTGAACACAAAAGATGCATATATAATTTTATAAATGGAATAAATACTGATAAATCAAATTTTCATATGAGACAGGGCTGAATAAGATCTCTGAAGTGGAAGCATTAAAATTTGTACCTAAAATATTTACATTAAAAAAATTATTGTTACATCAAAACTTGCTAAATACAAGGTATGTCCCATAAGTTCCCGGACTGAGTCCATAAAAAAATAAATAAATGAAAAATGTAAATGAATTTGACTGTTTATTATAGAAAATAATATCTGGCTACACGGGGGTACCAATATCGAGGCGATACTTACGCGCGCGCCAAGGTTATTCTAATTTATTTAAAGGTCACACCTAGCGCTGCGGCGATTTTACGATGGAACAAAAATTGAAGCAGAGGATTTGCATAGATTTTTGTGTGACACTTCAAATATCAGCAACCGAAACTTTTGAAATGCTTAATAAAGCAATCCCCAATGACGCCCCAAATAGAACAACTGTTTTTGAATGGCATTCTAGATTTAAAGCTGGCAGAATTTCCATTGAAGATGATCCTCGTCAAGGACGCCCAAAATTTCAAAGGACTGATGAAAATGTGCAAAAAATCACAGATTTGATAAAATAAAATCCTCGAACCACTTTTCTGGAGCTAGAGCAAGACACAGGCATCTCTAAAACAACGATTGGAAGGATCGTAACCGAAGATTTGAAGCTCAAAAAGACTCCTGCAAAATTCATCCCAAGATTCCTCACCAATGAGCAAAAACTGTGTCGGCTTGCAACCTGTGAGGACATGATGGAAATGACAAGAACGGATCCAGAATGGAAAGACAAGATAATCACAGGCGACGAGACATGGGTCTATGGCTATGACCCTGAAGCCAAACCTCAAACTGCCGAGTGGAGAGGTTAGGGTGAGCCTAGACCCAGAAAATCCAGAAACAAGGTGTTGCTGGTCGCTTTTTCGGATAACAAGGGCATTGATCATCACGAGTATCTTCCTGCAGGCCAAACAGTTATTAAGGAAATGTATTTGGGCATTCTTCGCCGTCTAAGGGAAGCGATTCGAAAAAAGGCCAGAAAAATGGACTAATGGTGGCTGGATCCTACACCATGACAATGCTCGCCCTCACACAGCGCCTTTAATGACTAGCTTTTTGGCGAAAAAACGGGACACAAATCCTACTTCAACCACCCTATTTCCCAGACATCGCACCAAATGACTTTTTCCTGTTCCCCAAACTTAAAGCAGTTCTAAAAGGAGGACATTTTGACACCAGGGATGACATAATAGAAAAATCGCCGTTAGCATTGAAGAGCATTCCAAAAGAGGCTTATAAAAACTGTTTCGACAATTGGGAGAAACGATGGCGCTGGTGCGTTGAAGCAAGGGGGGATTACTTTGAAAAGTTTTAATAAATTTTTTTTAAAAAAATCTTACCTATTTTTTTATGGACCCAGTCCGGGAACTTATGGGACATACCTTGTATGAAGGATAAGGTAACAATTGGACATAAGAAATCATAGATTGAGGCTAGTCAAAATATCACTGATATTGGCCGAAATATAGTGCCGTTTTTTTGCAGTAAAAAATAAAAAATAAGGAAAAAACATATATTTGAAATTGGAGAAATCAATATTTTAAAAAGGCAAATACTCTTTGATGAAAGATGAATTAGACACTATCAATACCTAAAATAAGAACTAGGTAAATGAGTGAATCATATCTTCCTACTGATATATTAACAACATTATTTTATTCTAAATATCATGTGTACTACAAATTATTAGATCGTTAGGATTGTTCAAACACATCTTCATATTATATTATTTTGCATCTTAATTCAAATATACTTTTATATTATTTTATAAAATTCAAATATTTTGAATATATCTGAAAATAGAAAATATTCCATATTTGAATCTAAAAAGGCATATAAGAAACAATTAAAATTGGTTTTAAATTATTTTGAATTATTGTTGATTCATTGGGAAATATTAATGTATATATATAATTGATGAAGGGATGCATTTTGAGATTTACTGATGAAATAAATAATTTAAAGGCCGTAAATTAATAAATGGGTATCAGATTTAGAATTCATATTGAACACAATTAGTATATTACCAAATATTTATTTGATATTGAACACACTAAATATATATATTAATTCTAACTACTTGTGCAATAATATGAAAATACATTTGTTTAATTCAATTTTTCCTATATTTTCAAAAACATTCATTTGAATGATTAAGTGATTGATTCATATTTTTAATAGGATCTACTCCTACTCCAGTTTACTTAAGTTCCACAGGTGAGTATACTTTGAAAATATTTATTTCAGAGAGATTAATTTTTACATTGCAGTAAGGGCAGTAGTTATTGTTTATTTTTTAAATAATCATATGCGTCTATTTATAGTTTCGAATTTGATAACAGATGGCGCGCTAACGCATAATAAATTATCTTGATTCTAAGATATATTAAAAAATCATTTGGAATTGAGAGTAGTAGTTTTTAATTTTAAAGAGCAATTCCGCTGTGATATTTTGCGATGACTTCTCTAATTTATAAACTCTACTCAAAACTCGTAACGAAAGCATCCCTTGTGGGGATATCGCGCTTGATTTGATAATAAATAAATTAACCATAAGCTTTAAAGGATTTTATAAAATATTTCGGAAGTTTAAAATGGTGAATATACATTTTTCAACATGCCAATTAACTCGGCTAAAGTACAAACAATAGAATTCTATTTAAATAATAGAAAAAATATAATTTTGTAATACAATTATAATATACCTTTTTAGATATTTTAAATTTCAAATAAATATATCCTTAAATCTATAAAAATGAAATAGAAAATCGATGTTTGTTATCACGTTGCGCAAAATCTACAGAATCAATCATTATCAAATTTCGCATGTAGGTAGCTGAAGATTTCGTTTAACATATAGGCTATTCAAACAACTAAAAAAGTTAATATTATTTTTTAAAAAATATAAAACCAAAAAGCGTTAGTTCCAGCCTTTTACCGCTTGGGCGCAGCACTGGTCGCGACGATAAATGAATTTGATTGGTTAATAATTAACACGTGGTTTGTTTACACGATGAATGTTAGTTTGTTCACACGACGAATGTTTTCAAAAGGTAAGATTATCCAATTGCCGTGAAACTTTAGGAAGTTATTTGCTATACTACTGGGAAGATTTCTGGTTTGAATTCGATTTGAAATGAATATTATTTGCAATTTTAATTGTATTTTTTTCTACTTTCACTCGCAATCAGCGCCTCTCGCGTTTTCTGTTGAAATTATATTTATAAATTGTAACAATGCTTAAAATGTGTTCCAACTATAATAAAATTAATTTGAGAATTTAGTAATATAATATTCCATTGACGTAAATAAACTTGGCATTTTAATATTAATATATATTTAAAGAAAATATTGTAACGTTTTTGTGTTAAATGTTAAAATGTAATGTTAAAATATATTTTTCATTGTTAATTTAATTTGCTGTTGTTTTATAATAATGAAGATGCAAATTACATTGTTGTTGTTGTTTATTATCGTTTGTTTATATAAAAACTAGCGGTTTTATCCTAGTGAAAGTTTGCCTAACGAATATTATTGATAATAATATTCGGGAACACACAGAATATTATGATAATAATGATAATATAATTTGTTAAGTCATATATTTATATAATATATGAAATTTATTTTTCGAGCAAACATATCCACTCTCTACTGAATAGATTTTTAAAAAAGATATATATAAATAAAAATATCTAGAGATATACTACATGATCTTAGCCAAAAGGCCGAGAAACGATATCTCTATATATATAAAAATGAATGTTTGTATGTCCGGTATACAAATTCGCAGTAGTTCACTAATTCAAACCAAAATTTTCATACATAGGTAAAACAAACACGGTGAAGACGATAGGCTATTTTAAAAAATATATAAATCAATTATTAAAACTATATATTTTTAGTCAGAAAATGATGATGACGATATTGCTGTATCATGTTTGATTATCAGATACAAATTATATCGGGAAAAATTCCAAAAAGCAGAGACCACGGGTGAAACCAGTTCATTATTTTGTACGCAGGAACAAAATTCTAACAGAAAAAAACATTCATTCGAGCAGAAAACAAAAGCCAGATCATCTCTATATATAAAACTAGCCGAATGACCCAGGCGTTGCCCATAATGAACCCATAAGATTAAAATTCAAAAAAAAAGTTATGAAAAATATAAGAAAGTTAAAATGTTGATTAAACGTTTTTGAAAATACCAATGAACATCGCAAAAGGCCACACAATAGAATTATTTTAAAATAATTGAAAAAAGATATAATTTTGGAAAATACAATTATAATATACCTTTTTTGATTTTTAAATTTCAAATAAATATATTTATATATTTTTACAACAATAATAAATTTTTTAAACATGTTTTTATCAACAGGTGAACCTTCATCCACTTGCTCAGGTAAGATTTCAAAAATATATATACAAGGTATGTCCCATAAGTTCCCGGACTGGGTCCATAAAAAAATAGGTAAGATTTTTTTAAAAAAATTTTATTAAAACTTTTCAAAGTAATCCCCCCTTGCTTCAACGCACCAGCGCCATCGTTTCTCCCAATTGTCGAAACAGTTTTTATAAGCCTCTTTTGGAATGCTCTTCAATGCTAACGGCGATTTTTCTATTATGTCATTCCTGGTGTCAAAATGTCTTCCTTTTAGAACTGCTTTAAGTTTGGGGAACAGGAAAAAGTCATTTGGTGCGATGTCTGGGAAATAGGGTGGTTGAAGTAGGATTTGTGTCCCGTTTTTCGCCAAAAAGCTAGTCATCAAGTGCGCTGTGTGAGGGCGAGCATTGTCATGGTGTAGGATCCAGCCACCATTAGTCAATTTTTCTGGCCTTTTTTTTTCGAATCGCTTCCCTTAGACGGCGAAGAATGCCCAAATACATTTCCTTAATAACTGTTTGGCCTGCAGGAAGATACTCGTGATGAACAATGCCCTTGTTATCCTAAAAAGCGACCAGAAACACCTTGTTTATGGATTTTTTGGGTCTAGGCTCACCCTAACCTCTCCACTCGGCAGATTGAGGTTTGGTTTCAGGGTCATAGCCATAGACCCATATCTCGTCGCCTGTGATTATCTTGTCTTTCCATTCTGGATCCGTTCTTGTCATTTCCATCATGTCCTCACAGGTTGCAAGCCGACACAGTTTTTGCTCATTGGTGAGGAATCTTGGGATGAATTTTGCAGGAGTCTTTTTGAGCTTCAAATCTTCGGTTACGATCCTTCCAATCGTTGTTTTAGAGATGCCTGTGTCTTGCTCTAGCTCCAGCGAAGTGGTTCGAGGATTTTCTTTTATCAAATCGGTGATTTTTTGTACATTTTCATCAGTCCTTTGAAATTTTGGGCGTCCTTGACGAGGATCATCTTCAATGGAAATTCTGCCAGCTTTAAATCTAGAATGCCATTCAAAAACAGTTGTTCTCTTTGGGGCGTCATTGGGTAATGCTCTATTAAGCATTTCAAAAGTTTCGGTTGCTGATATTTGAAGTTTCACACAAATTTCTATGCAAATCCTCTGCTTCAATTTTTGTTCCATCGTAAAATCGCCGCAGCGCTAGGTGTGACCTTTAAATAAATTAGAATAACCTTGGCGCGCGCGCAAGTACCGCCTCGATATTGGTACCACCGTGTAGCCAGATATTTTTTCTATAATAAACAGTCAAATTCATTTACATTTTTGATTTATTTATTTTTTTATGGACCCAGTCCGGGAACTTATGGGACATACCTTGTATTTTCAAAACGTATAATTGTCAACGAAAGCCTCTCTCTGAAAACCTTGAAATCATTCAATAAAATGGTAGAAAACTGTTTTCTCTTGGAATCATTGTTGTAATTATTGATCTGAAGATATAACTCTTTCAAATTGTCTAAATAACACCTTTTTATTAGTAACTGTTGGGAATCTCTTATGGTTCAGACAATGAAACAACAAATAACAAGTTTACTTAGAGCTGAAGTGGTTTTAAGGAATTAGGCAATTTTACCTTTTAAGAAAGTATTTTAATTTTATTATTTTCAAAGAGAGAGAGAGAAGAACATTTAACAATTTACATTACAATTACTAATTTTGTAAACAAAACCAACACTCCTTTGTTCTAGTTTTTTATATTACCGTGTTGTCAGTCTAAAAGTATTTCAATATCATTGATTTACTATTCTTCTTTTTTTCCAACATTCCCTCTTAAATCAGTGATCTTATCACATTCAACAGTTTCTTCACTTGACTCATGTTTTAAATGGTTGTCATAAGAAGGGATTTGAATTTTTCAAACTTTGGTCTGGCTAGAGGTTTTGTTAGAATGTCTGCAATTTGGTGTTCTGTTGGACAATATATCAGGTTAAACTTTTGAGCTTGATCTATCACAAAATGCTATTTGACATCAATATGTTTAGTTTTAGTGGTGAATTTGCCTGATTTTATAATTTTTATAGTGCTTTGGTTATCAACATAGAGCAGCGATGAACTCTGTTTCAGTGCTGGAAAGGGCAATTACAGGTTGCTTTCTGGAGCACCAACTTATAGGACCTC
The DNA here is from genome assembly GCA_030710605.1 of Cordylochernes scorpioides. NCBI lineage: Eukaryota > Metazoa > Arthropoda > Arachnida > Pseudoscorpiones > Chernetidae > Cordylochernes > Cordylochernes scorpioides. The sequence continues at coordinate 6,049,559 of CP092871.1, read as the reverse complement.
CAAATAAGTAAACTACATATCCTGTGGTACTTTTTCTAGTTTTAATATCTCCACCAAAGTCAGAATCACAATACACATTTAATTCAAATGGCATCTCTCCATTATATGATATATTAACGAATAGATTCAAGAAGGATAAGTTTCTTTATTTGAAAAATCAATTCGAGCTTTCGGGCGCTTATATGATTATATGATATGCCTAAATTTGTGGTGTGATTTAAATATCTTAGGGTTCTTTTGATGTTTATAATATCTTGAGTTGTAGGATCATGCATTTACCTGCTTTCAAAATTTGTGGCAAAGGTCATGTCTGGTCCAGTTTTGTTTGTCAAATATAAAAGGCTTCCAATTGCTTGTCTGCAGGGAAATTTGTTATCATTTGATATTTCTAAGTTTTTGTCTAATTCTTTTGCTACATCTGTAATGGGAGTGGGTACTGGTTTTGAGTTTTTCATATTATATCTTTCAAGAACTGATTTTGCATAATTTTCTTGTGAAAGTAAAATTTTAATTTTTTCCTCAAAACACAAATTTATTCTCAAAAAAGTTATTGGATCATTGTTTATTTTAACTTCAAACTCTTGGGATAGTTTTTCTAAAATATTATTTAATTCTTCTTCATTATCTCCCATTAAGATACCATCATCTACATATATTGCAAGGTAAATATTTCCTTTGTTGGTTTTAAAAATACATGGCTCTGATTTTAGTTGTATGAAATCTTGGGATTTGAGAAAGGTTTTTAATCTTTAATTCCATTTTAATGGGGCTTGCTTTAAACCATACAATGCCTTTCTTAACCTACATATATTCCCTTTATAACCTTCTGGCAATTGAACATATATTTCTTCATTCAAAAACCCATATAGAAAAGCTGTTTTTATGTCAAATGTTTTAAAAGTAAACTTTTTCTTAGCCATTAGAGCAAAGTATATCCTTAAAGAGACAGTGCTTAATACTGGACTGAATGTCTCATCATAATCAATGCCTACTTCTTGTTCAAAGCCTCTTACAACTAGTCTTGCTTTGTAGCGCCCATCTTCTTTCACTTTAAAGAGCCATTTAGAGGTCAGAATCTTCTTGTTTGACGCTTCATTTTCTTTTACTATTTCCCAAACTTCATTTTTGGCAAGAGACTCTTTTTCTCCTTTTATTGTCTTTTTCCATTTTTCTTGATTTGGACCAGATATAGCTTCAGAGTAAGTTAGAAGAGCTGATTCTGTTGTTCCATCCTGCTCTAAATAGAAGTCTTCATATCTTGATGGTGTTTGTGAACTACTTCTTGGTCTAAGATTATATTTTGAAGTACTTGGTTTCGTAGGGATATCTTCTTTGTCTTCAGAGACTTCTGGTAGACTTGGTTCTTCATTTAATTCTAGTTGATCTTCAGATTCTTCTTCTGGTTCGACAATAGGTATTTTTCTTCTTTATTTATACATCCTTTATCTAAAAAAAAATACATCTCTAGCTGTAAAGATTCGTTTGCTTTGTTCATCCCAAAGGCGATAACCATTTGGTGCATAACCTATAAAGGTATATTTTTTACTTCTGTCTTCCAATTTCTTTATGTGTTTTAGGGTTTTGACATAAGCTTCACAACCAAATAGTTGTAAGTTTGACAAATTTGGTCTTTTGTTGAACCAAAGTTCTGCAGGGGTTTTCTCTAATTCTTGAGTAGGGCTTCGGTTCAGCAAATAGGCTGAAACCCTTACAGCTTCTCCCCACATGTATTTTTCTACACCCGAATCAATCAAAAGAGCTCTAGTTTTCTCCATCAGGGTTCTATTTAATCTTTCGGCTTTGCCGTTTAGCTGAGGTGAGTGAGGTATGGTGAGATCCATATTGATTCCATTAGCTTTGCACCAGGATTTTATATCTTCATTTACATATTCTCCACCATTGTCACATCTTATTTTTAAAACTTTTAGATTCATTTGGTTTTCTGCTTCTGTAATAAATTCTTTTAGATACCCATTTACTTCATATTTATTTTGTAACAAATACACATGACAAAAATGTGTGTAGTCATCAAGAAATGTTAGAAAATAGTTTTTGTTGCCATAGGTAGTGGGATCTAAAGGTCCACATACATCTGTATGGATTATTTCTAAAGGCCTTTTTGATTTTGTTCTAATGGAATTGAATGGCTTTCTTACCTGTTTAGCTTTAATGCATGTTTCACAAATTACATCTTGACTTATTTTTCTATGTTTATTCCATTAACCATAGATTTTAATTGTTTTAAGCTTGAAAAACTTATGTGACCCATTTTTCTGTGCCATTTTATCATTTCTTCATTTTGGGTAGCTGTTAGATGAGATTCTTCAATTTCGGGGTTTTCTGTTTCTATATTTATTGTATAGAGTCCATTTTCCTGTTTTTCTCATTCTAAAACTTTTTTTCCATTTTTTACGACAAATACCTTTTCATCTTCAAAGACGACTTTGCCTTTATTTCTGGTAATGGCACTTACCGATAGTAAATTATTTGTCAAGTTTGGTACAAACATCACCTCCTTAAGATCACATTTTTTCCATTGAATTTTTCCGACTGATTTTGCTATTAGAGTTTCTTCCTTTTTTGCTATTGATATTTTTGAGTTGCAATCTACTTCATCTAGTAAAAACTTTTTACTATTTATCATATGGCTTGTTGAGCCACTGTCTACAATGAATTCTAGCAATTCCTCATTTTTACATTTTAAAGTCTCTCCTGCAAAAAAAGGACAATTTTTCTTCATTTTTGTTTCTGAAAAAGCAATCCTTTTCTTTATGATTTGTCTTTTTACAAATTCGGCAAGGAATATTTTCCTGGAATTTATTTTGAGATTTCTTAAAGAAGCATTGGTCTTGAGTATGATTTGTCTTTTTACATATGGTACACCATTTTTTATTTAGTCTACAATATTTTGCTAAGTGTCAAGTTTGCAGTTGAAGCACTGCTTTACTTTAGTAGCACTCATGGCTATTCCCTCTTCAGGCTTTACATTTTGTTCAGTTTCTTCAAGTGATAGTCTTGATATTACGTTTGTTAACGTTTTCTCACTTTTTGGTGTCGAGTCCCATGCTGTGCTGAAATAATTGAAGTAGTCTGGCAAAATGCTCAATATTTTAGAAATTACAAAGCTTTCCTCAACTTCTTGTTTTACATTATTTAGTTTGAATACTAAATTTTGCATTCTGCTTATATTTGTTGCCATATCTGTATTTTTGTCAAATTTGAATCCATGAAATTATTGTAGTAATTTGCATTTTAATTGCTCATCTTCTCTTTGATAAATGGCTACTAGTTTTTCATACATTTCTTTTGAAGTTTTGCAATTTAGAATATGTGTTAAAACATTCTTTTCAATGGTTGACATTATGTATTTTTGTGCTTTGGCGTCTTTTAGGCTCCATTTATCTTTCCAGTTTCATCTTTCAAGTCTTCAAACAACGATTTTCCATTTACAATATCTAGAAGGCCATTTGCTTTGAAATTAATTGTTATCTTAAAATTCCATAAATCAAAATTTCAGGATTTTTAAGTCTCACAATATTTGCGATATCTTCGCTGACAGCCATTTTTGTTTTTATTTATATTTTATATATACTGTATATTTTACCGCGATTCAAAGAGAACCACGCTCTGCTACCATGTTGGGAATCTCTTATGGTTGAGACAATGAAACAACAAATAACAAGTTTACTTACAGCTGAAGTGGTTTTAAGGAATTAGGCAATTTTACCTTTTAAGAAAGTATTTTAATTTTATTATTTTCAAAGAGAGAGAGAAAAGAACATTTAACAATTTACATTACAATTACTAATTTTGTAAACAAAACCAACACTCCTTTGTTCTAGTTTATTATATTACCGTGTTGTCAGTCTAAAAGTATTTCAAGATCATTGATTTACTAGTCTTCTTTTTTTTCCAACAGTAACCACTTTTCCGCAACTAAGTTATAGGAAAATCCGAATTTTTTAAAAATTTATTTGATTTCTATATTTTGAATATAAATATATAAAATTCTATCAAGGCATAGAAATAGGAAATTTCATAAGACAAAGGACATTAATATACTATTATAATCAAGTTTATAAATCCATTGAATATGAAATTATATCTTGAATTGAATGTGGTTTATTGCAATCATTCTTGATGCATCGTTTATTAAATCAAATTTTCAATATCAATTCCATATATTCTAAAAGAAAGAGTTTTTGTAAAGTGAGTTCATATTTTTTACCCAAATATTGTATAGTTATTTCAACATAAATAAGTTTATTACAGATATTTTATTTGCTCGTATTTTGATATGTAAATCGATATATATAAAACAAAAGGACCTAAAAGCGCGAATGTTTCCCCTATACATAAAACGAACTTCTACTGTCCTCACTGCGATGAAAAAATATATTGGGAGGGCTTGGCTCATCAGTGGTTAACCCTCCCAGCGGTTTCGCCAATTTAATCCACCAGACCGCTTCTCAGAGCTCTAATACTGTATTGGATCATTCTGCTTTTATATGCTACACTGAAGGATGGAATCTTAGAAATGGTCTTCAAGTAAACTATGGACATAAGCTTATAGGACAGTAGAATTGCATTCAAATATTTGCTTCGAGCAATGCTCTTCAGCAAACTATAAAGACAAGGCCAACTAGGAATAAATTAACACAAAGCAATAGCGCGCCATCTATACATATAAAACAAAAGGACCTAAAAGCGCGAATGTTTCCCCTATACATAAAACGAACTTCTACTGTCCTTACTGCGATGAAAAAATATATTGGGAGGGCTTGGCTCATCATCGATATATGTAGAAAGGTCAATTATGATATAGATAGATTTACTCAATCCAATTATTATATTACACCTTCACCATCAGTTTATAGAAGATCCGGTATAATTGAAAAACGAGGATGTCATTTGGAAATTTAAAATATACATCAAACGTTTTTTTTTTTTTTACATCATCTTAGAGTTCTAAAATATAAAGTTTCCACGTTGAACTTTTAACACGGATTTGTATGAAAATCGCGAGCGATTTTTATGAAAAAGAATTAATTTATATCGAATTTATTTAAAGGCATTAGAATATCAGCATGATTCCTTTATGTGTCAATATTTTTGACTAATTACATGTACCTCAGGTCTGAAGTGTTTCCTTTATGTTTGAAAGATAAAATACAAGATATTGAATACATTGCCCTATTTAATATAGCAAAAGTGTTTCTCATAACCCTTAATATTCTAACCTCACTGGATTACAATTGATAATGATAATTCAGGTAATTTCTGAAAAGCTATTTATTAAATATTCATTTCAAAATTATGAAGATGTTCCCAAAACTTTACTCTTTTTCAAAAATCAATTTTATAATCTATTCTTTATAATAATATCATTATATTTATTGTTTATAATAAATGTAATTAGTTAACTTACGCATACTTTATAAATTTTGTAAAAGCCTCTTAATTTGCCCTGAATGGTATTTTTATTCAATCGAGATATTGTTAGTTTTATGCATTTATAAATGATCAGCTTTAAGAACATTAAGCTCCTTACCTATACTCTATACGTTATTTCTTTTCATTTGAAGGTATTTATATTATTTTTAAAACATAAAAATAAAGCCTTCATTACAAAAATCGTGCGTGATATTCAGTAATAACTGTTGACTTTGCTTAGAATTATTAATTAAACTGATTCCAATAATTATTAATTAAACATTATATTTATTGATTAACAAGAGAGATAACAAAATATAAAAAGGAAACTTATATTGAAACAAAGGAACTATTTTTTCTTGTTTTTTTAGCGCCTATTTACCCGTGAGCTTACACACACTCTGTGGTAACAAATAATTAAAATATGTACAACACACGCTCCCCTGTGTGTAAGCCCTAATCAGCAAGTCCAAGGCTATCTGCACATTTCCGTAGTTTGTCCTTAGGTAGACTCTTCGTTAGTATATCCGCCTCCATGTCTTCACTTTTAGTGTATTCCAGCTTGATTCCATTTTGAATTCCCTCTTTCACAAAATAATACTTTCGGTTTATGTGCTTTGTTCGTGAAGTAATTTTGTCAGATTGTATCCAGTTTAATGCAGCCTGGCTGTCACTTTTCAAGGTAATTGGGAAAGTTAAATTTTCACAAAGTTCTTCTAGTAATCCCTTTAACCATAATACTTCTGAAATGCCTTCACATATTGAAATAAGTTCTGCTTCACATGTAGACAAGGCTACTAAATTTTGCTTTCTACTTCTCCAGTTTATTAAGTTGTTGTCAAGTTTGACTGTATAGCCTGAATAGGATTTTGCGTCTCGGGTTGTGCACCAGCTCGCATCAGTACTTATTGTGATATTGTTGTCTTTTGACTTATATGCCAACATTTTATTTCTTGTTCCCTTCAGATATCTATAAATCCTTTTAACTCCAGTTAAGTGTATTTCTCTTGGATCATTACTATACTGTGATAAATTGCTGACGTTGAAGGATATGTCCGGTCGAGTACCCGTAGAAAGGTACATTAGTGATCCAATCATTTCCTGGTATACAGTTTTATCTACTGGCTTAGAGTCCAAATATTCATCCAAATTTTGATTTTGATCTCCAGGTGTCTGCACACTGTTGCTTTCTTTCAGTCCAAATCTGTGAAGAATTGTATCAATATAATGAGTCTGAGATAGATAAAATCCATCTTCTTCCCTTTTTATTTCAATTCCAATAAATGGTTCGCTATCTTTCTTTTCTGTTAGAGTAACATATTTTTCTACTTCTGAGGAAAGGTTGTCATTAATTTCCTTACTAATTTCAGCAATGATGAGATCATCTACATATAGACCCAGTATTGCATACTCTTCTCCTCTCTGGAGTTTAAAGACACATGGATCACATTTGGTTCTAATCATTCCCAACTGGTATAAAATTTCATTGATCTTTTTGTTCCAACATTTTCCTGATTGTGGTAGACCATACAGGCTTTTTTCCAATTTACACACTTTGTTTTCTTCTCCTTTTTGTATAAAACCATCTGGTTGTCTCATGTATACTGTCTCTTTTAACTCACCATAGAGATAAGCTGTCTTCACATCATAAGTCTTTATGGTTAAATTCTGTTGTGTTGCAAGAGCTACTATTGCTCGCAAGCTTTCCTTTTTGAGTACAGGTGAAAAAGATTCCTTATAGTCCACACCATATCTTTGATTGCATCCAACAGCAACCAGTCTGGCCTTTTGTTTATATATGCCGTCACTTGGTGTTTTCTTTGTACTGTAGACCCATTTACTATTGATGACTTTCATACCATTTTCCCTTGGTACTAGTGTCCATACTTTATGTTTCTCTATGTCACTGAGCTCATCTTCCATTGCTTTGTGCCATTCATTTCTTTCTCCACTATCCATTGCTTCTTTAAAGTTCTCCGGAATATAATGATCAATTTCCATAATTAAGTTTGCATTATTCCTATCCTTTATTCTTTGTTAGCGTCGAACTCCTTCTTCAATCAATTTCCTTTCTTGTTCTTCAAGTCTTGCTTTGTGCCGTTCTTCTAAGATGCTCTTTGTTTCTCCTTTCTTTCTTCCTCCTTTTACACATCTTTCCTGTATCGGTTCAGTTTGTGATGAGTCATTTTCACAGTCACCACCTAGTTTTACTGAAGTATCCTCCTGAGACTTAATTTTACTCTCTGTGACAGGATTGTCTTCTTTCAAGATAAGAAAGTCTTCAGCAACTATTTCTTCACAATTTCCTTTATAGGTCAAATTATCACAATTAGTATCCTTCTGAATATCATTTGCGTAATCAATTCCTCTCTTATCTTCACTAAATTTTACTGATCTGACTTCATGGATTCTCTTTGTCATTATATCATATATTCTGTAGTCTTTTCTTTTAATGGAATAACCAATAAATATTCCCTTTCTACCCTTTTACCCTTTGGTGAAAACTTGTTTCTTCTTGGTTTGCTCTCAAGCCAATGTGTCAAACATCCAAATATTCGAATGTGTTTGACCGATGGTTTCCTGCCATTCCATCTCTGCATAGGTGTATTTTGATTGATAGACCTGTGGGGTGTACAATTCTTAATGTATGCAGCTGTAGCAATTGCCTCTGCCCAAAACATCATGGGTAATTTTGAGTCAATTAATAAGGTTCTCGCTGTATCTATAAGAGTCCTATTCACTCTCTCTGCGACTCCATTACTTTGTGGTGGTAAGTTGGTGATGGATCCCACTTCTCTTGAAAAGTCCTTCAAATCTAGAGTTACAAAATTCAGTTCCATTGTCCGTTCTTACATCTTTTATTTTAAGACTTAATTCGTTTTCAGCTCTTGCTTTAAATTCTTCAAATCTTTCAAAGGTCTCATCTTTAGATCTCAGGAAATAAACAAAAATTCTTCTACTGTAATCATCTACTATAACAAGGAAATACTTAGATCCTCCTAAAGATTGACATGGCATTGGTCCACATAAATCCATATGAATCAACTGCAGGGGCTTAACTGTATAATTTTCTGTAATATTATATGGCTTCTGCACCAGTTTTCCCATTATGCATGCTTCGCACTCTGGTAACCTTTCGAATTTTAGATCCAATCCTCTTACAATATGTCCTTGAATAATTTTTTCATGTATTCTTCATTTATATGGTTTAATCTCTTATGCCATAAACTTATATTGCTATTTTTATTTGATAAATGTGTATTTATAACCATGACATTTTCATTTTTTGCTATTGGTACATTTCTTTGTTTTTTTTCCATCATAAACATTCTATCTTTAATATATGCTTCAGCAACTAAATCATTCCCTTCATTATAAAATTTTGCTCCATCCTTATTGAAAATAACTGAATTTCCCTTGTTGACTAATTTGTATACTGACAAGAAATTATTCCTTAAACTTGGTACATGTAAGATATCTTTGATGTGAATATTTTCTTGGCCTTCACTTGTGCATATAGTAAGTCTCATATCTCCTTTGGCTATGGCTTGGGTAGTTTTGCCCTTTTTAGCTAGGTTTATTTCACTTTCATAATCTACCACATTTTCCATCAAAGTTAGGTTTGGGGTTAAATGTGCGGTGCATCCTGAATCTATACACCATATTTGTCTATCATTTCTCTCATCTGGTGAATCTTCAAATTCTTTTACATATGTTTCAAATGCTTGCTCATTAATTCCACTTTTCATAGTATCCACTAGGTTATTTGAATGTTCCCTACTGTATTTGTGATTTCTATCACCAGGAGTCCATTTCTTTTGGTATCCTTGTTTCTGTTTATCTCGAATCCAGCAATCATTAGCTAGATGTCCCTTTTTATTACAAACAAAACATCTTTTTGGCTGAGATTGTTGAACTTTTCTATCTTTAATTCTGTATGCTTGTTCATGCCCATTCTCAACCGATTGATTTAATCTCATATTTCTTCTTGACTCCTCTTCTCTTAGAGTTTGTTGAATCTCTTCAATTGTTGCTTCTCTCTTTGATCGTAAGACAATAGCAATATTTTCATACCTTGGATGTATGCCTCTGACAATATGAAATGAAAGTTATCTTGAGGAAAATTGATGCCCTAATGATGAACTTCTAGCAGCAATATTTTTTTGCCCTTGTTATATATTCATCTACAGTTTCATTATCTTTCATTCTAATGTTCTTTAATTCTAACCCTATATCAATAATTTTATCTTCCAAATTGCCTGTGTATGTTTTTCTCAGTGAGTCCCATACTTTCTTAGCATTTGTTTCTCCTATGAACATTCCAGCTTGTTCATTTGTCAACGTAGTAATGATTATGCCAAAAGCTTCCTCATTTTTATCACTCCAAATCTCCCAAGAACTTTTGTCTTCCATATCAGGTTCTGGATCTGAAATTACACGTTTAAATAATTTTCTTCCTCTCAGAACTGCGCCGATTTTCAACGCCCATATTTGATAATTATTTCCTGTTAATGGTTCAATTTTTGTTTGGGATAAAACATTATATTCAGCCATTTTCGTCTTTTGAGCTAATATGAACAAACCAATATATAATTTAAAACAAATATATATTTTAAATTTATTTAAATATTGGGTAGCTTTAAACATGCAATATATAGATATAATTTAACTTAATCTATATAAATACCTTTAATCTTCTTATAAATGCTTCAGTTTACCGATCAGAATAAACTTCTTGCTTAATCTTCAGATTAAATATTTTCGTTTTTGAGCTTTATATCAATAAACCACGCTCTGCTACCAATTGTTGACTTTGCTTAGAATTATTAATGAAACTGATTCCAATAATTATTAATTAAACATTATATTTATTGATTAACAAGAGAGATAACAAAATATAAAAAGGAAACTTATATTGAAACAAAGGAACTCTTTTTTCTTGTTTTTTTAGCACCTATTTACCCGTGAGCTTATACACACTCTGTGGTAACAAATAATTAAAATATGTACAACAATAACTCATCTATAAATCGCATATATTGAATATATAACATCCCGTTTCTAAACAATTATTGAATTGATTCTTCCCAAAAAATATCAAAATTAATAATTATAAATAAAACTTGATTCCATATTTTATATATATTACTTAAACAAATATTATAATATTTTCCCTCATTTTATCAGTAGATATCTTCATTAGATAAAGTAGCTAGAATTATGAAAATCAAGTCTAATAAATTGCTAAATAAATGACATACAAATCGTACTTGTAGTAGATAAAAATTAAGAACCATAGCATATTGAATATTTTGTATACTAATATCAATTTTCCATCTTTCAATATTCCAATTCTATTCACTTTTTTAGAGATAAAAAGCTCAAATAATATTACAAAATCCATAATTTTACTATATTTTTTTTATATTTTCTTATTAAAAATTTCAAACCAATTAATTTGAAAGTTTTATTTTTATATTTCAAAATTGTAAAAATAAAGATAAAGTAAAAGTGGCACTATTCACATGTTTTCAGATAAATATTCTAGTTCAACCATATACACACATAAAAAAATCATTTTAGCTTTATATCCTCAATACTTCTGAGTCAATATATTTGAATATTAATAGAAAAATGGTTGTGATTGTATTCTATATGTGTTCTGTATTGATGGAAAGATCCTTTTTCTGAAATGTGGGGATAATGGACGAGAAATTGGGCAACCCTTCTGAACTCTAACCATAGCGAACAATTGGTTGCTCTAGGCCAGGAACCATCATTGTGACGACCAATCTTGCATCTGAACACAAGACACGAATAATTTGATAATGTGGGTCAACGACAAACACACGATAAGCAATGTCGCAATATTAATTAATAGAGCAGAAGGCTCATGTGATCATATCAAATTAGCACAAACGCTTCAAATCTGATGATAACAGTCTTACAGATCAGATCTGTAAACAGCGAGGTTGAAAGCTGAAGATATCAGAATCCTGTTAGCATGCGAGCCAGCAGCGAATAATCAGAAATCGTAAGCCAAAGGATCATCATGACCACTTTGTTTGTTTGGATTACATTCAAAACACTCTGTTGGGATTTTTATAAGCTGACTTCAGATCAGACCCAGCACGATAAACACATTTTCTGCAAGCTTTCCGAAAACCCTTGGAACGATCCTTTTCTAAACTGTCGTTTATTTATTAGAGAGACCTTTTGAATGATGACCGTCACAAACGATTTGTTTCACGGGTCAATAATCGTTATTGTTCGCCCGCCAAGATTGTTTTTCAAAGAGAGTATTGGTATCAGTGTGTTTAAACTTCGAAGGTTTCCTTTATTCCATGCTTGTTTCAAATGGATGATATATAAACGCCGATCTATATTGTAGGCAGCTGGGACAGACCTACAACAAGTAGAGAAAGAAATATCCATCACTGTTTGTCCAAAAATTCTTATTGAGTCAGGCGAATAAGGTCAGGCCACCTTCCACAAGAAAAACGCAGGAGAATATTTCAGATATTTATGGATTTGAAGTAGGGCAGCATTTTGCGTACAGCCCTAATTATGGTATTTTCCTTTCTATGAAACATTCGTTTCAGGGTGCTTGCTTTGACTGTGTAGATGAGTGTGATTTGCCTTTCATGACTTCTTAGCCTACTAACCAGAGTCATGGTACTTTGAAACAAATCCAGTTACTTGTAATTAAATGGCAATCATCATAGTTAATCATAGCTTGTATTTAGAAGAATGATTTTAATTAGTTTCTAAATAAGTGAAAAATGTAATAAGTTTATCGGTTGTCTTTAATTAGTTTTTTTCTCAGAGTAAATAAACTATTTTCTTTTCACTGAGAATTTTTGAAATTTTTAGTTTTTATTTGTATATATTACAAAACTATTTTAGAGGCGTAATATTCTTAAAAAAACAATTTCTACTGTCCTTACTGCAATGGAAAAATTAAAGGGAGGGCCTGGCTCATCAGTGGTGAACCCTCCCAGCGGTTTCGCCAGTTTAATCTACCATACCGCTGTTATATTGCATTTTTGGAACTTCCTTTCATAGTTGACTGTTGTAAGACTCTTGGAATGGGTATTTTAGAAGAACTATGGACATAAGCTTTTAGGACAGCAGAATTAAATATAATTATAAATATATAATATTTATTTTTTATATAATTTGATATTTGCAGAAGAGTGATTGCTCGAAGCATATTATATATTTATAATTATATTTAATTCTGCTGTCCTAAAAGCTTATGTCCATAGTTCTTCTAAAATACCCATTCCAAGAGTCTTACAACAGTCAAATATAAAAGGAAGTTCCAAAAATGCAATATAACAGCGGTATGGTAGATTAAAATGGCGAAACCGCTGGGAGGGTTCACCACTGATGAGCCAGGCCCTCCCTTTAATTTTTCCATTGCAGTAAGGACAGTAGAAATTGTTTTATTTTAAAAAGAATATCACGCCTCTAAAATAATTTTGTAATTTGGTAACAGAAGGCGCGCTAGTGCATTTGTATATATTGTATAATAAAAAATACTTCGAATTTTGACCATACTTATAATGATTCCAGGAGAATTCTCTAGCACACCCGCATACACAAGTAAGACTTTCTGCCTTATGTCTCATTAATATTCCTCGTATTATGTTTTTTGTTGAAAAGATACAGTTTTAGAATTATTTATTGGCTGATATTTCAAAACACCACTCAAATGAACCTATCTCACCAGCGTTTTCACTGAATTATTGTTTGCTCAACATTTATTTTTTCACAAATAATATACTTATCTGAGTATTTAAATTTATATTAATGAAATATGTGCTATTGCCCGCCAAAATATTTTAATAAGCATTTTATAGACCGTATATAACATGTGTTTTCTATATTTTAAACTATTTACATAGGAATATTAGAGAAAATATTGTAGAGCCACATTTACACACCGACATATTAACACCATTATTTCACTATAAGGTACATGTGTAGTACAAAATATTAAACGGTGTAACGTTAAGATTGACAAAATATTACTACACGGTATTTTATTTCAAATCGTACCACACGTAGCCCGCATTGTCCAAAGGTTCTTCGTCAATCGCCATATTGAATTGATTCCCAGACGGGCTCGCTCTCTGGATCTTTCGCCGAAAGAAAACATGTGGACCATGGTTGCTCAACGATTGACCCAGATTACATCTCCAGTTGCCATACCAGATCAAAATTGGCAACGTGTGGAAACTGCTTGGTCTGCTGTACCCCAAAAACCCATTCAAAGTCTATTTGAATCAATGCCGAACGTGTCCAGCGGTGATTTCCAACAATGGCGGCTACTCTAGTTTCTGATTCTGGCAGGAACCACACTTCGCATAAGTCTATACATTTGATCATTTAATACTTGGTCAATGTTGTTCACTTGGTCTACAAAATAATTTTGTTGTGATTATCTTGTCTTTCTTGATGTTGCAATTTGGGTGTCTAGCAGTATAAATGTTAATTACTTATGCAAAATATGAAATTGCATTTGTTTTATTCAAAAATGTTCTATATTCAAAAACAAAATCAATTTAAATGAATATGTCAATGACTAATTTTTTTTATAGGATCAACTCCTACTCCAGGCATCTTAAGTTCCACGGGTAAGTGTACCTGGTAATTTTTATTTCATAGAGATATATTACTTTATTATAAATTATATTTAAAAAAAAATAAATTTAAAGTAGGTTTTCCGATAATAGACTGGAATTTCGCTATCATATGGCTGTATCTTCTCAATTATATGAATATACCCATAAAATAAAAATTATTTTAAGAGGTTGAATGTTGATGAAATCCTTATGACCTTTCCCGTGCAATTCTTTGTAAAAAGGCCACCGGATTTTATCCTTTCGGAAAGCTAGAAATCAATAAGATTAGATTGAAAGTACATAGATATTTGGTATATTCAATTTAAATATATTCCTTTTATTTTTAATTATCTAAAGTATTAAACAATTTCTATTTAAACATATTTTTAAAGATTTTATTTTTATTACAGGTGAAGCCTCATCCACATGCTCAGGTAAGATTTCAAATCGTCTATATATTTTTAAGTCTATATAAAACTATTGAAGAAATATATAATTTCGATAAAATGTAAATTAAATCTTTCCTCTTGGGTATTTTGTTGCATTTATTGATCCAAAAATTATGTTGACTTTGCTTAGAATATTTAATGAAACTGATTCTAATAATTATTAATTAAACATTATATTTAATGATTTACAAGAGAGAGAACAAATATTAAACAAAGGAACTTTTTTTTCCTTTCGGTTAGCGCCTATTCACCTGTGAGCTTACACACACTCTGTGGTAAAACAATTAATTAATATATATACAATACACGCTCCCCTGAGTGTAAGCCCGAATCAGCAAGTCCAAAGCTATCTGCACATTTCCGAAGTTTGTCCTTAGGTAGACTCTTCGTTAGTATATCCGCCTCCATGTCTTCACTTTCAGTGTATGCCAGCTTGATTCCTTTTTGAATTTTCTCTTTCACAAAATAATACTTTCGGTTTATGTGCTTTGTTCGTGAAGTAATTTTGTTTGATATTATCCAGTTTATTGCAGCCTGGCTGTCACTTTTAAAGGTAATTGGGAAAGTTACGATTTCACAAAGTTCTTCTAGTAATCCCTTCAACCATAATACTACTGAAATTCCTTCACATATTGAAATAGGTTCTGCTTCACTTATAGAAAAGGCTACTAAATTTTGCTCCTACTTCTCTAGTTTATTAAATTTTTGCCAAGTTTGACTGTATAGCCTGAATAGGATTTTCGTCTCGGGGTGTGCACCAGCTCGCATCAGTACTTATTGTGATATTGGTGTCTTTTGACTAATATGCCACCATTTTAGTTCTTGTTCTCTTTAGATATCTATAGATCCTTTTAACTCCATTTAAGTGTATTTCTCTTGGATCATTACTATACTGAGAAAATTGCTGACGTTGAAGGGTATGTCTCGTCGAGTACCCGTAGAAAGATACATAAGTGATCCAATCATTTCCTGGTATATAGTTTTATCTACTGGCTTAGAATCCAAATACTCATCCAAAATTTGATTTTGATCTACAGGTGTCCGCACACTGTTGCATTTTTCAGTCCAAATCTGTGAAGAATTGTATCAATATAACGAGTCTGAGATAGATAAAATCCATCTTCTACCCATTTTATTTAAATTCCAATAAATGGTTCGCCATCTTTTCTTGTTAGAGTAACATATTTTTCTATTTCTGAGGCTAAGTTATTATTGATTTTTTTTTTACTGGTTCCAGCAATGATCAGATCATCTACATATAGACCCAGTATTGCATACTCTTCTCCTTTCTGGAGTTTATAGTCGCATGGATCACATTTGGTTCAAATCATTCCCAACTGGTTTAAAATTTCATTGATCTGTTTGTTCCAACATTTCCTTTATTGTGATAGACCATACAGGCTTTTTCCAATATACACACTTTGTTTTCTCTCCTTTTTGCATAAAACCATCTGGTTGTCTCATGTATACTGTCTCTTGTAACTCACCATAGAGATAAGCTGTCTTCACATCATAAGTCTTTATGATTAAATTCTGTTGCGTTGCAATAGCTACTATTGTTCGTAAACATACCTTTTTGAGTACAGATGAAAAGGATTCCTTATAGTCCACACCATATCTTTGATTGCATCCAACAGCAACCAGTCTGGCCTTTTTTTATATATGACGTCATTTGATGTTATCTTCGTACTGTAGACCCATATACTATTGATGACTTTCATACCATTTTCCCTTTGTACTAGTGTCCACACTTTATGTTCATCTATCTCAATGAGCTCTTCTTCCATTGCTTTGAGCCATTCATTCCTTTCACCCCTATCCATTGCTTCTTTGAAGTTCTCCGGGATATAATGATCTATTTCCATAAATAAGTTTGCCTCATTTTTATTCTTTATTCTCTGTGAGCGTCGAACTCCTTCTTCAATAAATTTATTTTCTTGTTCTTCAAGTCTTGCTTTGTGCCGTTCTTCTCAGATGCTCTTTGTTTCTCCTTTCTTTCTTCCTCCTTTTACGCATCTTTCCTCTATTGGTTCAGTTTGTGATGAGTAATTTTCACAGTCACCACCTGGGTTTATTGAAGTATCCTCCTGAGACTTCATTTTACTCTCTGTAACAAGATTGTCTTCTTTAAAGATAAGAAAGTTTTCAGCAACTATTTCTTCACAATATCCTTTATAGGTTAGATTATCACAATTAGTATCTTCCTGAATATCATTTGCCTAATCAATTCCTCTCTTATCTTCACTAAATTTTACTGATCTAACTTCATGGATTATCTTTGACATTATATCATATATTCTGTAGGCATTTCTTTTAATGGAATAACCAATAAATATTCCCCTCTATCCCTTGGTGAAAACTTGTTTCTTCTTGGTTTGCTCTCAAGCCAATGTGTCAAACATCCAAATATTCGAATGTGTTTGACCGATGGTTCCCGCCCTTCCATCTCTGCATTGGTGTATGGTGCTTGATAGACCTGTGGGGGTACAATTCTTAATATATACAGCGGTAGCAATTGTCTCTGCCTAAAACTTCATGGGTAATTTTGAGTCAATTAGTAAGGTTCACAATATATCTTTAAGAGTCCTATTTACTCTCTCTGCGACTCCATTACTTTTTGGTTAGTATGTGGTGGTAAGTTGGTGTTGAATACCACTTCTCTTAAAAAGTGATACAAATCTAGAGTTTCAAAATTCAGTTCCATTTTCAGTTCTTACATCTTTTATTCTAAGATATAATTCGTTTCGGCTCTTGCTTTAAATTCTTCGAATCTTTCAAAGATCACATATTTTGATCTCAGGAAATATACAAAAAGTATTCTTTTGTAATCATCTACAATAACAAGAAAATACTTAGATCCTCCTGAAAATTGGCATGGCATTGGTCAACATAAATCCATATGAATCAACTACAGGGGCTTAACTGTTTGATTTTGCATAATATTATATGGCTTCTGAACCAGTTTTCTCATTATGCATGCTTCGCACTCTCGTTAATCTTTCGAATTTCAGTATCAATCCTCTTACAATATGTTCTTGAATCAATGATTTCATGTATTCTTCATTTATATGGTTTAATCCTTTATGCCATAAACTTATATTGCTATTTATATTTGAAAAATGACTATTTATAACCATGAAATTTCCATTTTTTGCTATTGGTACATTTCTTAGTTTTGTTTCCATCATAAACATTCTATCTTTAATATATGCCTCAGCAACTAAATCATCCCCTTCATTATAAATATTTGCTCCATCCTTATTGAAAAATAATGAAAAATATTGAAAATAATTATTCCTTAAATTTGGTACATGCAAGACATCTTTGATGCGAATATTTTCTTGGCCTTTACTTGTACATGTAGTTAGTCTCAAATCTCCTTTGGCTATGGCTTGAGTAGGTTATCCTTTCTCAGCTAGGTTGAGATTTCACTTTTGTACTCTGTCACATTTTCCATCAAAGTTAAGTTTGGGGTTAAATGTACGGAACATCCTGAATATATACACCATATTTGCCTATCATTTATTTTATCTGGTGAATCTTCAAATTATTTAAAATATGTTTCAAATGCTTTCTCATTAATTCCACTTTTCATAGTATCCACTTGGTTATTAGAATTATCTCTACTGTATTTGTGATTTCTATAATAAGAGTTCTTTTTTTATATCCTTGTTTCTGTTTATCTCGAAACCAGCAAACATTAGGTATATGTCCCTTTTTATTACAAACAAAACATATTTTGGCTGAAATTGTTTAACCTTTCTATCTTTAATTGAGTATGCTCGTTCATGACCATTCAACCGATCTTTTCACTCTCATATTTCCTCTTGACTCATCTTCTCTTAGAGTTTGTTGAATCTCTTCAAGTGTTGCCTCTCTCTTAGATCGTAAGACAATAGCTTTATTTTCATACCATGAATGTATGCCTCTGACAATGTGAAATGAAAGTTCTCTTGAGGGAAATTGGTGCTCTAATGATGAACTTCCCGCAGCAATATTTTTCCCTTGTTATATATTCATCTACAGTTTCATTATCTTTAATTCTAATGTTCTTTAATTCTAAGCTTATAACAATAATTTTATCTTCCAAATTGCCTGTGTATGTTTTTTCCCAGTGAGTCCCAGACTTTTTTTCGCATTTATTTGTCCTATGAACATTCCAACTTGTTCATTTGTCAACGTTGTGATGATTATCCTGATTGCTTCATCATTTTTCTCACTCCAAATCTCCCAAGAACTTTTGTCTTCCATATCAGGTTCTGGATCGGAAATTAAAATTTAAATAATATTCTTCCCCTCAGAACTGCGCCGATTTTCAACGCCCATATTTGATAATTTGTTCCTGTTAATGGTTTGATTTTCGTTTGGGATAAAAAATAGAATCAGACATTTTCGTCTTTTGAATTAATAAACAAACCAATATAATTTAAAAACAATTATACGTTTTAAATCCATTTACTCATTGGATAGCTTTTAGACATGCCATATATAGATATAATTTAAATTAATCTATATAAATATCTTAAATCTTCTCAGAAGTGGTTTAGTTTACCGATCAGAATAAACTTCTTGCTTTATCTTCTGATTGAATATTTTCGCTTTTGAGTTTTATATCAAACAACCACACTCTGCTACCTATTGATGACTTTGCTTAGAATTTTTAATTAAACTAATTCCAAAAAATATTAATTAAACATTATATTTATTGATTTACAAAAGAAAGAACAAAATATAAAAGGGAACTAATATTAAACAAATAAACTTTATTTTGTTTTGGTTAGCGCCTATTTATCTGTGAGCTTACACACACTCTGTGGTAACAATTAATTGATATATATAAAACAGTTTTAAAACCTCTTGTTTCATTGTATAAATAATTTTAAAAATCTATAATTAACGGAAGGTTGGATTTTGAGAATTAGTGACGAATATTTCATATATAAACTTTACAATTGGAAGGTTCTACCTAGTCCTGGAATTTATTAGATACATCTTGTTTATTAACAAATATATATAGAATAAAGTTATTATATATAATACTAGCGGATGTGCCCGGCTTCGCCCGGGTTTTACCCGAGTAAATGTTTGTCTAACGAACATTTGTTAAAACAATTCTCTATAAACTTATAAAACGTACTCGGCTTCGCCCGGGGTTTTACCCGAGTAAAGGTTTGTCTAGCGAACATTTGTTAAAACAATTCTCTAAAAACTTATTTAAAAAAAAAAAAAAGATATTTTTTGATAATTTGAAACTCGTAAATTTGAATCTCTCGATATATTGTTATCATCGTCAAAATGGGGGCGCTGCTTGCGAGTTAAATCTACAAATCTGCAAATAACTCTAAGGATATTCAAGATATTCAGGAAATTATTTTTCAAAAACCTTCCCGGTGATATACCTAATAATATCCCAAAATTTCACGGCGATTGGATGTATGGTTTTTGAATCAATAGAGTGCAGACAAACAGACAGACATTCAATTTTATATATATAGATAGATTCACTCTTCATTGTTGGCTTTTTATCTTACATTCATTCTTCATTGTTGGCTTTTTATATTACATTCACTCTTCATTGTTGGCTTTTTATCTTACATTCATTCATCATTGTTGGCTTTTTATATTACATTCACTCTTCATTGTTGGCTTTTTATCTTACATTCACTCTGTTGGCTTTTTATATTACATTTACTCTTCATTGTTGGCTTTTTATCTTACATTCACTCTTCATTGTTGGCTTTTTATATTATATTTACTCTTCATTGTTGGCTTTTCATCTTACATTCATTCTTCATTGTTGGCTTTTTATATTATATTTACTATTCATTGTTGGCTTTTTATGTTACATTCATTCTTCATTGTTGGCTTTTTATATTACATTTACTATTCATTGTTGGCTTTTTATCTTACATTCACTCTTCATTGTTGGCTTTTTATCTTACATTCATTCTTCATTGTTGGCTTTTTATATTACATTCACTCTTCATTATTGGCTTTTTATCTTACATTCATTCTTCATTGTTGGCTTTTTATATTACATTCACTCTTCATTGTTGGCTTTTTATCTTACATTCACTCTGTTGGCTTTTTATATTACATTTACTCTTCATTGTTGGATTTTTATCTTACATTCACTCTTCATTGTTGGCTTTTTATATTATATTTACTCTTCATTGTTGGCTTTTTATCTTAGATTCATTCTTCATTGTTGGCTTTTTATATTATATTTACTCTTCATTGTTGGATTTTTATCTTACATTCATTCTTCATTGTTGGCTTTTTATATTACATTTATCCGAGTGAAAGTTTGCCTAACGAATATTATATATTATGAAGTATAATAAACAATGTTAAAGATTAGTTTTAATTATTAATCAAGATTGTGTGTGAATATGTGAGAAAGATGTAATATCGTTGTTGTTTTCTTGGCCGACTGTTTTACATATGGTGTTATCTTAAAATTGCTTGTTTTGAATATTTTTTTAGATTGAGTTGAATGAATTGCTGATTTTTTTTTTTTGTATTTATATATAAATAAAATTAACTCTGTTGATTTTTTTGTATTTAATCGATAACAGCTAAGTTACGCATGTTAATGTTAGGGAAAAATATTTTGATGTTAAGCAAAACCTGCTCCATCTCGTTTTACATAAATGTTGAAAATTTGGTTGAAATTGATGCATTGTAACGAAAGTTTTTAGTGATGTCCTCTTATGAAATTTGCATTTTATTAATATAGATATATATTATATATTTAATATCTATATAATATTATATATAACATTTCAAACTATAAATATATATAAAAGTTACCGACATGTGCGACTATAAATATTATATTAATTATGCAATTTTACCCATACTTGAAGAAAATAATTATGCAAATAAACAGGTGTATAACTATTAATTTGTATAGGATCAACTCCTACTCCAGTATTCTTAAGTTCCACGAGTAAGTGTACCTGGTAAAACTTTAGTTCGGAGAGATAACAAATTTTAATATAACTATTATATTATAAAATCCTTTTGAAATCGAAAAGGGGTGCTCTAATTATATAATGTAATTTCGCTCTGTTTGTTAAGTCCACATTTGGATGTTCTTTTTTTTTTCGGTGTTTTGGAACAATTCAGATATATTTTTATGAATGTAGAATTGAGAGAGAAAAATCAAGATTTTTATAATTTATAAATGTATAGAAAAATCAAAATAATTTCATATTATATCTTCCTAATTAAAACGAATAATCGAAAATTATGCTTCATCAAACATTTTTTGTTTAGTTGGATCGTCCACATGCAATTGCTCAGGTAAGCTGTTTGATGTTATATTTAAAAGTTATAATATTTAGTTATTCTCTCTCTTTATTATATTTGAATTGGTCTGATTGTTAATTTGACATTTGCCTTATGGCATTTAGCATTAAATATATTAAAAACATCTATATTATGAAAGTATGCAATGCGTATTATTTTGTGAAATGTTTCTGATTTGTGTGATTGAAGAAAAAAGTTCGCCATATACTTCAACTTTCACGGATAAAAGTATGTTAATATTTAATTAACCTAGATAATTGCATAGATATTTTAAAAATACTATAAAGCTATCAGATATCAGAATCAACATATTATCTTGTATTGTCCTTTTAAACTTTGGAAAAGTGTTCTAATATATAATTTTAAAAAATATATAAAATAGTTTTATTTTGTAAATCCAATTTTTGCGAAATACTACTTTGATCAAAAGGTTGAGACACTTTTCTCATAAGTTAAAAAAAAATATTATTATCCTACCAACTTCGAATTGTCTCCTTCAAAGTAGTTCCCGTTGGCCGCGATGCACTTCAGCCACCTTTTTTTCCAGTCGGCAAAACACCTCTGGTAGTCTGTTTTCGGGATCGCCTTCATGGCCTTCTTCGATTCCACTTTGATATCTTCTATGCTCTGAAATTTCCGGCCCTTTAACTTTTTTTGAGCTTTCCAAAAAGGAAGAAGTCGCAGGGGGGCCAAATCGGTACTGTAGGGTGTTGGGGGAAACACAGAGATTGAGTGGTCCTGCAGGAACTTCGATATTTTGAGGGCTGTGTGCGCCGGCGCGTTAATGCGCAGCAGTTAGTTATTGTAGAAGCTTGTTGTTGAAATTCATGATGAACGATGTCCTGGTAATCGAAGAACACCGTCAACATTACCTTGACTTTGCTGGGAGCCTTCCTCGCTTTCTTTGGTCTCGGCTCATTTTTGAAGCGCCACTTCGATGCCTGTTGGGTAGTTTCCGAATCAAAGCCGTAAATCCATATTTCGTCTCCAGTAATGACCCTCTTCAGCAAATCGGGGTCGTCGGTTGTCGCTTCGAGATTGACCTGGCCGTTTCTTTCCGGGCGTTCTTTTGATCAAAAGTCAAATCTTCGGGAACGAGAACAAGTTGAGTCTTCTCACTCACAAAATGTCCTTCATTATCGATTGAGTCGACCCGAATGATATCCCTGCTTTTTCGGCGACCTCCCTCACAGTTATTCGTCGGTCTTCACGCACCAGTTCCAACACCTTGTCCAATTTTTCAGGCGTGGTTGATGTGTACGGTCTCCCGGAACGCTCGTTGTCGGCGGTCTCTTCCCGACCCTCCTTGAAGCCCTTGTACCTCTCGAAAACTCGTCTTCGGCTCATGACGGCATCCCCGTAGGCTGTTTGCAACATCCAAAAAATTCGGCATCCTTGAATCCGTTTTATCACACAGAACTTGATGCAAATTTGTTGATCCTCCATTTCGGTGACTAACGAAATCGAAGCACGGGCAAATGGCTTCATTTCGAACAGCCGCTGCTCGCGCTGTTGTGGCGCGTGATTTTTGAAAATTGGCAAATCTCCAAGCCAAGGGCGACGCTTGCGTTTGCCACAAACCGGGAGAAAATATATTGAGTTTTCAGGATTTTATGAGCAAAGTGTCGAAACTTTTTGATCAGAATAGTATCAATGTAGAAAAATGTTTATTTCATTTTCTATTCTTCTTTCATAAAATATATTGTATATTTTAAAAGTTATTCAATTAACTTTTTTCTACAAAAAATATTGGAGAGAAATGTATTCATATTTTTTTTTCTTCACTTATTACAAAAGACACGCTATATACTATGTGGATATTTGCGTGTAAATGCTTAAACTATTTTGTGTACATAGTTTCTAAATATATATATGTAGTAACCCCGACTAAGCCGACGTGGAATGTACTGGGCAGTCGTGGTCGTGGTCGTGGTCGATGGGATTCCCGCACGGGGACAGCAAGGAACAGAGGCAGGTCTAGATGGTAGCTCCAAGAGGTAGAGGTAGACCACGGACGAAGGCAGTCGAACCACGGGCGCCGCGGATGCCCTAAGCCTACTCACGGATAGAAGGGGGGGGGTGAGAGACCCGACCGATCGTATAACGGCGTCACTCTGAAAACAACTACCTTGTCTCTTTTCTGGGCCCTTTTATATTGGATCCCCGCATTTGGCGGAGAGTCCTGATTGGTTCTTGTAATCACGCCACTTCCTGGCGCCGTTTTGACAGGGCGATTAAACTCATTGTCGTCGTTTGGTCTACCTCTGCTTCTTTGTTTATTTGTTACATCCATTTTTACAAGGTCGATACATATTTTTATATAGATATGGGGTTATAATAAATATTAGAAGAAGGTTGTGAACTATCTAACTCAAAATATACTACAGAATGTGTCCCCGGTGATGAAGGTTTGGTTGGGGGAATGACATGTAATGAATGATGACCTAACAAACCTATTATAAAAAAATAAAATAAATAATTTGTATACAAATTAGTTGAAATTATTATTAAGCTACAAGTTAAAAAGAGAAAGATGTTTTAATGGTGGTGTATCGATGAAATAAAAAATCAATGTTATAAAAATAAAAACGCACAAAATGAATGATAAAAGATTAAGAGAAAGTATATAATACAAAATGGTAAATATGGTAAACTGAATCGTACAAGGAAAATAATATCTTATTGCATAAAAGATGAGAGGAAAAAATGCAGTTAATTTATTGACTGAACGTATATTGTGACGCTAAGGTTGAAAAAGGGAAAGGGGTATCTGAGCATGTTTCTGCAAAGTAATATCCCAAGCATTCTGCAATGCAATGCGAACTTGTTTGAGTGAGGCATTGTTTTCATTAACAGAAGGCCCAAGATATTCCGTCTGCATCATTAGCTCAGACAGTAAAAAGAGGTGGGAAGATTGATGGATGTAAAAGGGAGAGGTAGCGGTAAGAGGGATCCCTGTTGTCCATAATGATTGTGCCCGGTTTAATTATGAAAAAAGTGAAAATCTGAAAAAATCGTGAATTGAAATGATGAGTCGGGCGATGGGAAAAAAAATAAAAAGATCGCGCTGGATATCCTGAACTCACTATTGGGAATGGTATAGCGAGGAAGGATGGGGTTCCAGTCGGATTAATCAATGAAAAAAAGTGTTCGGCAAACTGGAATCCCTTGGAAGGTAGTTGGAGGTTTGAAGGATGCGGAAAAGGAGAGGTGGATGTAAGAGATTTATTGCTGTCAATTTTGATTGTGTCCGACTTGTGTGGTGAAAAGAAAAAGTTGAAAAATAGAAAAATGATGAGCCGGACGATGAGAGAGATAAAAAAGAGATCGCGCTGGATATCCTGAACTCACTATTGGGAATGGTATAGCGAGGAAGGATTGTTCCAGTCGGATTAAACAATGAAAAAAAATGGCTGACGAACAATAATCTCTTGATGGGTGTAAAAAGTTGGGAGGAAAGGTTCATGGGATAGAGTTAGAGGTTGTAAGGGAAGCGTCAAAAATAACATTTTTGAAAATCTATTAAGAAAATAAAATGATAAATAATATTATAAATATTGTTAGGTGTAGGTTTTTTAAAATGGTGCCTAAAATAGTTGAAGTTGTAAAATTCTAAGTCTAAACATGATGAAAAAAATTAAAATAAGAATATTAAAGGTAATAATATATAAAGGGTTGATTGGTAGTTGATGGCATTAATGTTGATGGTTAATAAACAAAATGATATTATCGATTAATATTGAAATGTTTTATCTACATCTGTAAGTT
This sequence comes from Cordylochernes scorpioides, assembly GCA_030710605.1. Lineage (NCBI taxonomy): Eukaryota > Metazoa > Arthropoda > Arachnida > Pseudoscorpiones > Chernetidae > Cordylochernes > Cordylochernes scorpioides. Next base: position 6,023,965 of record CP092871.1, on the reverse strand, counting down.
AAAAACAAAGTCCAACACCACAAAACCAGTAAAACTGTACGTCTATTTACAAATAAATGAGAGAAAAGTTAAAAGAAAACAAAAATATTTGTTCCTGAAAAAAGGGAACATATTTACACACAATGTCTAGGTGTAGGTGCAAGACTACTGATGTCGTTTTAGTTTGGCCTACGGGGAGGCAATGTGGCCCTATGTCGCTTTGGTCCGGTCTGAGAAGTTGGTCTTTGCCAGATCTTCCCGATTATATTATGTGAGACCAGACGGGGAGCGATCTTGATCCCTAAAATGATGTCATTTTAGTGGAAGATAGGACTTTAGGTACGTGTAGTATGTAGTGCATGTCTTAGGCGCTAAAAAGATTGCAGAGCGTTTTATGCAGTTGGTCTGCAAAATTTCTAGGTGAGCCTACCCAACGCCGGTTTGTTATGTTTGGGGAACATCATTTAAAATATTAACTTAACAGATCTATTCTCCATGTAACATTACGTTACATATGGGGAAATGAGAGGCGACAAATTTGACAAAAAAAAAGAAAAAGAAAAGTTAAAACCTTTTTGATTCCTAACAAGGGAGCCGGTAATGTAGTGTATGTTCGTATTAAATTGTACCCAAAAGCCCTATAATTGAATGATTGACAGGCAAGAGTGTTGAAGTAGAAAGGAATATCTCTGCTAATGGTAGATACAAAGGTCATTCTACCCCTTTAGAAGTAGGGAAGGAAAGACGAAGTAGAAAAAAAACTAGGGGTGAGTTCAGCGCGTCCTTTAGTTGGTTGTCGTTGGAATGAAGATTGGATTTAATTGTTCTTTTAGGAGGCCAAGATGGCGTCTCCTTTGGTCTCATGTACAGGATCGATTTTAGAGATGGTGGGGACCTAATTTTTAAACGGGGTTGTCAAAACGATAAACTATCCTATACCATTATAAAAATAAGATTTGCTATAAAGAGATTTTGTATAATTTTCCTATCCGTTTTAATCTGGCAGGTTCCTCTGTTAGAAGGATATTAAATTTAATCTGTAATATTGAAATCGTGGGTGTGAATAATTGGGAAAAGGTAGGCTATAAAAAAATAATTAATTAACTAGTGTATAAATAAATGTGTTATGATCATGCGAAATGTGTTAATGGGATATGGGATATGCGAGAGGAATTAAAATTGATGTGAAAAATGCAGAAAGTGTGAAATAAAAATGTATGTTTGAACAGGTGACAATCTAACGGGCAGGCGCCAAGGTGGCGCGAGAAAGTCGAGCTCGGCGTTGTGTTTTGTTTTTGGAAGGACGGTAATTTAATAGCTATTTATGTAACATGGATTGTTTGCCAGGCTTTCAGGACCTAGATTTCGCTAATTATATGAAAATCGATGGGGGGACAAGTGATTAAATGTTTCGGAAAATCGATGAGCTATATATTTTTTCTATTGGCCTAAACAAGTTGGGATCTAAATGTCGGAAAGGATCAATTATTCTATTTATTTTTAGGGGTTCTATATATATATATACAATATATATAATTATATATTACAATATATAATTTGGGTGGTGAAATATAAAGGACCTTTTCATTATAATATTGTAATTTATTTACATGCACAGTATCGCTATCATTACCTGTAATCCTATTGGGTCTATTTATACTACGACATTATCAGAAATTATTTCAGTAATTTTATATGGACCTGTAAAGTAGGGTACTAACTTACCGCTAATTGGATGATGATACGCCTTTACTAATACTAAATCTCCTGTATCAAAGTGTGGGTTCTTATGTTTGTTATCATATATATTTTTCTCTTTGTCGTGCCTGTCATTTGTACGTTGTATTGCTAGTTTTCTACTTTCTATTATATTGGGGTAGGGGTTTGTGTGGTTATTTAAGTCTGAGGGGATTATATTATACATAAGAAAGATAGGGATGTTATAGTATTGGGGCGTGTCTTTATATTTATTAGTAACTATCTTAATTAACTTTGTTAACGAGGTTCCGGGATTCTCTAGGTGAAATAACCTTAGTTTCCCAGTAAGTTTTGTGTTAAGATGTTCAGACAAATCGTTAGATTGAAGATTATTAGCGGTGATTAGGTTTAGAAAAATTATAAAATAATGAATTTACGAAATTTTTCTAAGAGAAAAGGTTATGGCATGGGTACAAAATTCGGTAGAATTTCGTAAATAACAATTTAACACAGGCAGGAATGAAATGCAATGGGGTATGGAAATTTTATGGTATGATATTAGTTTTCGCATATTACATTTATAGTTGTATTTGTAATTGTGGGAAAAATGGGAGGCACATTTTGAGATGAGATAATTTAAAATTGATATTTATAAAAATTCAAATCTAGGACTTTTTAAAACTAGGACTTTTAAAACTTTTAAATATTGAGAAATATCAATTTGAATAGTAATAGGTCAGGTAAAATAAAGAGCGTAATAAATTTAATTATTATTAATATGGCAATAAATAAGGTATTAAAAAAACACACAAATAAGTTTAGAAAATATGATTCGAGTAATTAAAATATAATATGATTTTTTATGTAAAATTGAAATTAATTAATTAAAATTTAAAGTTGCTTAAAATAAAGTAAAAATTGATAAATGAGGGTGTACAAGATTTAAACTTTGAATTGAAATGTTATAAAACTTGCAAAATTTGATTTAAAATGATTACAGTGAAAATAAACATTAAATTTATGGAGAATCAAGTTGTTTTTAAAAACTCACAGTTTTGAGGATTGTTCAGTCAGGAGACTTGTTCTTTAGTTGTTGTCCTGCTGATGGGGAAGACGTTCCAAGTAGAGCTCGTAGAAGCTTGTAACTTCTGTTGGGTGACGGCGGCATGTCGCCTTTGAGTAGCGCGCGGAGCCGAGCTTGCAGGGTGGCGTCATCTTGCGGTCCCTCGCTCGTCCGCTCGAGTTGCTGGATGAAGTTGCTTGCTGCGTAGGATCCGTCGAAAGGGGAGATGAGGGCCTCCTCCGCACGAGGCACGGCTAGTCCCCGAATGGCGTCTGTTAGGCGGCTTACTAGGTCTTCGCAGTGGGGTTGCATGTTGGTGAGGGCATCCGCGACGTAATCGTCTCCGACCTCCGTCATCCTCTGCATGCTGCTGTCCTCAGTTATCTTGTCTACTTCAACGGGTTCAGTAGTAACCCCGACTAAGCCGACGTGGAATGTACTGGGCAGTCGTGGACGTGGGTGCGTGATGGGATTCCCGCACGGGGACAGCAAGGAACAGAGGCAGGTCTAGATGGTAGCTCCAAGAGGTAGAGGTAGACCACAGACGAAGGCAGTCGAACCACGGGCGCCGCGGATGCCCTAAGCCTACTCACGGATAGAAGGGGGGGTGAGAGACCCGACCGACCGTATAATGGCGTCACTCTGAAAACAACTACCTTGTCTCTTTTCTGGGCCCTTTTATATTGATCCCCGCATATGGCGGAGAGTCCTGATTGGTTCTTGTAATCACGCCACTTCCTGGCGCCGTTTTGACGGGGTGATTGAACTCATTGGTTTGGTCTACCTCTGCCTCTTTGTTTATTTGTTACATCCATTTTTACAAGGTCGATACATATTTTCATATAGATATGGGGTTATAATAAATATTAGAAGAAGGTTGTGAACTATCTAACTCAAAATATACTACATATATGTGGAAATATAATAATATAATAAGGTGGAGAAAGAGAAATAAGGACACACACAAGTTTGGTAGAGGCATCCTAGACAACCAGAGAGAGATGGGGCGAGCCGGTAGAGGTCCGCGACCGGCCACAGCCGGGCCGCCGTTTGTGTCGAATACAATCCTCAACTGTCTTAATTAGTCCTGAGGTTCCAAGAAAACGGGGCCCCAGTGGAAGGCCCCTTGGAATGTCGCTGCTGTCTCAAGTGACCGGACTTTACATCCTCCTCTCTACGTCTCTCTGGGCTGACTCTAGGTTTACTTTATTATTCCTGAAAGAGCATATATTATGACATATATATATATATAAATTATTTCTAGTGTTAAAGAGAGAGTGAATGTTATTTAAATTTACATTTTAGAGCAATGATTTTACACAAAAATAAAGTTTATTTACACACATATTATCAAAAACGTTTGATATATTGTCAGAATTATAACCACTTAGTTAATGGTATAAATATAGAATATTTTAAAATAATAATTTTAAAAATCTATAATAATTAAAACTATATTTTTCAATTTATTAATGTAAATTAGGTCCACGGCAGTTGAGTTAGTCTGCAGAATTTGTTAAATCCATCTATATATATATATAAATGTATGTATGTGTGTGTGTCTGTCCTTTATGCCTGAACAAACCACTCATTGGAACGCCATGAAACTTTGGGAAGTTATTTAGTATAGTGTACTGAGAAGGTTTCTAAAAAATAATTTCTTGAATATCTTGAATATCCTTAGAGTTATTTGCAGATTTGTAGATTTAACTCGCAAGCAGCGCCACCAATGCGACGATGATAACAAGTTTTTTTATATACAAGTTTTATTATCACTAAGTTTATTATCTTAAAGATTATTTATCAAAAGTAAGATTATCTCAGGATGACACGGCGATTTATTTGAGACAAGAATAATGATACAATTCCTTTAACTTCCAATTACCGAGGGAACCAATTAATATTGATTTTAAATAACTTATCGAGTATTTTTCAATGGACCAGGAAAAAATGTTCACTAGATAAAACGATGATTTTGTAATGTAGAAAATTAGGAAAGACAAAATTCAGGATGACACGGCACACAGGGACCGGGAAAAAAGGTTCACTTTATCGAGAGATTCAAATTTACAAGTTTCAAATTATCAAAATATATCTATTATTTTTTCATGAGTTTATAGAGAATTGTTTTAACAAATGTTCGTTAGACAAACCTTTACTCGGGTAAAACCCGGGCGAAGCCGGGTACATCCTCTAGTTTGAAATAATAATAATAAGAAGAAATAATAATGAGAAATTTTGTTTTTCCAAGGTATTAACTGTGCTAAAAGAAATCTATTTTTTCATTTATTTCAATTATATTTATATTATTATATGTATAAATATTATATTCTATATAATCGGGGATATCAATAGTACTATAATATGAAATTATTTTTGTGTGTGTGTTTTGAAGAAACTCATTTAAATAAATTGCTTTCCTATCTCATAGTCTTGCATAATTTAAAATATAATTTTATTAAATACACCACTGATATATTTAAACTTGATAATATATATTTTAATATTGAGAACCGCACAATATATATTGATGTAACGAGTGAAATGCGAGAGCGAACACTTTTTATTGGTAGATGATTTAACAAAGTTTTGCTAACCTTTCGACCCTTCGATTGGTGTCATTAGAATACTAGCCAAATGACCAGGAAAGGCCCAGGTTCTAACAAATTTATCTCCTGATAAAAAAATAAAAATGTTTTTTATTCGAATACCATTCGTTACAACCCCAATTATGACCAGGCTTCACCTCGGATCTCCCTAAGTGAATATTTTCCCTAAGAATAGTGCTTTAAATAAAACACTGTTATATACATACGAGGGGTGTCCCATAAGTCCATGGCCCGACCATGAGAACGAAATATTAGAAACTGATAAATTTTACCATATATACCTTAAAGCCTTGTATAAAGATATGTAATTTTTCAAGTTTCTACAACTAACCGTTTTTTATTATAGGCTCTGAAAGAGGACAAGAAACAAGAATCATCTAAAATGGAGACAAACGAGATTCGTGCTGTAATAAAATATTTTTGTAAGAAAGGAATGTCGCCAAAGGAAATCTATGAGGATATGGTGGATACATTGAGGGAAGATGCTCCTTCCTATAGCATAGTAAAAAATGGGTAGCTGCGTTTAAATTAGGGAGGATCAGCACCGAAGACGAACATCGACCAGAAAGACCTGTTGAGTCAGTTGCTCAAGAAAACATCGACAAGATACATGAATTGGTTATGTTGGACAGAAGAAAGACAGTTCGTCAGATAGAAGAGACCTTGGGTATTCCAAAAACCACAGTGGATCGGATCATGAGAGAACACTTGGGCCTCAGGAAGCTTTCTGCCCGTTGGGTTCCCAAACTTTTGATACCCGATCAAAAGGCTGTTAGGAGAAAGTTATCTTCGAACAATCTTGAGTTATTTAAAGCCAATCCAGAGGAATTAGTTGATAGATTTGTTACCATGGATTAGACTTGGGCCCATCACTTTGCACCAAAGTCCAAGCAACAATCCATGCAATGGAGACACTCCGGTTCCCCTCCCCTCAAGAAAGCCAAGACAGTTCAATCAGCAGGGAAGGTTATGGTGTCTGTCTTTTGGGATTCCGACGGTGTACTTCTTCTAGACTTTCTGAATAAGGGTCAAAACATCACTGGCAATTATTATGCAAATCTTGTGAAGCAACTACGAGAAGCTATTAAAGAAAAGAGAAGAGGAAAGTTGTCCAGGAAGATTGTTTACCATCAAGACAATGCTCAGAGTCATCGGTCGCTGCAAGCCATGGCTGCTATTTATAATTCTGGCTTTGAACTTTTACCACATGCACCCTATTCACCAGATCTAGCTTCATCTGACTTCCACCTATTTCCTCATTTGAAAGAATCACTTTCTGGCATTCATTTTAGGTCAGAGGTTTTGGTGGCTCAAAAGATTTTTGGTCCCAGTATCTTCTTGAAAAACCATGATTTATCAAGAAATTGGGTTGGCCAAATATCAGGGAACAGGCTAAATCAATGTTTAGTGGATTTCTGTTCCACCAGATGGCGCTCTGCCTTCTGTAAAGCACGTGTGCTCCTTGTCAGGATATGCCATTTTTAATATTGATTTCAACACCTGATATTTTTATATTTTATTTTTTCTTTCGTTTCTTAATATATATATATATATATATATATAAGTTTAAATATTTAATTGTTCATACAGAGTATTGTGTAAGATCAAGAGAAAATAGTCGCTAATTGTAAGAAGAAGAATAGAGGGTTTGTCTTTGTTCACTAAAAGTTTTCTTTTATTTTGTTCTCTTTCTTGTAAATCAATAAATCTTTGATCAATCTTCTTAGAATCAGTAATTTCAAATAGCCAAAGCTAAGTTAACAATCGGTAGCAGAATCCCGTAGTTTGATATTAAGCTATTAAGCAATATAAAGCTGTATAAATCTTAATATCTAAAATATTCAATCAAAGATTAATCTATATATATAAAATTGAATGTCTGTCTGTCTGATTGTCTGTACTCTATAGATTCAAAAACCATACATCCAATCGCCGTGAAATTTTGAGATATTATTAGGTTTATCACCGGGAAGGTTTTTGAAAAATAATTTCATGAATATCTTGAATATCCTTAGAGTTATTAGCAGATTTGTAGATTTAACTCGCAAGCAGCGCCCCCATTGTGACGATGATAACAAGTTTTCTTATCACTAAGTTTGTTATCTTAAATATTATTTATCAAAAGTAAGATTATCTCAGGATGACACGGCAATGTGACACGGGAAAAAATGTTCACTAGATGAAACTATGATTTTCTAATGTAGAAAATTAGGAAAGACAAATTTCAGGATGACACGGCACACAGGGACCGGGAAAAAATGTTCACTTTATCGAGAGATTCAAATTTACGAGTTCCAAATTAGCAATATATATATATTTTTTTTTAAAATAAGTTTTTAGAGAATTGTTTTAACAAATGTTCGCTAGACAAACCTTTACTCGGGTAAAACCTCGGGCGAAGCCGGGTACGTCCGCTAGTAATATATAAATAATAGTAATATTTGATAGAATTTTGTTTCATCAAATTTTATTTGATGGAAAAATAATACAAAATAATGTATTAAAAATGGCTTAGCTCTTCGGTAAGGAACCTCTTGCGAGTTTTTTTCTATTTTCTCGCATGCTTCCCATAAAGTACTCTCTGATCCTACTTATGAGATTCATCTTTGATACTCCAAAATTGATGAAAATTCTCTATATCCACTGTACACAATAATGTCTTGTTGATGCTTACATTTTAAAATTATTATAAAAACAAATATTATTCAAGGATAAAGTGTTCTAAACGATTTTGTGCAGAAAGTTCACCTCTCAGTTCCTCGCCCATTACAGGTAAGTATTGTATTTTTAAATTTTATTTAAAATGAGGTTAGTGAGGTATTATGTTCTATATGTATACTACCTCTGAACACTTTCTTTCATTTTCCTCAAAATAAGTGATTTTAACAAAACCTAATGCTTTATATATTATTCATAAAATTTAAAACAGAGTATCACTTTATATTTGTGAAATCATCATAAACGTTCCTTTGCTTGCTTGCTCAATATTCTCTAGCATTATATAATTTGGTTGATAATTGTAGATTAGTCAGGTGACGTCAAAAGATTTACCGAATAGACACTGGGACCACCTTCCCATTAAATAACGCCCTTATCGGGTAGCATCAAAAGAACGACGAATCATTCAAGATGAAATTTGCAAAATGGAGAAACTTGGAATCGTACAGCCTTCTGAAAGTCCATGGGCTTCATCTGTCGTCTTAGTCAGAAAAAAAGATGGCAGCTGGAGATTCTGCGTTTATTACCGCCGCTTGAACAAAATTACAAAAAAAAAAAAAATCTTTACCCGCTCCCGCGGATCGACAACACCTTGGACTGCCTGCGAGGATCTAAATTTTATTCATCCGTGGATCTACAATCTGAGTACTGGCAAATAGTAGTAGAAGAATCAGACCGAGAGAAGACAGCTTTTATAACCCCAGATGAACTATACCAATTTAGGTAATGTCATTCGGGTTATGCAATGCTCCAGCTACGTTCAAAAGGATGATGGACAACCTACTGAAAGATCTTAAGTAGACGACCTGCCTATATTTTTTAGATGACATAATAGTATTTTCAGATACTTTTGAATAACATCTCCGACGCCTTCAAATTGTATTAAATTGTCTGAAGCAAGCTGGTCTGTGCCTTAATGCAAATAAATGTAAATTTGGGGCAAAAAATAACACTGTTGTTGAACCTGAAGTAAGTGGATATGGAATACGATCTGACCCTGAAAAGATCAGAGCAGTCCGTGACTTCTCTCCATCCAAGTCATTAAAAGAAGTAAGAAGTTTCTTTGAACTCTCTTGCTACTACCGCTGCTTCATACCTAATTATGCACATTTAGCCCAACCTTTGAGTGACCTTTAGAAAATAGACTCCGAATTTTGTTGGAACCTAGAAGAACTGCATGCATTTGATGCCCAGAAGTCGGCACAAGAAATAAATACACACTGACGCAAGCAGCTATGGAATAGGAGCCAGTTTTGATACAAATTCAGAATGAAAAAAGCTATTGCATATGCAATGAGAACGCTCAATAAAGAAGAAAAAAAATATTCAACTACCGAAAGAGAATGCCTTGCCATAATTTGGTCTATAAACAAATCCGTCATTATGTTTTCGGGCGCCCATTTACTATTGTAACAGACCATCATTATTTGTGTTGGTTTACCAACCTCAAGAACCCGTGTGGAAGATTAGTAAGATGGGTTCTTCGTTTGCAATGATTTGAGGTTACAGTTATGTACAAGAGTGGAAGAAAACAACAGGACGCTGACTGCTTATCGAGAAGTCCTCTAAGCTGTAGTGAGGACATTGAGGAAGATATTACTAGTTTATTTGGCCTAACAGAATTTTGGACAGGAGCAAATGAAATACTTAGATCTCATTAATATTTCTGACAAGATGCAACATGAGACCTCTAATAAGTATTTTCTGAAAATTAATTATACTCTCTATAATTTTATTATGATCTACGCCACCTCAGGTCTGAAATACTGAGAAATTCTCATGATTTGCCAATGCTGGACATCTTGGGTTCACCAAAACCTATGATCGAATTATAAAAATATTTATTGGCCTGGAATATATATGAATGTAAGAAAGTATGTGGTCACTGTCAAGACTGTCAGCGACGCAAGAATGAGTCACAGCCCCTACAGGACACTTACGCCAATACTGGTGCCCAGAGCCGACTTTGAAAAGGTATAAATGGACCTCTCAGGCATATTCCCAACATCAACATGTGACAACCGCTGGATTATTGTATGCGCAGACTACTAAATATGCTATTACGAAGGCGCTACCAACGATTAAATCGGTGTAAGTTACCAAATTTTTAATTGAATATTTTATTCTGTAACTTGGTGTACCAAGGGAATTGATTACAGATAGAGGTAGAAACTTTATATCTTCAATTATCTGCATTTGAATAACCAATGTAAAATAATTCACTGGATCACGACTGCCTACCATCCTCAGACGAATGGACTCACGGAGATGTTGAATAAGAACATATCAGATATGCTCCCTATGTACGTATGGTCAACCAGAAATATTGGAACAAGATCCTCCCATTCATTACTTTTGCATACAACACAGTGAAGCAAAAATCTACCGGGTTCACTCCATTTTCCTTGAAAAGGGCGTGACCCCGAGACTCTTCTGGACTTGTTTTTCCCTAATTTAGTTCCAGAAGAAGATGACTTCATTCAAACGGTGGGGTCAAGAACCGAAGAAGTACAGCAACTGGCACGTATCCACTCTATAGAATCTCAGTAAAGCAATCAAAATCGCTATGACGCCCATCACAGAAATATAATTTACCAGCTCAGAGATCTCGTATGGATCTTTATCCCTGTGCATAAAGTGGGATATTCTGAAAAATTAATGAGACGTTATTTCGGCCCATATAAAGTAAGCCGAAAATTTTCCGTTTTGACCTATGAAGTTGAGACATTCAGTCACCAGGTAGGTCGTCGTAAAAAAAAAATACTTCATTCAAGTTTGTAGGATGAAGCCTTATTTAAACCCAGAGGACCAGGAGGAGCACCTAAAAGAGGAACAAGAAAACGACTCGCCAGGTTCCCACGAAGAAGACATCCCCACTGAACGAAGACAACAACCACAGACCCGCGAAGAGATCTCAGGACTTATCACTCGTTCTCGAACCTTGAGACTGAGGATATAAGTCTCGTGCTTAGCATCGGGTCGATGCTCTTTATAGGTGGTGGTTATGTGGCGAATAAATAATTTATATTTTATTATTTAATTTAATTATTTGACGAATATTGCCCCGCGTGACCCCTCTGGTTCTTTGCGACGACGCCGCTTCCTCCTTCGTGGATCACCTACCCGTGCTCCCGTTGCTCTCCCTCTGCAGCTGTACCTTGCAGAGCACCCAAAGACGTCCGAGAACCACCGCTAAAATGGAACTCCTTTACTCTGGCAGTATCTCTCAGCCTTACCACTGGTGAGGGGACACGAGAGACTTATCAGAAGAGTAGCAGCAGCAATGTGTGTCGATGGCGAGAGTAACAACAGCAACCTGCACTGAGCCTTCTAACACTCCTCTTTTTATTGTCATTTATACTACACATTACATAAAATTAGAATAACATTCAATGGGTATTTATAATTATTTAGACTCCAGAGCCAATATGAATCTCTATTTACAACTATTTGATCTAGGAAACAGGAACACAGCAGGCGGCGATATCCACACCAGTTCAATACGTAAATAGGTGAAAGCGCCATCTATTGGCTGAGTTTGTAGGTAGTTTCAGGCCTTATACGCGATAATAACTTTAAAACAGGTTATCACTTATTTTTGTACAATCATCATAAACGTTTCTTAGCTTGCTTGCTCAATATTCTCTAGCTGTATATAGTTTGGTTGATAATTGTTGATTATTCGCGGGGACGTCTTCAATAAATACTTTCACATCTTAAGATATTCCTAGACTTGATTTCTACGCTAAAATATATAACAAATATATTTTCAATTTTCATAATCAAAATAATAATAGAAATAGTGATCGTTAAATTCTATATTAACATCAGAACTAGTCTACAATCATATAATTTACTTATTCATAAATAAATATTTTAATTACCTATTTTCAAATTGATATATCATAATACGAATTTTTATCTCCAAAAGATTCATTATAAACCAACATTTATTCTTCTCTAATTATTTTCTCTATTATCCTAACCAATTATTTAAAAAAATAGGCAAAAAAGAATCCCATTTTTTCTTATTCAATTTAAATATTGGAATCGCAGTTTCACTGTATTTTGTTGTAATTTTTCTTTTAAAATCCACTCTTCTATATTTTATAAACAGGATCTCACCATATATAAACTTATTGGTTTTAAGGGAGAAATTTATGCAACATTGAAAATCTCCATTTTATATATTTAAAATTATTTTTATTAAATCTTTTGTCAGGAGAATAGAGTTTCCTGGTATTCTCTCTTATCTTGACTGGAAGGACCTGTCGGGTAAACCAACGTGGAAAGGGGGGTTGCATTTCCTGCTCGGAAGAAAATGGAGAGAGAAGAAACACCAGAAAATCGAGAAATCCTACTGTCTTCTCGGAAGCGGGGAAAGAAGACCCTGCCCTAGTACTGGCCTGTTCGTTAGAAAAAGGCAGGGGCGCCCACCCCTCACACCCTTGGGGATGAGGGAATGTAGAGGCGACTTCGCGTGGTTGTCCTCGCGGTTGACGCGTGTGCGCCATGAATTTTGAAACTCTTGGGTCTTCGCTCTGTGCGCGATTGCGAGCGTTCTTGCCGAGCTCGTCATGGAAAACCAAGGAGTACACACACAGTAGCAGCAACCCCCGCCTTCGCGCGGTTCCCCGTGTCAACCTCGTACATCCGAGGTCCTTGATTCGTCAGCAGATTCAGGGAGTACTGGGAACTAAGGGTACGAAGGCCAAAGTGGGGAGTCCTATTGGAGCGTAGGACGGGTTTAACCAAGTCCAAACGAGAGGGCTCGGACAGCAACCTGGCTATGAAACTCTCGGCTGACGCCTGTGGGCTGATTGGTCAACCTCATGGAGCTAGCCCATAAAGGCGAGTGCAAGGTACAAAACCAAATGGCCGCTCGGTGCATGGAGAATGCATCAATCCCTTGGCTAGGTGACTGAAAAAGGACCGGCCTATGGACCATATTGCTCCTAGGATGTCTTCTCGGAAGAATATGGGGAAGATTCACAGCTTTGGCTGAAAGACTTCCAGCGTGTGGCATGATACAAGTGGGATGACTACATATGTCTCGCCAACTTCATCTTCTACCTAACTGGCACAGTGAAGTTATGGTTCGAAAACTTTGAAGAAATCTTGATTTCGTGGAAGGAATTTAAGATAAAGTTTTGTGAAATATTTAGGAACAAAGAAGACACGGCTATTAAAGCCGAAAACATTATTCGAACCAGAGCGCAGACGAGTGATGAAAATGACAAGAACAATATACAAGAGGTCCTTCTTCTTCGTAAACAGAGAAACCCAAGAATGTCGGAAAGCCAAAAGATAAACCATCTGATGAAAGATGTAACGGAAGAAGTATATCAGGTATTTATTGGAAAAGACATCAGCACAGTGGACTATTTTGTTGCGTTCTTCCGCCGATTCGAGGCACTCAAGAGGATGCGGGTTGCACCGCCAAGGTTTAATCGACTGCTCAATGTGACCACCATCTCGACCGCTGAACCTGAGTACCTAGAAGCCTTGATTAGGAGAATAGTGAGAAAGGAGGTTCGGAATTTGAAAGCTCCTCCTTCTACATTTGCCGCCCAATATATCCAAACAACATCCCCCGACATACGGGATGTCATCCGTACTGAAGTTCATCAGATATTAGCTCCTATCTCCGCTTCTCATCAGCCCGAGAGCTTTCGCCCTCCGTGTCAATTGATCCCCCAGAACGATCAAGGTCACCGACGAAGGACCGAAAGACCACAAAATAACCAGAGGACTCAGTGGCGTACTGAAGATGACAGACTTATCTGCTTCCACTCTAGGCGCCCTTGTCACGTTGCACGTTATTGCAGAGACAGATGCCAAGCTTTTGCGGATGCCATACTTGGAAGAAAAACAATCGATTTCGGAGGAATTACACCATGGGCTAATCAGGATGCAAACTATCCCAGGAAAGATTTTAAAATCCGTCACCTTGCCCTCACCTCGGAAGATTACAAGTTTCCAGAAGAACCTCTCAGTCCCCTGCTGGCCGTCCCAGTCGCCGCAGTGAGGAAAACAAGAAGGCGGGTCCTCTGAAGGTGAAGCCTCCACAGAGGAAAATCCCCCCTGCCGGGTCATCCGGTCATCAGCAAATCTATGCCCCCCCCCCCCCCCCTATTATATTAGTGAGGAAGAACGACGGCTCGTTGAAATTCTGTGTCGACTATTGTTGTCTAAACAAAATTACAAAGAAAGATGTTTACCCTTTCCCTCGTATCGATGACGCGCTGGACATCCTCGCTGGATCCAGGTTACTTCTCCACCATGGATATGAAATCGGGTTAGTGACAAATTGAAGTAGACGATAAAGACCAGAAGAAAATGGCATTCATCACTCAAGACGGCCTTTACGAATTCAATGTAATGCCATTCGGTCTATGCAATGCACCAGCAACTTTCGAGCGAATGATAGACAACGTCCTACAGGGATTAAAATGGGGCATGTGTTTATGCTACTTAGACGACGTTCTAGTCTGTTGATCGACCCTTAAAGAACATCTAACACGTCTATACCCTGTTTTGAGATGCATTTAGCATGCCGAGCTGTGCCTGAATTATTAAAAGTGTCATTTCGCCTCGAGATAAATAAATCTCCTCGAGCACGTCGTTAATGAATTTAGAATACAGTCTGATCCAGAAAAAATGAAAGTCATTGTCCATTTTCCAAAGCCTCGTAATATCTGTGACCATAAGTTTTTTATATTCATTTTGTATTATAGACGCTTCCTTAAAATTTCTGCTAACTAGTCTCGACCCTTGAATAGCCTTTTAAAGAAATATGAAAAACTTTTTGGGGGCGAAAAACAAGATGAATCCTTACGGAAGATCAAACAGGAATTGGGATCTTCGCCTGTGCTAGGACATTTTATAGAAGGTGCCAAAACTCATGTTCATATTGATGCAAGCAGTTAAGGTTATGGGGCAGTTATTTTTAAAATTCAGAATGACACAGAGAAACCTATAGCCTATGCCTCGCGAACACTAGCCAAATGGTAAAAGAATTATTTCACTACAGAAAAATAATGTCTTTTAATCATTAGGGCCTTTGGCAAATTACGGTTTATTTTAATTTTTAAATTTGTGTGCTCTTCAGTGACCTTAAATGCTCTCTACTTTCAAAAATCCCAGGTATCATAAGGACTAATAAAATATGATCGCCCCTTACTGCCAAGCAGAAATTGCACCGTTTTCTCATGCTGGAAATGAGGGTATCCTGGAGTTAATTTGAAATTAGAGTCTATTCCTGTTCAAGAGCAGTTGTCAGCTCATGGGTTGTTCTTGACAGGGGTATCTGGACTGATAATCTCTTCCCCAGATAGTCCCAAACATGTTCTATTATATTGAGTTCGGGAAACCTCGCTGGTCATCCCATTCTATACGTGTCTTCAGATTCCAGATATTTATTAACCAGATTAGATTTTTGTGGGTGCGCGTTGTCATTCATAGACACGGAATCCTATAAAGAGTCTCCCGGATAAACCGACATGGGATTCTAAGATCTATTTTTGGTATCGCTGGGTCCCACCGTCGAACACATGGAGGGGCGTGCGGCAATTTGTCATGATACCTGTCCAGACCATCACACCACTTCCGGCATATGTACCCTTTTCTAATATGTTTGAAATATGGTACCATTTGCCTCTTTCTCACCAAATGTAAAATAGCACTGGGAATATTTATTTAGGCTGAACTTGATTTGTCTGAGAACAGAACCTAACTACATTGGTCATGGTCCCAGTTGACGTGTTGTCTGCGCCATGAAAGGCGGAGCCTTCTTCTGGACGGGGTCAAAGGGACGTATATGGTAGGCCTTGAGCCTCGTGAAACGGCTTTCTGAGATACAATTCTGCTAGTAGCCGTGGCAAGATTCAGGTAGAGTTAGCGGGCTGACATATGTGAACGCTTGATTGTTAGAACCAAGTATCGGTCATCACTCGGGGTTGTAATTATGAGGCGGTTTATTCTTCTGGCGACAAGTCCAGTAGTTTGAAATAAGCTCTAGAAACGAAACCATTTATCACACTTTTTCAGACACGTTGATCAATTTGGCGACTTCCCGCTGTGATTGCCCCATTTCGATCCTCCTAATCGCTCTTCCTTGCGATGTCATCCAAATGGTACCTTGAAGCCATTGATTGATTTATCCTTGGTAAGGTATAAGAAAGGAATAGAAAATCCACTATAAGCGTGCTCTAATGCTAGAATATGAATCTTTTTTCGAAGTTGACACGTGTTTAACCTTTACCACTTGATTATATGTATGTATATTTCTTATTTTTTTAAAGGAAAAAGTTCGAATTTACATGTATTGAAAATCCGTCATTATATAAGCAAACAAGGAGTGGTTCACAAGTATTACTTGTATGCTTAAAATATGAAACTTCCTTAAGTTTTGTCAATAGTATATTATTTAAGTAACCCAGGTTCCTGGAGCGTACATCAATAGGTATATATTATAGATAAGGTAATATAAACATTTTTCTTTTTAAATATAGATTAAATTACTTCGAGGTGGGGGTCATAAAATAAATATTTTTATATATTTGTAAATGTTAGGAATAATTATTTTGTCTGGAAGGTTTCTATTGATTTATAAAATATTCTAAATATTTGTTGAGATATTCTAAAAGAAAACCCCCCCCCTCCCAAAAAAAAAATGTGTGTTACATAAAATTTCTAATTTTGCGAATGCGTTGTAACAATTTTTGGCCTATCACGTTAGAATTTTAACAAATATTTAATTCTCACGAGTATAGAAATAGGTCTGGAAGAAATTTGATCTCGGAACTTCATAATTCGTTTCAATAGCATCTTACGTAATATATGTTGTCTTATAATTAAGAAATTAAAATATTAATGAATGTTTATTCAAAAGTTTCAACTACTAATTGAATAAAATAAAATAAAAATAACAAAAGTATGCACTTTTAATATAAAGGTTATATAAATATCAACCCGATAAATCTTAATTATTTTTAAGGACTTAAAATTGGGAAATTGTTCTACCAATATTTTTACCTCATTTTCAATAAAATATTAACATAAATATGATTGTTCATTTTATATTCTCATACTACTTGCATGTGTATAGTATCCATCCCCTCAAATTCAACTCCTCCTAGTGGTAAGTATAAATTTTTGAATTTCACTTTTATGGTGTTATCATATAAATATTTACTTAGAAACACATAATAGAGTAAAATGGCAAACTTCCAATGGATTCGAAGTTCAGAATAAAGCTTTATAAATCTAAATTTAATATATCAAGTTGTTTATTCAATGCTCATGTGATTACAAAGTTATAAATTCCAATACACCATGTCTACTATTGATTGAAATGATCAGTTTTGAGGCTTTTTATCATATATTCTTTTGTATCTAATGCGAAAAAAAATATCGGGCCAACAAATACATCTTGTTCTTTTAAATAAAAGTGAAAGTCATTTGTAAGCTAATTTATTAAATAGCGCTATATGCTCATATTTTTATTAAGTATTAAATTTCTAGACATACTGTATAGGAGAAATCAGGTAAATTGAGAAATATTTAGCAGTTCATATAATAAAAATATCACTTCATATTTTAAAAATTCGCTTTTTCATTATGTTGCCATATTCATGTAAAATGTATCAGTACGTTAGTGTACAGTGTATTCATGTACAATAATTTATATCAAAATTGAGAAGCCATCATCGTTGCTCTGTGCCCAGAAAGAGGCCCAAAGAGATAGTTGGCTCTCTTAAATTGTCTAAACCCACTGTTTATCACGTCAATACGCAGTTTGATGAGGCCGACAGTAACAAAGAAGGGATGGCTGCAAGAAAAAAGAGCCCATTGCGATCAGACATAGTGTGAGGCGAGAATTTGTCTAAAAGGGGTAAGGAAAAGATGGATCAAAAAACATAGGAAGATAATTGATGTTAGCTCATTGAAAATTGTCAGAACTATCCAGAAAGATCTTGGTCTCACCTCCTATGCCTTTCAGAAAAAGGTCAGTTGTTGACTTCGAATATGGAAACAGTGTAGCAAACAATATTATAAAAGAACGGCAGTGAAATGTTAAAGAAGAGTCAAGAGATGTGGACAAGCCAGGAAAAAAGGTATGCAGGGGTCTCCCCAAGAGGAAGCGCGGATTGGAAGATTCCAGGGGTTCGGCGAAGCACAGCAGTCCAGCTGGGACGGTCGTGGTAGAAGAAGCCTCTATAACGCTCGGCCTGAAAGCGTATTTGTGCGCCCAGATGGCATTTCAGTGTGAGACAGTCCGGTGACATCAACATCTGCGGCGAATTGCCTCCGAGCGTGTGGATGGTCCTGCAAGACGGTGCCAGGAGAGCCCGGTATTGGTATTACAACAAGATGGTGAAGTCCAGGCTGGACGTGTACAGTGTGGAGCGAAACGTTTCATGAGTTACTTCCATGGCTCCAAATATCCTACTGACGGGTATGTTTATGGCAAGTCCCACTTATTGCACTGCTTCTGTTTAGTGCAACATATAATAGAGCGCCAACCTTTGCTGCATCCTTTCGAACAGCGTCTGGGTACTATGAAATATAATGAAGAATAAAAGAAAAAAAGGCTTCTACCTTCTTCAACAACCTGGAACATATTTCTTGATGAATGCTGGAGTTATTTTCTGATAAATCTTCTTCGACTTGGACCAAAAGTAAAATACCAGGAATGATCGTTGGATCTTAAATGACCCCTAAGAGGTACCTGAGGTACCAGAGGCCCACAAAATTACTGCCTTTATGATGGTCCTTGGCGTTTTCAGCAGTGAAGATGATGTCACGTCTCCCTATTTCTTTAAGAAGGATCTTAGGATGAACGCTGACACCTACATCAATGTTCCGGAGACCTTTGCGAAACCTTGGATGGACATGGTGTTCATGGAAGGAAATATTTCTTCCAAACGAACTTAACGTCAGCCCAATAGGTAAATACACACAATCGTGACTGACCCTTAACGTCCCCATTCAATGGAGTCCTGATATTCGGGCTTAACTCTCTAGACTGTAACCATCTAGACTATTATGTATGAGGCGTTGTTGAGAGGTGTCGACAAATAACAACACTATCAAGTCTGTCAAGAGAGTGGCTCACATGGTTATGACCCAAATGGACAAAATTATTGTCGCCAAGACCTGTGCTTTTTGCCGCACTTTCGTCAGGGCTGTTGTAGCTACTGATGGAAACTACATTGAATAAATCAAAACTATATACTTTTATCTACTACTATGCCAATTTTAATTTTAATCTTTTTATTTATGCTTGCAATAAATTAAAGGTAAATATTTATATAATATTTGAATTGTACTTCATTCAAAAAGATTACATAATTGTGTAAAATGGTATATAAGATATTTATACTATATAGATATATGATAAAATGAAATAATGAGCCTATTGTTTGAAAATGAAATGCGAATAAATATAAGTGAAAAACTAAATATTAAGTTGGTTGTAAATTAAGGAAAATATATTTATACTTATAGATCATATATTAATTTACTTATAAATAACTTACTGAATCACCCGGGTGTTGCTCGGGTTTTATCCGAGAGCATTTTTCCCCGATTGCGTATGTATGAAAATGTCTTTATTCAGATAATATTAGTAACATTCAACTATTAATTATGACCCAGCTTCATCCGGGATTTCCCTATGTGAATATATGCCCTACTAAATATGTTTGAAATAAAACAATTTGTGGTATGTGATACCACGTTGTGGTAATACATACAGAAAAAAAATAATGCCAAGCATTCTATAATATACAAGTAGTAATACAATTCAGAATATAACGAAAAAATTAGAAAAAAATATCATGAATATAAAATCTAAAATAACATTGTGCAACACAAATTTTGTTCCTCAAATACTAATATGTTTTCTTGCTTATTAAGATGAACACAATAAAAAATAGAATTTATACACATATAACTTTAGTTTTGAATCTAAAAAATATATTTATTTGCAAATTATTCAAGAAAGGCTAAAAATGATTATGATTCATGAAATAACGATTTTAAAATGGACATACTTCTATCGATCTAGGCGTCTGAAATTTTGCATACTTGTATTGTCATTAGGATTGAGCGGGTGTGTGTGCAAATGTTATGAAAGCTGTCTTCATTCGCTGTAATACTGTAGATGGGCATATCTTTGGAGGATTAGGTATTGGCCATTAAGGGCACCATTGGATATTGGGCTACCTAGACCGAAGTCTGTACTCCTGGAGCATTCAGGACATTTTATTTTATTTTATTATTACAGAAGCACGAAGTCTATCAGACTATTGTGCTATATTAGAATTATTTACATATATATATATATAATTATTTACACGATTAATTAGTAGTGATTGATAAATCTGTGTACGAATTGCTCTAAACTTGCCAAAGTTTTCATAAGATTGAATATATACAGAAAGATGAATCGGCATTATGTCACAGTAAGCAAGTACAATTTGGTTAGTCAGAGGGCAAGCGAACAAAAGATGCTCTGGTGTTTCAACATCTAGACAGCATTCACATGTTGGATTAGTTATAACTCTCAAGTCAAAAAGAAAACTTAAAAAGGGTCCTTTGCCTGAACAAAGTAGTGTATTTATCAGGAGTAATAAGCTTGGTACATCTCTCGGGAAAAATTCTTTAACGTTGGATTAGTTTGAGAAAGATAAAATATAAATTTTGTATTGATATATAATTTATTCAATTCATTTGAAAGGGGCTTATTTAGTGTTTGGTCTGTCAGAGAATTCTTCATATTGTATCTAATTAATGATAATTCAAGGTAGTCGGTCAGCATAGGAGTTTTGGCTAGAATATGAGTAACGTAAGAAGATGAACTTTTGTAAGCATGAATGCACCTAATTAAAATTTGGTACTGTATAGAATTTAACTTTGAACGCTTTGCTGCATTGATAAAAGGGAACCAGATATTTGATGCATAGCTTAACATAGGACGTATCACCGCTTTGTATAAAATCAATCTGCGCCTTGAATCAATTCCCCAAGTATGTGCACATAATGAAAATAGCGTATTCTTAAATTTCATAGCCCTGTTAATTATTTTGTCAACGTGTGGTTCAAAATCAATTTTATTTCTTGTGTGTGGTTGCGAAAAATAACTCTCAAAATCTTTATAGTTTCTGATGGCTGAATATTTATACCGTTAATGTTTGCAGGTAATTTTTGGTAATTGTGTAGGTACCTGTTTATTACCTGTTTTATTTGGAATTATTGAAAGATTCAGGACATCGTAGGATGAATTGGAATGGATGAAAGAATATCAGGATAGATGATAGCAGGTAGGGGCCGCCCATAAAAACCCCCTTTCTGAGCGCCGGCTATGTCCTCTGATTCTTTGCCTCGTAGCTGTCTCCAGGTCACTCTCTTGTAGTTTTTTATTTGACGTCATCATTTTGAGTTTGAATACAAATAAGGATGATACAGCTTATATTAATAAAGATATAGCATATCATACAAAAAATGGGAGGTGGAAGAAAATAAGAGCAGTGTACATTCTAATAGGAGAGCCTATGATCTTATAAATTATTGACTCCAACTTAACTAATTAGAAGATATGTGAAATATACTAATACAGTTTAATTATATCACAATTTAAAATATACTATATATATGTAATATTGTTGCAATGTGCCGACGTATGGATGAACTGGCAGTCGTGTACGTGAGGCGAGTGTTGATGATCTCTCACACGCGGACAACAAGAAGCAGAGGCAGGGCTAGATGTTAGCACAAAGAGGGATCGGGGACAGCCCACGGGACAGAGGTAGAGGCCATGACACAAACTTGGATGCTTATCCCCGAGACATGGAGGGAGAGACTGTGTGAGACAGACAGGCTGAAGCAAACTGCCGAGAAAACCCTCTAGAACCATCTGCTGCTGACCCCTTTGCTAAAACCTGTCCTGTTTTCAGGGGTGATCTATAATGAGTTCCTGGGGGCCCCACATGGGCTGGGCGTTGCCATTTTCCTCCTCTCTCCCCAGCTGTCCCCAGCTGACCGCTCTTTGGATTTTTATTTAGACGTCACCATTTTTAGTTTAAATACAAATAAGGGTGTACAGGTTATATTAATAAAGATATAGCATATATACAAAATATGGGGGTGGTAGCAAATAGAAACTATACATTTTAATAGAAGGTAGTATATTTTAAGATATCGGCTCTAACTAATTGGGAGATATGTGGCATATACTAAAAGTGTCATTATTATAGTTTTAAAAGATACGATAGAAAGTGCCCCCGGTGATGAAGGTTTGTTTGGGGGAAATGAAATAAAATGAATGATGACCTAACAAACCTATTTTAAAATCAAAAGAAATAATTTGGGCACAAATGAGTTAAAATTATTATAAATATAGGAGTATAAAATAGGACAATAATATAATGATTACGTTTCAAAAAGATATAGAATATGATGAAAGAAAATACACAAGAATAAATGATAAAATTGAGAAAATATGCAAAATAAAATTAGAAATGCCGTAAAAGTAATTTACTTATAGAAAAAAAATTGAGAACCTATTGAATGAAAAAATAACTAAAAGAAAAGTATATAGCTTTCAAGTTGAACTAAGATTATAAATTGACGCAGAGGGTTGATGAGGGTATATGGGATGTCTGAGTATGTTCCTGCAAAGAAATAACTTAATGAGTTCTGCAATGCAGTACGAACTTGTGTTAGTGATGTACTGTTTTTATTAACAGAACGTTCAAGATATTCAGTCTGCATTATTAGTTCAGACTAGCTAGGAGAGGTATGTAGGTTGAAGAATGTGGAAAGGTAAAGGTAAACACAAGAGATGTACTGCTGCCAATAATGATGGTACCCCGGCTTGTATGATGAAAAAAATGATAAAAATGTTGAAATGATAAAAATTATGAACCGGTTAATAAAAAAAGGAATCTAGCTGGGTATCCTGAACTCACTATTGGGATCGATATAGCGAGGAAGGATGTTTCCAGTTGGATAAAAAAAAATTCTGGCGAGCAAGAATCTCTTAAGGGGAGTATATGAGATTGGGTAATGAAGAAAGGGAAGGTAGCTGCAAGGATTGTTCTGTTGCCAATGATGATTTCACCCGACTTGAATGGTAATAATAATAAAATAAATGATGATGATTGGTAATGATGAGCCGGGTGATAAGAAAAATAATCTAGCTGGGTATCCTGAACTCACTAATGGGAATGATATAGCGAGAAAGGATTTCTCAGTTGGATTAATCAATAAAAAAAATAAATGTTTGGCGTACAGGAAGCCCTTGTGGCAATGCATGAGAAGGTATGGGCAGGGGAGGTTAGAAGACGTCAACGATAAAATTAGAAAAACGAAATAGATAAAATATATAAACAAAAGACCTTAGCAATTAAAAAATATTATAAACGCTGTCAATATATTAAAAGTTTTAAAATGATGAGAAAGATGGTTGAAGTTATGTGTTTAATAAGCTTAGAGATTATGAAAACTACGATTTGAAGAAAAAAAAAGATATAATTAGCTATTGATGGCTGACGGTATTGTTAATGATGGTTAAATGAAACACAAAATAATAATAAAGATTAATATAATTGATTAATGTTAGAATGTTTTATACAGGTCTAAAGTTATATTAATTTAAAAAGTAATGTGCAGGTAAAATAATGAATTTGATGAATTTATAATAATAATAATGCTATTGCTATAAAAATAGGGTATCGATTTAGTAGTAATTTAGTACGGAAAAAACGGAGATAGTGTTACATGAGGAGAGTTATGTAGAGAAAATCCTCCTACCAGATGGATGATGTCTTTGATGGGTCTTGTGGAATGAGCTGCGATGAGACTTTTTGATCACTTTTTGCGGTGGTTGCCATGGGACATCGTCGATGCTGTAAGCGAGGCAATGCGAGGATTTCTCGACGAATCTTGTCTGTCCGTTCAAGCCGATGGAGGAAGATGTTCGTGGCACAGGAGATGTCGATGGGGGCGATGATGACCTGCTCGATGCGAGGTACGGCTAGTCCTCGCATGGCGTCTTTGAGATGGTCCACTGGATCGTCAAGGTGAAGGGCAAGTAGAAGGAGCATCCACACGAATGCGCCGTTGAACACCGGTGCCTCTGTCATCCTCTGCATGCCGCTGTCCTCAGTTATCCTGTCGAGTTTCTGTAATATTGTTGCAATGTGCCGACGTATGGATGAACTGGCATTCGTGTACGTGAGGCGAGTGTTGATGATCTCCCACACGCGGACAACAAGAAGCAGAGGCAGGGCTAGATGTTAGCACAAAGAGGGATCGGGGACAGCCCACGGGACAGAGGTAGAGGCCATGACACAAACTTGGATGCTTATCCCCAAGACATGGAGGGAGAGACTGTGTGGGACAGACAGGCTGAAGCGAACTGCCGAGAAAACCCTCTAGAACCATCTGCTGCTGACCCCTTTGCTAAAACCTGTCCTGTTTTCAGGGGTGATCTATAATGAGTTCCTGGGGGCCCCACATGGGCTGGGCGTTGCCATTTTCCTCCTCTCTCCCCAGCTGTCCCCAGCTGACCGCTCTTTGGATTTTTATTTAGACGTCACCATTTTAGTTTAAATACAAATAAGGGTGTACAGGTTATATTAATAAAGATATAGCATATATACAAAATATGGGGGTGGTAGCAAATAGAAACTATACATTTTAATAGAAGGTAGGATATTTTAAGGCATCAGCTCTAACTAATTGGGAGATATGTGCCATATACTAAAAGTGTCATTATTATACAGTTTTAAAATATACGATATATATTATTATTATAATTCAATGAATAATTTTTGAAAAAACGTTTTTAAAATGAAAACAAATATTTTTTTAAAAATAGTTTTTAATTATTTCAATGGTCCTGTCGACGTATTACTTAACCATATATTCAAGTAATTCTTCTAATTTCATTGATGTCATTGATATGTAGGTATATGAGAGAGTCTCAACTTATATGATCATTGAAGGTTCAAGGTAACAAATGAATATGTGTCATTTTTATATTCTGGCAATGTTCGGGGATATTGACAGTTATTGTATGTTTCATCAGAAAAGAATAGGATTCGCTTATCGTTAGACTTATTTTGTTTGATTGGCAAAGTTAATATTTTCTTCATTTCTAATATGTTTATCTTGGCAAGAAATGGTAACTATTTGGATGAATGAGGTTTTAGGTATTAATATTAAAATTGCGAATATATTCGAATATATTATAAAGGACTGCGGCGAGTGATTATAAACAGTACTTAAAGTTACACCGCATAATTTTCTTTTTTTTTTGTGTGTGAAAAATCAATATTCATTTCAAAGAGAAATATTTGCTATTTCTAACTTTTTTGAATGAAGTATGAGAGGGTGAAAATATGAAAAGTAATGGCGAACGGAAAAATAAAAGTTTCCAGGGGCGGGAATCGAACCCACAACCTTCTGCTTACCGGGCAGGTGCCATGTCCACTAGGCTACCCTAGTGGTATACGAACGGAGGAATACGTCCAGGGTAGCCTAGTGGACATGGCACCTGCCCGGTAAGCAGAAGGTTGTGGGTTCGATTCCCGCCCCTGGACACTTTTATTTTTCCGTTCGCCATTACTCTTCATATTTTCACCCTCTCATACTTCATTCAAAAAAGTTAGAAATAGCAAATATTTCTCTTTGAAATAAAAATTGATTTTTCACAAAAAAAAAGAAACTTATGCGGTGTAACTTTAAGTATTGTTTATAATCACTCGCCGCAGTCCTTTATAATGTATTATTAGTTACTTTAAATATTATTTACATACGGAGGAATACGTCCAGGGTAGCCTAGTGGACATGGCACCTGCCCGGTAAGCAGAAGGTTGTGGGTTCGATTCCCGCCCCTGGACACTTTTATTTTTCCGTTCGCCATTACTCTTCATATTTTCACCCTCTCATACTTCATTCAAAAAAGTTAGAAATAGCAAATATTTCTCTTTGAAATAAATATTGATTTTTCACACACAAAAAAAAAGAAACTTATGCGGTGTAACTTTAAGTATTGTTTATATTCGAATATATTCTTTTGGAATTTTATACAGCTCGACTTTACTGACTCGATCTATTTTCTTCAGTTGAGAAGTTGTTTTGTATATCTCATTTAACACAATTATTTTACTCTTCAAATTGAACGTCTGAATGAATCTAATATATATCTATATGCATTTCTGGATTACTATACCTCTATAGTATTACCAATGAGAAAAATCATTTTAATGTTTTTATATTTCTAGAGATGACAACGCCTTCATACTTTAGCTCTACCAAGCCTGGTAAGTATTGCTATTTTTATATTCGCGTCCCAATTTCTTCATATTTCTATGAAGGGTAATGTTATCAAAGTTTGATAATAGCGGTAGATGGTCTTAAAATTTCCTATTCGTGAAGAAATTATATTATAATGCTTGTGTGTGTCGATAGTTTGAAGTAATATAAAAAGGTCGGGCATTAATTTATTTTGATATTTTGCATTTTAGAATTCATGTGTGTTTCTATAAAAAAAAGTTTAACGAATAGACATTTATATATTTTCATTATATTTTAAATGAATTAACTCTAAGCTCAGCGCGGAGTTGAAACTTTTGAGTCCCAATATATGGATGAGAGTTTCATCAAAGGAATTGTTTCATAAAGCTAAAAATCTATAATATATTCTAATAACTGCTAACAAATAGTTGTCCATTTCAATTCTTAGCCAATAAAATGGCTATGTAAAAATATATGTACTATTATGTATAAACGATTATATATTTTTATTTTGATATACCGGTAAAATATATCACACAGTGGAAAGTAAGGTGATTTGTTCATTTTTCTAAAGACTTCATAATGCATAATACACAGAGCTAAACATTTTTATTTTAAATGACAAAGTGCCATCCATTGTAATAAAAATCAACCAAACGTTGATAACCCAAGAAAAGCTAACCACTTACGAGCTTCGGGCTGCGGTTCCTCTTCAGCATGGTGCAGGCTGTACATTAATGACCAATAATGTTTCACTAGGAAGAAATGCAGATAAAAAATCTATTATACAAATACATTATAATAGAAACACATATTATTAATTTTCAAAGGAATTTTGAGGTGGGAGTCCAGATAAATTAGTACCAAGTATATCTCTGACATAACTAACAGTGTTTATATGCCTGAGAGCCAGTTGCGCGGGTTTCAATGATAATGTTTTTTTGTGAAGATATCACTAAAAAGTTTTTATTGGTGCATTAGCAAAGCATCTTTATATATGTAGGAAAGTATATACAAAACCGGCATCATCATCAGTGCATTATCCTAATGAAATATAAAGGTTATCATACCTCGAATAAAGGGTACTGCCACCGGTATTAGTTTATCAGAAAGGGTATTTATAGTGTCAGGAATGCGGATAAGAATTGACTTAGATTAAGTATCCATAGGCACCCCATACCTTCAATTAAGGTGATCGATCAGTATGATGAGAGAAAGAGATCTCAAATACAAGCTGGCATGGAGCTGCGAAAAGAACATTGATTTGTCTGAAAACAATACCGTCACGCTAGCCCTGCGCCCAGGTTCGTCCTTGAAGCCGCTCCTGTCTGTGATGCAGTGTTAAGGGTAGCCAAGCCATGGTCACCGAGATGAGAGTCCATACTACTACAAACTTAGCCGAACTGTTTCGTGCAGATACTTTATGACTTGAAAACGGTCCCATTTCTAATCAGAACTCTTGATTTGTATGCACTTTTTATCAAGGTCATGCGGGCAATTTGTCGATCTTCGCTACTGTTGGCATAATTGAGCGCTGAGATCAAGAATGGCGTTCCACATAACCGTCC
This sequence comes from Cordylochernes scorpioides, assembly GCA_030710605.1. NCBI lineage: Eukaryota > Metazoa > Arthropoda > Arachnida > Pseudoscorpiones > Chernetidae > Cordylochernes > Cordylochernes scorpioides. The sequence goes on along the minus strand of CP092871.1, from coordinate 5,996,021 downwards.
AGAAACAATTGATTTAATATGTATTCTGTAGCCATACGATCTCCAACCGACACGAGCAACAAAACAGAGATTGGATAATCCGTAATCCCGGTAGGCTACAATTCTACCTCTATTATACTCAGAAACGTGTTAGTAAACATGTTTATTTCTCACACGAGGCATAACGGCAACAACCTTTTACAACGAAGCAACGTTCAAATTCAATTTATATATGAGAAACCTGTTGAACAATATATTTTTCAACATATTTTAGGTGTCTCTCGCTCCGGCAACTATTTTGCATATAAGTGTTTGAAATGTGATAATTTGCTTATTGAAACATTTTTTATCGTGTAATTTCCACGTCTCCAACGTTCCACTTTTTGGTGTTGATATTTAATTTACGGTAGTGGAGAAAAATTCATTATTGTTCTAATTAAAATAGTATTAAATTTAGTTTCAATTATCATTTATCAATTTATGAAGAACTTATCTTTATTATGTAAAATACCAGGTCCAACTTTTAAATGCTAATTTAAGATCAATCTAATTTTACTATTTGTGTTTCAGATATTGATATAGGTAAAGTAATATTTTGAATCATATTTTTTAACGCACAACGCAATTCTGAAAAATCGAAACTATCTATTAAAGAAATAGTTATCTATAGAATTATGGTGTTAGTATTTTATGGTTGAGAGATGTGGGTTAATGGCATGTTTTATCATCTCAAAATACTTCAACTTTATCAACAATTAGTTGAATTAATGAATCAGAGGATAAAATACTCTAGAGTATTTTATCCTTGCCACGCATGTAATTGGGAAGATTTTACCGTTTAGAAATTTCATTCTTTGCAAACAATTTTAAAATAGTTGTTTTTAAATAGTATATTTGTCATTCAACCTCAGTTTAATTTGCTTTTTATTCATGACAAATATGATATTTTTTGTGATAATATATTTTAATTTTAATTAATTAATTGTTCCCATAGATTGCATGTGTATGATTACAAGGAAATAGGCGCTAACCCTAAGGTAAATAAGTTTATCTTTGTTTATTGTTGTTATAAGCTTCTCATTTGTTTAGTTTTTTCTTTTAAATCAATAAAGATAATGTTTATTCAATTTTTCTTGGAATCAGTATCTTTAAAACGTCTAAGCAAAATCATCAATTGGTAGCAGTGAGTCCTGTGGTTTGATATAAAGCTCAAAAGCGAAAATATTTAATCAGAAGATTAAGCGAGAAGTTTATTCTAATCGGTAAACTGAAGCGCTTCTGAGAAGAACGATTTAAAGTGTTTATATAGATTAAATTGAATTATATTTATATATCTCATGATTTAAATGCTACCTAATATTATATAAATGTTAAGGGTGTGTGCGTATAAATGTATTTAAGTTATATTGGTTTGAAAACTAAAATGCCTGATTATAATTGTTATCCCAAACGAAAATTGAACCATTAAAAGGAACCAATTATCAAGTTTGGGCGTTGAAATTCGGCGCAATTTTGAGAGGGTAAAATTATTTAAATGTCTAATTTACGATCCAGAACCTGATATGGAAGACAAAGGCTCTTGGTAGATTTGGAGTGAGAAAAAAAGATGAAGCCTTTATAATAATTATCACGACGTTAACAAATGAACATGCCGGAAAGTTTGTTTGGAGAAACAAATGCGAAGATTTTCAGTGGGACTTACTGAGAAAAGCATTCACAGGCAATTTAGGAAATAAAATTATTGAAATAGGCTTAGAATTTAAAAGCATTAGAACGAAAGATAATGGAACTGTGAGAGAATAAATATTAAGGGTAAAAAATATTGCTGCGAATGTTTGTCATTAGGGCGTCAATTTACCTAAAGAGGATTTTCGTTTCATATTGTAAAAGCATACATACAAAGTGTAAATAAAATTGTTTTTGCCTTACGATCTGAGAGATGCTACAATTGAAGCGATTAAACAAACGCTAAGAGAATGTGAGTCAAGAAAATATATTAGATTAAATCAATCGGTTAAGAACTGGCATGAACAATCACACAGAATTAATGATAGAAAGGTTAATCAATTTAAAAAAAAATGTCTTATTTGTAAAATAAAAAGAACATCTAGCTAAGGATTTCTGGTTTCGAGATAAGCAGAAACAAGGATATAAAAATGTACCCAATATTTTAGAAATCATAAATACAGTAGGGAACATTCTAATAACCTAATGGATACAGTAAAAAAGCGAAATTAATGAGCAAGTATTTGAAACCTATGTAAAACAATTGGAACGTTCACCAGATGAGAGAAATGAAAGGCAAATATAGTGTTTAGATTCAGGATGCACCGCACATTTAACGCCAAACCGAACTTGGATAGAAAATGTAATAGATTACGAAAGTGAAATCAATATATATAAGAATGGCATATTCTACACAAGCAATTACTAGGAGATATTAGACTTACTACATGCACGAGTGAAGGCCAAGAAAATATTCGCTTCAAAGATATCTTACATGAACCAAATTTAAGAAATGATTTCTTGTCATTATACATATTAATCAACATAGAGAAATTCAGTTATTTTTAATTAGAATGTATCAAAAATCTATAATGAAAGGAAAAACGAGCTTCTGAGGCAAACATTAGAGATATATATTTTATGATGGAAACAAAATAAGAAATGTACCAATAGCAAAAATAAAATTTCATAAAATTAAAATACAAATATGTCAACTAAAAATTGCAATATAGGTTAATGGCATAAGATATTAAACCATTTAAACGAAGTATACATGGAAAAAATTGATCTCTCTCTCCTAAGAAAATTTGGAAAAAGATTAGTTCTAAAATCCGAAAGGTTACCCGATTGTGAAGCATGCATAATGGGAAATCTGGTTCATAGGCCATATAATATTAAGGAAATTTATGCAGTTAAGCCACTAAAGTTGATTCATATGGATTTATGGGGACCAATCCAATGTATTTTTGGAGGACCTGGATATTTTCTTGTTATAGAAGATGACTACAGTAGAAGAATCATTGTATATTTCCTGAGATCAAAAGATGAAACCTTTGAAAGATTTTATAGATACAGCGATAACCTTACTGATTGACTCAAAATCACCCATGAATATTTTGGCAGAGGCAATTGCACAGCTTTATATATTAAGAAACGCGCTCTCCACGGGTCAATCAAGCACCATGCGACTATACAGATATAGAATGGCAGGGAACCATCTGTCACACACATTAGAATATTTAGATGTTTCAAATATTGACTTGAAAGCAAAGTAAGAAAAAACAAGTTTTCGCCCTAATGTTAGAAGGTGAATATTTATCGGTTTCTCAAAAAAAAAAACAGAATGTATTATATTATATCAAAGATAATTCTGTAACGGAGAGTGAAACGAAGTCTCCGGAGAATATTTCAATAAAACTAGGTGGCGATTGTAAAATGACTCAACACAGAGTAAACTGTTAGAGGAACGATGCATTAAAGGATATACAAAAAGAGTCTTAGAAAAATGGCACTAAGAAAATTGGAAAAAGGCTGTATGTTGGAACAAATGAATCAACGAGATTTATACCAGTTGGAAATGATCTAATCCAAATGTGATCCAAGTGTCTATAAACTCCAGAGAGGAGAAAGGTATGCAATACTGGGTCTATATGTAGATGATCTTATCATTGCTGAATCCCGTGAAAATTGATAATCTAGCCTCAGAAATAGAAAAATATGTTATTCTAACAGAATATAAAGCGAACCATTTATTAAAGAATTGGAATTGAAATAAAAAGGATATGATGGATTTTATCTCTCTCAGACTCATTATATTGATACAATTCTTCACATATTTGGACTGGAAGATTGCAACAGTGTGCGGATAACTGGAGATCAAAATCAAAATTTGGATGAATATTTGGACTCTAAGCCATTAGATACAACTGTATACCAGGAAATGATTTGATCACTTATGTTGCTATCTACGGGTACTTGAATGAGCATATCCTTCTACATCAGCAATAGATCTCAGTACAATAATGATCCGGGAGAAATACAATTTACTGGATTTAATTGAGTCTATAAATGCCTAAAGGGGACAAGAAATAAAATGTTGGCATTGAAGCAAACAGAAATAAAATATCACAATATGCACAGATTCGAGCTAATTCACAACCCGGGATGCAAATTCCTACTCAGACTATACAATCAAACTCGGCAACAATTTAATTTAGTAGCATTTAGAAGCAAAGTTTAGTAGCATTGTCTACTTTTGAAGCGGAGCTTATACCAATATGTGAAAGAGTTTCTAATACATTATGGTAATATAGATTAATATAAGAAATTTTCGGAAATGTATTTTCCTAATTACCTTGAAAAGTGAAATCCAGACTGCAATAAACTGGATAGTATCTGACAAAATCACTTTATGAAAAAAGCACATAAACCGAAAGTATTATTTTGTAAAAGAGAATATAAAAATTGGATCAAACTGGCATACGCGAAAAGTAAAGTTATGGAAGTGGATATACTAATGAAGAGTCTACCTAAGGACAAACTATGAAATTGCGCAGATAGCCTTGGACTTTCTGATCAGGGCCTACACACAGGGGAGCGCGTGTTGTTTATGTATTTTAAGTTCGAATAATTAATGTTTCCCATAAAGTATGTATGTAAGAGCACAAGAAAATAGGCGCCAACCCTATAAACTTCAGTTTACTTTTGTTTACTATTCTTATAAATTTCTCATTTGTTTTATTATTGCTCTTGTAAATCAAAAAAGATAATGTTTGATCAATATTCCTGGAATCCGTATCTTCAAAAAGTCTAAACAACGTCAACAGATATTTATGTTTCAAAAAGGACATCGTAAGGTTTGCAGAGACTGATATTGAGCCATATAAAAGTTAAATAAAATAAACTTTAGTGTTTAATTCCATTGTATTAATTGTATATAATTTAAAATATACACGCAATTATCCAAATTGTGGATATGGCGTGTCTCTCCCAACTGTTAAATAAAAAAATTAAAGAAATATGTAAAATATTTCGGAATTTTCTTAACCAATAATTAGAGCTACTTGCCTTGTGACCCAGAAATTTATTTAATTTCAGTCAATACTTTTACACAACCTGAGTTTCTGGAATCTTCAATATATATCTGAAAATATTTAAGGTCTGTTTTAAAAAAGTATTGGCGTCGAGGTATATGCAGACATATATATTAACTAGCGAATGTTCCCGGCTTCGCCCGGTTTTTACCCGAGTAAAAGTTTGCATAACGAATATTTGTTAAAACGGTTCTAGAAAACATCCAATCCATCTATATCTAGATTTATAAACGTATATAAATATTGTTATATGCGTTTAAATATATTTTTGAAACACATAATTTTTCTGAAAACATTTATAAAATTTTAAATAAGATATTTTCTTTAAATATATATTAAAATTGAAATGCCAAGTTTTTTACAACGTCATTTGAATATTATATTACTAAATCCTCAAATTAAATATTAAATATATTATATTTGGAACACATTTTGGCATTTTTACAATTTATAAATGTAATTTCACCAGATGCTGCGAGAGGCGCTGCTTGTGAGTGAAAGTAGAAAATTTGCAAATAAAATTGCAACGAATATTTATTTCAAATCAAATTCAAGCCAGAAACCTTCCCAGTAGTATAGTAAATAACTTCCTTAATTTTTACTGCGATTGGATAATCTTACCTTTTAAAAACATGCATCGTGTAAACAAACTAAAAATAATCGTGTAAACAAACTACGTGTAAAATTATTAGCCAATCAAATTCATTTATCGTCGCGACCAAGTGGTAAAAGGCTGGAACTAACGCTTTTTGGTTTAACATTTTAAATTTTAAAAAAGCACATTAACCTTTTTAGTTTTTTAATAGTCTATATGTTAAACGAAATCTTCAGATACCTACATGCGAAATTTCATAATGATTGATTCTGTAGATTTTGCGCAACGCGATAACAAACATCGATTTTGGATTTCATTTTATAGATATAAAGGATTTTCATTTTTAGACAAGAAACTTTGTCGAAAGTTGAGTTTTAAGGTAGAGCCTTTCTTATTCTCATCATTAATAATATATATGTATAATTTTTCAATTTATAAAACATGATATTAGCTAGAAGTACTGGGGCTGCTTGTGGAAACTCAGAGAATTTCTGTCATTGCAAAATTTTATTTTCTTGTGAATCTAGAAAAGGCCAAAGATTTAAAAAACTTTACCGGCTCAAAATATATTTTAGCAAACTATTTTTAAAATATTTGCTCAGAATTTACTCGTGTATATCAATTCACAGTTTATCATTTTAATATATTTTGTGTGTTTTATTTGTTAGTTTCAAAATAGACCTTTTCTATTCATTAAGTGTACTCATATAAGAAATAAGTTATAAAAATAATTTATATTTAATATTGATTCATCTTTGCTTCCAGTTTGCTTCAATAGTTGTGACGCCAATTGCAAAGAAGAATGCCAAAAAACGTGTGAAGGTAAGTCCGCTATCTCAATTAATTTTTATTATTCAATTTACTGCCAAATTTGAGCACAATCAAATTATTATGGTAAAAAAAATGAAAAAGGAACACCATTTTATTGGATTTTTTATTTCATTTATCCAAGTTTAAAGCTTTATGCCTCAAATATTTACTGCGCAGCGATTTGTTAAATTCGAATAACTATATTTTTAGAAACTTCGGTTTACATCTTCAATTAACTCAGTAATGTACACGCGGTGGACATCCGAGCTTAGAGATGTTGTTAGCCATTTTGTAGATTGGTATTCCATATCTGCTATACTTGGCGGGTCATATGAACAATGTTTGTGGATTATTTCTGTTCTTGCACTCAATCATGCTCCACATATGTGTTCATCATTATATCATTAGTGATTGTTCGGGTCAATAAGTAAGCTGGCATCTCTGAGGAGAATCTGATCACGACAATGATAAGGAGATATGAGCGTTACCATGTTTAAATAGACCACTTTCAACACTGTACATGAATAACACCACAAACCATCTCAGTTAACAATCTTATCATAAGATATGAATACATGGTGTTTGAATAATAACAAATAGTATAGGATATTGAATGTTGAGAAATAAGCTTGTCACACGTACACACAACAGAGTCTGTCTGATCTTTTTGAAATCTCTTATTCAATTTGTTTCCATGCCTATATGAAGATTTTGTTTTGATATTTAATATCTACCTCTCTCTATTGATCTAATATTTTGTACATTTTTTTCGAACCCGGTCACAATTAAAGTTTACAAATTTTCATAATAATGGTTTTCAGGGTGGTCGGAAATATGGTAATCTTCAAATTCTCTTTAAAACCTTGTATTTAAATTTTAATGTGCTTCCAAACCACATATAAGTCTGAAATGCTTAGAAAACTCTCGCCTAGTACAACTTAAAATACAAGTGTACACATTTGAAGACTTTTAGGTGTTCAGAGTGGCCGAAAAGCAACTTATTTCTATATTTCTTTTTAAAGCTTATATACCTCACGATTTCAACTTGGAAACTGAGTTGAGTCTCGAAATTTAAGCGATTGTTACATATTATAAAGGAATATGATTTCCAAATATCAAGAATTCTAACTAAAGCTCCCTAGAAAATAAAAGCAAGAATCTAGAAACCATTCATATATTTATTTATTATAACGTATATGAATATACATTGGTAAGACACAAAATGTAACTCGTCGTGTTTCCACGCCATTTTGACTATAGAAAGATAAACCCTTTGAAAACATTATTTTCAAATTACACATACAAAATTTAATGAAATTGGTTTGTAAAGCATATCCTGAAATAGTGAAATTTCATTGTAAGAAGTGTGAAGACTGTATTCGATAACTCAGGACTATCTGAAAATTACATTTTGCGAGAGAATAATTTCAGAGACCGAAAAACACAATACCGGCGTTGGTATAATTTTGATTTTACTAATATCTTTGGGATTTTATTTTCACCAAAATCTATCAGTATGCAAAAAAGGAATGTTATTTTAGCCCTTGTAATATAGAAGGTCCTGTCACCATTTGACATATTTGCCTGCGTTAAGTTTTCCAGATATTCTACGAGTTGTTGCTTCTCATACAGCCTCCTTTTGTTGTTCACATACCTTGACGTCCTTCTTTGATCGATTGGAAATGAGTATGAAGAAGAGACAAATTTGTACACAGTACTTATTACAATTCTTTTACACACACAATATTTATATTGTGAAAAATAGTACAAATGTGATATCGTACTGGGATAAGGTGCATAATTATGAAAAAAGGCATCTCCTTATCGTGCAAATGAAAGTTGCTGATGGCTTGCGCCATCTATCTGAATAAATATAAACTATTCTCGTTGATTTTTAATTAATCCAGAAATGTAGTTTTAACGTGGTTAGCTTTTCTTGATTAATCAAGAATGGGTATTTGGCCAATTCTGGAATAATTAAAAATCAACGAGAATAGTTGATATTTATTCCGATAGATGGCGCAAGCCATCAGCAACTTTCAGTTGCACGATGAGGAGATGTATTTTTTCATAATATTTATATTGTTAGGAAAATACTATATTGGCCAGCTCATTAATAAAAAAGTAGTGACTCGCAGTATATATATATACCCGAAAATAAAAAGAGCATTTCACAGAGTAAAAATTATTTTAAATATCTATATTGAGGTTATTTTCATTTGCAGTTTGTTTTATTATCGTCTAAAAATATATTCATTAACTTTTGTGAAAAAATAGAAAGGAGCAGGGCGAACATCACCAATATGACTATTTTTCCAAATTGAAAAACTATTTTTGATTATTCAATATTACACACGATAGCAATGAATAATAAAATCTAATAACTGTTTATAATACATTTATTGCTGTGTAATTTCAAATTGTGTTTCAATATATATATATATATACCATATCCATGTCATATAAATATCTCGGCATATATATAAATATATATATATACAGGGTGATCCAAAAGTCCCGCACAACTTTAAAAATTAATAACTCCGCGAATATTTGCGCTAGAGCAATGCGGTAAACACCATTGTGTTCAGGATGCAATGGGAATTTTTATGACAAATAATGAAAAATTCGAAATTGATTTTATTTACAACTTTATTCGCTAGATGGCGCACTACCAGAATCAGAGATTCAGCGGCCAAATTGTTTGATAAATTGAAAAATATAACTGAAAGACACGTATTTTTTTCTTTTTGAATACCAGGAAAGAACCCTAATAATATCAAATGATAAATTAATAAAACACCATTTCGCCAAAAGTTAGATGAAATGGTAAACGATTTTTAAATACAATCTGAGATATGTAAAATAGGTAATGCAAATTAAAACATGTAGCAAAAAAAAAAACTGATATTTTAGATGCGGTTTGCTGGTACCCTCTCAGCTATTTAAATTTCGAAAATAATAATTTATCTAATTTTTTATATTCAACTCTCTCTCAGTATCGATTATATTTATTTTAATTCATTTGAAAAATACTAGCCAAATGGCCCGGGAAACGCCCGGGTTTTACCCGACTGGACCCGGCTTCGCCTGGGTAGTGTTCGAGCGAGGTTTACTCATGAATGAATAGAGGCCCCAACTGTTTGTAAACTCAATGTAATGAATTTTCTTTCAGCAAAATGGAGATAAATTGCAAACAGCAATATCGAAAATGCTTGTAAATAAACTGAAATATAGGATCCATTTCACAAACACATATAATAAATAGAGTGCTGTTTGGAGGAGTGGTCTAAACTGTTAATTTTTAAACCCATGACCCGGGATCATCGAATGCAGATTCAGACACTTTGTTCTGAAAAAAAAAAATTGCCCCAATGGCTCCTGATTCTTGAAAAATTCCAACCCCTCCAGTGAGTGCAAGTAACCAAACTGGACTTTTATTCTTAAAAATAAAAAAAAAAATCTAATGATTAGTGTGAACAAAGGAAAATGGTCAGCACAACCTGAAAATTTCACTTTGTCCACTTCACTCTCGGCTGTCCAAGAAGAAACAGCCAGAGCAAACATTATAAAGGGCACCTAATCCGGCATTTACATATCTAAATAGTTAAGCAACTTTTATAAATGTAATATATTTCTGAAATATTGAAATACCTGGACTTGGAAGAATTTTGTATTAGTTATTGTTGCAGTTTTAGAAAAGTGTGGGAAATTGGATATTTTAACAAAAGAATATAATTTTTAAAATGGTATAAAAAATAAAAAGGAAATTTGCATAATTTTCTAATAGTCAAGGGCAATTTTAAAAATACCAAAAAAGCAAGACCAAATAAAAAATATATATATAATATATGTGTGATGTTTCAGTAACAGCATTGTTGCCATATAAAGACAAAATTACTGAATGTATTCAGTACCTTTGTCTGAAGATAGCCAAAATGTAACTGAAACCACACATAATGTAATTATTTGTATTCGGTCTTGCTTCCTTTTTTTTTTTAATTATCCCTAGTACGCGTGGTACAGGCAATAATAACCATGGTGGGTAGGTAGCGACTGCTTTTACTGTAAGCGCACCACATGTCTACAAATGTGATACATTGCTACCAGCTAAATGCATTTTCACTATGGTGTGATTTCCACATGATGGATCTGTAGACACATTATAATCTCTCCAGAGCTTAAGGTAGCAAACAGTATTTTCACATTATATAAATATCAATGCCAAAAGCCAGAGTTATGATAGCATGTTGCAGTGTAATGTAGACCTGCAGGATGGGAAAAAGCAATATTATTTCCGGCTTTAATTTGAAAAGTATTATGAAACGTTGAAAATATAATCTTAACTTTTGAAGCATGAAAAAATGCTAACTTGATGTGTATCAATTTAGTCTAAAAACAAACAGCATGTAAAAGTAAGCACCAATCGAAAGCATTTATTAGCTCTAACAGTGCTGCCCCCAGCGGTAAAAGACTGGAGCTAACGCTTCACGGCTTGGTAAAGTTTCTGTTAATATTACATTAACTTAACAATATTCCATGTCTTGCTAGCACAAATTTTTAAAAATAATATGCATAAAAATAATGCAATTCTAAAAATCATAAATGAAGCAGGCAATGATAACCATGGTGGGTAGGTAGCGACTGCTTTTACTGTAAGCGCACCACATGTCTACAAATGTGATACATTGCTACCAGCTAAATGCATTTTCACTATGGTGTGATTTCCACATGATGGATCTGTAGACACATTATAATCTCTCCAGAGCTTAAGGTAGCAAACAGTACTTTCACATTATATAAATATCAATGCCAAAAGCCAGAGATATGATAGCATGTTGCAGTGTAATGTACACCTGCAGGATGGGAAAAAGCAATATTATTTCCGGCTTTAATTTGAAAAGTATTATGAAACGTTAAAAATATAATCTTAACTTTTGAAGCATGAAAAAATGCTAACTTGATGTGCATCAATTTAGTCTAAAAACAAACAGCATGTAATAGGATCTGGAAACTCAGCACATATAACAGAGTCTATCTGAGTGGGACGGAGCTTATTTGCTAGCCAAACTAATATGTGAGCATGAGAGAGTCCCCTTTTCTGCCATTCAACAGAATACATCAACGCAACAGTTGCTCCATACAATTGGCCTTTTGTTAGAGCCCCAATAAATTTAACTAATTTTTGCCGAAAAACCCGAGCTGTGATATCATGTCTATCCAGCTGTTTTTGTCCTGGTAGCAACGCTGCAGATAGCTCTTCCCAAGAGGGGTTACTTGTAAAAGTAATAAAAAGATCTGGACGCCCAAATTTGCCGAACACAACAAAAAGCATCCTGCGTTTATTCCGCCAAATACCTGGGACTATTGACAAAACTTGATGGTAAAATGATCCTTTGACCCAAGCTATTAGGGTTAATATTTGCATCAGTTGACAGGGCATTGCGCAAATGAATATAACTCTCTGCACGCAAGTTTCTCTGGAGAAGCGTAAGATAGCGCAAACGTTCACTTTCTACCTTAGCATACATATCGACCAGGAATTGATGAAAGAGCTGGCCAAATTGAACAATGACATTTGGACTATTTCGGCGAACCATAATAAAATAGCCATAAAAATCCATAGAAGACACTTTACTTGACAAAGGCTGTCTAGTGTTTGGGTCGATCTGAGGAATATGAAAAGAATATCCTTCTTGGCCTTTCCAGAAAATTAAAGGATATTGAAGGGCATCATAAAAGCGATGTGTGTCGCTAACATGTTTCAGCAAATTATCTCGCTGATGTAAAACAATGTCACGTGAGCCAAACTGATTACCAGCTAAGACAACCGCAACCTCATTAGCTGTAGGAGCATTATACCGTCTAGGATGTTGACCAGGAGGTGTCCGATCAGCATTTACAACAACTCTGTATGCATCACTGGGGAGATTTTCAAGTGCAGTTTTACACTGTTGAACCAGTAGATTGTGTTGGTGCAACATGCGCTGCAAACCTTGTACAATATTACGACGTACTCCCTGTATTTGCTGGCATCTTCGATCAGTCTGAATATCATCATCATCATCATTGCCCACAAAATAGATCTGAAGAAATCTACTTGGCTGGTTCTCAGATGGCATAAGTGAACCTATTCTGTGGTAGACCTGGCCTTGGATAGAAAATGTGGTTGGAAAAGAAACAGAGTGGGTTTGGTTTTCAGCTCCAAATGATGGCATTTGAAAGCAGGAATTATATTTGCGAATATTACGCAAAAAATGGACTGAATCAGAATTCTCTCCAGATAAGAGGCTGCAAAGTGGCTCGGGAGGTAAGTCAATTAATGGCAAACGGACTTTCCCGTTTGAACAGCACATTCCAGAAGACTCATCTTTCCATCTTAAGGCCCTAACAAAACCTGCATGTAGTGTCCATCATCCCAAGGGAAATTAAAGGGTGCTTAAAGTATTCAACAGCAACATAATAATTAAAACCTGCATTTTCCATAGAAGACCAAACGCTGCTGAAAAAATTATTTGTTCTAGTATTCCTCCGAGTAGAAGAATATATTTCTGAATGCGCCTGTAAGCGAGAATGGATGGGATCAGGTGTCTCTAACGACCGCACAGCGGCTTGACGCGCGGACTGTGCACGCAATCTTCGAATATTCTGTCCTCTGGTTTCGCGCAGTCTGTAAGCATGCTGAACCCTAGAGCTATTGGAACGCTGAGAAAGATTGCGTCTCCTATGGCTTGGCATACCTACAAACACAAAGCATTAGTAAAAATAAAAATAAGGATAACTGAAAAATGTAAAACATCAAGGGCTGAGAATGAAGAAAAAATTCAAAAATAGTGTATTAAAATAAGTTCGACTCATGACTAAGGCCAAAATAAAAAAATGCATAGAAATAATCTGAAAGGAGGGGAAAAATGCATAAAACTCAATGAAAACGTAAAACAACTGATTTAAAAAAAAAATCAAATGGAAGAAGACGTAAAAAAAAGTATAATTTGCTGAAAAAATATGTACAATAAATATGAGTAGAACATATATAGATATATATGAGCAGCTACATATTATGAAGCAGATAAATATAAATACTACCTAAACAATTGACAGCAAAACAAAAAAAAAAGACAATGGAAGAAGGCCTAAAAAAAAGTCTAATTTGGTTGAAAAAACTGCCCAATAAATTGAGCCTATATAGATATATATGAGCAGCTACATATTATGAAGCAGATAAATATAAATACTACCCAAACAAATGACAGCAAAACAAAAAAAAAAGACAATGAAAGAAGGCCTAAAAAAAAGTCTAATTTGGTTGAAAAAACTGCCCAATAAATTGAGGTACCCCTAAAAAAAGCAGTTATTAAAAATGCGTAGAAGCTGCTTACAATATAAATGCTAATAAGTATAAAACTATTGCATGGAACAAACATATATAGTAAAATATACGTAGCAAGCTATATAGAAAAAAACATAATTATGAAATTAGAAAAATATTTCTAAACATAATCTAAATCGTAAATGATTATATGATTTTATAATATATTATGAATATTCCTTATTATTTATTTAAGTAACCCAGGTTCCTGGAGCGTAATATTCCTTATGAGAATCAAACAGTATACCTTTGTCTAATTTGTTTGAAAAACTGCCCAATAAATTGAGCCTACCCCTAAAAAAAAGCAGTTATTAAAAATGCATAGAAGCTGCTTACAATATAAATGCTAATAAGTATAAAACTATTGCATGGAGCAAACATATATAGTAAAATATATGTAGCAAGCTATACAGAAAAAAAACATAATTAGAAATTAGAAAAATATTTCTAAACAATAATCTAAATCGTAAATGATTATATGAATATATAATATAAAATGAATATTCCTTATGAGAAATATATACCTTATCTAAAAAAACGTAGTAGCAATTAAATTAGAAAAATATTTCAAAACAATAAAATTTCCAAAGAGTTTAAATAAATATATACAATGCGTGACATTGAAAATGGAACACCAAGAAATAGTGGCCAGAAAATTATGCAAATTTCAGGGTAGACGCGCCTAACCGAGTTATGCAAATGATGTAAAATGCGCAGCTCTCGTGCGCACATGGAGTAAGATATAAGGGAAGGAACTTGCAGAAAGGACAGTATTCGCGTCGTTATTTCTTCAAGGAAAATCAAAATCATTGTAGAAATTTTGTTCTTGTGTCAAAAGACACGTGTAATAACAGAGAATGTCAGGTCATCGTAAACGGAGGCAGTTCAAAAGACAGACGCTTTTACGAGGGGCATGGTGATCGGACTGAAAAGGGCAGGTTGGTCCATACATCAAATCGCAGCTGATACACACCTTGGTGCGTCCACGGTGCACCGACTGTGGAGAAGATGGTTGAAACAAGGAAATGTGGCAATTTATAGGAATGTCGGTGCAACCAGAGTGACGTCAGCATGTGTGGATCGGCGTATCCTTCGACAAGCAGTGGCGGTCCCACAAGCCACTTGTACCGCCATCCTGCAACATGTGCAAGACACCCTAGATCATTCCATCTCGACCAGAACCATTTCCCGTCGATTGGTTGCTAATGGCTTGCACTCATGCCGTCCGCTAAGAAGACTGTCATTGACCCCACCGAATAGGCACCAACGTTTGGAATGGTTCCGGGCTAGATCGACGTGGATGACGGAATGGCACAGGGTCGTGTTCTCAGATGAGTCGCGTTTCTGCTTGTCCAGTGATAGTCGCCGTGTACGCGTGTGGCGTCGACGTGGAGAAAGGTCCAATCCGGCAGCAATTGTGGAACGCCCCACCGTGCGACAACGTTGAATCATGGTTTGGGGCGCAATCGCTTATGATTCCAGGTCACCTTTACTTCGTATTCAGGGCACTATGACGGCCCAACGATACGTTGATGATGTGCTGCGACCGGTTACACTCTCCTACCTTCGGGGGGTACCCAATGCCCTTTATCAGCAGGATAACGCCCGACCGCACACTGCTCGCATTAGCCAACAAGCTCTGCAAGATGTACAGATGCTTCCCTGGCCACCGTACTCTCCTGATCTCTCACCAATCGAGCACGTCTGGGACATCATTGGACGCCGTTTGCATGCCTTGCCACAGTCGCGTTCAGAAGACGAACTGTGGCAAATGGTTGAGAGGGAATGGAGAGCCATCCCTCAGGACGCCATCCGTACTCTGATTGACTCTCTACCTAGACGTGTTGCTGCTTGCATCGCCGTCCGCGGTGGTCCTACTTGCTACTAAGCCGACGCCGTTCTCGCTCTGTATTATGACTATCATTTTGAAATAAAGATCACTTATTGTTCGTCCCTGTCTCTCTCTGTCTGCCGAGTTTCATCACTTTCTGGCCACTATTTCTTGGTGTTCCATTTTCAATGTCAAGCAGTGTATAATCTTACCTTTTGAATAATGCAGCGTGTAAACAAACAAAGTAAGTGTAAAATTATTAACCAATCAAATTCGTCGCGACCAGTACGGCGCCAAGCGGCAAAAGGCGGGAACTAATCCATTTCAGTTAAATAATTTTTAAAAATAGTACATCAACCTTTGTAGTTTTTTGAATAGCCTATATGTTAAACGAAATCTTCAGCTACCTACATGCGAAATTCCATAATGATTGAGTCAGTAGATTTTGCGTGATGCGATAACAAACATCGATTTCGCATTTCATTTTTATATATATAAGGAAGGATATCTCTATAGGGGATGTGTACCCGGCTTCGCCCGGGTTTTATCCGAGTGAAAGTTTGCCTAACGAATATTATATATTATGAAGTATAATAAACAATGCTAAAGATTAGTTTTAAATATTAATCAAGATTGTGTGTGGATATGTGAGAAAGATGTAATATCGTTGTTGTTTTCTTGGCCGACTGTTTTACATATGGTGTTATCTTAAAATTGCTTGTTTTGAATATTTTTTTAGATTGAGTTGAATGAATTGCTGAATTTTTTTGTATTTATATATAAATAAAATTAACTCTGTTGATTTTTTTTTCTATTTAATCGATAACAGCGAAGTTACGCATGTTAAAGTTAGGAAAAATATTTTGATGTTAAGCAAAACCTGTTCCATCTCGTTTTACATAAATGTTGAAAATTTGGTCGAAATTGATGCATTGTAACGAAAGGTTTTAGCGAACACCACTTATGAAATTTCCATATATATAGAAGATATAATATAATATAAATGAGTTTTAAAAATTGTTTAAAAAAATGCATCGGCCGGGAATCGAACCCTGGCCGCCCGCGTGGCAGGCGAGCATTCTACCACTGAACCACCGATGCTTTAAAAAAAATCAAATTCATTTATCGTCGCGACCAGTGCTGCGCCCTAGCGGTAAAAGACTTGAACTAACGCTTTTTGGTTTTTTATTTTTAAAAAAAGCACATTAACTTATTTAGTTTTTTGAATAGCCTATATGTTAAACGAAATCTTCAGCTACCTACATGCGAAATTCCATAATGATTGAGTCAGTAGATTTTGCGTGATGCGATAACAAACATCGATTTCGCATTTCATTTTTATATATATAAGGAAGGAAGGAAGGAAGGATTTATATAGAAGATATAATATAAATGAGTTTTAAAAATTGTTTAAAAAAAAATGCATCGGCCGGGAATCGAACCCTGGCCGCCCGCGTGGCAGGCGAGCATTCTACCACTGAACCACCGATGCTTTAAAAAAATCAAATTCATTTATCGTCGCGACCAGTGCTGCGCCCTAGCGGTAAAATACTGGAACTAACGCTTTTTGGTTTTTTATTTTTTAAAAAAAGCACATTAACTTTTTTAGTTTTTTGAATAGCCTATATGTTAAACGAAATCTTCAGCTACCTACATGCGATTTTCCATAATGATTGAGTCAGTAGATTTTGCGTGATGCGATAACAAACATCGATTTCGCATTTCATTTTTATATATATAAGGATAAGGATTTATCTATCTCTGATGATATATTTTACTCTGGAATGCCGTTGGTGTTTTTGTCGTGTCCAATAAAGAGCCTCAGATGTCTCCATGCATCTCTATCACAGCAGCAGCAGCATTGTCCACTATCTTGGGTGTGTAAAGCAGCTGCTCTGGGTCTATGCCAATTTTCTGCAAGGCTGCGGGCATGAGAATATGTGGGTAGGTGTTAGTTCCACACCAGGACAGTTGTTGCATGTTCTATAGGTTCTTGTGCCATCTGGATGTATTGTCATCCTTTATAATGTTTTGTTCTGAATCTTGTTATAGTTTTGTCATTTTTCTCTCGGAGTTTATTTCACATTTTGATCTTTTCTTATTTTTGTTTAATTATCTTGTATTTTGCAAAAGCATTAGCGTTAAATAATGACATTTGTTCTTTCCTTTGGCTCAACTTTCTGGTTTCCTTTGCAAATTCAACTGCCATTTCATTACCCCCGATCCAAACACTGGTAGGAATCCATTGTAGAATGCAGTTATTCTCCAATGATATCAGTTGAGTAAGTAATGAATGAATTTTCTGTGTGATTATAGTATTGCCCTTCTGAATTGCTTCTAGATCGGATATGAAGTCGTTGTACGGTATATTATAATTCCTTCTGCTTGATGCAGGAATGGTTGGTTAAGGCATACATCAAGAGCTTTCCAGATAGCTGTCAGTTCACAAGTGAAGTTTGACGAAATCTTTCTTGCTCCTTCTTTGATTTTTATGTATGTTCCATCTTGCAGTATTATGTTAATTCCAGCCCCTCCATTACTTATGGTAAGGTCTGATGATCCATCTGTATATGCTGTTAAATAATTTATCTGATCGCATAAACCAATTGTGTCAAGTCCTTTCTTTTTAAGAATGTTTTTGTTCTCTTTTTTTATTGCAGGGTTCATTCAGGTTAAGATTGATGATTACATTTGATGGCAATGGGGTAGGAAATATTGGTTATTCTCGAATTTTAAATTCATTATTTTTCATATTTATGCTCTTTCTAATATTGTTGTCGTACTGAAGTATTGAAGATCTTTTGAGCCTTTCTTTTTGTGTCTAGTTTAAATAGGTTCTATGGGATATGTGTTCGGTTTCTTTAGTTTTTAAGCTATTGGTGAATTTTATTGTTTTTAATTGTCTTCTGCTTTCAAGTAGGTCTAGACCACATTCTCTCTGAGTTTTCTAATTGTTGGTATTTGAAACAGAACCAGTGATTAATTTGGCCGCTTTTGCTTGAACACTGTCTAGTCTTCTTTTTAATGATGAACTTGAGGGAGCCCAAACAGGTGTTGCATATTGCATTATTGGCCTTTTTAAGGTGATATATGTTGTTCTGAGAATTTTGAGTTTTGCTCCCCAATTTGTTCCACATACCCTTCTCGGGATGTTTAGGTTTCTTGTAGCTCTATTTGAGGTGCTAATTATGTGTTCTGTAAATCGCAATTCCTCATCAAGTATCACACCTAGGCAATTTGGAGAGCAAATTTTATCAATAAGATGGTTGCTTATGCTTATTTTGGAGTTAAATTCATGCCTTTTTTCCTGTCAGTGAGGAGACCTATTGGTTTATGTTTATTGGGTTTATGGTCATTTTGAGTTTCATTGCCCACTTCTCCAGTCCTCTCATTGATGTGTTCACTATTTTTCTGATATTTCTATACTGCTACTTGTGTGCCATATGGCTATACAATCTGCATAACAGGCAACTTTTGTGTCTTCAGTGAGGATGGATGTTGTTAAGGTTGTGTCGTAATTAGATGTACAACAACTCAAACTTGACCATGACTCTTTTTTTTAGCTCTTATTCTTTTCGTTTGGCCAACAAAAAATGTCCAATTTATATAAACATATATTCTTACATAATGAGACTTTAAAGAATGCAAATAATCTTCATCTATTTACATACACAACACATATTCCCCCTTAATAATACTCCAGTCTGTCTGGGGGTTTCCTGGCTCTCTGAGGTCTAGGACTGCGGACGGGCACTTGCACAGCGGCAGGCTCCGGTTTATGAGTGCAAGAGGGCACGTGCACAGCAACAGGCCCTGGTCTAGGAGTGCAAGAGGTTACGTGCACAGAAGCAGTCTCCTCCTTGTTTCCTGATGTAACCTCTGGAACCTCCTCTTCACTTTATTTCTGACTTCCACCTACAGGCTTCTCTCCTGATGTTCGAGGAAGTATCAAATTTCTTGTCTCCACTTGTTTCTTTCTCAGAGGTCGCAATTGATTGATATACCTCTTATACACGACGCCCTCGCAACTTATAAAGTAGTGACGGTAGCTCAATAATTTCAAAATGGTACCTTTTTACCGTTTAGGTCCAGTTGCATAGTTGCGGAAATAAACCTCGCAACCTGTAATAAACTGCTCCTGCCTTCTTACGGCCTCATGAAATACCTATCGCAGATTTCCCATCTTGGTATTAATTCGAGAATCTTGATCTTAAACTTCTCTTCATTAGCAGTTCCGCGGGGGAATTCCTTTATTACAGTTTGGGAGAATGCTCTATGAGCAAATAGGAATCTTTGTAGATTCGTCTCTAAATCATCCTTCCCATTATTGTTTCTCAAAAGGTTTTTAAACTCTATTACATATATCTCCGCTAAACCATTTGTACTAGGATTATATGGACTGGTCTTAGTGTGCCGTATACCATTCATTTTGGTAAATTGCTCGAATTCACCGGAGACAAACTGTCTTCCATTATCTGTAGCCAAAAATTAGCACAATCTAAATCTGGCAAAAATTTCTCTAAGATGATTTATAATCGTTTTGCTGGTAATATCTTTGATGATAAAAATTTATATTCACTTTGAGTATGCGTCCACGAGAACCAAAAACATTTTTCCCATGAACGGACCCGCTAGATCAAGATGAAGTCGATGCCACGGTTTTTCGGGCCAAGTCCATTCCGAGATGGTAGCCGGGGGCATGCTTGCCGATTCTTGGCATACTCTACATTCTCTAGCTAACTCCTCGATGTTACTGTCTATGCCTGGCCACCAGAAAATACCGTCTGGCAATCATCTTTATTTTAACAATCCCCATGTGTATTTCATGCAAGTCATTTAAAATCAAAGATCTTAATTTTTGGAGAATTACCACTCTTTCACGCCATTGAAGACAACCAAACTCCAAACTTAATTCCTCATTGATATTATAATGAGAAGCTAGTAGGTTTTCTCTTGGTACCCTTGTGAATTTCCAGTTGCCTTCTCTAACATTCCTTAATACTATAGACAGTATTTTATCTTGGGGCGTCTCATATGCCACCTCCATAAAATAGAACGGTACCTCATTCAACTTCTTGAGAAGAAGTACCTGGTCTTCATCAAGAGACTCCCTGACACTCGATTCTAAAGGAAGACGTGACAATGCGTCAACATTGGAATTATCACTAGTTTTTCGAAATTCCACAGTATAATTAAATGCAGCTAATTTTAAGGACCATCTTTTAATTCTGGATGATGCACATATGGGAATTGGTTTATGAGGTGAAAATATATGAATTAAGGGTCGGTTGTCTGTGACCAATACAAATTTTCGTCCCAGTAAGTATTGTGTGAATTTCTCAACGCCAAAAGTTATGCTCAACGCTTTCTTTTCTAGTTGAGAGAAACGTTTTTCCGCTTCAGTTAATGTTCTAGAAGCAAAAGCTATAGGGCATTCTTCCTTTCTATCATTTCTATGACTCAGAATTACTCCTAGTTCATAGTGTCCATTAATAGTGATTTATATTTTTTAAATAACATTCGATATTCTTTCGTCCAATTCCATCTACAATTTTTATTCAAAAGTTGATAGAATAGCGCTAAAATGTTTGCTATATTCTTTATGAATCTATAATAATAAATTAATAAATTGACCGATATGTACTCACTTCTTTTTTTCTAGATTTAATTCATTTTGTCCCCTCTCTAATTGTAAATACGCTGCTGTATCACCTCATAAGCATAAATAAAATAAGAGTCCTATGAAAGATCTCAATTGCGAAACATTCTTTAGGTTCAGGCGCCTCTATTACTGCTTTAATTTTATTTTCTAAGGGATGCAGTCCATATTTATCAATTTAAACCATAAATATTCCACAGATTTCTTTTTAAAATTACATTTATATCTGTTTAACTTTGAACCTTTTTCTAGCAATCATCTAAACACTAGATCCAACTTTTGTTCATGATCTTCAAAGTCTTTTCCTGCAACCAAAATATTATCTATGTAGCAGGCCACACCTGGCAAATCAGCAAATACACCTTCCATAATTCTCTCAAATTTATTTGGTGCTACCGCTACACCATATGGTAGTCTTTTATAAGAAAACAACCCTATGTTGTGTTTCTATCAACTACAGCTTTGGCTTCTTCCGCTAACATTACTTGTAAGTAAGCCTGTGATAGTTCTAGAGTCGAAAGTACGGTGCTTGTAGATAATTTTGAAAAGATCTCTTCGATCGATGGAATGGGATACCTATCTAATTCTATTGCTTTATTAGCTGTACATTTAAAATCACCACATATACTTACACTACCATCCTTTTTTAATACCGGTACTATTGGAGCGGTCCAATATGCATGAACTATAGGTTATAAAATGCAAGAGTTCACTAAACGATCAATTTCATTCTCTACTTTGTTTTTTAGAGAGAAAGATAAACTTCTGGCCTTACAAAACACAGGAGTCACATCCTTTTTCAAATTAAAATTTATTTTAACATCCTTTAGACAGCCCAAATCTTTGTTAAACAAATATGCAGTTGGTCTTTCGGCGTTAAAATCACCAAGTATGATTGCGATATCCGAAGACGCTCCACTTAATGTCTCTATCAGGCCTGTATTGATGCTAGTATTATCGTGGTGATAAACATTTATGATTGGAATTGTTCTATTTGTAAGATAGATTTATATTGCCTGAGCTTCTGTCGTGCTTTCTCTAGGCTTACTCTGATTATAGGCGATTTCCTTAAATTTTATTTCTAGAGTTTTAATCAAAACGGCAAGTCCTCCTCCGAATTTTCCCGGTCTGTCCTTTCGTAGTGTTGTATAATCTTTGATATTAACTCTGAGATTCTGATTCAATTTTGTCTCCTGGGGACAAGTAATATGTACATTATTGTCACAGAGAAGACAAGTCAGCTCTTTATTTTCCTCTGGGTACCATTTATATTGAGTTGTAGTAGATTGAATTGTGTCCTCGTAGTAGATTTCTCATCATGAGATCGAGCTTCAGCTCCTGACGCGGCGATTACCCCGGACGCAGTAGCATTACTGGAGATATCAGTTTTGCTCTTCATTTGAAAATGGGTGCCGTTGCAAAGTTAGTCATCTTGGAAACGAACAAGAATTTGGTCAAATATTCCAAGGGTCCAGGGGGGACCGCAAGGAGGTGTGGTCGGACTTCTCCCCTTCCCCCTGGAATGCCGTCACTACAGGATAAAGCACTCTTGGTGAATTTATTTAATTGTGATTCAGAATCTGCCACTGAAGCTTTACGAGCGTTTCGTTCCTTTAAAGATATTCGAAGCGGTAAAGGAGCAATGAATTGCTACTCTCTAAAGCGATTGATTAAAAGTTTTGAGGAAACTGGATCTCTGGAAGCAAAACCTCGGAGTGGAAGACCATCGACATGCAAGTCAGTGCCTGTTACGATTTTGAAGAATGCTGAAGCTATTGAAACGTTATCCACGTATGGAGAAGTAAGTGCTAGACAAGTTTCTCGACAAACGGGGATTTCGTATGGAACAGTTTGGAGAGAACACACATTTAGAATTTTTCTATAAAAATACCCTAACAAAATTCAAAGTTTTCACGAGTTGAAAGTCAGCGATTTTGAGAATCGTCAAGAATTCGCTGCATGGGTTTTCGGGCAAATTGATATTGATTAAAACTGGCTATCAAATTTTTGAGAACAGATGATGCTCACTTTTATCTAAAAAAGAGAGAATTTAACATTCAAAACTGCCTCATTTTGGCAACAGAAAACCCTAGGATTTTTATAGAAATACCACTTCATCAGCCCAGAGTAACAGTTTTGTGCTTTGTGTGGGTTCACTTCTTTTATTATTGGGCCATTTTTCTTTGAAAAAAATCAATGGAAGAACTTTTAAAACCGTTTTGTAACTGGTGAACGTTATGTTCAACTTTTGAGAGAAAAGGTTATTCCTATATTGCAGGACAGACAAGCACTAAGCGAAATAACATTCATGAAAGATGGAGGACCTCCTCATATCTCCCGCGGTGCCAAACAATTGCTGAAGGTATCCTTCGGTTCGGTGAAATTCGTTGAAAAGTCGCCACTTTATATACCAGTGGCCTCCAATATCACCAGACTTGACGCCTTGCAATTTCGTTTATGGGGGTACATTAAGTCGCGTTTTTATCGATACCGGCCTACCACATTGGCCATGTTGAAGGCTTCTATCAGATGGCAAGTTTTATAAATTTCAACTATTTAATTGTGACCATTCTGTCATCTATCGTCTGCAGGCGGTGTTTGAGAGTGAAGGGCGCCGCATTGAGCAAGGATTGTGACCTAATACAAGAGAGAAGGCATTTACCTAATGTGTTATATTTTACAGCTCTTTGTTTTGGGTTATGGGAATAATAAATGCTGTCCTCACATCTTGACCCATTTTTTTCTGTGAACAGTAATTTTTCTGTTTGTCATTTGCCCACATCTTATATTATGTCGTGCAGGCCAAAGTGTTATAATTTCTCGAATAACACTGGTATACACAATTTTACCCCTTTGTTTAGTTTATCGCTTTTCGCTCATTAGAAGAAATAGCATAAGGAATATTCTCTGCATCCCCCCCCCCCCCCAACTTTAGAAATTTTGCGCAAAAAATAATACAAAATGATTTTACTACCACGTTTTTCAGAGCAAAAGGTCGATTTAAAAATGATTTATTTTTAGGGAATACATTTTCAAAATTATGTACAGTTTAATAAACAATGATAACATTTGACAAACCCATAGGATATTTGGAATAAAGTACGACAAATATATTTTGTCACCCCCTCTATATTTCATTTTTGGATCATGACAAATATCCAGTTAAATAGTCAAGTGTCGCCAATTAGTCAAGAAACTATACATTCCTTATAGCAAGAAATCCTATTAGTAGTGCCATCATAATTGTTGGTACTATATTAACATTTCAAAAATCGTGTATTGATATCAGTAGTTATTTTCAAACATTCAATCTATTTCACAAAACTCCATCTAAAATATAAATATTTTTTTCTACATGTTTTAATTTGCATTTACCTATTTTACATATCTCAGATTGTATTTAAAAATCGTCAACCATTTCTTCTAACTTTTGGCGAAATGGTGTTTTATTAATTTATCATTTGATATTATTAGGGTTCTTTCCTGATATTCAAAAAGGAAAAATACGTGTCTTTCATTTATATTTTTCAATTTATCAAACAATTTGGCCGCTGAATCTCTGATTATGGTAGAGCGCCATCTCTAGCGAATAAAGTTTTAACTAAAATCAATTTCGAATTTTTCATTATTTGCCATAAAAATTCCCATTGCATCCTGAACACAATGTTGTTTACCGCATTGCTCTAGCGCAAATATTCGCGGAGTTATTAATTTTTAAAGTTGTGCGGGACTTT
Source organism: Cordylochernes scorpioides (assembly GCA_030710605.1). NCBI lineage: Eukaryota > Metazoa > Arthropoda > Arachnida > Pseudoscorpiones > Chernetidae > Cordylochernes > Cordylochernes scorpioides. Next base: position 5,970,945 of record CP092871.1, on the reverse strand, counting down.
TGGATCACCCTGTATATAGGAGCATACTCACAAGATTATCTTAGTCTTCACATCCTTTATAGAAAGATAAAATTACAAACATAAAATAAAGTGAAAAAAGTACACAAGTGAAATTGTATTGGGATCAAAAGGATAAATTTTAAAAAGGGATATCCTGATCGTGCAAATAAAAGTTACTGATGGCTTGCGCCATCTGTCGGATAATATTACAACTATTAGTTGATTTTAACTTATTCGGGAATTTGAAAATACTTATTCTTAATTAATAAAGAATTCATTAACAGATAGAACTGGATAAAAATTAGCACAGAATATACAAATTTAGCATAAATTCTATTTTAAAATGGTTTGTCAAATATAGCCTATAATTCTATAGTTGTTTATCTTTTTTTCTGAAAATCTTATAACTCATATACATTCCTTGTTATTATTCGGCGAATTTCTGGAACTCTATTTTCTTAACTATTGCTATACTTGCTTACTTTGGCTTTTCCTTCTAATATTACTCGCCATTTTTTTTTTTTTCAGTAAACAATTCTTACACACTTATGGTGTGAGCACCGTGAGCTTCAAATCGATGTGTGCCCATATGTTGGGGTTTTCCCAACCTCTCTAAATCGAAATATGATTTTGTAGTCTTCGATTTGATAACTCGGTCTAAATATTCAATTGTGTTTATCCTTTAACCTCTATGTCATAAATAAAAACTTTTGAACTTATTAATTTGGTATATTCAAATTATAAAATGTGTGATAAATAATAATTCATATAATCACTTGTGTTTTTAAAAGAGTGGGAACTTGTAGATTGACCTCGTATTGATGGTCAAACATCTCAGGTTGCCTATCCCTATTTGACCTTCTAATATCTGGATTTCAGAATCATTCATTACCAGAGTATAAAGCTTATTGATATGTTCCAGGACACCCAAGATGTCTAAAGGGCTGCTTCCTCTGTTGCATTCCTACCTGTGAAGTGAGATGCGAGGGTAAATATTATATTTCTCCATATTTCTACATGTACGGATGAGCAACATTAATATCATTAATATTTGTTCCTGGATGTTTGAAATAAAGTACTTAAAATTTCAATGATAGCCAATTTAGAAGTAATGATATGATAAAAATATATATCATACCACAAGCAACAGCGGTCATTGAGCCCAGTTATTCCGGCCGTCTAGGGTTACTCCATAAAGTATAAGGCAGGCTGGATGGAACCTAAGAAAGGCCAGAGGCCAACGACAATGTCGCAGTCCGAACGTAGGTGGAATGAGATGTGTGTCCTCAAGAAGCCGGCGGTCAATTCTCCCAAAACCTATGACTTGTAGAAAATCTCCGGGAGAGGTTCTATGTTACAATCTAGGAAATTGCTATTGTCGGATGTAATATCGACGTGTGCTTACTTTATATATAAATATAATTATTATAATTATCATACATATGGAAAAATATAGTATATACGGGCATTTATTACTACTTTATTTAAATATTGTGTTTAGCGGGTTTTATACCATGTGGCTCGTTATATGGACGAGAATCTCTTGTTCTTCGGAAGCAAATTTGCATTTTTATCATTCAATTTCAAATAATATTCGCGAAAGCATCTAAGAACAGCTTCAAGTCTTTTGAGGTGCGTTTGAAAATCCGAGCTATATATAATTACATCATCTAGATATCAGAGACAAATTTGCCATCTCAGTTGCCAAGCACATTTTCCATGTTTTTTTTTTAAGGTGGCGTGAGCGTTGCATAGTCCGAAAGGCATCAACTTGAACTCATATAGGTCATGGTCTGTAGTGAAATCTTTTTTTTCTTTGTCTCTCTCCTCAACCTCTACTTGCCAATATCCTGATGGAAGGTATATTGTTGAAAAATATTTAGAACTTTGGAGTGCATCTATTACATCATCATTTCTGGGGATTGGATACACATCCTTCACTGTTACCTCATTCCATTTCCTGTAGTCCACACAAAACCTATAGTTTTCATCTCGTTTCTTAATTAATATAGCGAGAAATAGCAAGGGCTTTAAGGTGGCTTAATTATACCTTTTTTAAGCATTTCATCAATTTGATCTTTTATAATATCTCGCTTTTTAACGCCCACTCGATATAGTTTATATTTAATTGGCTTCGCAAATTCTGTATCAATTCTATGATTAGCCAAGTTGGTTCTCCCTAATCCTGATGAAAACAAATCTGCGTACTTTTCCAAAACTTGCTTCATATTCTTCTGTTCATTTGATGAAATATTCTCGTTTATTTGAATTTGAGGTTCGTTATTTACATCTTGATCTTTTTCCCTCATTACATTTATTTTCGCCGGACTACTTCCAAAAGCCAAAGTTTGGTCCAGAGCACATCTAATCGGAACTATTTATGTCAAGGCCTGTATCGAGGGCTGTCCAAAGGTCGACCACTGGAAGAGCAGCGCCTGTGTGTTTGTATCAATCAATGCTTCACAAGATCCTATTTTATCCACCTGAATTCATTGTGCATTTGATGTCCAATTTTTTTATGCAATTTATGGTCGGCTCGCTTTGATTGACAGACTCAGGGGCAAATTTCAGTTTAAACCCTTCAACACTGAATATTTATTCCATGTAGGAATGTTTGGACTATCACAAAATTCAGATATACACGAGGTCTTGATTTTTTGTAACTTCATTCAATTGGATCTTCTCATCGACCTTATCTTGTGTAATTTTCGGGTCCTCTTCTACTACTTTTACAAATTTTACCCTACATTAACGTGCCACGTGTCCGGTCTTATTGCGCTTAAAGGATACTGGTCTTCCATCTTCCGTCTAGCTCTTATTCACTTCTGGATTTTTATTGTAGAGTTTCCTCTATCATCCTAAATCATCACTAATTAATTTTTGTAAAATTTTATAGTCACTTTCATCAGCATGACTGGTATGATTCGCATTTTTCACCTCCTTATTAAATTCAGAACATTCCGAGATAGCCGTCAAGTTAATTTCTTCAACCCCTTGAATTTTTCCCAGGCACATTCCCTAAAGGACTATTTGAGCTGTGGTGCTAGAATTTACGATCCAAAGTTTTCCTTTATTATGGGAAAGCCTGAATAATGCACAGGGAAGTGTTAACCCTTTTCCTATTAATACCTATTTCGAAGGTTCAAAAAGTGCCTGGTTTTGCTCATTAAGATCTTCATTCATAACATTTATTAGTTTGGTAGATTCGGCTGGGATTACGACGCTTCTGCTAGCCACAACTTTTCCTATGGAAGCTGGTGAATTTATTACATCTTTGGCTACTTCCAATCTGATTTCGGCGCGTCCACAATCAATCATGTCGTTTGATGCCTCTCGGAAATCCCATCCGAGGATAATACTTGGATTACTATTAGGGAGGACAATAAACTCAAGCGGCTGTTTCAATCCATTGATGCTCAAACTGATTGTGTATCGGCCGATCGTTATAACCTTCTTGTCATCAGCAACTTTCAGAGTCATTCCGCTATCCTTGAACATGGTCTTATTTAATTGTCGTCTTAATCTATCAGAGATAACTGAAAAAGAGGCACCTGAATCGACCAGAGCAGAAAATTGAATGTCATCAATGATAATTTCGACATAATTTTGTTGTAATATAGTGGCTGTCGACGATGGAGGGTTTTTAATACCCGCGGGTTCCCTCTCGAAAGAAGACGCGACGCTTAGTTTTTTTCTAGATTGTAGCGGCGTGGGGATTGGCTTGTATGGCGGCCTGGGGAAATGGACTGGCGTCTTGGGAATCTTCCTCTGTTTGGATATGGCGATTGTCTGCGGTAGGTTTGGCTTCTTATGGCTTGGTGGTTACCCATTTGAGGTTTTCGGGTGCTTGGTGCATGTCCCTTGGGTCTCTGCGTCCATTGTCGGCGTTCTCTACAATAGCGCTTAACATGGCCTGGACGGCTGCAATTAAAACAAATTAGGATGGTGTCATGCTCCTCCATTCATCCGTTCTTCGTTGTGGTGGCCTCTGGTTTTATATGGGTGTTTGGGTAGGGTACTGACGTCGTGCAACCTGGTTGAATGTACGTGTTTGGTTGGGGTACGACTGCCGTGGCGAAGGACTTTGAACAGGCTTCGAAATTGCAGCTACGTTTTTTTTAATCTCTTCTCGGATAATTTCTTCCAGAAAAGATTGTTCAGGGGTAGCTGACTGCCGGATTTATTGAGCGATGAACTTCTTCACGCACGATGCGTCGGATTAAGTCTTCCATTGATTCAGAGTCTGCTGAATCGATGGCTGCAACATTCGGTAGTCTGTCGAATACTACACGTTTATTTACACGCTGTTTATGTGAAGCCTCGATTTTTCGGCACCATTTGATGAACTCATTGATAGTTGCAATGTCTAAAATGACGATTGACCGATATATCTCCTCCGATATTCCCTTCGTCAAGTGTGCAACTATTTCATTTTCCATCATAGCCGGATTCACTTCTCTCCACAAATGGAGAACATCTTGAATGTAGGAATCACTGGTCTCCTCCTTCTCCTGAGCTCGAGTTTTGAGTTTCTCTGAGAGCTGATTATTTTGGGCGACATGATGTCCGAAATTTTGAGAAAACATTTTCACAAAAATATCCCATGAAGTAATATTCTCTTCAACATTTTCGTACCATCTGTGCGCTGTTCCTTGGAGGAAAAAACAAACATTTGCGAGGCACATTGAATCATCCCAGTAGTTGTAACGAGCGACGCGATGGTATTCTTTCAACCATTTTTCTAGATTCTGGTTGTGTTCTCCCGTAAAAATAGAAGGGTTTGTGAAAGGTTGAAAGTGGTACTCACCCATTTGTGTCTGTGTCTTTAATCCTTGTAGTTTTCGGCTTCTTCTGACGGCTTGGGCGGCGAGGGGATAATTCATCTTCTCCACCAGTTGTCACGGTAGTGAAACGAGTATTACAAAAGTTTAAGTAAAATAATTTATCGATTAGAATGCAAACTATTTAAAATTTAATTTACAAGTAATAATATACAAGCATGGTAAGGGGTGATGACTATGCAAATATTTATGATGATAAACAACAGATTATTCAACATAATTATTCAGTGATAATATTTTTAATGAGAGGCAGGTATCTACCATTTACTTCTTCTTGAAGGGAGAATCACATTTGCTGATAGGGTAAATTTCAATATTGCTGATATTTGAAATCATCTATTTTCCAGGCTCTATCCATTAATGCGCCTTATTTCAGAAATTTATAAATATCATATTTTAATCTATAATATTTTTGAATTTATCTTCTAAATTAGATTGAGAAACGCACTCGTAGCCTATCACTTATGCCAAATAGTCTAGTATATAGGGGATCATATATAATTAATACAAAGAAAATTTTATTAAGGGAATTGAAAATGGAATTTTTTATAATATACAAACTTTATTGACCACTCTCTCTTGTAAATATCCGAAGCAGTTTAAAATGGTAATTGAATCTGAAATATGTATCATAAAATAAATCGTCTGTATCAGGCGATTCCCTACTACAAATCATCGGTAGTTATACCTAGTACAGGGTAAATATATATTCTTTCACTGAGTTTAATAAATAAATGATAACTGAGATTGGGATTCAAAATATGGATACCTAGATGTTGATTTCTGCAGATCCTTAATTGTAATATCTCACATTTGATCATTACTTTATTGGCTTGCTCTAATTTCTCTCTAATTAATTATTTCAATTCGATGACACATAAACTTAAACTGTATAATAACGTGATTGCATGTTTGTGCGTAGTAAACTCCACAAATAATTGGCAAGACAAATCTTCCACGTTGGCCCCAAGGGATACTACAGGTGGCGTAATTCTTTATTTACCTCTATGTGGGGATACAAGTTTGGGGAATCTTCAAACTCTAATAACTCGAGTTATTCATATTAGGGATGCAATCTCTTGGTGTTCAAATATATGTATCAGATATATCAGTATATTCACATGAAAAATTGAATTTCCTACAATTTTAAGGTCGTAAAATAAAATTCAAATTGATTTTGCAAAGACACATGGCATGCATAAAATATATCGTGTATATGACCATTAGTGGTTAATACCTTCTTTTGTTTATACTTTTTAAATGTTGATGTGTTAAGTTGTGCTAGAGAGTCTGTGAAATATATATAACTAAAATATCAAAATAGGCATAAAGATAAAAATTCATGCTATATATATACGATATATACTATATTTTATAAAATACTAGCGAATGTACCCGGCATCGCCCGATTTTTACCCGAGTAAAAGTTTGCCTAACGAGCATTTGTTAAAACGATTCTAGCAAGCATCCAGTCCCTACTGAATCTATACTTGTCAAGATACCTTTATGTTTGGTTTTCTGCTCCACCTAGCTGTACCCTTTCACACGTTGCTGTGTTTGAACAAAAAGGCAGTTTTGATACCTCACACAATCCTCCCCACACAGGAATGCTATTTTTGGCGCCTGACCCCCGACAACACATTTGAAACACATAATCTTTTTGAAAACATTTTTAAAATTTTAAATAAGACATTTTCTTAAAATGTATATTAATATTGAAATGCCAAGTTTTTTTACAACGTCATTGGAATATTATATTACTAAATCCTCGATTTAAATATTATTTTTTTATAATTGGAACACATTTTAGCATTTTTACAATTTATAAATGTAATCAGAATCCGCGAGAGGCACTGCTTGCGAGTGAAAGTAGAATATTTGCAAATAAAATTGCAACGAATATTTATTTCAAATCAAATTCAAACTAGAAACCTTCCCAGTAGTATAGAAATAACTTCCTAAAATTTCACGGCGATTGGATAATCTTACCTTTTAAAAACATTCATCGTGTAAACAAATTACGTGTGAAATTATTAACCAATCAAATTCATTTATCGTCGCGACCAGGGCGACGTCAAGCGGTAAAAGGCTGGAACTAACGCTTTTTTGTTTTACAATTTTAAAAAAAGCGCATGAACCTTTTAGTTTTTTTTGAATAGCCTATATGTTGAGCGAAATCTTCAGCTACCTACATGCGAAATTTCATAATGATTGATTCTGTAGATTTTGCGCAAAGCGATAACAAACATCGATTTTGGATTTCATTTTTATAGATATAAGGATGTATATTTTATGATTTTTTAAAAGGTTTTATAAAATATGAAGAAAAGGAATATCTTTTTATCTATAATATTATTATCTCAATTAAATAGGCCTGAACATTTCGCGTGAGCAATTATATTAAAATAACAATTTTTTTGCTAAAGAATCAAATGAAGAAATCTCTGATTTAGGTGAGTATAGTTTACTTTCCTATCGAAAATTCATATTGTTTATACTTAATATACAAGTATTTTGTATTAGGGATTTATATATAATTTCTATAAATAGCGAGGAAATGTTAAGTCAATTTAAAAAGGTTTTAGAATGATTAAAAGACCTTTGCACGTGCTATTAAAACGAGTGTAGTGCAGCCAATAGAATTATTCTAATAAAATCTTGGACCATTTTTATATTCCAGGATTTTTAAATTATATCAAGGTCTCTTCCGAATAACTATATTTCAAAATGTTTTAATTTATTTAAACTCACATTTACTATTCGAATTTAAAACCCATGAATCACACACCAAATCGAGGTTGTTAGACATATCAATACATTGAATAATAGCCTTTAAAATTGATCGAAAGGAAGGTTAGAGTTCAAGTAGTCTAGGTGTCTTCAGGTCTTGGGTTAAGATCATCATCAGGCTTGAAGAATTCTGTATAACTGGATATTGAGATTTTGAAAGCTCTGAAAAATTCTAGATCATCATTGCGCATAATCGTGGACAGAAATGGGATTTAATCCAAAGTAAATTCCTGGACACCTTTATTTCAAGCATGAGAAGACAATGAAAGTGTAGCTTGGCAGTGGAGGGCGGTCACATCCCATGTTAGCCCTGCTGACACCAGGGATTTCTATAGGTAGAAAGTCCTTGATGTCGCCAGAGTCTTTTTTAAGGAAATATAGGCAATTTAATTAACACTTGGATATCTCGTGTGTCTTCAATAAATATCTCTTTCAGAATTATTATCTGAATCCCGATATACATGCTAAAAAATACAACTTTCTTAAATTTTGTCTATCAGTGTATATATAAGCCATGAGGACAATGCGTTTTATACTATTGGTAAAATAATTGCTTTATACATTATATATAGGTTAAATTTATAATATTGATTAGAAAAACTCTAAAATGTATTTTTGTTATTTTATACCTATAATCTTGATATTGAGCGCAATCTATTTGTAAAATGGTGCAGTGTAAATATATAAAGAGTTAAATTTTCCATCTCATTAAAATTATTTCAATTTTAACAGGGGTCACTCCAATGGTTTTTGTGATCAATAATAAACAATTAAAATATTAAAATATAAATTTTACCATTAAAATCTACCTGAATTTTTCACCTAACATAAACATTTTCATAAAATAGTAACAACAATAACTCAACGAGGGCACGATTTTGTTTACACCAGCACCGGTAATTTCCAAACATTTCATCAGACACAATGGAGTTGACTAGAGAAAGTTACGAGCCATGATCTTTTATGAACATAAAAGTAATTTAACTTCTAAAGAATCCCATGAATGAATAATTAAAGCTTTAGGAGATAAAGCTCCTTCTATTACAACAGTTTTAATTGGTTTAATGAATTTAAATTTGGAAACCCAACCTTGAAGATGAACCTCGTTTGGGTCGACCATCAACAGCAGTGACTCAAAAACAAATTGATCTGGTGAGAATTTTACTTGGAGAAGATCGAATAATTATGTATCAGCAGTTAGAGAAAGATGTGGGCAATGAATCGTCAGCAATCAACAGCATTATTAATGATCATTTAAAAAAAACAGAAAATGTGTTAGTTGATGGGTACCTCACAGCTTGACTGAAGACCAAAAACTTGGTCGCGTTAAATGGTGTAATTTCATGTTGAAAAAATTTGATGAATGCAAATCAAAGGCTGCTTTTAATATTATTGCAGGTGACGAAACTTGGATTTACAATTTTGATCCAGAAACAAAACGGCAATCAACTCTTTTGTGCTTTTCAAAATCACCTCCTCTTAAAAAGATTCGTAGAGCTCGAAGTGTTGGGAAAAAAGGTCATTTTTTTTTAATAGAAAAAGTGGTTTCATTGATATTAATAGTTACTAGTAAAAACCAAAATACCCTCCAGCAGTATTTGAAAAAAGCAAGCAAAACAAACCAAGATCTCAACTTAGAGGATTCCTTCTTCACCCTGACAATGCAAGACCGCACATTTCAGCCCAAATGTTAAGCATTTTAGCCAACTCTGGTGTCCAATTAGTCACTCATCCACCATATTCGCCACACCTAGAACCTTGTGATTTTTTTTAATTTACAAAAGTTAAGTTATTGTTGAAAGGGATAAATTTTGACACTGATGATGAAGAACTGCAAACCTCTATCAATACCGTAAATTCCATTTCCGAAGATGACTGGTGTAAGTGCTTCGATAATTCGTTTTTCATTGCATAGGTGCTAAAAAATGCATATAGATTTTATTAGTATAATTTATATAATAAATATTTTAATTATTTAATGTTGAATGAAAAAACATTTGGAGCGATCCTTGTAACATGGTTTTAATTGAAAGGAAATAGTAGTTAAAATAATTTGAAATATATATTGGTAGATGTTTTATTTATGATAATATACATATTTATATACACTGCGTGACATTGAAAATGGAACACCAAGAAATAGTGGCCAGAAAATTATGCAAATTTCAGGGTAGACGCGCCTAACCGAGTTATGCAAATGATGTAAAATGCGCAGCTCTCGTGCTCACATGGAGTAAGATATAAGGGAAGGAACTTGCAGAAAGGACAGTATTCGTGTCGTTATTTCTTCAAGGAAAATCATTGTAGAAATTTTGTTCTTGTGTCAAAAGACACGTGTAATAACAGAGAATGCCAGGTCATCGTAAACGGAGGCAGTTCAAGCAGACAGACGCTTTTACGAGGGGCATGGTGATCAAACTGAAAAGGGCAGGTTGGTCCATACGTCAAATCGCAGCTGATACACACCTTGGTGCGTCCACGGTGCACCGACTGTGGAGAAGATGGTTGGAACAAGGAAATGTGGCATTTTATAGGAATGCCGGTGCAACCAGAGTGAAGTCAGCACGTGTGGATCGGCGTATCCTTCGACAAGCAGTGACGGCCCCACAAGCCACTTGTACCGCCATCCTGCAACATGTGCAAGACACCCTAGATCATTCCATCTCGACCAGAACCATTTCCCGTCGATTGGTTGCTAATGGCTTGCACTCATGCCGTCCGCTAAGAAGACTGCCTTTGACCCCACCGAAATAGGCGCCAACCTTTGGAATGGTGCCGGGCTAGATCGACGTGGATGACGGAATGGCACAGGGTCGTGTTCTCAGATGAGTCGCTTTTCCTGCTTGTCCAGTGATAGTCGCCGTGTACGCGTGTGGCGTCGACGTGGAGAAAGGTCCAATCCGGCAGCAATTGTGGAACGCCCCACCGTGCGACAACGTGGAATCATGGTTTGGGGCGCAATCGCGTATGATTCCAGGTCACCTTTACTTCGTATTCAGGGCACTATGACGGCCCAACGATACGTTGATGATGTGCTGCGACCGGTGACACTCCCCTACCTTCAGGGTGTACCCAATGCCCTTTATCAGCAGGATAACGCCCGACCGCACACTGATCGCATTAGCCAACAAGCTCTGCAAGATGTCCAGATGCTTCCCTGGCCACCGTTCCCTCCTGATCTCTCATCAATCGAGCACGTCTAGGACATCATTGGACGCCGTTTGCATGCCTTGCCACAGCCGCGTTCAGAAGACGAACTGTGGCAAATGGTTGAGAGGGAATGGAGAGCCATCCCTCAGGACGCCATCCGTACTCTGATTGACTCTCTACCTAGACGTGTTGCTGCGTGCATCGCCGTCCGCGGTGGTCCTACTTGCTACTAAGCCGACGCCGTTCTCGCTCTGTATTATGACTATCATTTTGAAATAAATATCACTTATTGTTCGTCCCTGTCTTTCTCTGTCTGCCGAGTTTCATCACTTTCTGGCCACTATTTCTTGATGTTCCATTTTCAATGTCACGCAGTGTATATAGATTTCAGCTCAAAATTAAAAAAAAATGAAAAGGATTTATTTATATCATTAAACTGAGATAATCAATAGGAAATAGTAATTGGTGGTCAATTGGTATATCTAACAGCCACGAGAGAAGTTAGAATTCCGCAATAGGCAATTTTCCTGAATAAATAATTGCTCAATGGCCTCAAATTCTTGAATAAATCAACCCCATTAGTGAGTTCAAATGATCAAATGGGGCAATGGTACATTTTAAGCGCAAAAGTTGAACTGCTTTCTACATATAATGTTCTGCTTTGTTATATGGTGCTCTTGCCGTAAAAAAAGGTTGACAAATACTACAAACCCTGATTATTGGGACCATTACCGCATGAACTATAGATATTGAAAACCAATAAAAGAAACTGGTTTTAAATTTTATGATCCATTTGGAAACATTTTATAAATAATAATAAGTTGAAATTTAATTAGATAAAGTGTAGGCGCCATCCCGACCAGAGAGCCACAGATAAACAGATTATAAACGCACAGAATATAGAATCCGAGCTCCCCAGTAGAAGGAATACCCGGAAGACGACGGTACTCTCTGTTATATGTGTTGTTCACTATTATGATTTTGTTTTAATAAACGCTGCTAAATTATTTCATTGGATCCTCTCTTTCTTTTTCCCAATAAGAAACGCCTACGGAAGCCAACAGAAATTCAGAAGTGGGATGGTCCTGAAGAAAATTGAAGATTCACTGGAATAATTTGGAAACGAGAAGGACGTGGCGCGGTGACCGATCAACGTTATTACAAGTCACCTCGACAAAAGTATTATCGCAAAGTATCGCGGTAAAAGTATTATTACAAGTCACCTCGACAAAAGTATTATCGCAAAGTATCGCGGTAAAAGTATTATTGCAAGTCATCTCGATAAAAGTATTATCGCAAAGTATCGCGGTAAAAGTATTATTGCAAAATCATCTCGATAAAAAGTATTATCGCAAAGTATCGCGGTAAAAAGAAAAAAAAAGTATTTTCTCAAAATTACTAAAGAAAAGTTGATTTCGTTTAAAGAAATAATTGAAACAGTACGTATCCGGTTTAGTCAGTTTTATTTGTTTATTTTAAAATTTTTTTGCTTTGTTTATTTTTCCTTTTGAAAAACATGACTTATTTAGCGAAAGTAAGGAAATGCGATTTGAGCAAGTTGGCGTATGAACTCGGCGAGGTAGTACCGCCAGAGAGCAGGATCGTCGACTTAAAACACCTTATTTTGAATAGCCAATCTTACGAAGAAGAGTTCGCAAAGCAACTGTTGGAGACTCTGATCGAGGATCGGGAACGAATCGAGGAGCGGGAACGAATCGAGGATCGGAAACGAATCGAGGATCGGGAACGAATCGAACGGGAACGAAAAGAACAAATGGTAATGGAATTCGAGCTTGAGAAGCTGCGCATCCAGACTACACGCGGAAACAACGATACGTCTCGAAGTACCAGCAATGACGCACATTACGAGATACGTAAACTGATGCCCAAGTACGAGTCGAAGGACAATGATTTGAGTTTTTACCTAATTTTTTCGAAAGACAGGCAAAGCGACTAGGATTGGATGAAGACCAATGGGCGTTCAGCCTCCTAGGATTGCTACCTTACGAAATGACTCAATTAATCGCTCGGGAGACAGAAGAACAAAGCGGCGATTATAGGTTCGTGAAAAGGTTGCTCCTAAAACGGTACAAGTTGAGCCCCGAACAATTCAGACAAAAATTCGAGAAGCACGAGAGATCTCAAAAGGGTTCCTGGAGAGACTTCGCTTTCGAATTGCGAGGATATTTCAACGAATGGATCGAAGGAATGAACGTGGAAAATTTCGACGCCCTAAAGGATTTGTCCGTCACTAACCAGCTAAAGAAAAAGTTCCAAATGTGCTGCGTAATCATCTCATTGACGATTGGACCAAGTTAAACGACCCAGATGAGTTGGCGGATAAACTGGACGAGTACGAAAATGTTCGCACCGAGATGGGACCTCCGCATTGGAATGCGAAACACCTCATACCACCGTCGTTTCAGCAGAAATCTGCGAGATTCCCCAACCAAAGCGAAGTTAAAGAGACTAAACAAGGAACGAATGTTTCGGGTCAAGACGCTGCAAGGAACGAAATCAGTAAAACGTACCCTAACACCTTGAGGAGAATGGTCAACCGTACGATCAGAAACGACAAGGGAGAACCGAAGTGCTTCAACTGCAATCAGTTTGGACACATTGCCAGAGACTGCCCAGCACCCAGGACTACGTTGACAAGCCGAGGATGCGGTCAAACGGGACACAAGGAAAGGAATTGCACAAGACTCAAAGAAGGACTAAAAGTAGCCAACCTGGAAGTCGAAGGACTGGAGCCTGTCCTGCCAGATGTATATTTGAAGGATGTCAAGATCGACAACAAGGAAACCGTGAAGGCAATGATAGACACCGGGAGCAGCAGTTGTCTAATGAGAGAATCAGTCGCAAGGAGGATCAGCGTCGACATCGAACCAGACTCGACTAGTCTGTACGGCATCGGTAACCAGACTGCACCAGCTGCCAGGACCGTTGGGAAGACGACAGTCGACCTGGAGATTGATGGCATCGTCGGAAGGGAAATCACTGTATTCATTGTCAACGATGATGCCCAACCCTATGACCTATTAATTGGAAGAACATGGACAGATCTGCCCTACGTATCCTTCGCCAGAATTGGTAAAAACTTGCATATTGGCTATTCATCCGAATTTCCGTTTGCTAATCTGCAAGAAGAAATCAAGTCGCGTCGCATCGAACTGAGAGCAACCGAAACTGTTCAGTTGGAGAGCGACTCCATTAACTTTACAAGTGCAATCACAGACGAGGTAAAGGACGGATATGTATTGTTCACAGGAGTAGATGACGCCTGTGTCGATTCCCTATTGGAAGTGGTCGATGGAAAGACGACCGTACCCATCATCTCAGCTGGCAAGGGCAAGTTGAGAGTAAGGAAGAACCAATGTGTAGGGCGAGTTGAACTACTGAACCTTGATGATATTGTTGTTAACCTGGACGTCGCAGAGGATTCGTTTCAGACTAAAAATGAAGAGAAGAGGGAAGGACAAGACCAAATGAAACGTAAGCGCCCCATACTGCCTGAGGACATCAACGTCAATCATTCTCTGACTTCGAAAGAGAGACAAGAAATCCTAGATGTAGTAAACGAGTATAGAGACTGTTTCGCTCTTGGCATGGAGGAATTAGGGTGCACCGATGTCACCAAGATGGACATTAAGGAGGTTGATGGAAGCAAGCCAGTCTGTCTGAGACCGTATAAGACGACTGCAAGTGAACGCGAAGCAATCAGGGAGATTGTCAGAGAGTGGAAGGACAATGGAATAGTCACGGAAACTAGATCACCCTACGCTAGTCCCGTCCTACTTGTGAGGAAGAAAACTGGAGATCATCGTCTGGTGGTAGATTATAGGAGACTCAACATTCAAACAGTTAAGGACAAGTTCCCATTACCAAGGATAGACGACCTTCTGGAAGGCCTAAGGAATGCGAAATTCTTCACCACTCTGGATCTGGCGCATGGATATCTGCAGATACCACTGACCGATAAGGCAAAATTAAAGACAGCATTCATCACCCCAGATGATACAGGTCAATTCGAAAGGATGATTTTTGGACTCGCCAACGCACCAGCTGAATTCCAAAGACTGATGCACACTGTCCTAGGTCCGCTGCTGAACAAGAAGGCATTCTGCTATCTCGACGACGTGATTATCCCGGCAAAGGATTGGCGGGAGATGATCGAAAGGTTGAGGGAAGTCCTCGAAAGAATAAGATCAGCGAAGTTGACACTGAAACCCTCCAAATGTGAGTTCGGAAGGAGGGAAGTTGAGTTCTTAGGGTATGTCATCAGTACAGGCGGACTTAAGCCAGGCCCAAGAAAGATCAAGGCGATAGAAGAATTTCCAGAACCCAAGAATGTCCACGACATACGACGCTTTCTGGGACTGACGAACTTCTTCAGACGATTTGTAAAGGACTTCGCGAGGAAAGCAGAACCGCTAAGCAGACTTACGAAGAAAGGTTCACAATTTGAATGGAAGGAAGAACAGCGAAGGTCATTTGGAGGACTACGAAAGGATCTGGTCGAATATCCGGTACTAGCTCATTACAACCCTGAACTCAAGACAGAAGTACATTGCGATGCGAGTGCTGAGGGATTAGCAGGAATGGTGCTACAGATGGACGAAGACTGCAAATGGCGCTTGGTCTACTGTGTGAGCAAGAAGACAACAGAGGCCGAGAAGATGTACCACTCAAGCAAATTGGAGCTGATGGCGATAGTGTGGACCTTGGATCGACTACGTCAGTTCCTCGTAGGAATCAAGTTTACAGTTGTTACAGATTGCCAAGCACTGGTCTACATGAACGCGAAGAAGACTACAAATCCTCAGATAGCGCGATGGTACAATCTGATTCAGGAATACGATTTCGAAATTCGACATAAACCAGGGGAGAAGATGGCCCACGTAGACGGAATGAGTAGAGCTCCAGTCGACGACCCTAGAGACACGATGGAGGAAATCGTGGAGAAAAACCTTGAAGTGTGCCTCACAATCACACTGGAAGAACAAATCTTGATGATTCAGCATTCCGACCCTGAATTGAGAGACCTGATACAGATCTTTCGAAAGGACCCGTGTGATAGGACAGTAGGAGAACAAAATAGAATTAACGACTACAGCTACAAAGGAGGCAGACTTTTCCGCATGGTGAAAAATGGAGAAGAGGAACGAGCCCTGTATGTTATACCCAAAAGTATGAGGAAAAGCTTAGTTGTCAAATTCCATGATCTAATGGGACATTTTGCGACTGATAGGACTGTCAACAAAATTAAGGAATTGTACTGGTTTCCTTCAATGAAGAGGTACGTTCGACGCCATGTGGCTATGTGTCTCGAGTGTCTATTTAACAAAGTTCCCGGTGGAAAACAACAAGGCTTCCTACATCCCATTAAGTCAGGCAAGAGACCGTTTTCCATCGTACACATGGACCACGTAGGCCCCTTCGTGAGAAGTACAAAAGGTAACCAGGAACTTTTAGTGATTGTCGATAATCTGACAAGATTTGTCCGATTAAGCCCTGTAAGGAATACATCGACGCAGAACGTCCTGAAGGTAATGAAAAGTTTTGTGAATGATTTCGGACTACCCGACAAGATCATCAGCGACAGAGGGTCTTGTTTTACCTCAAGGCAATTTGAAGAATTCTGTCGAGGAAATGGAATACATCATACTCTGAACTCTACGAAACATCCGCAAGGGAACGGGATGGTCGAAAGAGTGAACCGAACAGTATTGTCCACTATAGCAACCAGTATCGAGGATCCGCGACGGAAGGATTGGGATCTGAAGATCAAGGAGGTATAGCGAGACCTGAACAATGCTGTGAACAAGACGACGAATAAAACACCGTTCGAAACACTCCACGGCTATTCCCCTCGATTCCACGATGGGATACTTAGAAGATTAGCCGACGAAGACGTGGACCCATGGACCGAGCCGGATAGAATTCAAGAGAGTGTGAGAACCCAAATTGAGAATAAACAAGAAATTATGAAGACATACTACGATAAGAAGAAGTGCCGTACAATCCAATTCGAAGTAGGAGAAATTGTAGTGATGAGGCATGTACCCAAAATGACGGGTGAACCAACCAAGGCACAACCCAAATATCGAGGACCTTTGATAATTACCGAGGTTCTGCCAAGCGACACGTATAGAGTGACTCAGTTAAGCGAAAGAACCAGTGGACGGTTCTACACGACAACGGCCCATATCAGTCAACTGAAGTCTTGGCACAGTGAAGAAGATGATTCAGCTACAGAAGAAAGTCCGGACGAGGAGCCAGAAGTAGAAGATACCCCCCGACGCAACCCACGACGTTCCTGCAACGCAAGGTTCAATCGAGGACGATTGAAATCCAGGAATGGCCGAATGTAGGCGCCATCCCGACCAGAGAGCCACAGATAAACAGATTATAAACGCACAGAATATAGAATCCGAGCTCCCCAGTAGAAGGAATACCCGGAAGACGACGGTACTCTCTGTTATATGTGTTGTTCACTATTATGATTTTGTTTTAATAAACGCTACTAAATTATTTCATTGGATCCTCTCTTTCTTTTTCCCAATATGAAACGCCTACGGAAGCCAACAAAAGAATATATGACACCTTTTGATAATGTAAATTGGTTTTATGGGGGAAGATAATGAAGCCTGCTACACTTGAATATGAATTCAAAGGGAAAAATAATATATAATGTTTAATTTCTATATCCCTAATTTAGTGTATGAATATTTTGTGACACATCATTAAGAATATTTAATTTTAATAAATATAAAGAGAAATGGTTCAGTCAGATCAAAGGCATTCTGCTCCCTTCTAAGTAATCAATCAATCCATTACTACTGCTATAGAGAGATAGCAGCATTTACAACTACGTATTTCAGGAAGTACTATATTATATATAGATAAATTGGGTGAGATAAAGTAATATGATACAGAAATTAGTTTTCATAGATTATTGAATCATTGATATTGAAATTGGATTCTTTGCGTGAATTAAAAACGAATCTGAAGAAGGTAAAAATGGCAAGGCTAAAGAAGAATCAAAAGATTAAAGATGAATTATGAGAATAAAAATATTTTGATTTTTCGATGAAAATATGGAAGTGGTTAAAGGTGAAAATTATATTCGAATGTGACACAAAAATGATTTTAAAATTCAATGAGTTAAAATTTAAAACACAAAATAAAACATAAAAAGATATTTATTAACATTAACTGTGCCCTAAAATTTATTTAAAATGTTCATATAATTCTTATTAAATATTTTTGTCGATTTATTCCTTCTAATAAAATGGAGTGAGGAAAATCATATAAATTCATTTTTAAAAAACCTATGGGGGAAACGCTTCAGGCATAAGAACCAAATTACATTCAAATTGCTCAAGATAATTATATTTACCTTGTTTTAATATGAATTTTATAATTTAAATGTATATCTTTTGAGTGATCTCTAAATTATATAATAAGATAGGAGTATATTATCTGCAATATCATAATCATAATTAAATATACCTGAACATATCACGCGATCATTTAAATTAGAATAACATTTTTTTTATCAAAGAATCGAGTGAAAAAATTTCCGATTCAGGTAAGTACAGTTTACTTTCATTTCAAAATTTATACTACATGTACACGATACACTTGTATATTCAATGTAATGTGTTGAGATATATTTCTATTTATAGCGAAAAAGTTTCAAACTAATTTGAAAAGGCCTTAGAATAAAATACCTCCGCACGTGCTAGAAAGACAAGTATACTGCAGCCAATAAAATTATTCTAACGAAATATTGCATCATTTTTATATTCACCCGATGTCCAATCAATAAAAAGGTGCCTTCTGAACAGCTATTTCAAAAATTGTCGTTATTTATTTGCACAAAGTGTACTATTTGCATGTAAAACCCACGAATTACTAAATCTCTCTCGTGGTTGTTACCTAACTTAAATTTTGAAAAATAGTTTTAAAATTGACTGAAAGAAGGTTACAGTTTGAGTAGTCTTGGTCTTTTATGTCTCGGCTCGAGATCATCACCAGGCTTGAAGAATTATCGTATAACTGGTTTTTGAGATTTTGAAAGCCCTTAAAAATTCTAGATCATCATTACGCATAATCGTTAACAGGAATGGGCTTCAAATTAAAATGAACTGGACACTTTTATTTCCAGCATGAAACGACAAGAAAATGTAACTTGACAGAGAAGGGGGGTCACATCCTATTAGTTCCTCTGATAAATGAGATTTCTATTGGTGTAAATTCATTTATCTCGCTGGTCGTCTATTTTTTTTTTCAAAGGAGACAGAGGCAATATTGTTGCCACTTAGTAATATCGTGTACCTTCAATAAAGGTCACTCGGTATCAAATAGCTTTGAGTTAATGTCTGATTTCAGGTATATATGCTAAAAGATACAACTTCCTTGAGTTTTTCCATTACTGTATATATATGAGCAATGAGGACAGTGTATTCGATACTAATTGTAAAATACCTGCTTTGTATATTATAAATTTGTATTATTGATAAAAAGCCTTTAATATACCTTCTTAAAATGTTATACCTATAAACTTGAAAATGTGGGTAATGTATTTGTGGAATTATACATAATAAATATAATCAATAGTTGAATTATCCTTAACATAAAAATAATTTCGAATATACCATTGTTTGAACTGAAAGGAAATGACATAGGGACTAGATTTAAAATATATAAATGTAGACCTTTTATGAAAAAATATATATTTTTCTCATTTCGACGGGTCAATAGGTTCAGAAAAGCTACATTTAAAAAAGGGAATCTAAATTGATCAAGTGGTCAAGTGATATATCCGACAGCCATGACCTGTTTTATAATTCCGCAATAGGATTTTTATGATTAAATAATAATTTAAATGCCTTAGATTCTTGTAAAATGCACACGTTGTGCATTAACAGTGAAAAGGGTCGCTAACTATCATACACCATGCTGAGTGGGGCCTGTACCGCATGTGTCAACTATGGTTATTAAAAACAATAAAAAAGACAGGTTTTAATTTTAAAGTGTCTTCGAAACTAAGTATTGATAAAGATGAGAAAAAATCAATGTAATAGATAATTTATGAAACCTTGAATTTTAAAGGAAATTATTTTTAAGGGTAAAAATATTGAAGCTTAATAAACTTGTATATGAATTCAAAAGAAGCCAGAGGAAGATATATTGATGTTTAATTTCTGTATTCCTGAATTCAGTATATAAAGACACTGTGAAAATTCTTACTAAAATATATTTGATTCAAAGAAAGGTAAAATTAAATTATTTGGTTTGATCAAATGTAATCTGCAGCCTTCTAAATAATCGTTTAATCCTTTTCTACTGTTATAAAATGATATCAGCATTTACAACTAGTTCAGAAAGTAAAATTATAGATAAAGTGCTAGATAAAAATTGGGTGAAACTGAATAATATGTTGCGGATAATGAGTTTTGGTAGATTATTGAATCATTATATTTGAAACTGGTTGTATTTTGCATGAATAGAAAAGGAATTTAAGGAAGGTAAATATAGTAAGGTTAAAGAATTTGAAGATTAAAGTTAATTTTTTAGAATAAAAATATGTTCAATTTCTATTAAAAATAAAAGTGGCTACTGGTAAAACTCATATTTAAATAAAACAAAAGGTTCTGATATTCAGTGAAATAAATAAATATTGAAACACTAGATAAATTAGATATAGATATTTGTCAACATTAACTGTTCCTTTCAATTCATGTTTAAAATGTTTTATATGATTCTTATCAGTAATATTGGTAGAGATATTTTCATCTAATAAGAAGGTAGTAAGAGAATTCGTATGTATTTATCTAAAATAACCTATTGGTGAGAGGCTTCATGTATAAGAACCAGATTACATTTTATTTGCTCAAGAGAAAAATATTTATGATGCATTAGCGCGCCATTTGTTATGAAAATTCGAAGCTATTATAGAGGCGTATGATTATTTTGATAATTAAAATTTTCTACTGTTTATAAGACAATTTTATCTAATTTTATATATTTACCTTGTTTTGAAATTATTTATTATATACGTTTATCATTATTCAGAAATGTTCATAATATATGAAGAAAAGGAACATATGATCTATAATAATAATATCATAATTATATACACCTGAATATATCACCAGATCATTTAAATTGAAATGTCAATGTTTTTTTCCAAAGATTCATTTGGAAAAATTTCCGGTATGGGTGAGTAGAGCTTTCTTTCATTTAAAATTATATATTGTATTTTACTCAATGTATTTAGATATGTCTTATATGTATAGCAAGAGTAGCTCTAGGTCAATTCAAAATCACTTTTTACCGGAATAAGAGGCTTTTGCTGAATATCTGCAAGTAAGACTGCAGCCATTGTAGCTATTTATATAAAATCTTAGACCATTTATATATTCCTCGCAATTTTCTACCAAAACAGGGTCTCTTCCAAACAACTATTTTTTATTTTTTCTTTATATATTCACATAAAAGTGTAATATTCGAATGTAAAATCCATGAATAACCAAATTGTAGTTGTTAGACATCTTAATGATTTGATTAATAGCCTCTAAAACTAATTTAGAGATAAGTTACAGCTAAAATAGTTCAAGTATTTTATTATTGTGGGTCGAATTCATCATCGGGCTTTAAGAATTATTATATAACTGGATTTTGATATTTTGAAAGCTCTAAAATATTCTAGATCGTCATTGCGCATAATCATATATAGGAATGGGGTTCAATCCAAAATAAACTACTGGGCATCTTTATTTCCAGCATGAAAGGACAGGCAGATGTATTTTGAGAGTTATGGGCAGCCACATTCCATATTAGTTCCGCTGATGTCTGGGATTTCTAAAAGTGAAAGTCTTTGATGTCGCAGGTTTTTTTTAGGAAACTCAGGCAATTTTGTTCAATTGCAATTGTGATATAGATATTTGTTAAAATTAACTGTTACTTTCAATTTATATTAAAAGTGTTTTAGATAATTCTTATTAATAATTTTGGCTGAGATATGTTCATCTGATAAGAAGGGAGTTAGAGAAATCCTATGTATTTATCTGAATAACCTATTGGTTAAACGCTTCAAGTATAACAACCAAATTACATATTAATTGTACAAGAGGAAAATGTTTATAAGGCAATTTATCTGATTTTATAATAATTACCTTGCTTTGAAATGATTTAATATATACGTTTATTATTATTTGGAAATGTTCATAATTTATGAAGAAAAGAACATATGATTTATAATAATAATATCATAATTATATAAACTTGAATATATATATCACGCGATCAATTAACTTGAAATGACAATTTTTTTATTTGCAAAAGATTCAATTGAAAAAATCTCCGATATCGGTGAGTAAAGCTTACTTTCATTTCAAATAATATTTTGTATTTTACTCAGAGAATTTATATATGTTTTATATATATAACTAGAGTAGCTTCAAGACTAGTGTATAGAAGCCAATGTAACAATTTATATAATATCATAGACCATTTTATATATTCCCCGCATTTTTCTATCAAAACGGGGTATTTTCTTTACAGCTATATATATTCACACAATAGTATATTATTCGAATGTAAAACCATGAATCACCAAATGGAATTTGTTGAAATCTTAATGATTTGAATAATATCTTCTAAAACTAACTTAGAGGTAGGTTACAGCTAAAATAATCCGAGTATTTTATTCTTGTGGGTCGAATTTAACATCGGCCAGAAGAATTATTGTATACCTGGATTTTGATATTTTGAAAGCTCTTAAAAATGCTAGATCATCATTGCGCATAATCATATATAGGAATGGGCTTCAATCCAAAATAAACTACTGGGCACCTTTATATCCACATCTCATATTAGTTCTGCTGATGTCTAAGATTTCTAAAAGTGAAAGTATTTGATGTCGCAGTTTTTTTTTTTTTTTAAGGATAAAAAGTGTTGACTTTGCTTAGAATTTTGAATAAAACTGATTCTAAGATTGTTAATCAAACATTATATTTATTGATTTACAAGAGTGAGAACAAAATATAAAAGGGAAACTAATATTAAAACAAAGGAACTTTTTCTCTTTTAGTTAGCGCCTATTTACCTGTGAGTTTACACTCACTCTGTGGTAACAATTAATTAATATACACTGCGTGACATTGAAAATGGAACACCAAGAAATAGTGGCCAGAAAGTGATGTAACTCGGCAGACAGAGAGAGACAGGGACGAACAATAAGTGATCTTTATTTCAAAATGATAGTCATAATACAGAGCGAGAACGGCGTCGGCTTAGTAGCAAGTAGGACCACCGCGGACGGCGATGCACGCAGCAACACGTCTAGGTAGAGAGTCAATCAGAGTACGAATGGCGTCCTGAGGGATGGCTCTCCATTCCCTCTCAACCATTTGCCACAGTTCGTCTTCTGAACGCGGCTGTGGCAAGGCATGCAAACGGCGTCCAATGATGTCCCAGACGTGCTCGATTGGTGAGAGATCAGGAGAGTACGGTGGCCAGGAAAGCAGCTGTACATCTTGCAGAGCTTGTTGGCTAATGCGAGCAGTGTGCGGTCGGGCGTTATCCTGCTGATAAAGGGCATTGGGTACCCCCTGAAGGTAGGGGAGTGTCACCGGTCGCAGCACATCATCAACGTATCGTTGGGCCGTCATAGTGCCCTGAATACGAAGTAAAGGTGACCTGGAATCATACGCGATTGCGCCCCAAACCATGATTCCACGTTGTCGCACGGTGGGGCGTTCCACAATTGCTGCCGGATTGGACCTTTCTCCACGTCGACGCCACACGCGTACACGGCGACTATCACTGGACAAGCAGAAACGCGACTCATCTGAGAACACGACCCTGTGCCATTCCGTCATCCACGTCGATATAGCCCGGCTCCATTCAAACGTTGGCGCCTATTCGGTGGGGTCAATGGCAGTCTTCTTAGCGGACGGCATGAGTGCAATCCATTAGCACCCAATCGACGGGAAATGGTTCTGGTCGAGATGGAATGATCTAGGGTGTCTTGCACATGTTGCAGGATGGCGGTACAAGTGGCTTGTGGGGCCGCCACTGCTTGTCGAAGGATACGCCGATCCACACGTGCTGACGTCACTCTGGTTGCACCGGTATTCCTATAATTTGCCACATTTCCTTGTTCCAACCATCTTCTCCACAGTCGGTGCACCGTGGACGCACCAAGGTGTGTATCAGCTGCGATTTGACGTATGGACCAACCTGCCCTTTTCAGTCCGATCACCATGCCCCTCGTAAAAGCGTCTGTCTGCTTGAACCGCCTCCGTTTACGATGACCTGGCATTCTCTGTTATTACACGTGTCTTTTGACACAAAAACAAAATTTCTACAATGATTTTCTTTGAAGAAATAACGACACGAATACTGTCCTTTCTGCAAGTTCCTTCCCTTATTTCTTACTCCATGTGCGCACGAGAGCTGCGCATTTTACATCATTTGCATAACTCGGTTAGGCGCGTCTACCCTGAAATTTGCATAATTTTCTGGCCAATATTTCTTGGTGTTCCATTTTCAATGTCACGCAGTGTATATACAACACACGCTCCCCTGTGTGTGAGCCCTAAACAGCAGGTCCAAGGCTATCTGCACATTTTCGTAGTTTGTCCTAAGGTAGGCTCTTCGTTAGTATATCCGCCTCCATGTCTTCACTTTTAGTGTATTCCAGTTTTATTCAATTTTGTATTTCTTCTTTCACAAAATAAAACTTTCGGTTTATATGCTTTCTTTGTGAAGTAATTTTGTCAGATTGTATCCAGTAATTCAAGGTAATTGGGAAATTTACATTTTCACAAAGTTCTTCAAGTAATCCCTTTAACCATAATAATTCTGAAATTCCTTCAAATATTGAAATTAGTTCTGCTTCACATGTAGACAAGGTTACTAAATTTTGCTTCCTACTTCTCAAGCTTATTAAGTTGTTGCCAAGTTTGACTGTATAGCCTGAGTAGGATTTTGCGTCTCGGGTCGTACACCAGCTCGCATCAGTACTTATTGTGATATTGGTGTCTTTTGGCTTATATGCCAACATTTTATTTATTGTTCCTTTCAGATATCTATAGATTATTTTAACTCCAGTTAAGTGTATTTCTTTTGGATCATTACTATACTGAGATAAATTGCTGACGTTGAAGGATATGTCCGGTCGAGTACCCATAGAAAGGTACATAAGTGAACCAATCATTTCCTGGTATACAGTTTTATCTACTGGCTTAGAGTCCAAATACTCATCTAAACTTTGATTTGATATCCGGATATCTGCGCACTGTTGCATTCTTCCAGTCCAAATCTATGAGGAATTGTATCAAAATAATGAGTCTGAGAGAGATAAAATACATATTCTGCCCTTTTTATTTAATATTCCAATAAATGGTTCACTATCTTTCTTTTCTGTTAGAGTAGACATATTTTTCTATTTCTGAGGCTAGGTTGTCATGAATTTACTCACTAGTTGCAGCAATGTTGAAATCAACTACATATATATATAGGCCCAGTATTTCATACTCTTCTCCTCTCTGGAGTTTATAGATACGTTCTCAAATCATTCCCAACTGGTATAAATTTTCATTGAACTTTTTATTCAATATTTTACTGGTTGTGGTAGACCATACAGGCTTTTTTCCAATTTACACACTTTGTTTTCTTCTCCTTTTTGGATAAAATCATCTGGTTGTCTCATTTATACTGTCTTTTCTAACTCACCATAGATATAAGCTGTCTTCATATCATAAGTCTTTATGATTGACTTCTGTTGCGTTGCAAGAGCTACTATTGTTCACAAGCTTTCCTTTTGAGTACAGGTGGAAGAGATTCCTTATAGTCCATACTATATCTTTTATTGCATCCAACAGCAACCAGTCTGGCCTTTTTTTATATATATTCTGTCATTTGATGTTTTCTTTGTACTGTAGACCCATTTACTATTGATGACTCTCATACCATTTTCCCTTGGTAAGTGGTAAGTGTCCATACTTTATATTTATCTATCTCACTGAGCTCCTTTTTCATTGCTTTGTGCCATTCATTTCTTTCTCCACTATCCATTGCTTCTTTAAAGTTCTCCGGGAAATAATAATCCATTTCCATAATTAAGTTTGCATCATTCCTATCTTTATTCTTTGTGAGCATCGAACTCCATCTTTGATCAATTTACTTTCTTGTTCTTCTAGTTGTGCTTTTTGCCGTTCTTCTAAGATGCTCTTTGTTTCTCCTTTTTTTCTTCCTCCTTTTACGTATCTTTCCTTTAACGGTTCAGTTTGTGTTGAGTCATTTTCAGTGTCACCACCTGGTTTTACTGAAGTATCCTCCTGAGATTTAATTTCATTCTCTGTGACAGGATTGTCCTCTTTCAAGATAAAAAAGTCTCTAGCAACTTTTTTTTTCACAATTTCCTTTATAGGTCAAATTATCAAATTTAATATCTTCCTGAATATAAATTGCATTATCAATTCCTCTCTGATCATCACTAAATTTTACTGATCTGACTTCATGAATTCTCTTTGTCATTATATCATATATTCTGTAGGCTTTTCTTTTATTGGAATATCCGATAAATATTCACTTTCTACCCTTTGGTGAATTTTTTTTCTTGTTTTGCCTTCAAGCCAATAGGTCAAACATCCAAATATTCGAATGTGTTTGACCGATGGTTTCCTGCCATTCTATCTCTGTATAGATGCATTGTTCTTGAAAGACCTGTGGCGAGTACAATTCTTAATATATACAGCTGTAGCATTTGCCTCTGCCCAAACTCTCATGGATAATTTTGAGTCAATTAGTAAGGTTCTCGCTGTATCTATAATAGTCCTATTCATTCTCTCTGCAACTCCATTACTTTTTGGTGAGTATGTGGTGGTAAGTTGGTGATGGATCCCATTTCTCTCGAAATATTTTCAAATCTAGAGTTACAAAATTCAGTTCCATTGTCGGTGCTTATATATTTTTTTCTAAGACTTAATTCGCTTTCGGCTCTGGCTTTAAATTCTTCAAATCTTTCAAAGGTCTCATCTTTACTACTGTAATCATTTACTATAATAATAAGATACTTAGATCCTCCTGAAAATTGGCATGGCATTGGTCAACATAAATCCATATGAATCAACTGCAGGGGCTTAACTGTATAATTTTCTGTAATATAATATGTCTTCTGAACCAGTTTTCCCATTATGCATGCTTCGCACTCTGGTAACCTTTCGAATTTTAGATCCAATACTCTTAAATATGTATTTAAATCATATTTTCATGTATTCTTCATCTATATGGTTTAATTATTTATACCATTAACTTATATTGCTATTTTTATTCGATAAATGTGTATTTATAACCATGACATTTTCGTTTTTTGCTATTGGTACATTTCTTAGATTTGTTTCCATCATGAACATTTTATCTCTAATATATGCTTCAGCAATTAAATCATTCCCTTCATTATGAATTTTTGCTCCAACCTTATTAAAAATAATTGAATTTCCCTTGTTGACTAATCCGTATACTGACAAGAAATTATTCCTTAAATTTGGTGTATGTAAGATATCTTTGATGCGAATATTTTCTTGACCTTCACTTGTGCATGCGGTAAGTCTCATATCTCCATTGGTTATGGCTTGTATAGTTTTGCCCTTCTCAGCTAGGTTGATTCCACTTTTTTATTCTGTCACATTTTCCATCAAAGTTAGGTTTGGGGTTAAATGTGCAGTGCATCCTGAATCTATACACCATATTTGCCTATCATTTCTCTCATCTGGTGAATCTTCAAATTCTTCTACATGTGTTTCAAATTAATTACACTTTCCACAGTATCCACTAGGTTATTTGAATTTTCTCTACTGTATTTGTGATTTCTATAATCAAGTATCCCTTTCTTTTGATATCCTTGTTTCTGTTTATCTCGAAACCAGCCATCATTTGCTAGATGTCCCTTTTTATTACAAACAAAACATCTTTTTGGCTGAAATGGTTTAAGCTTTCTATCTTTAATCTGTATGTTTGTTCATGCCCATTCTCAACTGATTGATTTAATCTCATATTTATTCTTGACTATTCTCTCTAAGAGTTTGTTGAATCTCTTAAATTGTTGCCTCTCTCTTAGATCGTAAGACATTAGCAATATTTTCATAACTTGGATGTATGCCTCTAACAATATGAAATGAAAGTTCTCTTGAGGGAAATTG
The DNA here is from genome assembly GCA_030710605.1 of Cordylochernes scorpioides. NCBI lineage: Eukaryota > Metazoa > Arthropoda > Arachnida > Pseudoscorpiones > Chernetidae > Cordylochernes > Cordylochernes scorpioides. Next base: position 5,942,945 of record CP092871.1, on the reverse strand, counting down.
GTGCTCTAATGATGAACTTCTAGCAGCAATATATTTTGCTCTCGTTATATACTCGTCTACAGTTTCATTATCTTTTATTTTAATGTTCTTTAATTCTAAGCCTATATCAATGATCTTCCAAATTGCCTGTGTATGTTTTTCTTAGCGAGTCCCATACTTTCTTCACATTTGTTTCTTCGGAGAACATTCCAGATTGTTCATTTGTCAACGTTGTGATAATTATCTTAAAGGTTCATCATGTTTATAACTCCAAATCTCCCAAGTACTTTTGTCTTCGATATCTGGTTCTTGGTCGGAAATTACGCAATTAAATAAGTTTCTACCTCTCAGAACTAGGCCGATTTTCAACGCTCAAATTTGATAATTAGTTCCTGTTAATAGTTCAATTTTTGTTTGGGATAAAAATTATATCCAGCCATTTTCGCCTTTTTAACTAATATAAACAAACCAATATATTTTAAATACATATATATATATTTCAAATTTATATAAATATTGGGTAACTTTTAAAAATGCAATATATAGATATAATTTAAATTAATCTATATAAATACCTAAATTCTTTTCAGAAGTGCTTCAGTTTACCAATCAGAATAAACTTCTTGCTTAATTTTCTGAAAAAATATTTTCGCTTTTGAGCTTTATATCAAACAACCACGCTCTGCTACCAATTGTTGAGTTTGCTTATAATTTTTAATGAAACTTATTCCAAGATTATTAATCAAACATTATATTTATTGATATACAAGAGAGAGAACAAAATATAAAAGGGAAACTAATATTAAAACAAGGTAACTTTTTCATCTTTCGGTTAGCGCCTATTTACCTGTGAGCTTACACACACTCTGTGCTAACAATTAATTAATATATATACAACACACAGGCAATTTTGTTCACACTTGTTTATCTCGTGTTTCTTTAATAAATGTGACAGTGTATCAACTATCTTTCAGAAGTATTGTCTGAGTGCCAATATACATTTTGAAAGATACATATTTCTTAAATTTGTTCGCGAGTGTATTTATAAACTATGTGGACAATGCGTTTGTACTATTGTTATGTTATTATAATTAACAAAATAAACATAAAAAAATATTTTTAATAATGATATAAAGCTTTGAACCATACTTTATAATTATATTAACTGAAACCTTGGAAATGCGCATAATTATTTTGTAGAATAGTGTAGTATAGATATAATAAATGTTTAAACTATCCGTATCATAACAATAATTTCAACTAGGTTTGAACAGAAAGAAATCTTATAACTTGAGTGTGCCTTTCTATTTATGAAAAGGTTTTTTATAATTTTTATTTACAATTTTCGTAGATTTATTCATTTTTAAAAAAGCAAATAAGAGAAAGCATGCATCAATTTAATTAAAATAACCTATTAGTGAAACCCTTCAGGTATAATGACCAAATTACACATTTTAATTTCTAAAAAGAATAAAAAATGTTTACAAAACAATTTATCTGATTATTTATAATTAAATTAAAAATATTATAATCACTTATATTATCATTTTAAAATAATAATAATAATATATATATTGTAAGAAAAAAACATATGTGTGATATATAATATTATTATTATAATTAAATATGCCAGAGCACATATTAAACGATCAATTGATTTGAAATAACATTTTGTGAAAGATTCAAAATTTTCCGATTTTGGTAAGTATAGTTTACTTTCATATATATTCTTTATATTTGATTTTACTTAATGTATTTAGATATATATATTTTCCTCTATATAGAAGTAGAAGTTTCAAGTCAATTTAAAAGAACTTCAGAAGGGAATAAAAACCCTTCGCACGTGCTAATAAGACGGATATACGAGAGCCAATAAAATTATTTTAAGGAAATTTTGGACCATACTATATATACCGTATTTTTAAATATATTAAAGTCTCTTCCAAACAACTATTTAACAAAATGTATATGTTTATTCTTACACAGTGGTTGTTAGTCAACTTAATATTTTGAAGAATAGCCTTTAAAACTAACTGAAAGGTAGGTTACAGTTCAAGTAGACTAGAACATTGATGTCTTGATTCATTAGGTATGAAAATATTCTTGTAAAACAGGATTTCAATATTGTGTAACTTATGAAAATATTCTGAAACATCATTGCGTATAATCGTAAACATTAATAGGGTTTAATCCAAAATGAATTCCTGGGCACCCTTATATCAAGTATGAGAAGACGGTGCGATATAAGCTTGGCAGTGGAGGGCGGTTACATCCTTAATCAGTCCCGCTGATACCAAGCATTCCTATCAGTTGATAGTTTTTGATGTTGCCGGTCGTTTTTTTTTTTCTTTTAAGGAAAAAGACCAAATTTTTTGTTCACACTTGGTAACTTGTGTATCTTCAATGAAGGTCACTATGTATCAAATATCTTTCAGAATTATTGTCTGAATCTCGATAGACATGCTAACAGATATAACATCTCTAAGTTTTGTCCATGAGTGTGTATGTATAAGCCATTAGGACAATGCGTTTGATATTATTTTTAAAATGCCCGCTTTTTATTCATTAGGTTTTTGCTCATAATAAAATATTTTGATGTATATGTTTAATAAGGATCAACAAAAATTGGAAATGCACGTAATATATTTGTAGAATATTGCAGTATAAATATATCAAATTATCCATTTCACAACAATAATTTCAATATAGACCCAGGTTCAAACAGAATGGAAATGACATTCATAATATGTTTTAAATATAGAAAGCCATTTTTTAACCTTTACATACGAAATAGAAAATAACAGAGCTTTGGAATTCCTAGACATCAAGCTTACCAGAATCAATAGCAAATTAAAAACTAGCATATATCGAACAACAACACAAACAGGCAAATATCTCAATTCTAATTCATTTGGCCCCATTAATCATAAATTATCCATTATAAAAACGCTATCTAAAAGAATTTCCACCCACTTCTCAAATATTAAAAATATGAAAGCTGAACAAAGAGATTAAAATGAGATGATAACTATTGAATATCCTCCAGGTTTCATTAAGAAACATATATATATATATATATAACTATAAATATATATATGATAATTTAAACCAACAATCCTATATTATATAATACTTATAACAAGATTGTGTTGTATATAGAAACATATCTATAAATAATTATACGCATAATTGACATGTGTCCTTGCATCACCATATGTAATGTACTGAGGATGAATAAATAAAACTATATAATAGATTAAAAACTGAGTTAAAAGCAAGATTGAGAGAATCACAAAGTAACTTCTAAAGATAGATTGGAAGCCGAAAGACCGGTGCCAGTGTCGATTAACGACACGTGCAGTAAGACAATACTTCCTGGTCCCCTTCCTGGTCCAAAGAGTTGTATAAATAGGACCCCGCTTAGCAACAGCCAGTCAGTTACAGTAGTCGTCACCATCAGCGCGTCGCCGGTTGTCACCAACTCACCGACCATGTAAAACAGTAAGAAATCTACTATCTCCATCTTGCTCTTGGCTCGCCTTTTTATCTATTCAAGGAACTTTCCTTCTACAACTGTGTCGCTTCGTTTTTTGTGTGTGGACATTCCCAAGCTTTTCCACTCTGCCTCGACCACGACTGCCTGTACTTTGTGAGAACTGTTAAAGGTCCTACAAGGTGCAGAGAGGTACTGGAAAACTCTACACGCCCTGACTGTCCCTCGCGGTTACTACAGGTTTGACCCTCGGTTGCATCACCTTATTACAGAGAGTCGACGAGGTACTACAAGAGTCAACCAGAACTTTCAACATATTATTACATATTAATTGAAGGGCATATTTTAGATCTAATATAAAACAAACATTTTATTTTATATAAAATGCCAATATTTCAATAGGCTATACGCCTAACTTCATCAGGGCGTTTCTTGTTTTTAAACTGCTTTGGATGATCACGCGATGCCTTCACGCGACGATATATAAAATATTTACAACTCTGGGGCTAAAATTTAAATATATACACACACATATCAATAATAATAGACTATATACATGATTCATAATAAGTATAAGAATAAGAAAAGAATTTTAAATCGATTTGAACTGTAAATATAACGGAGGGATGTCAATTTTTCTATTAATACTGTTGGTATCTTTCATTGAGGTCCAACTTTCTAAAAATAGTCTTGAGTGTTTATCCTGAATGTTGTTGTATATAATATATATATGTCGAATTCTGTCGAATCCTGTCGACTCAATGTCGAATTTAGTGTCGACTCACTGTCGAATTGTGTGGATGACTGGTTGGATTGGTGGTTGTGGTGGCGCAGTCTTGGTCAGGTGACAAGGGTTCCACAGGGGAAGAACGAACACACCTGGATGGGGTAGAATAGGACCTTGCGATTGGGAGAGAAAGTTCGGCGGAGGTAGCTGGCCTTTCACATGATGGAACGTACACACCTTGGTTGGAGCCTATGTTGAGCACACCTAGCTCGTAGCATGGTCACCTACCTTCTTTTTGTTTCTTGTCCGAGATGATCGTCATCGACTCTCTCGACTTCTCATTGGTTGAGATCCTTACACGTGCTCTCTGGTGATTCGCTATTAATTTGTCATGCCTAAAGGTGATTGGCTCAGCACCTCCATTGTCACCATGATTGCAATCCTCCAGGAAGAAGAAGGCCTTTGAACTTAAGTTTTATGGGTCCAGGGCAGTGACCTTTACTTCCTGGATGATGCAATCCTGTACTTTGTTTCTTTCCCATCTCGCGAGGCCTAACTTTTATTAAACCTTTAGACGATACATTATACATAGATTGTGGTGGGGTGACATAATCCTATATACTGATTTTCACAGATGCGTCCCCTACATGTGAAGAATTCAAAAAGGGGTAGCCTGAATTGAATTCTGTGGAAAGAAAGTAATTATGTGGGGAATAATTAATTAGGGAGCAATGTGAGGCTATATACAAGTGTCAAAAATGGAATCAAGAGAGAGAAAAGCGATTTGCGCTGGTGGGAAAAATTGTTGAGTGGTTGAGAGAAAAAAATATAAAATAGTGCCTATACAATTATTCAGACTTGATGTAGGTAAATCTACATCAAGAGAATTTTCTGTTAGGGCTTTGGAAAATCAAAAATAATAATAATAAAGAGAATTAAAGTAGTAAAAGTGAATTTGCGCTGGTGGAAAAAATTGTTGAGAGGTTGAGAGAAAAAATGCAAGAATGGGATGTGTTGTAAAAGAGGAGTAAAAATTTCAAAATATAATGATTAAATTGGTTAAAATAAAAAAAGAAAGTTATTATATAAAGGTTTTGATTAAGCAGTTTGATAAGTTCAAAAATGCAAAAAAAAATGTATGTAGAGAAATACAAAAAAAAATGTAATGGTGAATTTTGGTGAATGCCAGGCCTTGTATCTAGGTCACGCAGAGGCACATCCAGTCTATTTTTAATGGTGAGAGGCCCGTGTCTTTTGGATGGGGAAATGTGTCCTTTTGTTGTCGAGGTCTGATACCCTTAGATATTTTCTCTACTGTGCGAATTTTATGGGTGGAAACATGATCCTTCCCAAAATCGCGTTTATACTATGTGTATAGGACACGGGAATCTAATTAACCATGAGGGTGTAAATTGTATTTGGTGTAGTGTTTATTGGAGGTGTAGTGTTGTCAAAGATCTTAAAGTCTGTATTTCTGTATTGGCCGTGAGTATTGGATACATGTTTTATGTCGATAAGTGAAATAAGTCGTTTGTGAGAATTGTGGAAAATAATCGATATGTGTAATTCATTATGAAGCTGGCGTGGCGTTTTGAGAATGAAGTGTGAATTTGTTGGTGAATATGTGTAAAGAATCGAGGTATGAATTCATTGGGAACATTTTAGAATTCCCAAGCTGTGGTGTTGCGATTTGATATGGTATGGTCGATACTCTGTAACAGGCCAAGATGGCGAACGTTTTGTAAGTCGGGGGGCCAGAGAGGACCTCAATTGAACTGGAGTCGTTATATTGGAGGGAGGATGGGAGGTGCCGTGCAGGGGAACTTATAATTTTGTTCCGTTTCCTTCTCTCGACTGGTTTGGGGCGATCTAAATGTTCGCTGGAAGTTTTCTTCCAGGATGTCCAGGACGAGAGTTAGAAACGTATGGAAGTCGCTACCTATCTGGAAGATGGCTTCCTGTAATTGGTAAAGCCTTTGGGGCCGTTGGGCATATAATCCAAGGTAGATTACTATGAGTAGTGGGGCGAGGGCGTAGGGCAGAGTCAGAAGGCAAGTGATAAGTTCTAAATGGAATATGAGGAATCTGTTCATGTTTTCTAATAATTTCTGCACGAGTGGAGTTATCTGTGGGTCGCGCTTTAATTCGAATTGTTGTGGCGGACTGGATGGAAGGTTAGTTATAATTGGATATATCTTTGATGGGGCGATGTCGTGTGTATTGTTATTTGTGATTGGTGTGAAACGCGTTATGGTGAAAATGGTGGGATCCAAATGAATGAAAGATTGGCTGTTCGTTGGTTTGATTGTTAGTGGCTCTGTTGGGAAAATGCAGGGTGTAAGATGTCTGAATGGAAATATGTAATTGTTCTTGTGCCATAGATGGTATGTTCGTGCTGTGAGTGGCGTTGTGTATTGGATATTTTCGGTGTATGGTTTAAGTTGTTTACATGGACTGTATCGGTATTTCTTTGGAGAGGTTGGTTGGGTCTATCGATACGGACCACATTTGGGGAGATTATCTCTAATATGGTGTATGGTTCTGTGTTGGGGTGGTGATATATCTTAATCAACACCAGGTCGCCTACTTCGAAGTGTGGTTGTTTATGTCGTTGGTCGTAAATGTGTTTGCTTCGTAGGTGTTTGTTTTTTAGTTCTTGTGTGTGCGATTTTCCTGGCTCTGTCGATGTCTGGGTAAGGTGTGGTGTGGTCGGAAAGTTCCGGAGGTAGAACGCCAAACATCAGGTAGATGGGTGAAAACGGGTGATAGAGTGAGTGGTATTGTTGTATATAGTAGTAACTCGTTTGACCAACTTGGTCCATGCGACCTTAGGATTATCCAAATAGAGCAGCCTAAGTTTTCATGTAAGGGTGGCTTTTAGGCGTTCGCATAGACCGTTAGCTTGTGGGTTATTGCTGGTGGTGAGTAACGGATGGATACTCCTGTTAAGCAGGAAGCTCCTAAATTTCGGCGAAGTGAATGCAGGTGCTCTATCCGTTAAAGGCGTTTCGGAGAGCCATCTTGCAACACTCGCTTGATCACCTGTTGATAGGTGAAAATGCTGGTGGATTTGGACGGAAACGTCCACGTGTAGCCCGAGAGATGGTAGACTACGACGTGGAGGTATGTTTTGGCGTTGTCATATTTGGCAAACCCAGCTATGGTGTCAAGGGATAGTAGGTCAAAGGATCCTTTGGCTTCTGGTGGTTGACCCAATTCCCCGTAAGTGGGTCCCATCGGACGCTTTGTCAATTAGCAGATTGGACAAGTTTTATCTTTTTGTGCAATGTCTTTCGACACGCCCGGCCAATAATATTGAGCGGAGATGCGTCTCGTCATCTGTGAGATGCCTGGGTGGTTGAACTGTGAGTGCACTGAGTGGAGGAGTTTGTTGGTGAGTGTTTTTAGGATTATTTGTTTTGGTCACACCTTTGCGAGAAATGGTATGAAGTCCCTTGTGATCAATGGTCAGTTTAGAGTCTCCAGACAGGGTAGGCTGATGGCTCTAAATGATGGGGGCGTCTAAAAACCACAGAACGGGTTTCGAGATAGAAGGCCCGCTTCAAATTGTTGTGCTCCTTTTATGCAACGAACCTCATATTTGAAGGTCGACAGCCGTAAGCTCCATCGGAATAATCTGCCTGTCGGGTTTTTGATCGTCTTTAGCCATTGCAATGCGTGATGGTCAGAAAATATGGTGAATTTTCTGTCCATCAAAAAGACACGGAATTTGTCCACACTCTCAACGATTGCTTACATTATAATTCAGAGATGAAATAGTTCTGTTCGTGTGAACGCTGGGTGCGGCTGAAGTATTGGACTGGATAGGTCTTCCCATCAGGGTGGACCTGTTTGAGAATGCCTGCTATGCCGAGTGTTGAGGCGTCAAAGTACACCTTGCATGGCACACCTTCCTGATAAAGGTGTAAGATAGGGTGTGTGGTGAGGCTTTCCTTCAGGTTAGTGAATGCTTTCTGGCATTTGTCATCCCAGGCCCACGTGACATCCTTTTTGAGAAGGTTGTTAAGTGGCGTCCGCAAGCGGGCGTAGTCCGGAATGAACTTGTTATAAACGTTCACCGCGTCTAAGAAGGATTGCAATGCTTTGCGGTTGTGTGGTGGTTGGATGGCGTGGATGATGTCTGTGTTGCGTGTGAGTGGTGTGGTGGCACCAGCAGTGATTGTGTATCCTAAGAAATTTATATAGACTGATTTAAAAAATCGCATTTTGCGAAGTTGAGTTGTAATTTTTCTGCCTGGCAGAATGCGAAAAATCGGCGAAAAATTTAGACATGGTACGGAGAATTTGTTCTGTGTGAATATGTGGTTGTACCAGTGTAAAGGTGTGGAAAAATTGATATGGGTAGCGAGGATTTTTTGTCGCAATGAGGCAGGTGTCTGGGAGATGTTTCTGTTGTGTTTTGGTGTGAATGTCGCGATTGTTGTCATGTACACGCGTGTGATGGTGGTGTAGGGATGTGTGGTCACGTGTGTACATAACGTGAGGGTCGTCCCGTTGGACTGACACTGTTTGGACATTTGGGTGGTGAGTTTGGGCCACTGTGGCTTTGTGTATTGATGGTATGTAATAAGGGCAATTGGCCCTAATGAAAAATATGTGTGCGTGCGCGTAACGTGATCTAGATAGGTATGGTGGCAAATGGTTTTTGACCCCTGGATGCGCATTTTGGGTGCTGTTTCCGGAAGGCGTGTGTGCCATGTGAGCCCTTTGTGACTCCGCTTGGCATTCCCAATAGGCGCATTGATTCGGTACACAAGTAAAATGGTAGGTGGTAGGGTTCAATAGGGCGGCGAGTTGGAACATAGTGCCTTGGTGGAAATCTATTGTAATTTTAAAGTTGTGGAGGGTATTTATACCGAGAATTCCGAATGGTAGGGGTGCTTCCACCACATGGAAATTCTCGTTTCGGGTTATATGGCCTATGGTCAGGGGAAAGGTTATTTGACCTAAGGTCGGTACATGGCCGTTTATGACCTGAAGGTCTATGGACTGCCTTTTTGTCTGCAGTTGAGGGAGGTTTAATTCTAATATTTTATAGAAATTATGGGGCACTATGTTTAAACTCGCGCTCATGTCAATTAGGAATGGTGGGGATAGTTCATGGGTGAGGGACAGTTTTTTATCGTCAGTTGGCTGACGAAAGGTCGGGGCCGGCCTACCTGGCTGACGAAAGGCTAGGGCACCTCGGGCGGCTTGCGCTTGGTCTTGTGGATGTTGTGCGGGGCGCGAAGGCGGTGCCTTCGAAGGCGGTGCAGGTGCAGTCCATGCACCTGTTCTCCTTGGTGTGTTGATGTATGGTCCCGACATGTTGGGCGGTTGTTCCTCGTGGTGACGCGGAGATGGTGCACTGGTTCCGCGGATCCGTTGCACCAGTTGGTACCACATGGGTTTCAGGCGGTACAATGCGGACAAGGCGCTGGTCGGAGAGCGGCAATCCCTTCGTCAGCATCTCGAAGATTACCTCCTGTGAGAGACCAAGTTGCATGCCCAGAGCTGCCTTCCCTCGATAGTACTCCTCCAGGCTTGCCTGCCCAGCAAGCTTCAGGGCGAAGTACTTGGCGAAGGACGCCTCGTTGGATTTCGGGCAGAGGTCCAGGAAGGTTTGCCTCACCTGGAAGTAGGTCTGGGTGTCCATCTGGAGTTTCCTTAAATGCTCCAGGGGTTGGCGCGTCAGGTAGCGAGGCAACCTAGGCAGCTTCTCGGTGGTGGTCACGAGGGCTTCGTCCATCTTCCGGTCGTAGACCCAGAAGAACTGGAGGGCGGCGTAGGATTTATTGAAGGGTAGGATTCCCACTTCCGCGTGTGGGACCGATCGCAGCTTTGCTAGGAAGGCGGTCACCTGAAGTAGAACCTCCGCCAGGATGCGTGTCGGTTTTATTTTGGGCAAGGAAGTTGCCCCTCTATTCTCCTCTCTCGCGTCCTTTTCTTGTTCGCCTTCCATTTATCCTGTCGACTCACTGTCGAATTCTGTCGACTCACTGTCGAATCCTGTCGGGGCCCTTTGTGACGATATGGTGAGTCACTGAGTGACGGGGAGGGCTTTTTACAAGATTCTGACTAGTGAGCTCTGGGAATTGTCTGAGTATCCTGGAGTAAGGCGAATTGGGGATTGTAAGGTGAATGCTAACAGCGGGGGAAGGGGGAACCTGTCCAATGGAGTGATGGAGTGAAAGGAAGATACTGGGTCGTTCAGCCGGTGATTCTACAGGTCTACTGTCAGACCGTAATGTCGGAGAAAGTCTGTGCCGATGATGGAAACGCCGACGTCGGCTATGATGAAGGCCAACGGAATAATCGTCCGAGACCGAGGTCAAGCTCAAGACGTCGTTCCCCGTAAATGTGGATGATAGATCCGTTAGCTGCGAAAAGCTGCCTGTGCCAGGGCCTAGCATTTTTTACTGGTGGTGGAATCACTGAGACTTCGGCTCCGGTGTCGACCAAAAACGAATAGGCGCTGCGTCGGTCCGTAATAAAGAGTCTGCGAGTAAGGCCTGCGCCGTCAGTGGCTCCTACTGACGGCGGGCGTATTCGTTTCCCTGGACCTTGAAGTTGCATGGTTGAAGGCACTTCCTAGCTTGCGCTCCAAACTTCATATGGTACCAGCAAGTTCCTGCGTTTCTTATTTTGTTGTAGGTCCGGTACCTAGAGTTCGGATAGCGATTGTGTAGGGTGTCCGTGGATAACTTCAGAGCTCCGATTTGCGTATGCAGGTCTTGGATTTGCGTCATCAGCTGTTGGTGAGCTTCCGCGCTATGACCTGTGCTTGGTTGGTCCACTGCAGAGACCGTTGGCAGTGTGGCTTCGTGTATGTTGTCTGCCATTTCCGCCAGCTTACTCAAACTTGTTTCAGAGGATGCTGCGAGAGTGGCCCTTGTGTCCTGAGGTAGGCGTCGAGTCCAGAGTATTTTCAGTACTGTATCGGAAAAATTTCTTCCTGCCTGGTGTTACATCCCGGCTAGGACTGTTGATGGCTTCTGAACTTCCATGGGACGCCCATCCAGAACCTGTAAGGCGTGTTTTCAGCGCATCGTATTTACCAGAGGATGGGGGGGGCCGTTACGATGTCCGCAACGTAAGTAAGGGTTGGCTGGTATAGGCTCGTTACCGTTGCTTGGAATTTAGTTTCGTCGCGGGAGATCTCGGCTAGACCGAAAGCGGCTTCTAGCTGGCTCATCCACAGTTCAACGTCGTTGGGCCAGAATGGTGGTGCACGGAAGGCCAATCTTGATATTTGGAAGGGTGCCGTGGATGTTGGCCCTTCCGGATGTTCCGTAGTTGCGTCTTGCATTCTGGGGCTGTTGAAAGTTTAGTGGATGAAATAATAATAATAAAAAATAGAGAAGTGTGAATAAAATAACTTTTGCATCATGTCTGGCTCACCAATTTTGTGGGATGGTTGCGTGATGTGTTGGTGTGGCTTGTGGAAAGGCCGCTGATAAAATTATAAATAAAATTAATTTATTTAAAGCCAGAAATATATAAAGAGAAAAGAAGTAACGGCCGTTGGGATCAAGCCTTCTTGTTTACCGCGCGAGTGGCCATAGTGTCTCGGATCTCGCGCATGCGCAGTCAGGTTGTCGCTCACGGTTACCGAGGCTGTTTCACTTCCCGTGTGTGTAGTAAAGCTTTGTCCCAGTTCGCGCTCGCTGAAGCAAAGTGTGGTCGCCACAATTTTATTAATCCTCAATATAGTACATAAATAGTCTGTGAAGCATCATAAAAATATATTCCATTCTAAGAAATATGAAGAAAAAGGTTCCTCAAATGCAATCTGTTGTCTTCTAAGTAATCATTCAATTCCTCACTATTGTTTTAAAGATATAGCATAATTTACAACTAGTTCAGCAAGGAATATATTAAATTACTTGTTAGATAAATTGGGTGATATTAGCTTATAAGTTTCTCAGATAATGATTTCTAGAAGATTATAGAATAATTGATTTCATACTAGCTGTTATTTTTGTGAATAAAAAGAGAGAGATATTTGTTAACACTAACTTTGACTTTCATTTCATTAATATTTTCACTTAATTCTTATTAATAATAATGAAAATATGCATTACCCCTAATAAGAAGAAAGTGAGAGATAGAAAACCTATGTATCTATCGAAAAAACTATTGGTGAAAACCTGCTCGTATACGAACCAAATTACATTTTAATTGCTCAAGAGAAAAAGGTTCTTAAGACAATTCTACATCTTATTATATATATTTTATTTGTTTTGATATGAATTAACACATATATGTGATAATCTGTATATAGTAATATGTAACCCCACCACAATCTATGCAAAATGTATCGTCAAAAGGTTTAATAAAGGTTAAGCTTCGCGAAAAGGGAAAGAACAATTAACAGGATTGCATCATCCAGGAAGTAAAGGTCACTGCCCTGGACCCCCATAAAACTCAAGTTCAAAAGCCTTCTTCTTCCTGGAAGATTGTAATCATGGCGACAATGGAGGTACTAAGCCAACCACATTTAAGCATGACAAATCAACAACCAATTACCTTTAAGCATGACCAATTGATAGCGAATTATCAGAGAGCACGTGGAAGGATTTCCACCAAGGAGAAGTCGAGAGAGTTGATGACGATGATCTCGGACAAGAAGTTAAAAAGAAGGTGGATGACCGTGCTACGAGCTAGGTGTGCTCAACATAGGCTCCAACCAAGGTAGTGTCCGCTCCATGATGTGAAAGGCCAAATACCTCCAGTCAGTCTCATCATTCTCCTTTTCGCAAGGTCTTATTTCTACCCCATCCAGGTGTGCTCGTTCTTCCCCTGTGAAAAACCACCATTCGACCAAGACTGCGCCATCAATCACCAATCCAATCATATCCACCCAACCACACAATTCGACAGGATTCTACACTGAGTCCACAGCAATCCCACAGTAAGTCAACACCCCAATTCGGCACTACAACCCCAATTCGACATAGAGTCGACAGGATTCAACACCAATTCGACAGAGAGTCGACAGGATACACCCCAATCCCACATAGAGTCGACAGGATCAAACACAATTCTACATAGAGTCGACAGGATTCGACATAGGATAAATACAATCCTACATATATATATATTTATTATAATTTGAAAATATGTATATAATATATAGATAAAGGTAATGTCGCTTAACTATACTTATATAAATTCCATAATTAAATATGCCTGAATAAATATCGCGCGATAAAATAACTTGAAATAACAATTTTTTTCCCGGAATAATCAAAAGAAAAAAAAAACAATATCGGTAATTAGAGTTTACTTTCAGTTCATAATTTATATTTTACATTCTACTTATATTTTTATATATCTAGAGAAATTTCAAGTCAATTTTAAAAAGCATTAGAATGAAATAAAAGGCTTCGCACGTGCTAAAAAATATAAGTGTACCGAAGCAAAAATTATTTGAATAAAATCTTCAACCGTTTTTATATTCCCTGGATTTTTCACAATCATATCAATGTCTCTTCGAACAACTATGTCTCAAAATGTATTATTTTATTTTAGTAACAGTGTACTATTCGAATGTAAAACCATGAATCACCAAATAGTAGTTGTTAGGCATCTTAATATTTTGAAGAATAGCCTTTAAAACTGACTGAAAGGTAGGTTGCAGTTCAAGTAGTCTAGAACTTTAATTCATTGGATCAAGATCATCAGGCATGAAGAATTCTGATATACCTAGATTTTGAAATCCCTGAAAAAATCTAGAACATCATTGCGCATAATTTTTAACATGGATGGGCTTTTCTCCAAAATGAATTCCTGTACACCTTATTTCTATTATGAGAAGAGAGGACAAGTGCAACGTGGCAGTGGAGGGTGGTCACATCCTATATTAGTTCCGCTGAAAACGGGGATTTCTATAAGTTGATAGTCTTTGATGTTGAAAATAAAGGGAAGATTTATTGATGTTTATTTTATTTGTTGTCAATTTAGTGCATCAATTTATAATCAATCAATCATGAAATTTATATAGTAATATATAAAAATAATAGTATAAATAACATGTAATATATATAAGAGTAAGCACAAAAATAAACTGTTTAATATTTTCTAACGCATAATGTCATTAAAAATTTGACTGAAAGTTTGTGCTTTCAAGTGCCTTATTTTTAAAGATATGGAGCAAAAACCAGGTGTAACCTAACATTTTTCCATTAGTATATATCAGATTACTTGTTTGATAAATTGGGTAAAAAAGTTATATTATTCAGATAATTAGTTTTGGAAGATTATAGAATCATTGATTTTAAACTGATTGTTCTTTGCTTAAATAAAAAATGAATTTGAATAAGGTAAATATGGTGAAGTTTAAGGAGAGATCAAAAGATTAAAGATAAGTTATGGGAATAAAAATATATTGAATTTCGATTAAAATTATAAGGTTGTTACTAGTAAAAATCATAATTAAATTTTTAAAAAGGTTTTAAAATTCATTCAGATAGAGAGAAATAGACACTTTGAAACATCAGATAAAACAGAGAGGTAACATCAACTATTTCTTTCAATTTGTGAAAGTTTTAATATAATTCTTATTAATAATAATGATATATTTCTTCTCTCTAATAAGAAAGGAATGAGAGAATTTATACGCATTCATCTAAATTAAACTAATGGTGAAACGCTTCAGGTATAAGAACCAAAAAATACATTATAATTTTTCAAGAGAAAAAATGTTTATAAGATAATTTTATCTCTCTATCTGATTATGAATGTTTAACTTGATTTAATATGAATTATTATATACGTTCATGTTAATTTGAAAATGTTTATAATATATGAAGAAAATTAACACCTATAACTATTGTACTCATATTAATATAATAATTTATATGCCTGAATATATCATCTGATAAATTAAATTGAATAACAATTATTTTGCGAAAGAATCAAATGAAAGAAATTCCGATTTCGGTAAGTAGAGATTATTTTCATTTCAAATTTAAATTGTATTTTACTTAATTTATTTTCAATATATTTTCTTTATAAAGCGAAAGGAATTTCAAGAATGAGCTTTAGAATGAAATAAAAGGCCTTCGCACGTACTTGCAAGGATTGCAGAAAAAATATTACAATAAAATTTTCTGACAATTTTATATTCCCTGGATATTCACAATCATATCAAGGTCTCTTCTTTCAACTATTATATTTTAAAATGTATTTATATATTTACACACACACACAACCACAGTACTATTCAAATGTAAAACTATGATTCACTCAATCGTGGTTTTTAGATATATCGCAATATTTTTTAAAATAGCTTTTAAAACTGACTGAAAGGCAGGTTACAGTTCAAGTAGTCTAGGTCTTTTATGTATTGTAGGTCGAGATCACCATCCCGCTTAAATAATTCTTGCATAACTGGATTTTAAGAATTTGAGAGCTCTGAAAAATTTAGATCACCATTGCGCATAGTCATATACAGGAATGGGCTTTAATCCAAAATGAACTGCTGACCACCCTTATCTCCAGCATTAAACGACGGTTCAAGTGTAGCTTGGCAGTGAAGGGCGGTCACATCCCATTATTAGTCCCTCTCATACCTAGGATTTCTTTAAGTGGAGTCTTTGATGTCGCCAGTCGTCTTTTTTTTTTTTTAACAAGACAGAGGCAATTTTGTTTACATTTGGTTATCTCGTGTGTCTTCAATAAAGGTCACTGCGTCTCAAATATTTTTCAAAATTATTGTATTTTGAAATACGTAAAAATATTATATTAATCGTTTATTTAAGATATCTTCTTTTAGCGTGAGTTTCACTTGTAGGTGTGAAATAGTGTACTCCTTTTTCTATAATTGTGTTATTCCTAACATTAAAATGCCTCTTAAATTATATTGCTATTAATTCAAATATTTCTTTCAAATTTACAGATATGAGTGGTAAGTATATGTTCATATTATTCTCATTTTAATTTTACTTCACTATTATATTGAACACTATTTCGAGATGTACTGCGCTCCTTTCGATATTTAACTCCGTTTACAATCATTATTTAATCCTATCATTAAAAGTACTTCAATAATAAAGATAACTATTTTGATTGTTGTGTACCTATTTTATAGATATTAAAGGCAAGTATATATTGATATCTTTCCCACTATAACACTTTTACATATTACTTAGCTATGATGTTAAACATTGTAGATATATACTTCATATTCTTACAGTAATGTAAGCCCTTTTCAATATCAATTATGGTTCCCTGTCACATATCCCAAGTGTATGACGACCATCATCTAGCCTGTGTGCCATTTTGGATTGTAGGTCTTACTTTGGATCACTAAATTTCAAATAATATATTGCTTCCCTCTTATTTTCTTGATAACATGCTTTGATGCGCGCGTGTCTTTTAAATTTTTACGTTTTAAACAATATTTTCATCTATCCTCTCGTCAGATAATGAAAATATGTTTGAATTCATTTTACACACTTGGGTTATTGAGTTGGCGCAGCGTAGTAAACATCGGTTGAAGTGCTCCATGACTGGCCTTGTCTTTACATGATAGGGTTATGTGTAATTTAAGTTTGTGCTTGTCTATATTATTATTCCCATGTTTCTATACTTTAAAAATGCATCTGTAGGATATATCATAGCTTATATGAATATTAATTGAAATTTATTATTTTAAATACATAGTTTTATAAATGGCTATTCAAGCCCTTTTCTTTTGAACTTGGGCTAACCTTGCCTTTTGAAGATTCATCCCAAGAAGAATTCGTCAGAACCAAGATTAAGAAAACAAGTGAGTCTTACAGCAAATTTTTCTTATTTATATGATGAAGTACAATTTATATAATAAATAGGAATCACAAATATATAACAAGACAATGGTTACGCAATGATTTCTCTTATCAACTAATGCGAATTTAGATTTTGTGCATTGTTTTGTTGGTCAACATATGAATTTATATAATTTACGAAATTATCACTTAAATATATATATGTGTAGTATATTTTAAATTGATATATAATATTACTGTTAGTATTTTTCACATATATCTTCTAATTAATTAAGTTAAAGTCAATAGTTTAAGATCATATATATCCTTCTATTAAAATGTACACTGCTCCTATTTGTTACCAACTCCCAAATTTTTTATGATATGCTATATCTTTATTAAAATAATATTCATCATCCTTATTTGTATTCAAACCCAAAATGATGACGTGTAAACAAAGCCAGCAAAAGAATGGTGTTGGAGACAGCTAAGAGGCAAATGTTCAAAAACAGCCGACGCCCAGGAAAGAGCACATTCCAGTGTTTTATAGGCGACCGCGCCCGGGATCAACACAGAAGTGTCATCTGAGAGTGTGTACAATGTATCAATATACGCAGGCCGCTTCTGGCTCTCTCTCCTTGTCTCGATGTTAGGCATCCAGATTTGTATCATGACTCTGTCCCGTAGGCTGTCTCCGACCCGCTCGGTGCTAAAATCTAGGCCTGCCTCTACTTCTTGCTGTCCACGTGCGGGAATAACCTTACCACTTTCGCCCCACGATTACGACTCCAGTTTATTCACACGTCGGCTTACTCGGGATTACAACATATATACATATTATCTGAGTGAGCCGAGCAACGGCCCGGGTTTACCCGAAGTTCTCGCAGAGACATAAAGAGTGTAGATAGTGGCTTAACAAAATACAAAAATTCCTTCCAGGGAAGAATCTACAGGCATTGGTGATAAGTTAAATAAATATATTTAAAATGGAAAAAAAATCAATAAAGAAAATTGCAAACAATACAAACTATACTGCAGATAAGACGATATATAAAAATGAAAAATTCATTTAAAGGAACTCATGGCAAATTACATTTCTAGTTTTATATACATGTGGGTGTTCAACTCTAAGTGTATGATACCCAAAATTCGCACAGGTGAAAAACCTACAGAGCTGTTAATGCGTAAACTCAGACTCTTGTAGCAAGATATCCACTCTTCAAAGGTTTGACCTTGAGCCTCATTTATAATCAAAGCAAAAGCCAACCTTAGTGGAAACTAACTCCTCTTCAGAATGAGAGGAAGGTTGGTATCTGAGAAGGAGCAAATGTGTCAAACTTTGATCCTTGTCAGTATCTGTGCTATAAGGAGATGAGAGCACATGCGAAGACCCTGCTTAGGATTAAAATTTTTCAGAAGCATAACAATAGCACCAACCTTATGGTTTAACCGGTATGGAGGCATTCCTTTGGGAGTAAGGCTATTGAGAGATTCAGTAGGATAGTTATTTTGCTCTTCTACATTCTCACACTTCACACTGTCAACACTGAGAAAACACTGACTCCTGTTAGCTTTCTAGAAAATATGAGGCTCTGTTGGTCTGTAGTTAGATGACCATCGCCGACTTTGAGCAACCATTGAGAGAAGCTCTGCGCATAATTACCTTATTGCATATTCTGAGTAAGCGCAAAATGACAAACGATGGCCATAGATTGCTGCGTTTAATGCAATTAGCAACAATATCACCTCTCGAAGCTCGAGGTACCACAAGGAGCACTTGGCGAAAGTCACATACAAGAACAACCTTTCCACCAAAAGGAAGGTCACAATGCATAATGTCCCTTTATAGGTAACCATATTTTCAAGATCTCAGTAGTTGGCAATAGGAGCCTCATCCCTAATAATTAAGGATGATCTCCGAATAAGCCCAGACTCAGAACTGATATTTCAGCCACGGAATTCTCAAGAAATAAAATCGGCAGGCCAAACCTGGAATGGACAGTCTGGCCGCCTGACAAAAGGGTAGTTGCTATTCTTATGGAAGCCAGCGGACTGGTAATTTTGTCAATTGCTCTAACATAATGGATTAGGGTGTTGTAGACATAAGTCTCTTGCTGGTATCTCAATGAAAAATCAACGTGGATTAGCGTTGATAGTAATAACAATAGTATCCACATTCGACTTTTGATCTGGTGTAAGGGACATATATATTTGTGTTCCATTTTGCATCTCCTCATAAGCATCAATGATATCCTGAACTGAATCAAAAAGTGGGTTCACGGGCGCAGGAAGTTCATAATGGTGGCAGTTGAGGCGATTTTCTTTCAGATGAAATTAAAGCACTCTGTAAGCTATCTGCTCAGAAGCTTCTTTAAAGGTTCCACTAGATAAATCTTCACTAAGATACCCCTTGTATTCAGGTCACAATGATCCATGATCGTTTGGATTATTGAAGATGAGAATTGTCGCAAAGAGCTGGCTCAGCTGATGAGGCATTTGAAACAAAGCCTCCTCAGTCAAGCATGCATCCCACTCAGAATCATCAGCCAATAATCCAGGGCGCTGGGCAGCTTCTTTAAAAGTAAAGCAAACAATATCATTGACAGTTCGCAAATCTTGAAAAATGAGTAGCTGCAATGTAATGGTAGAAGCTGAAGAATCTTTGGGATTCACCAAACACATACGTCCAATGTACAAAGCCCCACCCCAAATTCTAGCGCCCCAATGATTTTGCCTGAAAGGGGTGAGGTATGTCTCCATATCAAAGTGTTCCTGCAGATATATCAACACAATTGAGCTGAAACCAAAAGTAAAAGTTTTGCATCTGCGTGAAGCATTTTCAAGTGCCTGTTCAGCGTTACCTTCAACAAAGAATGCAGAATGAAAATTAGGTAAATGAACAGATAAGAGACATATGGTATGCGAGTGGGCATGTAAACGATATTCAAACATTCGCCACATTGCCTCAGGAGCACATACATACCAAGCGTCAAGAAAGCTTCTGATTTCATCATGTGCCCTGCTTTCTAGGTCTAATTCTCCAACAGTCACTTCCATCTCAGCCTAGTTGTGTCCCTTATATACATATTTGAAAAGATTTTTCCACTTTTTACAGAGGCACTAATCTCCACATTAATGTGAGCATTGAACCTAATTATCAGATAGGGGTTAAAGGAAACAACCCGGCGGTTATCAACCTGGTGAGTGCCGACAACTAATGTCTGGCCGTCATCTCGATGTCTGCAGCGAGGATATCGATTAATATTGTATTCGGTTAGTTGCAGGAATTTTTTTGGGAGTCTTTAGTACACTTGTCATCAGACATGCATAATGATCGAAGATTGAAGTTACCACAAGGATCAGGGATCATATGTTTACGAATCATGGAATACAGCTGAACCTGAATAGTAGGGTTAGGAATTTCAGTGCAAACCAATCTGTCAATGGCATCTCTGTCTCTCTAGGCATTTTTTCTCTATGCATAAACAGCATGTGGCAAACCATATTTTTGGAACTCGATAACATGAGGTCGAGCAATAACCACTCCCAAAACATGCTGACTAACAATATCGTGCAGACACTGATGCAGCTTAACACTGAATACTA
Organism: Cordylochernes scorpioides; assembly: GCA_030710605.1. Lineage (NCBI taxonomy): Eukaryota > Metazoa > Arthropoda > Arachnida > Pseudoscorpiones > Chernetidae > Cordylochernes > Cordylochernes scorpioides. The sequence continues at coordinate 5,922,388 of CP092871.1, read as the reverse complement.
TAGTCACCAGATCCGTTCCATCGTATAGACTCTGGTTAGAAAGATTTGCAACAATTTCAGTACAATATGGGTTGCAGGTAAATTTTACGAAAAGGTCAGATTTCCCTAATTTTCTAACAATGGCCATCGCCTAAGCAGGGACTTATTTTGACTAATATATTATAATTCAACCGATTGCCTTCTCTTTTAAAATAGGCATCAATAGCATATTGCTTAAATAGTCTCCTGACATAGTGAATGAGTGAAAACACAGTTCTGATAGCCAACCTGTAACTATAGAACTGAAGCTTGGTAGCATGGTTTCTAGTTCTTGTGCGATTGTTTTCTTCATTTGAGAGCCCTTAATGCCTATCCAGGATCACCGAAAAAAAAAATAAAAGAGGATATGTTATTGGGCAACAGTTAGTATTAAGTGGAGAAATGCACACAAAACGCTATCTTTGGTTGAAAGAGCATTGACTCTTAGAAAGAACATGGCCATCTTGATCAACAAAAATGGCTGATGTTTAGTCTTTTGTGTTATAACTGAGAATGACTAACAGTCATTGAGATCCCGGAGAATAATTAGGCTTGACCTTTTCAATAATATTAAACTTTATTGCTTAATATGTTAATCCGAGAATATCATAAGGCTTATTTACATATGTACAACTCTATCTTCCTTATTTCCAATTCTTTAGAATTCACTTTATCAGGTTTTACTTCCGCTTCCTTTGCTTTGTCTTTTAACTTGATCTTCTTTGATTTCTTGTACTTGCCGCTACTTCTTCCTTCTACCTTACTTGCCGCTTCTTCCTTCTACCTTACTTGCCGCTTCTTCCTTCTACCTTACTTGTCGCTTCTTCCTTCTACCTTACTTGCCGCTTCTTCCTTACTTGCCGCTTCTTCCTTACTTGCCGCTTCTTCCTTACTTGCCGCTTCTTCCTTGGACTTCTGCCTCTGGTGCACCTTCTTTCACTTCGGAACTACTTGCCGTCTACTTCCTTCCACCTCACTGACTCTCGTCTACCTTCCACACAGCCGTCTCTCGTCTACCTTCCACCTTATCTGACTCTCGTCTACCTTCCACACAGCCGACTCTCGTCTACCTTCCACCCTATCACCCTCTACCGTTACTTCTCCTCCCGACCGCTCACTCCACACCTTCTTTTATACGTTCAAAAACAGTCACGTGGGCGCACTCTGTGGTGACCTTGCGGCGCATTCCGTGGCTCGCGCCATCTAGTGTCGTTTTTCACAACCACTTCTTAACATACCCCCACCCTCTTTGTGTGAACACAAAGAGCCATATCCTTTTCTGAGGTCACTCTAAGGGGTAAATCTCTCGTATTGGCCAGTCTATTCTCTCTGCGACCTTTGCATCATCATTCAACTATTTATTTTTCTTCCGGATCCTTGAGGCATGGGGCACTCAACCAAAATCGTCTACAACGATTTCCCGCCCGAAAACCATCAGTTGTCCATCTTCTTCTTCCAAATAAATCTGAGGTAGTCCCAATCATTGCTCTTAATGGCCATCAACCGGAAGTATCTTCTCAGGTCAGCCAAAACTCCGTACTTATTTTTCTGAAGCTCTATCCTCACATCAGGGATTCTTCTCAGCAGACCGGGTCTCCTCTTCAAGTACCGCCTCAAGGCGAGTCCGCCGTTTCCTCGACAGGAAGCGTCGCCAAATACTGGCCGTATAGGCGTAGCCTCGGACTCACATCCAAATACAGGGCGATCAGTACCCTGTTCTGCATCTAGCTCTTCTTCCACCCTTGACTCTGTACAATGTACTTCATCTATATTTTTCGCTTCATTTGCATCATGATCTTTTCCCTTGTTGTATTTATCGTCCTTATTCTTTGCATAATCAGATCTATTTATGGTTTTCCAATCTTTGGATTCTGTTTCCTTATAATTATCCTTTATTTTAGATTCCGTATCTCTCGTTGATCCTACCTCCACCAATTTCCTCGATACTGGAACTTTGACAACTCCTTCCTCATTTTCCTCATTATCATCAATCGATTCAGCCTCGTCTGAAATCTTTACTTGGTCAGCGCTTTCGGCTACCGCTCTAGAATTGTTTACCGGTTCATAACCTTTAATTGCCGTCTCATAATCCTTCACTCCATCGCTCTTAGGCTTCGCTTCAGAATCCTTTACTCCGTCGCCCTTAGGCTCATCTTCAGAATCCCTCATTCCTTCGCCCTTAGGCTCCGCTTCGGAATCCTTTACTCCGTCGCCCTTAGGCTCCGCTTCAGAATCCTTCATTCCTTCGTCCTTAGGATTCGTTTCAGAATCCTTTACTCCTGCGCCCTTAGGCTCATCTTCAGAATCCTTCATTCCTTCGCCCTTAGGCTCCGCTTCGGAATCCTTTACTCCGTCGCCCTTAGGCTCCGCTTCAGAATCCTTCATTCCTTCGCCCTTAGGCTCCGCTTCGGAATCCTTTACTCCGTCGCCCTTAGGCTCCGCTTCGGAATCCTTTACTCCGTCGCCCTTAGGCTCCGCTTCAGAATCCTTCATTCCTTCGTCCTTAGGATTCGTTCCAGAATCCTTTATGCGTAAGTTCTCAATCCTTGCATTCACCGCCTCCACTTTCTGCCCTAATCTTTTTAGATGTAGGTGTAGAGCCAATATTTCTAATCTATTCGTAGGATCATCCTCCATTATCCTTTCAATCTCGGCTATCGTCCTCACCATCAATCTTTGAAGAGGAGCTCTTATCTTTTTCAATGCCTCCATTTTCTCCAGGATCACGTCCGGCTCACCAATATGTTTAGTCTTTTGTGTTATAACTGAGAATGACTAACAGTCATTGAGATCCCGGAGAATAATTAGGCTTGACCTTTTCAATAATATTAAACTTTTTTGCTTAATATGTTAATCCGAGAATATCATAAGGCTTATTTACATATGTACAACTCTATCTTCCTTATTTCCAATTCTTTAGAATTCACTTTATCAGGTTTTACTTCCGCTTCCTTTGCTTTGTCTTTTAACTTGATCTTCTTTGATTTCTTGTACTTGCCGCTACTTCTTCCTTCTACCTTACTTGCCGCTTCTTCCTTCTACCTTACTTGCCGCTTCTTCCTTCTACCTTACTTGTCGCTTCTTCCTTCTACCTTACTTGCCGCTTCTTCCTTCTACCTTACTTGCCGCTTCTTCCTTCTACCTTACTTGCCGCTTCTTCCTTACTTGCCGCTTCTTCCTTGGACTTCTGCCTCTGGTGCACCTTCTTTCTCTTCGGAACTACTTGCCGTCTACTTCCTTCCACCTCACTGACTCTCGTCTACCTTCCACACAGCCGTCTCTCGTCTACCTTCCACCTTATCTGACTCTCGTCTACCTTCCACACAGCCGACTCTCGTCTACCTTCCACCCTATCACCCTCTACCGTTACTTCTCCTCCCGACCGCTCACTCCACACCTTCTTTTATACCTTCAAAAACAGTCACGTGGGCGCACTCTGTGGTGACCTTGCAGCGCATTCCGTGGCTCGCGCCATCTAGTGTCGTTTTTCACAACCACTTCTTAACAGCTGAAATTTTATTTACACTTGGCACATTATATCGGTGAATCCTATGCTAATAATTATGGTGAAGCAATCAACAGTTAAGAGATTATATTGACAAACAACAAAAATTCTCATCAGCCCATTTTTGAAAAAAAGCGAATGCCAAAGGCATAGGTAACGAAAATCTGAAAGAAAAAAAAGAACAGCAGACAAAAAAATGGAGCTGAAAAATAATTTATTATTGTGTAATTATTAATATAAAGTCTCGAGAGAGATATCGTTCAATCAGCACGCATCATCCACTATGCACGTAGATTTTCAAAAAGTTGTTTTCACACAGAAATAATATATTTTTCTCTCAATAAATCATAAGTATTCAAAATATGTAAATAATAATGTTTATATAAAATAGTATTTATTATTAATTTGTTAACGTGATAATCCTGTTGAAGGACTGACGAGTCCGAAAGCTTGAAAATAAAAGGTTGTACAAGAAACTTAGCCCTGGAATCTTTATTTATTTTATAATATTATTAATGTGAGTTGACTTTCTTTTGACTTCAGAAAAATAATGAATCCAAGAAGATTGATCAAATATTTTCTTTATTAATTTACAAGAGAGAGAACAAAATAAAAGAAATCTTATAACATTTTAAACAAAGAGAAACTTATCTTCTTCTTACGGCTAGCGCCTATTTTCTTGGGTTCTTACACACATGGACACAATTAATTTATTGAACTTAATATATATGTATGTTCTATAATTATGTAAATCCAAAAAATGATTTGTTAAAATTGAAGGTGCAGTCGTCTTGAATTTAATTAAAAAAGAGAAAATCAGTCTCAAGTAGTTTATTTTGAACTCTTTGAGCAAAAGTATATATTTTAAATTTAGTAAATATAGAATTTTAACAATTAATTCTATATCACCATTTACATACCTATATAAAATAAAATCTAACTTACCTAACCAACACTAAAAAAAACAAAACAATCTATTTATATTTAAGGTGGCGCCATCTAGTGGCCAAGAACAACAGAGTTATTTTAAACAGATTAATAAAATAAAATAATATTTACATGCATTTATCTCTATTATATTTCTATTAATTTTTTAAAAATTATATAACATGTATATATATACAACATATGCTCCCTTGTGTGTAAGTCCTAATCGGCAAGTCCAAGGCTATCTACACATTCTCTTAGTCTGTCCTAAAGGAGACTCTTCATTAGTATATCCGCCTCCAAGTCTTCACTTCTAGAGTATGCCAGCTTGATTCCATTTTTATATCCTCTTTCACAAAAAATAATAATTTCAATTTATAGGCTTTATTCGTTTAGTAATTTTGTCAGATTGTATCTAGTTTATTACAGCCTGGCTGTAACTTTTCAAGGTAATTGGGAAAGTTACATTTTCGCCAAGTCCTTCTAGCAATCCCTTTAACCTTCATAAAATACTTCAGAAATTCCTTCACATATTGAAATAAGTTCTGCTTCACATGTAGACAAGGCTACTCAATTTTGCTTCCTACTTCTCCAGTTTATTAAGTTGTTGGCAAGTTTGACTGTATAGCCTGAATAGGATGTTGCGTCTCGGGTTGTGCACCAGCTCGCATCAGTACTTATTGTGAAATTGTTGTCTGTTGACTTATATGCCAACCTTTTTTTTTTCTTGTTCCCTTCAGATATTTATAGATCATTTTAACTCCAGTTAAGTGTATTTCTCTTGAATCATTACTATACTGAGATATATTTCTGATGTTGAAGGATATGTCCGGTCGTGAACCCATAGAAAGGTACATAAGTGATCCAATCATTTCCTGTTATACGGTTTTATTTACTGGCTTATAGTCCAAATACTCATCCAAATTTTGATTTTGATCTCCAGGTGTCTGCACACTGTTGCAATCTTCCAGTCCAAACCTGTGAAGAATTGTATCGATATAACGGGTCTGAGATAGATAAAATTCATATTCTGCCATTTTTATTTCAATTACAATAAATTTTCTACTACTTTCATTTTCCATTTGAGTATTTTCTATTTTTTAAGTCTAGGTTATTATTAATTTTCCTACTGGTTTCAGCGATGATGAGAACGTCTACATGTAGACCCAGTATTAAATACTTTTCTTTTTCTGGATTTTATAGACACATGGATCACATTTGGTTCTAATCATTTCCAACTGGTATGAATTTTCGTTGAAAGGCTATTTCCAATTGTGATTTTGATAGACCATCAGGCTTTTATTCCAATTTGCACACTGTTTTCTTCATCTTTTCGAATAAACCCATCTGGTTGTCTCATGTATATTGTCTCTCCTAACTCACCATAAAGATGAGCAGTCTACACATCATAATTCCTTATGATTGAATTCTGTTGCGTTGAGAGAGCTACTCTTGATCGCAAGAATTCCTTTTAGAGTACTGGTGAGAATTATTGCCCCTAACAGCAACCATTTGCCTCTGTACTAGCGTTCATACTTCTCACTGAGCTCTTCTTCAATTGCTTTGAACCATTCGTTTCTTTAACCACTAACCATGGCTTCCTCAAAATTCTCCAATATATAATGATTTTTTCCATAATTAAAATCGTCTCATTCCTATCCTTTTTTCTTTGTGAATGTCGAGCTTCTTCTTCGATCAATTTCCAATATAGTTCTTCAAGTCTTGCTTTTTGCCATTCTTTTAAGGTGATATTTGTATTTCCTTTATTTCTCCGTCCTTTTACGCATCTTTCTTCTATCGGCTTAGTTTGTATTGGATCATTTTTACTGTCACCACATAGTTTTACCGAAGTTACCTTTTGAGACTCAACTTCACTATTTGTGACAGAATGTCTTCTTTCAAGATAAGAAAGTATTCAGCAACGATTTTTCCACAATTTCTTTTATAGGTCAAATTATCACAATTAATATCTTTTTGAAAATCATATTCTTAACCGATTTATCTCTTTCTTCGCTAAATTTTACTGATCGAATTTCATGAATTATCTTTTTCATTTTATTATATATTCTGTAGGCTTTTTTCGGAATCGCCGATAAATATAACCTATCTATCCTTAGGCGAAAACTTGTTTCTACTTGGTTTGCTCTCAAGCCAATGTGTCAAACATCCAAATATTCTAATGTGTTTGAGTGGTGGTTTCCTGCCAATCCATCTCTACATAAGTGTATGGTGCTTATTATATCTGTGTAGAGTGCCATTTTTAATATATACAGTTGTAGCAATTGCCTTTGCCAAAACTTCATAGGTAATTTTAAGTAAATTAGTAAGGTTGTCGATGTATCTATAAGAGTCTTATTCACTCTCTCTGCGATTCCATTCCTTTGCTGTATGTGGTGTAAGTGCTGTGCTGTAAGTTTGTGATGGATCCCATTCTCTTGAAATTCCTTCAAATTTATAGTTACGAAATTTAGTTCCATTGTCGGTTCTTACATCTTTTATTTGAAATATTATTTTGTTTTCGGCTTTTACTTCAAATTCTTTATATATTTCAAAGTTTTCATCTTTTTATCTCAGGGAATATACGAAGATTATTCTACTATAACAAGTAAAACTTAGGTGTTCTTAAAGATTGACATGGCATTTGTCCGCATAAATCCATATGATTCAAATAAAGGGGCTTGACTGCATAATTATTCCCATCGTATTAAGGCTTCTGAACCAGTTTTCCTATTATGCATGCTTCACACTCTGGTAACCTTTCTAATTACATAAATAGCACTTAAGCATGAAATATATAATTTAAATTATATAAATACCTTAATTTTTTTCAGAAACGCTTCAGATTACCGAATATATTATAAACTCCTTGTCAAATTATCTGATTGAATATTTCAAATATTTCGATTTTAAAATTTATATCAAACCACGGAACTCTGCTACCAATTGTTGACTTTGCTTAGACCTTTTGAAGATACTGATTCCAAAAAGATTGATCGAACATTATATTTATTGATTCACAAGAGAGAGGCAAAAAAAAATTATATAACACCGTAAACAAAGAAATACTATCTTATTTTTATGGGTAACATTTTTTTTTTCTTGTGATCTTACACACATACTATATGGAAATAATTAATTAATTAAACACTAAATATATATATATATCGAATTGGGTGTCGACTCACTGTGGGAATGCTGTCGACTCTCTGTCGAATTGTGTGGTTGGGTGGATAAATGATGGATTGGTGGGTTTGTCGTTTTGGTGGCGCAGTCTTGGTCGGGTGACAAGGGTTCCACAGGGGAAAACGAACACACCTGGATGGGGTAGAATAGGACCTGCGATTGGGAGAAAGTTTGGCAGAGGTAGCTGGCCTTTAACATGGTGGAGCGTACACTACCTTGGTTGGAGCCTATGTTGAGCACACCTAGCTCGTAGCGCGGTCACCTACCTTCTTTTTGTTTCTTGTCCGAGATAATCGTCATCGACTTTCTCGACTTCTCATTGGTTGAGATCTTTCCACGTGCTCTCTGGTGATTCGCTATTAATTTGTCATGCTTAAAGGTGATTGGCTCAGCACCTCCATTGTCGCCATGATTGCAATCCTCCAGGAAGAAGAAGGCCTTTGAACTTAAGTTTTATGGGTCCAGGGCAGTGACCTTTACTTCCTGGATGATGCAATTCTGAACTTTGTTTCTTTCCCATTTCGCGAGGCCTAACTTTTATTAAACCTTCAGACGATATATTATACATATATTGTGGTGGAGTTACATAATCCTATATACAGATTATCACATATACAATAAAATTAAACACAACCACTATAGCTGCTATCTCTCTAAATATGAAAACTCTAAAATAAAAAACTGCAATAAAACTATATACTTACAATTAAAATAAATTAATAAAAACAGTTGAGATTATACTAACAGATAGCAACAATTCTCATCAGACCATTTATGTGATAAAACAGATGCCAAAAACATGATCAAAGATACTACAAATGAGACAAAGAATACCAGACACAAAAATGAAACTAAAATAACATATCCTATGCTGATTATATTGACAAATTCAACAACTCTTGCTGTTATCTAAATGTGAAAAGAAATCTAAATGAAAAATATAACTCAGATCAACTTACAATTATAATAAAATAATCAACAATTATAATACAACAATCAACAAAATACAATTCTCAACCACTTTAGCTGGTATCTAAATGTGAAAAAAAAAATTTTTGATGGAAAATTGTAAAAAAACTATGCTTATAGTTAAAATAAAAGTAATTTACAATTAAGCATAAATACGAAAATATATAATTTTAGAAATTAATCAAAAGCAATAATAAAGAAGAACGTGGTTTAAAAACAAAATTGATTTGATGATGATAAATATGGCAAAATATGAAGACAAAAATCTATGAATTTGAAAAATAGAATAAATTAAAAATAAAAAATACCTATTAATATTGGTAAAATAAAAATAGGTTTGTCACATGTAGTAAAAATAACTAAATATTTGGTATATAGATCGTTATGTATAGTTCAGTAGAGGAAATAGCTTTAAACTTTACAGCTGAAAACTTCTGTTAGTGTATTATCTATACATATATCTTTATTTATATTTATAGATGTATAGATTTCTATGTATAGATATTTAAGTATTATGACTATAATGAGAGAGATTTTGCCTTGAATAATTTTAACTCTTAACATATAAATCTTGCAACTCATCTTATATTTTTATTTAATAGTTTTACATTTATATATATATATAATTCGTCTTAACCTTGAAAATTGCTTTGTGAAGAAAAATTCAGTAAAAACTCTGAAAACAAAATTGAAAAATCGAGTAAGTTCTCGTTTAATATACTTTCTTATGACATATTGTTGCATCATGATTAATGCGCCTATTTTTAAAATTATTTATAATATTATTTTTAATATATTTAAAATTTAAATTATAAATTTATTTATTTTTATAAAACAGATTATTAATATAAAATATTATGTACTATAAAACATTTGTATTTTGATACACTAAATACCCTACATGCTTTAAACTTGGATGTGGTAAATAAAGAGAGATTCCAGGTGCTACCTAAATTTATAGTTGTCTTATTATTGACTGGTTTAACCTTGTAAGATGGTTGAGACACGTTCTGGAAAGATGCAAGACACGTCTGAGGAGAGACTCAAGACTGAAGAATCTGCAAAACCGCAGCCCAGTGCAACAATTGGTAGAGATGCAAATGCCGACCCAGTTGTTTTGAACCCCAACATAGACATCCCCAAATATGATGGAACAGAAGACCCTCGCCCATGGATTGAGTCCCTTGAAGAAATTGGCTTCCTGTACCACTGGGCAGAATATATTATTTCTCGCTATGCAGCCATGAACATGATTGGTAGCGCCAAAACCTGGCTGGACCTACACAAGATAAGTTTTACCAGCTGGGAACATTTCAAGAGCCGCCTAATTCAGGATTTTGGCTCAGACGCCAACAAAGAAGAATTGAAGATGAGGCTGAACAGAATGCAGCAGTGGAATGAACCTGCAATCAGGTTTGCAGAGGATATCCTGGTTCTGTGCAACAAGGTCGACCCCCAAATGGAAGAAGAGAATAAAATAAATTGGGTTATTGGAGGGTTAAAGAAAGAGTACTCTTTTGCCCTCTACTTAAACCCTCCTAAGAATACCAACGAACTCCTAAGATTGTGTAAAAAGATGGATTTGTTTGAAAATAATTATCAAGAACGTATAGAAAAATCAAAGGTTCTGTATAATGGACCACGCTCTCCTCGTTCCCACCATCAAGAGCAATGGAAGAACGCTCCGTCGTTCAGAAGACCAGACCAGAACACCTCCAAGCCCCAGGCCCCCGCTCCTAGGTACTACCAGAACACCCCCAAGCCCCAGGCCCCCGCTCCGAGGTACTACCAGAACAAGCCGCTGCCCCAGGTATCTGCCCCTAGACGATTTTACACTCCCATTCTTGAGCCAAAACCGGTCTACCCAAGGAAAACCTACAATAAGAGTCCAGATTCAAACAGGAATAGGACAGAAGACGGGAGACCAATATGTTTCAAGTGTAACAAGCCAGGACACGTAGCGCCGTATTGCAGAGTCAAGTTTGTGAGGATCGTAGAAGAGGACCCCTCAGTTTCCCAAGACAAGAGCCAAGAAAATCTTCAAATGGACGAAAGGAAAGATTATACACGGCCTCGCCTCTATGCGGATGTTTGTAATGACACACAAATGAATATTCCTACACGGAATAGATATTCCGTGTTGGAAGATTTAAACTAAGTGTCGCGCCTGATTCCTTCAATCAAAGCAAGTCGACCATAAATGGAATTAGAAAGTTGGACCCTAGGTACAAAATTAATATTAATGTGGACAAGATAGGGTTATGCGAAGCTTTGATTGATACAGGCGCCGATCTTTCAGTGGTCGACCTAAGAACAGCACTTTTTGCTGGCCGTGAAATAAATAGTCTCACTAAAACGTGTTCAGGACCCGATGGAAAAAATTAGATATGGTAGGTAGCATTATTTTATATTTAAAATTGATGACACTGAATTATCCCACGAATTTGTAGTAATGGACGCGCATCTACAACTCTTATTCTTGGACGAGATTTCCTTAAAAAAATGAATGCTAAAATTGATTGTAAACGAGAAACAATAAAATATAATTTGATGATTAATCATGATGTAAGCAATTATGATCTAAAAAAAATAAAGAGCACTACAGATACCGTTATACCTAAACTATCTATTAAATTGATTAGGGCCTCAATAGAAGCAGAGGATGGCGAATATGTCATCGAAGAGAACAACAGAATGACTCAAACAAATGGTCTTCGATTGGCAAGAGGTTTGCTTACTGTCACGGATAAGAAAACCCATATCTGGATAACGAACCCTTATCCTCGACCTTTAAAAATCATGAAAGACCAAACATTGGCTTATGGAAGTCTTCCTGCAGGGGTATATTTTATAGAGAATAAAGAGAAGCAGAATGAAAATGACGAAATACAATTTCAAATAAACAAAAATTTATCATTTAAAGAACAAGAGAGGTTAAAACAAATTTTGGCCAAGTATACTGATTTGTTCTCATCGAGGTTAGGTAGGACCAGTTTGGCAAAACATCAGATTCATACAGAAGACGCAAAACCAATAAAGCACAAGCCTTACCGGGTAAGCGCTAAGGAACGAACCATCATAAAGGATCAAATAGACGAGATGCTCGAAGAAGGAATAATTAGACAATCTTCAAGTCCCTGGTCCTTTCCCGTTATATTGGTAAAAAAACGAGATGGCAAATACAGATTTTGTGTGGACTACAGGAAATTAAATGAAGTAACAGTGAAGGATGTTTATCCAATCCCAAGAATTGATGATGTAATGGATACTCTCCAAGGATCCAAGTACTTCTCAGCAATAGATCTCAAATCGGGATATTGGCAAGTCGAAATTGAAGAGAGAGACAAAGATAAGACGGCTTTCACTACTGCACATGGGTTATATGAATTCAACGTAATGCCCTTCGGTCTATGCAACGCCCCTGCTACTTTTGAGAGGAACATGGACAATGTCCTCGGAAATCTGAGATGGCAGATTTGTTTTTGCTACCTGGACGATGTAATTATATACAGCTCGGACTTTCCAACCCACATTAAAAGACTTGAAGCTGTCCTCAGATGCTTCAGCGAATCTAATTTAAAACTGAACGCCAAGAAATGCAGATTTGCTTTCGAGGAACTTGAGATCCTTGGACATATAACCAACCAAGAGGGTATAAAACCTGCCGAATATAATATAAAAGCCGTTAGAGATTTTCCTCAGCCCAAGAAGGCCAAAGAAGTGCAATCATTCCTAGGAACGTGCTCATATTATAGAAAATTTATTAAAGATTTCTCATTAATCGCTGACCCATTGACCAGTCTCATCAGAAAAAATGTGCAATTTATCTGGACAGGAAAACAGGAAGAAGCGTTCCAAAACCTTAAAAAAGCTCTTATGAATCCGCCAATTTTAGGTCACTTTGATCCAAATGCAGCCACCTGCATTCACACAGATGCCTCTAACATCGGCTTAGGCGCAACACTAATTTAAAATATAGGTGGCGAAGAGAAGGTAAGATCATATTTGAGCCGAACCCTAAGTAAACCTGAGCAAAATTATTCAACCACCGAAAAGGAATGTTTAGCTGTAGTGTGGTCGATATCAAAATTACGGCCCTATTTATATGGAAGGCACTTTAAAATCGTAACTGATCATCACGCACTATGCTGGCTTAAGAATTTAAAAGATCCGACCGGTCGATTAGCACGATGGGCACTGAAGATTCAGGAATATAATTTCGAAATTATACACAAATCGGGAAAAAAACATCTGGACGCTGATGGTCTATCGAGAGGACCCTTACCAGAAAACGAATGGGACGAGGATTATGAAAGACTATTTTTGAATCAAATAATAGACGAAAAGGATGATTTTATTGAGAATATTAAGGAGAACCTTAGTGGAAACAAGCGTTCAATTACACAGAACTTTAAAGAAGAAAATGGGTGTCTCTACAAGAAATATCCAAATCCTGAAGGTAGAGAATGGTTGCTGGTAGTGCCAAAGAAGAGAAGGAAAGAAATCTTGAGTGAATACCACAACCATATGCTGAATGGCCATCTGGGCGTCGCCAGAACCACATACCGATTGAAGAATAAATACTATTGGCCTTCCATGCTGAAAGATGTTTCCGAATTTGTAAAGACGTGCCATCTTTGCCAAAGTCGGAAAGGTTCAAATCAGTTGCCATCTGGACTTCTACAACCTATTCCCCCAGCTAACTACCCTTTTGAAAGAATCGGAATTGACTTTGTTGGCCCCTTGCCATCAAAGAAAAGAAGAAGGAAATGGATCATTGTGTTGACGGATTATTATACCAAGTATGCTGAAACAAAGGCAGTATCAGAAGCAACCGTGAAAGAAGTCTCTACATTTTTAATCGAATATATTATTTTACGCCACGGGGCCCCAATATTTCTTATTAGCGATAGAGGTTCACAATTCACTAGCAATTTGATGAAGGAGGTAATGAAAATGTGCAATGTTGCATATGTTTTATTTTAAAAAGAATATTACGCCTCTAAAATAGTTTTATAATTTAATAAATAAGTGTCTTAATCTATTATTATATTTATTGATTTATCAAGAAATTGGGTTGGCTAAATATCACGGAACAAGTTACATAAACATTTAGTTTATTTTTGTTTCACTAGATGGCGCTCTGCCATCTAAAATGCTCAGTAAGCTCGATTAAAATATGCCTCTTTTTTAATTTAACATTATATATATAAATTATACATTAATTATCTATGTGAAGTATATACATTTTTAATAGGCATTTGTTTTATGATTTCTCTAAGAGCATTCTCTTTGTGAAGGTTTGAAAAAGAAAATCGTAAACCAAAACAATGAACCACGTAAGTTTTTCTCTTATTGTATATATAAAAAATAGATTTGATTAAATTTAAAAAATATGTATATATATTTTTAATCTCTTATAATAGGTAGATTTTTCAGCCTTTTTCCATCTAATTTTAATATGTTCTATTTTTTCTTGAATAAATTACGTATAATAATTACTGGTTGATTGAGCTCTAAAAAGTAGGGATAGTAAATTATAATAATTTTGAATAACCCAGTATTCTAGTGGCAATTGTTTAGAAATCTAAAGAAGAGTCGGATACTGTTGAGATAATGAGCCATGACAAAATATAATTTTATTTATTCTCGGGATGTTTATCAGCAGATCCTGAATAAGAAGCATTTAGTATTTTTGCAGAAAATTAAAGTATGTTATGAAACTACACACATATTTTTAAACTCTTATAACTAATAATTTATTAAAATAAAAAGGCATATTTTGTATTAATTTTTTTTTAATATTCCTCAATTTTGTCCTATTTACTTCTGGAATTTTACTCTTTATTTTATTACTACATATAAAGAGATTCATATAAGGTCTGTGTTTGATATTACATAAACGGTATTTTTTTTAATATACACTTAGTGGAATACATCTATATATTTGAAAATCAAATTATGTTTTTAAAAGATGCCGTGTATATACACTAGCGGAAAATTCAAAACCAAGAAAAATGTAATTCAAATTAATGGAATTCTAAGGCAAAGGATTGGTCTGAGTAGCATATTTATTCTATTAAGTTCCAAGGTCACAGAAAAAAACAAGTGTCAACAGATTTACGGAGTTCTACTACAGATAGAGTTGGAAGCTTCGCCGCATAGCGGCTATTTTCAGTAGTGGCCCGTGTACGGCCAGACATTCTTTTCATCTCGTGGTCACTAATTCCATCATTCTTGCATAGTAAATACACTCTTGCTAATTCCTTCTGCAATATCCTGAGAATAAATTCAATTTTCTCTTAGCCATATTTCATAGTCTCGTTCAAATTCAATGACTTGGTGTTACTGTGTTCCCGTCAAGACCTCTGTAACAGTTTGCAAAATTCTTCGATAACAAAATGGCTGCAGATCAGTTTGTAAGTGTTACGGTTGGTTGAGAATGGCCCTAGCCAACGGAATTTCAAAACATGGATTAGGTCAAGGAACTAGACAAAATGGATCATTTAATCAAAATAATTACTTGCCTCAAAGCATTGAAGCATTGAGAGAGGTGTGATCTCTGAATGATAATTTCAGTACAAAATACCAAGTTGATTGCTGATTTGAATCATCAAGTGCAACTGGCATGGAGCTCCATCACGTATATTGACCTACAGAACCTATAAAACACAATGCATTCACGTTTGCATTAATGTACAAAACCTTTTTACATTTTAAATGACTTTTCTCGGGCCCGATATTTAACTTATAAAAACTTGTAACCATAATTAAATAAATATGCTACCTATACAAATACTTTGCCCTTGATTTCAGTTATTTTGAGTTATTTTTGATGGAAATTGATGGCCGCTGAGTTTAGTCAGTCACGACCTGGTATCAAATACTGCATTAGACGCTTTTCTGAAAAAATAATTACTTTAATTGTTCTGAGTCGTTGTAATTTTCCAACCCCAATAATGAGTGAAAGTAACAAATCGGTGATCTGGCACTCTTTTTAGAGTAAAATTCGAACTACTTTCTTCATATGTAGATATGTGGGTCTCTAACAGTAAAAAAATCCACTAAATACCCACCATGATGTTCATCATGACCTATGTCTTAGGGTGGGAGCGACTTGGCTGCTCAATAAAAAGCTCTAGATATTATTAATGATTCTTTTACTTTCAGTGTTAATCGTTAGATTTTATTTTGAACTAAGATACATTATATTTTTATTTTTATTTTACAAATTCAAATGCACATATAATATACAACATTATTAGAAAATGAAGAAACTAATATTTTGTGTTGACTCAGAAATATTATATAATGAAGTACATTTAATTATATATAATAAAAATGTATGTTTGATAATAAATAAAATAAAATTTGTATTTTATCATATCTATATTCTATAATTTAAATTCTAAAAGATATGAAAACAGTGAGAGGTAAATAAAATTTCTGTGTTCTCAAAAGAATCAACTAAATAAAATTCCTCTCAGGGCGAGCGCGTTAACAATTTTTAAATTATATTATTATCTAGTATATATATTTAATAACACTAACAACACATTAAAATTTTACGCTGTCAATAGATATGAAAAACTTGCCTTCTTATTCAAACTAAGAAAATAAAATGGATTCATTTATAAATTCTATAAATTTAAAATTGGATGAAGTATTTCAATACTTTAATAATAAATATTTAAGCAATCAAAAAAACGTAACTAAAAATGACATATCCTTTTTATCAACAATGATTACTCAAGCAAAAGAAGGAGTTTCTTCTCTTTCTGATATGAATAAAGACTCCACAATGGGAATAATAACGGAAGCTGTCAACTCTGCAATGGAAAATAAGGTGGAAAAATATTAAAAGAAATTTCGGTCTACAGACCCACATTTGCACAAGTAACAAAACAAGAAAATGAACAACAATTAATTGTCAAACATCAACAAACTCAAAACATGGAATTTACGCTAATTGCAGCTCCAGCCAACAATGAATCTATATCTGATGTTTCTCAAGCTATCTCTAGAACCATAAAGAAAATAAGGGAAGACGGTGGGAATATTAAAATTAATAAAATTTTCAATACACGGAACGCAGTAGTAATAAAATCGCCATCGCAAGTAGAATTGAATGCTCTTCAGGAGGAATTGGGAAAATCGGATGAGTTAAAGGCAATCAGTAAAATATATATTCCTAGGAAAAGAGATCCAACGGTTGTGGTTAAAAATGTTTCTAAAATAACGGACACAACAACATTTGTAAAGACAATCTGTAACATGAATCCAGAATTAAGGGGAATGGAGGACGAAATAAGGATGCTGTTTATAATAAAATCAAATACTGCTACACAAAACATAGTTTTAAGACTTTCACCAAAGGCATATCAAATAATTAAGAAAAATAACAATACTCTCTACACTGATTTAGAACGTTGCCATATTCAAGATAAGGTATTAGTAAAACAATGTCAAAAATGCTTTCAATACAATCTAAACCATAAGCTTAAAGACTGCACAAATGAATAAATCTGTAATATCTGTGGGGTCCATGGAACCCATTCCTGCTCGAATGAACTGAGTTGTCACAACTGTTCTAAACACCCAATTTTTAGAAATAAACAAACAAATCACAGGGTTAATGGGACGGATTGTCCACTTTACAAAATACAAGTAGATAGAATCATAGATAGAACCCAATATTTTTATGATTTGGAAGAAGAATAGAACTGAAATATTCTCATATGAAATTTTCATAAGCGTTTTGCATAAATGTCCACTATGAAAGAAGTAAAAATTTTAACCAGAGAAAAATTTAAATGTATACAACAGAATATTAGGAAAAGAATAATTGCAACTTCCGAACTCAGAAGCTCTATTAGAGACAATCCTCCAGATATTCTCCTTCTTCAAGAGCCTTATGTTTTAAATAGAAAGGTCGTGTTCGATATGGACTCGCACATAGTACATTGTTCCTCATCAGAAAACATTTATACTGCAACGGTTATATTTAATAAAAATATAAAATATAGGAAGTTAAAGGGTTTCACAAATCAGTTTTGTACATCAATCTTTATTAATACACCTAAATCTAGGACGATAATAGCAAAATTTTATATTCCTCCAAATAAATGCGATGACGAACATTTGAACTTTTTAAAGAATCTGATAGCTACCTTCGAGAGTACTCCCCTAATCCTCTGTGGAGATTTTAATTCCCTTCACCCGGTTTGGTTCGATAGAATTACAAACTCTAACGGATATAAAATGCAACCTATTATTAATGAATATAATCTTTATATTCACAATAACAAAACTCCTACCTGTCGTAATAAAAGCATAATAGATCTCACTATTTCAAATAGACATTCATTGAAACTGGTGAACAATTGGCAAACTTTTGAATTAACCAATATTTCCGACCATGTGACAGTTTCATTTGATATCAATGTTAACTTAGATATTACAAACAATCAACAAAATTCTACATGGAAATTTGGTGAAAAGAAAGCAGATTGGTCACTGTTTTCAAATACAATTTCTAAACAAGAAGTAAGAAGATTGGAAAACGATATAAAAAGGTCGAAAAAGACACTGATATTGACATGGTAGTTGACAGGCTAACGGATATAATTCAGGAAGCTGCATATCAATCTCTGAAGGTGAAATCTTCCAACCTCACTTTCGATACTGGGATCAAGTGGTGGAACAAAGAATTAGAACAAAAGAAAAAGTACTTTCATTATGTGAGAAATCTATATTTTCATCATAAAGCAATTAATTGTTTTGAAAATAGAGCAATCCATACTTATGTTTATTATCTTTTATTATCTAAAGCAATTAATGTTAATGAATATAAGTCTGTCAGAAATAAATATAAAAATAGTATCAGAAAAGCTAAGAGGAATAGTTGCGGAATTTTATAGAAGAAAATGGATCTAATAATCCGTTTGGAAACGCCTAAAAAACCTTTAAAAAACAGAGTTCCTCTAATCAACAAAAGGGATTACCAATAATTGAACATGCACCAGTAGATTCTAAAGAAACTCTAATAAAAGATCTGGTTAATGAATTAATTCCTGATTGTTAAGGTACAAGAGAGGTCAAATTAAAAAGAAACCTCCTTTAACAAATAAAAACTTTTACTCAAAGTTTGATATAGTTTGGGCTGCCTCGGGTGATCAAGCAAGAAAGAAAATAAGTAAGACAAAACCAGCGGCTACACTTGTAAAGCTCTTCTGCTCTACTAAAAAACTCTTTATTTGAACAACACGGCTAAGTTATATACATTCAAAAGGAAATTTACATAATAATTTATACATTCAATAGAAATCTACATTCCTAGTCATACATTCAAAAAGATATTTACATACTATATGTCATGACTTTTAACATACCCCCACCTTTCTTTTTTGTAAAACAAGAAAGAAAAAATCCGTTCCACCGTGATGGGGGGATCCTGGTAGGTGGGACACCGTTGCAGGGAGCCCAGGCTCTTATCCAGGAAAACCATCTTCTCCTCGGCACACTGCGGCACCCTCTCCATACACACCACCGGAGATTGCCCCATAAGCGTCCATCTTCCTCTTCCAAAGAAATCGGAGGTAGTCCCAATCATTTTCCTTGATGGCCATCACCTGGAAATATCTCCTCATGTCGGCCAAAACTCCGAACTTATTTTCCCGAAGTTTTATCCCTATTTCCGGGATTCTTCTCAGCAGAATGGGTCCCCTCCTTAAATATCGTTTCAAGGAAAGTCTGTTATATCCCCGACAGGAAGCGTCGTCAAATACTGGCCGTATAGGCGTCGTTTTGGACCCACTCTTAAACAAAAAGTGACGGGGCAAATAGTGTACTTTTACCTCAGGTGGATCTTCATTAACTCCTTCGATGAACCCTTCATTCAACCAATCCTTTGGATCAATAATTTTTTCTCCCACCTTTGAATCAGTACCCTGTTCTGCATCTTAGCTTTTCTTCCACCTTTGAATTTGTACCCTGTTCTACATCTAGCTTTCTTCCACTTTGAATCAGTACCCTGTTCTACATCTAGCTTTTCTTCCACCTTTGAATCAGTACCCTGTTCTACATCTAGCTTTTCTTCCACCTTTGAATCAATACCCTGTTCTGCATCTAGCTTTTCTTCCACCTTTGAATCAGTACCCTGTTCTACATCTAGCTTTTCTTCTTTCTTTGAATCAGTACCCTGTTCTACATCTAGCTTTTCTTCTTCCACCTTTGAATCAGTACCCTGTTCTGCATCTATATTTTCTCCTTCCACCTTTGAATCAGTACCCTGTTCTGCATCTAGCTTTTCTCCCACCGTTGAATCAGTACCTTGTTCCGCGTCTATATTTTTCGCTTCATTTCCATCATGATCTTTTCCCCCGTTGTATTTATCGTCCTTATTCTCTGCATAATCATATTTATTTATGATTTTAAAATCTTGGGATTCTTTTTCCTTATAATTATCCTTTATTTTAAATTCCGTATCTCCAGTTGGTCTTGCTTCCACCAATTTCCTCGATGCTTGAACGTTGACAACTCTTTCCTCATTATCATCAATCGATTTAGTTTCATCATCTGAAATCTTCACTTGATCAGCACCTTCAGCTACTGCTTTAGAATTGTTCACCGATTCATAACTTTAATTGCTGTTCCAGAATCCTTTACTCCATTACCCTTGGTTTCAGCTTACGAATCCCCTATTCTATCGCCTTTGGACTCAGCTTCAGAATCTTCCTTATTCTTTAAATTTGCATCTTCACATTTTTCACTAGCAATTTCTTCTTGCTCCAACTCTTGCTTATTAAAGTCCATTTCTAATATATATTCATCACTTGAGACTTTGTCTCCCTTTATATTTGCTCCTTTAAATTCAACTCCATTCTTACCATCAGTAGAAAGAGCATCCCTATCCTGCTCACGCATTACGCGAATTCTAGCCTCTAAATAAAATCTTTCCATTATATAGGTTTCACACTCCTCAAATTCCTTATCTATCTCATCATCGCTAATAGCCTCTTGGGCCAATAAAATTCCCTGGCATTGTTCATTCAATGCCACCAGCTCCAAATGGAGAGATTCCAACCTATCATACCTTGCATATATGCCACTCCTATCAATGGAAGGATCCTTTAACTCTGCATTTAAACTATTGACTTGCTCAGCAAATCTACCTCTGGCAGCCTCTCTTATTTTGCTCAACTCCTCCATTTCACCTTGTAGTTATCCTTTCACCTTGTAGGTATCCTTTCACCTTGTAAGTATCCTTTCACCTTGTAGTTATCCTTTCACCTTGTAGGTAGCCTTTCACCTTGTAAGTATCCTTTCACCTTGTAGTTATCCTTTCACATTGTAGGTATCCTTTCACCTTATAGGTAGCCTTTCACCTTGTAGGTAGCCTTTCACCTTGTAGGTATCCTTTCACCTTGTAGGTATCCCTTCACCTTGTAGGTAGCCTTTAGTTTTGTCCCCCTAGATTTATCTTAGCTTCCTTGAGTTCTTTAGATTTTCCTTTAACCTCTTAGAATTCTTTAACCTTATCTTGAGCTTCTTCAACTTCTTTATCCTTACTTGAGATTCCTCAACTTCTTTATCCTTACTTGAGCTTCACTTTTCCCTTGAGCTCCCCTAAACCTTTAACAAAGGGCTTTTTGAGCTCCTTTAAACCTTGAGCTTCACTTTTCCCTTGAGCTCCTTTAAACCTTTAACAAAGGGCTTTTTGAGCTCCTTTAAACCTTGAGCTTCACTTTTTCTTTGAGCTCCTTTTAACCTTTAACAAAGGGCTTTTTGAGCTCTTTTAAACCTTGAGCTTCACTTTTCCCTTGAGCTCCTTTAAACCTTTAACAAAGGGCTTTTTGAGCTCCTTTAAACCTTGAGCTTCACTTTTCCCTTGAGCCCCCTTAAACCTTTAACAACGGGCTTTTTGAGTTCCTTTAAACCTTGAGCTTCACTTTTCCTTTGAGCTCCTTTTAACCTTTAACAAAGGGCTTTTTGAGCTCCTTTAAACCTTGAGCTTCACTTTTCCCTTGAGCTCCCCTAAACCTTTAACAAAGGGCTTTTTTTTTATTTTCTCCTCAACTTGACCAGCCCATGCAGCCCACCCGGGGACGCCACAAAATGTTAAGGTACAAGATAGGTCAAATTAAAAAGAAACCTGCTTTAACAAATAAAAACTACTACCCAAAGTTTGATATAGTTTGGGCTGCCTCGGGTGATCAAGCAAGAAAGAAAATAAGGAAGACAAAACCAGCGGCTACACTTGTAAAGCTCTTCTGCTCTACTAAAAAACTCTTTATTTGAACAACACGGCTAAGTTATATACATTCAAAAGGAAATTTACATAATAATTTATACATTCAATAGAAATCTACATTCCTAGTCATACATTCAAAAAGATATTTACATACTATATGTCATGACTTTTAACACTGATGATACAACTATATCGGATACTGCTCACCATACATCAATAAGGAACTATTCACCGAATTTTACAAACTCCAACTCATGTAATATTCATAAGAAAGAAATAGAAGAGCTAATCGACAAAATTAATGTAAATAAATCTCCTGGTCCAGACTATATTAGTAATAATATGATAAAGAATGATTTTCAATTAATACTTCCGATTTTACACTCACTATTTAATAAATGTATCCAAATAGGATACTTCCCAAAAAAATGGAAAACAGCAGCACTTAAAATAATAGCCAAACCCGGCAAAACCAATTATGAATCAGCTAAAAGCTACCGTCCGATATCTTTATTATCAAATTTTTCAAAGATTCTTGAAAAAATTCTCAAAAATAAAATATATGAATTTTATATTCAAAACAATCTGTTAAGCTCGAGGCAGCACGGATTTATCAAGTCTAAGTCAACTATCACTGCTTTGAATACTATAATCGATGTAGTAATGGAACATAAACAAAAAGAACTGTCTGCCCTAGTTACAAAAGATATCTCGGGGGCTTTTGATAATGCCTGGTGGCCAGCGATCATCAAAAGAATAGACTCAGATAATTTACCAGAAAAATTGATCAAAATTCTACAATCATATTTAAATTCCAGGACCATTTCTTTCAGTTACGACAATTTAACAACTTCAAAGACAATTACCAAGGGGTGTCCTCAGGGCGGTCCGCTTTCTCCACTTCTATGGACAATTTTACTGAATGATTTGCTGATGAATTTTCAGGTGCCCAATTGTGAGTTGATTTGTTATGCGGATGATATATCGGTAATATGCTGGAATAAAGGTCTAACATCACTAAAAATAGATATAGAGGAAGCATTAAATACTATCGAATTATGGTGTATTAAGAACAAGTTAGAAATCAGTTCCGAAAAAACAAATATTTTATATTTGCATAATAAAGAGAAGATCCCAGTTAAATTTAAAAGTGGATTAATTTCAGCAGTACAAAAATAAAAATTTTAGGAATAACAATTGCAAATCATAGAAGAAAAAATAAATTGAATTTTGCTTTTCATATAGAGGAAATAGTGAGCAGAACTCAAAGAATAAAAAAAATTCTATTCTCTCTTTGCAGCAAATCATGGGGTCTGAGCTCCCATAAAAGAATTACATTGTATAAATCTTTATTCAGATCAACTTTAACATATGGATCGGAAATATGGTTCAAATTTTTAAATAAAAAATCGATACAAAAATTAAACTCAATGCAATATCAGATATTAATATGGAGCATACAAGCATACAAGACAACTTCGTACAACTGTGTTCACAGTTTCATTTTTTATTTCATCTAAATTAGTTTGCAGACATCCTTCAATTTTTGAAACATTTTCATCAAGTTTAATTAGTTCACATACGCTATCTTTTATTTGTTTAATAGTTCCTTTTAAATAATCAATATCCTCTTTGCAAAGATTTTTCCTATTGCTATCATATTTGTCAGAAAAATACTTAAATATTTCATCCAAACGATTTAAAATTAATGAGTTCATATCTCATTCTAGCTATGAATCTCCGCAATAGATAACGATCAAAAGGAAAAGTTGATATTTTCTTGCTAATAAGAACTAAAAAGAAAGAACAAAAGATCAGTAAAGTAAATTATACTATTATACTATTATACTAATTTAGATGAAATAAAAAAATGAACTACGTAAATTTGCTTCAAAAAGCACAACTAAGGATACTTATGCAGATATGGTTAAAAATAAAATAGGAAAATCAATACAGAAAGACGGATATATAAATGAAGAGAAAACTTTGATTATTTCAGCAAATAACAATCTAAACGTATCAGGCATTCATCAACTGGTAAGCGAAAAAATAAAACTTTTACGGCAGGAAGGTAACAAAGCTAAAATAACAAACATAATAAATACGAAAAATGGTACAATCATTAAATCTTCTAATGAGGAAGATATCGACCAGCTTCTAGAAAGTTTCAAAAATACAGACGAAATTAATGAAATAAGCAAGGTATACAAACCAAAACTAAGAGACCCAAATATACTTATCAAATCTGTCAATAAAATAACTGATATAACCAATCTGCCAACTATATTATGCAATATGAATCCGGAGCTTGACAACCTACATGATCATATAAAGGTTCTTTTTCCGATCAAATCTAATAGGCAGGAACAAGACATCGTGCTGAGAGTCTCTACACAAGTATACCAAATATTAAAGAAAACTGGTAAAGTTTACACAGACATACAACGCTGTGAGGTGAGAGATAAAATACTGGTTAGCCAATGTCAAAATTGCTTTGAATTTAACCCTAAGCATCGTACAAACAACTGCCCTAATTTGAAAAAATGTGTCAAATGTGGCCAGGAAGGTCAGCATCTTTGCTCTGGCAGCATTAAGTGTTGCAATTGCACGAAACACCCATACTTTAAAAATGGAAATCAAGATCATAAACCAAACTCCAAAGACTGCCCGATATATGCTAAACAAATTGAGTATACGATACAAAAAACTGCCTACACAACTACTGAACCACAATATAAAAATGAATAATACGCTTGGAGCAGTAAACAAACGGGGCACGTACTTAGATACCATACAAATTAATAAAGTCAAAATTGTCCAACAAAACACCAGAAAAAGCATTGCATGTATTAATGAACTCCGCGCTTCCAAATACTTTACGGAGGCTGATATAATTTTAATACAGGAACCATACACAATAAATGATGAAGTAATATACTCATGGTCCGCGAAAAAGTTTCAACTGGAAAACTTCCGAAATGTCAATACAGCAATCATTATAAATAATGCCTTTCTTCAGACTAAACTAATCAAAAAATATACAAACACATTTGCAACAACAATTATGATTTATACCTCAACTAAAAAAGTCATAATCTCAAATATATATATACAACCAAACTCTATGAAAAACGAACATACAATATTCTTAAGACAACTAAGTAATGAGTACGAAGATTTACCAGTGGTCATATGTGGAGACTTCAACGCAAGAGATCCACTATGGTTTGACTCGAAGAAAAACTACAATGGTCATAAACTAACACCACAAATAGACGATTTAAACTTAACGATACATAATGTCAAAACTCCAACATGCCGAAATGCGAGCATAATCGATTTAACGTTAACAAATAGACGGGCAATTAGCAATATTAGAAACTGGAGCTCTAAACAAATCCCTCAAATATCTGACCACAAGGCAATAACATTTGATGTCTGTATAGATGATCAATTCTCCACAATCACTTCTTATTCAAATTGGAAATTCAATGAGCGGGGAGTTGACTGGAGTCAATACACTCAGAGCGTGGATGGAACTGACCATGAGAAGATTAAAAAGATTAAAAACTATATAGAAAATGCTTCTACACCAGAGATGATAGATCAAACAATAAGAGAAATTACAAATATCTTAATTGAATCTGCCTAATCAACATTAAGAATTAGGGAAAACAACTCTATGAGAGGTAGAGCGAACAACTGGTGGAATGCAGAACTGGAAATTATGAAAAATAACTTTCACTATATAAGAAACTTATATTACCGAAATCCTAATCCTCCACGTTATATTGCTGAATTGTTCAAAAATACACGAAATAAATACAAGGTATGTCCCATAAGTTCCCGGACTGGGTCCATAAAAAAATAAATAAATGAAAAATGTAAATGAATTTAACTGTTTATTATAGAAAAAATATCTGGCTACACGGTGGTACCAATATCGAGGCGGTACGTGCACGCGCCCCAAAGTTATTCTAATTTATTTAAAGGTTACACATAGCGCTGCGGCGATTTTACGATGGAACGAAAATTGATGCAGAGGATTTGCATAGAATTTTGTGTGAAACTTCAAATATCAGCAACCGAAACTTTTTAAATGCTTAATAAAGCATTCCCCAAAGAGAACAATTGTTTTTGAATGGCATTCTAGATTTAAAGCTGGCAGAATTTCCATTGAAGATGATCTTCGTCAAGGACGCCCAAAAATTTCAAAGGACTGATGAAAATGTGCAAAAAATCACCGATTTGATAAAAGAAAATCCTCGAACCACTTTGCTGGAGCTAGAGCAAGACACAGGCATCTCTAAAACAACGATTGGTAGGATCGTAACCAAATCAAAAAGACTCCTGCAAAATTCCTCCCAAGATTCCTCACTAATGAGCAAAAACTGTGTCGGCTTGCAACCTGTGAGGACATGTTGGAAATGACAAGAACGGATCCGAAATGGAAAGACAAGATAATCACAGGCTACGAGACATGGGTCTATGACTATGATCCTGAAACCAAGCATCAATCTGCCGAGTGGAGATGTCAGGGTGAGCTTAGACCCAAAAAATCCAGATTATTGAAATCCAGAAACAAGGTGTTGCTGGTCGCTTTTTTGGATAAAAAGGGCATTTTTCATCACGAGTATCTCCCTGCAGGCCAAACAGTTATCAAGGATATGTATTTGGGCATTCTTCGCCGTCTAAGGGAAGCGATTCGAAAAAAAAGGCCAAAAAAATGGACTAATGGTGGCTGGATCCTACACCATGACAATGCTCGCCCTCACACAGCGCACTTGATGACTTGCTTTTTGGCGAAAAACGGGACACAAATCCTACTTCAACCACCCTATTTCCCAGACATCGCACCAAATGACTTTTTCCTGTTCCCCAAACTTAAAGCAGTTCTAAAAGGAAGACATTTTGACACCAGGGATGACATAATAGAAAAATCGCCGTTAGCATTGTAGAGCATTCCAAAAGAGGCTTATAAAAACTGTTTCGACAATTGGGAGAAACGATGGCGCTGGTGCGTTGAAGCAAGGGGGGATTACTTTGAAAAGTTTTAATAAAAAAAAATTTAAAAAAATCTTACCTTTTTTTTTATGGACCCAGTCCGGGAACTTATGGGACATACCTTGTATATACGTGAAATTAAGAAAGCAAAAAGAATTTCATGGAGAACTTTTCTGGAAGAAAATAATTCAAACAATCCTTTTGGAAATTTATATAGAATATACAAAAAATTTAAAGGAACACCTGACAAGCAAATACAAATATTGGAAACAAATACATATCATGAGCGGTTGCAGAGAACCGAGGGCTTGTTAGCTTGTCTCTTTCCTGATGACAGCCTCAACGATGACACGAATTTACATAAAGAAATAAGAAACTATAAACCAAAGCTTTTGAATACAGCAAATATAGTAGTCACAATGAAGGAAATAAATGATATAATTGATAAATTAAACCCAAGGAAATCTCCTGGAACTGACTATATATCTAATAATATGATATTGCATACTAAACACCTTATCGCTCCGCTCTTGACCAAGCTGTTTCAGAAGTGTTTGGATATGAGCTACTTCCCAAATGAGTGGAAGAAAGCAGAAGTGTTGGTTATCCCAAAGCCAGGTAAAGCTGACTACGGCGAGTATAAGAGCTACAGACCCTTATGTTTGAACTCAAACATTTCTAAAATATTTGAAAAAATTATTAACAATAAAATAATCAAACACTATGAAGAAAATAAGATGTTCAGTAATCGTCAACACGGATTTACAAAATCACGATCAACAATAACAGCGCTAACTGACATTGTCAAAACTGCTTTAGACCACAAAGCTAAGGAATTTACGGCCATTATAACAATCGACATCAGTGGAGCATTTGATAATGCATGGTGGCCAATGGTGCTAAAAAGAATCGATGAAGATAATGTAAATGCATCTATTGTTAAACTTTTCAAGTCATATTTTGATAATAGGAAAATAAGATACAGATACACATCAATTGAAGTTCAAAAAACACTAAGCAAAGGATGCCCGCAGGGAGGACCTATTTCCCCTACAATATGGAATATAATCATGAACGATTTACTATGCAAGTATACTGAGCCGAATAGTGAAATCATCGGATACGCAGATGATATTACGGTGATATGTTGGAATAAAAACCTAATAGAACTTGAAAATACAATAGGAAGCATAATGAGAAAAATAACAAATTGGTGTGAAAGCAGCAAATTAAGAATATCCAAGGAGAAAACGAAGGTTTTGCCTTTGTTCAATAATAAAAAATTTACAATAACTTTGAATAACAATACCATTATTCCGGTAGATAGGGTAAAAATTTTGGGAATAACCGTCAAAAACCACAGAAATAAGAATAAACTTGATTTTATGCCGCACATTGATGATACTATCACGAAAACAACCAGAGCAAGTGGATATCTATTAGGATTAACAAAGAAGGCCTGGGGTCTTGACAGCAAAAGGAGAATTGTACTGTACAAAACACTATTTAGAAATACAATAATATACGGATCTACGATATGGTACCAATTCATCCCAAAAAAAGCCAAAGACAAATTAAACTCGCTACAGTATAAAATTCTCAAACATGGTATACAAGCATACAATACAACATCGTCAAATTGTACGCATATCATTGCTAGAACTCCAAAGCTCACTCACTTCATTGAATCAAATATATTGAAAATAAATATAGATTACAACCGATTTGTCCCAGCAAAAATAGTCATAATTTCTAACTTTATAAACCAGAAACAGCAGGAATATTACGAAGCGACCAATGAAAATTTCAAAAGTTTCTTCAGTGGCCCAAAAATTCCTAATTTTATTAAACCTAACTTCTATAATGTGCAATTCCTCACTGGACATGGCGACTTCAATTCATACCTGTTTAAAATTGGCAAAGCTGAATCACCTGGATGCTCGTGTGGAGGCGAAGAACAGAACCCCAGACACTTATTAACTGACTGCCCGCTGACCGCTGATCTTAGGGAACTAAATCAACTTCCCATAAATTTGCAACATCTGGTCTCCACTAAGGACATATACCAAAGATTCAACAAATTTTGCAGAATGTATTTAGCTAGTTAAGTGATTACTAATGTAATCAATTTGCATACTGATATGTAAATATGTATATATCTTCTTAACTACTTTTCTTTTGTGTCTTTCATTTAAATGTTTATATTTCACGCGCAAATATCCGAATTGTGGATATAGCGTGTACTCTGCAATTGATGTGTTCACAGTTTGGCTAAAACTCCATTGATTGCAGATAACATTGAAGCAAAAAATATGAAATTTGACTTGAATAACTTATCGTTCGAGGACAAGCAAAAATACAACATCGATATCCCCTTTATAATCAAATCCTATATAGACGAAAGAATGTTGCTCTTACTGAATAATACAAACGAGACATTTACAAATTTTTTCAACCGGGGTATTCCAAATTATTTTCGCCCTAATTTCCACAACACACAATTTGTAACAACCATGGTAATTTCGGGAGTTTTCTGGAAAGAATCCGCGCATCGGAGGATCCAGGCTGTTTTTGTGGATGCCGCATTCAAGATTCTACTCATATTTTACTTAAGTGCCCAGCATTTCAAGACTACAGACTCAGTAACGGTATTCTCTGTACCGATCCAAGAGAACTGATATCCAGCAGGGACTCATACATTGAATTCAATAGATTTTGTAAATTTATATCAAAGTTTTTAAATAATCTCAAGTGTTAGGTATAATTGTAACTGTATGTGCTGTATATATGATTTTTTCCTTTTTTCTTTGTTTTGAGGTGTGTTCAAATTAAATTACCTATGTATATAGTATGCTTCTTTGAAACTAATTTAAAGAATATGGTAAATGCCTTTGTGCATATATTTTTGGATATATAAATAGATTCTCCCTCTCTCTCTCTCATGTATTGCTTTCCTTTGGGCGCCAGTGTCCTTGGCGGGACATCGCGCTTCGTATTTATAGTTGAATAAAGTTGAATCTAGTTCATATATTTAATTGTCATTTGTTTATTTACTTGACATAATTATCAAAATATAAATATTTCAATAATCTGGCTTTGTTTTTATTGAATTTTATTTTGTTTGAACTCATATATAGAGAAAATAAATAAGGTTAAAGAAAAATACTCAAATTTACATATTATAAAAATTAATCTATTATTTATAATAATATATATATAAAAATATTTTAAAATAGAATAAAAGAGAAAAGGAAGCTTGAGCGTTGTATGGAAGTCCGACCTATGAGGGAATTAGATCCTTCTTGACTTCTTGTTTATTCATTTACATACCACTTTTAAAGTATGATGTACACGTGTTTTTGCTCTGAGTCACCTGAACATTTTGTCTACTTTTTATTTCTCCTGTATATTTTCACTATTAATTATATTCTTCTTGTATTCTACTTGCCTACTTGTGAATGTGAGAGCCAATCAGCTCTCAGGTGAAGTTAGGATATTTTAGACAAACCAGAAGATGGAGCATTTGCATTTGAAGTATTTATATTGTTTATATATTAAATATAAAATTACAAACTCTCATCGAAATATTTTCACCATATTTTCAACTGAGCAACATCGTTGTCACACCGCAATTTTAATTTGTAAATATTATATAAGAAAATAGCAATAAAAATAAACTTAATCAATATAATTTAATTTATATTTGGCTTAAAAGTAATAATCTCACCAAATATTTTATTTTTTTAATGAAAATTATAGGTTAACACAAATTGATTAGGGGATTTCACGTGTTAAAATAAAATTACAAATTCCAGAACTTTAAAAATATACGTCTACTCATAGAATCTATAGAATAAAGAACTATTAAATACGATTTGGTTCTTTCTCTCTCTACTTTTAAGTTCAAAAAAAAAAAAAAAACACATTCGCTGGGACAGAAAATTACTTTTCGTAGCTTAATCCGTGTGGTACCCCATTTTATTTCTGTCTTAATTTTTACAATATTTAATTTATAACGAAATATGGGAATTTTGGAAAGTTTTTAGCATCGATCGGATCAGAATATCCGGGATGTTACTGCGGTGTAGAAACACGGGGTTCAAGATGTATTCTTTTAGAGTGCATAATCTTTCAGAAGTACAGAGGACGGGAATTTATTAATACTCGTAGAAACATTTATATATATTTGTAAAATACAAAGAAAAATATAAAAGTTTATTGTTTCATTTAAATATATTTATGATATTATTACCAGCTTTAGTGAGAAGTTCAAAATCCATTATCTCTTCCAATTTATTTTTTTGTAAATTTACTTGAATATATATACTTATGTTATAAATAACTCTGTTTTGACACAAATATCCCGAGTAGAAATATCGTGTTTTGAAAAATATTTCAAAAATTCCGTATTGTATATTTTAGTGTATCACATATTTTTATTATTCTTTATATACTCTGTATTTTAACTTTTGCAAAAACTTACTATATATCTTAATATCAACCCTGGTTTATTATTATTATATAGTTAAGTTTGATTTATGAATAGATTTAGATTTTGAATTTTAAAAATCGTTTCGATAAAAGCTTTATTTAATTGAAATTTGTTGTAACGCCTGAACTTGGTTAAATATCATTCCACATTTATGAATATTACCAAAGTGTTAATTTCAAACAAAATATGGTAATAATTATTTTTAAATTGCGTCTATTCCGCATAAAGATTATGGCTCAGTTTTTTCGGTAGTAAATCTTGCCATCTATAGTTTAACCAATAGACTGTTCAACTCTGAGGTTGTCAGCTCAGTTCATATAGTCCTCGGAGTTTTAAAATTCATTTCTAAGATTACTTTTTAGAGAATGAGTCCTTGAATTTTTAATGATGACTGAAAGTGGCAAAAATTTAGAAATTAGGGTAATTAGAGTTCCCATAAAGTGATATATTTGTAATTGTAAAATAATCCATCAGTCAATCAGAAACAAGCGTTTTTAACGGCTTGGGGAATATGGGGGTTATAGGATTAACACTGCACGGAAAATATCTTATTGTTTAAATTACATTTGTGCTGGATATGACTAAAAAGCTATTATCTGCTATCAAAAGAATTAATTTTGATAATTTTCGAATAAGTTTTTATTTTACGCATAATATATTTTTCAGATTAATTCAGTTCAGTCAGTCAGTTCGTATGTAAGACTCTTGATTTCTCCAATCGCATTAATTCATAGAGATATATCAAGTGTCATATCATCACTTTTATATCTTAGAATACATGTTCTGGTTAATGCTTTCTAATTAAATGATGCTGGAATAGCAAGCCCCTTGTTTTCTATAACGCTCTTTCTTTATAATTTTAAAAACTTTCTATCCATAGGTTGCGACCATTGGAACTATCACAAGAGAAAGGTTGAGTGACAGAGAATGAGTCCATGAATGGCTCTAAAGAATGAAGAAGGTATTAAATATATGGAAAGATAATTTGAATGGTTATAAATCGAAATGTTCTATCTTTTGTGGTTTTGTCGTTTCAAAACTTTCTGAATCCACTACCAATGAACATGTAGCATTTATATGAACTCGGGATGGCTAAAATCATGCTTCCTAGTGTTATCATGTAAAAATGTAAATAAACTTAAATTAAATTTTTTAATTCCAAAATATTTAATTAAATATTCAAATACATCAAAGTTATTTTTCAAAAATACCTGATTAATTAAAATATTTTTAAAATTTTCAATTTAGATGCTAACTTATTATTTTTCTGATGGTGCAGAAGAAGAAATCAGCAAAACTAAAATTAAAAAATCAAGTATGTCTATTTTCATTTATTCATCATATTTCCTACTATTGATTGTTTATTTTTTGTATACAATGCTTCAGCCCATAAAACAATTATATGTATTCCAATATAAATTTTTTAAATGTTATCTAATTCAATCATTTTTTTCTATTTTTTCTAGAAAATAATCGCTTTTGAGCGCTCAATAATAATTTTAAAAGATGCGCTCATCATGTAATAAAAAAAAATTAAATCATAAAAATAAATGTAAAATATATCGTTACTTCGAAATTCATTTCTGAGTAGAGGTCGCTTCTAAAGCATATGACTGGGATTTTCTAGCTATTTTCTCTTTTTATGGAAGGATCGAACTGAGAAAAAATATGACTGACAATCACTTTTTGTTCTCTATTTTAGAATGTTTGGTTTCAAAAATAATAATATCCTCGAAAAAGAAAAATATTATAAAATACATTTTAAATAGATTAGGACTCTAATGTTTCTTTCATATGAATCATATGAGAGAAGATATTTCGAAAATTAGATGAGAAAGCTTGGGTCATCCGTGATGCTCCCTCTCAGTGTTTTCGCCATATTAACCTCCAGGGGATAAAAATATTTTAATACCACTTTTATTTTAGTTTTAGCGTCTGACCCCATTATGCATAAACAGATCATTTCAGAGAATTTTGAATTCTGTATAATGGTGTGCTAATCTTCAAACTTTATTTTGTGAAGGTAAATCCAACCAGAAAAAAGAATCCAAATTTGAAAAAGAGAGTAAGTCCTTAATTAAAATCCTATTTCCATTTACTGATTACACATACACTTATGTTCAGAAATTTATATTCAAATGCATTTTTGTATATAAACTTTAACATATATATATTTAAATATACAAATTCATAAAATCTCATTTGTGAAGGTATTAGAAAGATTATAAAGAAAAGAGGGAAAAGATCGCGTAAGTTATTTTTATATATGCATTTCTTTTGCACTATAAATATTATTTTTAAAACACTTGATAAAAGTGTATTATTTGCTATTTGTATATTTATTTTTCAATCTTTCTATTTCATGTCTTTTATCTATTATTTTCTCTTGCAACTTCTTAGAAAACGCTACGTATCATTTTTTCAAAAGGTAATTACCGAAGATAAAAGAAATAACATAATTAATATGAAATATTAGCGCGACCAAATGTTTAAAGTATCTGGGAACCTCATATATAAATATAGCCAGTCACACACATCATTCAACTGCGGAGATTCATCAAATATAGTCTTGTTTCATAACATATAAGGATGTACTATTAATATTTTTACATCAGGTTTTCATATAAGATGCCTCTATTTTTAATAACATAATAATAATATCAATTTTATATTCATTTATTTTATGAACAGATTATTTGTGTATTAAATAATCATAATTTGAATTGTGCAACATGATAACTACATTCCTCTTTAAATATTGATTTTATAAATAAAATATAGCTGGTGCTACCTAAAAATATTTGTGCCTTATTTTTTACTTATCTATGCTTGTAGAATATTTGAAACGCGCTCTGGAAAGTTGAAGGACATGTCTGAGCATAAAATTAAGGCTGACGAACATGCCAGAAAGCAATCTGGCGAAAAAATTGACAGAGATAAAACGTGGTTCCAGGTGTCCTAAATCCCAACATAGATATCCTTCAATGATGGAATCGAAGACCCTCGCCAGTTAATTCAATCTCTCGAAGAGATCGGATTCCTCTACCACTGGGCGCTCTATATAATTGCCCAATATGTCGCCATGTACATGATGGAAAGTGCCGAGACCTGCCTGAATCTCGATAAAGCCAACTTAACCAGCTGAGAATGCACGAAGAGCCGTCTAATCCAGGATTTTGCATCAGATGGATGCGAACAAAGGAAAAAAAAAATAAATCTCAATAAAATACAAAACCAGAACAAATTAGCAATTAGGCTTGCAGAGGATATACTTGTATTTGTAACAAAGTTTACTCTCAAATGGAAGAGGAAGCAAAAATAAAATGGGTTACTGGGGGGTTACAAAAGGAGTATTATTTTGGCTTTATCTAAATATCCTTAAATCTACCCATGAACTTCTTGACGTGTGCAAGAAGGACTCATTTGAAAAGGATTATCGTAAAGTGTGGAAAATTCAAAACTTTTATAGATAATATGCCAAGTTTTGCGCTACTCAATCAGCAAGTGCAACAAAGAACTTCTCCGGCTGTCAAAAGACACTACGAGGACTATCCCAAGCTGCAGTCCCTCACTCCGGGATGCTACCAGAACATGCCTCTGTCTCTGCCCTCTCTAGACGACCTTACTTTAAATTACTATACTATGAATAAATAATTAATTTTGAAACATGTTCGGGAACTTTTCATCCTTTTTTTGTATAGTTGTTTTGCTTAGTTAGTACAGGTTTGTATGTATGTAAATGCCCGACGTAGGTTGAATAAAATTATTATTCCACTCGTATGAATTCCGTTTGGTGAAGTGTAAGACACATTAGTGGCGACGAGGATTATTGGGAATAGCAAGCTAAACAGCCGCTCTATATATATATATATATATATCTATAGATGGCGTCAGATTCTGACGTTTATTTTGACGGGAGAGGCGACCATTGCTTCCATGGATTAATTTCCTCCCGGCAAATTTTCCATCTATATATATATATATATATATAAGGGAAAAATGGGTACTAATTATAAGTTCAAATCATATGATAGTAATGAAGATTTGAAAGCTGCTGTTATATACTCGATGGCATGTAGAATTAAGGAGAGGCAAATAGGTGACACAAAATGATAGTTCTTTATTTGGTCTGACTTATATACACGTATGATGATAAATAAATAACAAGTCAATGTTAGCAATATTCTGTTGTCAATGCACAATAGCTACATTGAACGGTTGAACCAATATTTTATTTTTAATGATGCGCAAGGAGATAAAAAAAGGTTTCTGCACTAATTATTTAAATTAGTCTAAGCACTTACGGGCTTTAAAAGAACTTTGTTATCCCGGAAAACTGTCAAGTAAGTCATTTAATGTCTTAGTTGAGAAGCTCCAAAGGCATTTCAATCCTGTTATTAATGTAATTGCAGAGTGAAAAATATATTCACAAACAGAAAGCAAGGAACTGACGAATCTTTGGCAAATTTCATTGCAGCCATTAAAAAATTTCCAAAGAAATGTATCTTCAGCAATACATTGGAAGAGCGTCTACAGGATCAAATTGTAGAAGGTGTTAGAAACGAAAATGTTTTACGAAGATTCCTTGCGAAGCCTGACTTGAAACTGATGGATGCCATTAATGTAATAAGTAGCATGGAAATTGCATAAAAAGATATGCACCATTTTAAGGACGATGTACAAGCTCAACCCCTGCATAAAATAACAGAGCCAAACAAGGTGAGAACTATATCTAGAAGCCAAAAGTAGAACTGGAATCCACTAGAAGGTTACAGATGTAGTATAAAAGCCACAAACCACAATAATGTTGGGCATTAAATCAAGAATACAAATTATGTAAATGGAAGGACATTATGCAAAAATGTGTAGAACAAAACATTTAAATTCAAGAGGTAATCAGTTTAGAGGAAGGAATATAGTGCACTATACTGATATGGAAGAGTAAGTTCCTACATATAAAATTGGAACAAAAAGAGAAGATCCAATTGTGGTGAAGATTCTGGTCAATGACAAGCCTTTGCAGATGGAGGTTGATACTGAATCAGGATGTACAGTCATTTAAAAATATATATATGGGTAATTTTGTTTATATCTAATTTATGAAGACAGCGCTTGTTTTAAAAGACTATAATGAAAGAAAATTACCAGTGGTAAGACAAATCTCTACACAAATAGAATATGAAGTAATTAAAAATTTGAATGATGTAATCGTTAACAAAGGCGAAGGCCCTCCACTATTAGGGAGAGAGCGGTTGGCAAAATTCAAAATGAAACCCATCATTTCAAACAAAATAAATGCAGTAACATCGTTGCGGGAGGTACTGGAAAGGAGAAAATCCCTCTTTGACAATAAATTGGGAGGCTTGAAAGATTTACGGTTCCTAAGTTTTGTGTACCCAGACCAGTTCTTATGGCCCTCAAAGAAAGAAGTTAAGCAGAATTGCAGAAAATGGTGGAAAGTAAAATCCTCATTCCAGTTAGTGCCAGTGAATGGGCAATACCAATTGTACCAGTCAATGAAAACAATGGTGAGGTTCGTATCTGTGCTGACTATAGGGTAAGAGTTAACCCGTCCCTCAAGTTTGAGCACCAACCCCTTATTAAGGCTGGAAGAACTGATGGCAAAGATTTCTAATGGCCAAAATATCAGCAAATTTGACTTTCAATCTGCATTCCATTAAATTTAAATAAATGAAGCTGAGCAAAAAATATGCACAATCAACACAAACATTGGTCTCTTCAGGGTTACACGCTTGCCCTTTAGCCTCGCATCTGCCCCGGCAATATTCCAAAGACAGATGAATAAAATATATAAACCTTGGAATTTGTTCAGCCGTTCCATGATGACATCATCATTACAGAAAGGAATGAAGAGGAGCATTGAAGAAGAATATATCAAGTATTGCAACATTTGGAAGGTGTGGGGCTCAAACTGTCAAGAGACAAATGTCAATTCCAGAGAATCTGTGGAATATTTTGGTCACCCCCATCTTGAGGAGTGGAATTCAACCGCAACGAACAAAGTTGAAAGCCATCGCCAATGCTCCAAAGCCAAAAGATGTTAGGCAATTAAGGTCATCCATAGGCATGATTAACTATTATAGCAGAATTTTGAAAAATATATCACAAACACTACAACCGCTTTATAACTTACTGAAAAAAATCAAAGGTGGAAGTTGATCAAGAACTGCTCAACGACATTCAAAATATGAAGGAACATCTTTTGAATGGACCTATACTCGCACACTATGATCCATTCGGCAGCTTAGAAGTTATGACTGATGCTTCCAGTTATGGTCTAGGTGCCGTATTGCTACAAAGTCAGGTGAGTAAAAGAAACCGATAGCCTTTGTTTCTAGAACGCTTAGAAAGGCAGAGCAAGGTTACTCGCAAATTGACCGAGAAGCTCTTGCACTTATGTTTGCAGTCAAGAAGTTTGATCTTCATTTAAAAAGAAGATTTCCCATCTTATGGACTGATCATAAGCCATTGAACACCCTCTTTTATCCATCAAAAGTTATACCTACTACTATTGCAGCAAGAATGCAACGCTGGATTCTCATCCTTATGGGATATAATTATCGGTTGAAATATATCAACACAAGGGATAATATCCTAGCTGATATTGTATCGAGGATACCGATTGAAGATTCGGGAGAGGCAAACTTGGGACAAGAATCTTCGTCTACAGTTGAACATTTTTCAAACTATTCCAGTAACATCGAAGGATTTCAGAATCCATACAAAAAGAGATCATATCAAAAGGGCTGCAAATGACCCGATATAGATTGCCAAGTAAGATATATGAAGGACGAGCTGAAACCATTTGCTCGAAGATCAACTGAATTGGCAATTCACGAAAACTGTCTCCTTTGGGATCAGAGAGTCATTATACCCACTGCTTGTAAACAGAAGGTCCTGGAGGAACTGAATACAGGTCCCATCGGAGCATCAAAGATGAATCCCCTAGCAAGACTCCACGTTTGTTGGCCAGAATTAGATGCTGAATTAGAATACTTGACAAATTCTTGAAAGACGTGTCAGGAGACTAATAATAACCCTTTTAGCATTTTATCCCTGGGAATACCTAAATAAGCCATTGCAGAGGGTGCAAAATCAAATGTTGTTGGCCCTTATAGATGCCCACAGCAAATTGCCGGAGGTAATTTTAATGAAAAAAACCAACTTCAGAAGAAACAATACTGAATCTCAAGAATATATTTACTCGCTTCAGTGTACCAGAGAAGTTGATAACGGACAACGAATATCAATTTACTGCAGCGGAATTTTCATCATTCACAAATAGTTGTGCAATTAAGCATGTTTTCACACCTCCTGGCCACCCAGCTACGAATGGTGCTGCGGAGAACTTTGTGGGTACCACTAGGAAAACATTGAAAGAAGGCTTTTCAATTCAGGAAGCCATTATAAAATTCTTAGGCGTGTACAAATGTACTCCACATACAACAACAGGACGTGCTCCATGCGAACTAATTTATGGAAGAATGTTAAGATCAAGGTTGAATCTTTTGAAACCTCAGGAAGAGATCAAATTAAGGAAAGCACAGGCTGCACCACAGCGTTGTGGAGAAAACAGATTGAGTACATTTTCAGTTGAAGACCATATATGGACACGAGACTTCAGAAAGGGAAGAAAATGGACAAGAGCAATGGTTACAGAGCAACTAGGAAGTCACAGATTTGTTGTTAAATCATTTGATGGATGCCAATGGAATTAACACATTAATCATATGCGGGAAGCAGGTCCAGGATGGCCTGAAACTAAATCTAAGGAAAATATAATGTTACTGCCGGACGCCGATGTTACAGAGCCGAAAATGGTACAACCACCTGCAGCTCATAGGGCTTCAGGACTGGGAAGACAACCTTCACTTCAACAAGACTTGCCTAATAGAGATCAAGAACAGGATTCCCCCCGGCCCCACAATCATAGTGAGGAGGATCATTCCTTTACTTCTCCTTCCAGGCAAGAAATGAGACAAGACCAGAAGAGAATCCTGCGAGTGACCAATCTCCAAGTTTCAGAAACAGATATAGAAGAACCATACGGAAGCCCAAGATTTTAGACCCCTAGGGAACATTAAGTCGGATCCTTCGAAATGAAGGAGGGAAAGGATGTGGTAACCTAAATCAATAATAAACTTTCAGGTACAGTTATCAACATCATGTTTTGCATGTATTTAATAAGTATGCCTATATATAGTTGTTTTACTTAGTACAGGCTTGTATGTATGTTAATGCCCAACGTAGGTTGAATAAAAATTATTATTATTCTCGAGTGAATTCCGTTTGGTGAAATGTAAGACGCATCATATA
The DNA here is from genome assembly GCA_030710605.1 of Cordylochernes scorpioides. Lineage (NCBI taxonomy): Eukaryota > Metazoa > Arthropoda > Arachnida > Pseudoscorpiones > Chernetidae > Cordylochernes > Cordylochernes scorpioides. The sequence goes on along the minus strand of CP092871.1, from coordinate 5,882,701 downwards.
CTCTGAAAATTAATTTGAATTAAAATGTATTATTCAAATGTTATCAGTAATCCCCTTCAATATAATCATATTTCTCAGCGAAGCATTTTCTTCATAATTTTTAAAAGAGGAAAGACGAAACTGAAAACACTACTTTTGACATATTTAATTTGTTGGAATCTGTTTCCTTCATCTCCTTTAATTATAAAATATTTTCATAAAATTCAATCCTTTATTAAAAAACAAGCTATATCCTGTGAATTTAATTGCATGTAATTGTTCAGACTATTTTATATACATGTTTTTTAAATATGTATATATTAATTTCTTGTATTAGAGAGTGGGAGTGTAAAATATAATTTAAATTAACATTTTCAATAATTTACATTATACAGGTTTTTTTAACTTTCAACTTTGTATTAAATCTTTCTTACAAGAAATCTTTAGGTGACAAATTAGGGGAATATGGGGATGCGGAATAACTTTATCTTTTAGCGTTTCAATTCCGAGAACCTCTTTCATTGAAATGGCCATATGGGGTCGAATAATGTTGAAAGGTAAAATTAAGTGCTTTTGGAGTTTCAAAAACCAAACAATGTTTTTTTCTTTTTTTTTATTATTCGACTAATACAGCAAAGCGCACTGGTGCCCAATGAAAAGAAAAAAAGGTGGAAGAGATAAAATTATATTTTTATAACTTAATAATTAATGTACTTTTCAAGAGCATCTTTGTAGAAGCACTGTTAACGGTCTGGCTTTCAGGCGCACGAATACAATTTGAATTGATACGTTTTAATTGAGAGAGGCGATCAGCATGATTTCCACTCTGATTTGCTCATTCATTCAATTTTCTTCTCCAAAAGAATTATATCGCAAATATTTTCATAAAAGACATGTATCATCCTCAAAACAGTCTTTGCGATTCGTCTATAGTCCTGCTCTATTTTATACTAAAGGATTCGGATCGACCTCACAGACACAAATAAAATAAATTTTTTAGAACAATATTATTTCAAAACATATATTCAATATTACGATCAAATTAAAATAATTTGAAAACAAAAATACATAAACCATGTGTTAATAATAATGAGCGTTATTCTTGGCAAGAATATTTATTGATGTACGAGGACAACTCCAAATCCATAACCGCTGGCGTCAGCATGAAACTCGGTTGGCATTTCTTCTTTGAAATAGGCAAGAACAGGTTCAGACATCAATGCTTTTTTCAAGGCATCAAAAACATCCTGTTGGTCAGAGTTCCACATGAAATTTTTGAGGACTTCATATAAATGAGTAGCGTTCTCAGCAAATTTTTCGATAAATCCACGATAATAGGAACATAGGCCAATGAAGCTTCTCACATCTGTTATAGATTTTGGGGTCGGAAACTTGGCGATAGCATCAATCTTTTCTGGATCGGGATAAATACCTTTACTATCGACGAGGTGTCCAAACACTCTGATTCTTTTGGTTTCGAAAAGGCACTTTTTTGGGTTGAGGCGCAGCTCGGCGTAAGACATTGTAGTAGGATTTCAAACCGCTGTAAATGTTCATTGAATAATTTGGAATACATCACGATGTCGTCTAAATAACAGAGGGCATCGTCCATTTCAGGCCTTTTAATATCTTGTCCATCATGCTCTCGAATGTTGCAGGGGCATTGCACAAGCCAAAGAGCATGACTAGGAATTCGTAGAGTCCGTCAGGGGTAATAAAGGCAGTTTCTTCTCTATCTGCTTCATTGATGAATAAAATTTGGCTCCTTTCAGGGATTCAAATGTATCACGATTCGGGTGAGTGGGTAGACGTCCTTTTTAGTAATTTTTTTTTGTCGTCTGTAATCGACACAGAAACGCAAGTTACCATCCTTTTTCTTTACTAGAATAACCAGCGATGACCACGGACTTTCTGAATGACGTATAATCCCGGCGTCTAGCATTTTGTCTACTTCCATTCGGATTGCTTGACGTTCTGTATGGGCTATGCTTAATGGGCTGATGGTTTCCAGTTTCAATTTTTTTATTACTGAAGTTTGCTTTACCGGCTCATTGTTTTTATCAAATATGTTATCATATTGTTTTAAAATTGATAAGATTTGAGATTGCTGCTCTTTCGATAAATCATCACTAATTAAATTTTGTAAATATTTAAGGTTACTTTTATCAGCAAGACTGGTATAATTAGCATTTTTCACCTCCTTGTTGAATTAAGAACATTCTGAGATAGCTGTCATGGTATTTCTTCAACCTCTTTAATTTTTCCAGGCACATTCTCTTAGGGACTATTTGAGCTGTGGTGCTTGAATTCACGATCCAAAGTTTTCTTGTATTATGGAAAAGCGTGAAAAATGCACAGAGAAGTGTAAACCCTTTTCTTATTAATACCTTTTTCGACGGTTAAAAAAATTACCTGATTTTGCCCATTAAGATCTTCACTAATAACATTTATTAGTTTGGTAATTTCAGCTGAATTACGACGCTTCTGCTAGCCACAACCTTTCCCGTGGAAGCTGGTGAATTTAGTACATCTTTGGCCTTTTCCAATCTGATTTAGGCGCGTCCACAATCAATCGCGGATTTTGATGTCTCTAGGAAATTCCATCCTTGAATAATACTTGGGTTACTTTTGGGGATGACAATAAACTCAAGCGGCTGTTTCAATCCATTGATGCTCAAGCTGATTGTGCATCGGCCGATCGATGTAACCTTCTTGCAATCAGCAACTTTCAGAGTCATTCCGCTATCCTTAAACATGGTATTTTTTAATTGTCATCTTAATCCATCAGAGATAACTGAAAAAGAGGCACATCAATCGATCAGAGCAGAAAATGCAATGTTATCAATGATAATTTCGACATAATTTTGTTGTAATTTAGCGGCTGTCGACGATGGAGGGCTTTTCACACTCGCGGCCTCACTCTCTTTTGAGGTCGCGAAATTTAGTTTCCCAGATTTTGGCGTGTGGAGATCGGCTTGTATGACGGCCTGGGGAAATGAACTGGCGTCTTGGGGATCTTTCTCTGTTTTATACGCCGATTGTCTGCGGTAGATTTGGCTTCTTATGGCTTGGTGGTTACCCATTTGAGGTTCTTGGGTGCTTGGTGCATGTCCTTCGGGTCTCTACGTCCATTGTCGGCGTTCTCTACAATAGTGCTTAACATGGCCTGGGTGGCCGCAATTAAAACATATTGGGATGTTGTCATGCGTCCTTCATTCATTCTCTTTTCGTTGTGGTAGCCTCGGGTTATATATGGGTGTTTGAGTAGGGTACTGGCGTCGTTGAACCTGGTTGAATGTACGTGTTTGGTTGGGATACGACTGTCGTGGCGGAGGACTTTGAATAGGCTTCGAAATTGCAGCTACGTTTTTTTTTTCAATCTCTTCTCGAATAATTTCTTCCAGAGAAGATGGTTCAGAGGTAGCTGACTCCGGATTTATTGAGCGATGAACTTCTTTACGCACGATGCGTCGGATTAAGTCTTCCACCGATTCAGAGTCTGCTGAATCGATGGTGGCAACATTCGGTAGTTTGTCGAATACTACACGTTTATTTTCACGTTGTTTATGTGAAACCTCGATTTTTAGGCATCATTTGATGAACTCAACGGTATTGGCAATGTCTAAATTGACGATTGACCGATATATCTCCTCTGATATTCCTTTCGTCAAGTGTGCAACTATTTCATTTTCCATCATAGCCAGATTCACTTCTCTGCACAAATGGAGAACATCTTGAATGTAGAAATAACTGATCTCCTCCTTCCCCTGAGCTCTACTTTTGAGTTTCTCTAAGAGCTGATCTTTTTGGGCGACAGGAGTCTTCGGCTTCTTCTAACAGCTTGGGCGGCGAGGGGATAATTCAGCTTCTCCACCAGTTGTTACAGTAGTGATGACGAGTATTACAAACGTTTGAGTAAGAATAATTTATTGATTAGAATGCAAATTGTTTTTCCAATTTAATTTACAAGTGATAATATACTAGCATGGTAAGGGGTGATGACTAGGCATATATTTATGATGATAAACAACAGAGTATTCAAAATAATTATTCTGAGGAAATATTTAATATGTTGAAATTTGTTTCCTTTATCCCCTTCAAATTATAAAATCTTTTCAAACATTTCAATCCTTTATTATAACACACGCTATATCCTGTGAAGGTATTTGCATGTAATTGTTCAGACTATTATATATATATATATGTTTTCAAAATATTTATACATTAATTTTTTGCATTAGAGAGAGGGAGTGTTAAATATAATCTAAATTAACATTTTTCAGTAATTTACATTATACAGGTTTTTTAAACCTTCAACTTTGTCTTAAATCTTTCTTACAAGAAATCTTTAGGTGAAAAATTAGGGGGAAATGGGGATGCGGAATAACTCTATATTTTAGCGTTTTAATTCCAAGAATATTTTCTACTAAAATGGCCATAGGGGTCGAATAATGTTAAGAGGTTAAACTAAATGCATTTGGAGTTTCAACATACAACAAAGCACACTGATGCCCGATTAAAAGAAAAAAAAAGGAAAAAATAAAAATATATTTTTAAAACTTACTAATTAATTTACTTTTCAAGAGCATCTTTGTAGAAGCACTGTTAACGGTCTGGCCTTCAGGTGCACGAATTCGATTTGAATTTATGCCTTTTAATTCGAAGATGTATATATATTAATTTATTGTTACAACAGAGTGTGTGTAAGCTTCACAGGTAAATAGGCGCTAACCAAAAGAAAAAAAGTTCCTTTGTTCAATATTAGTTTCCCTTTTTATATTTTGTTCTCTTTCTTGTAGATCAATAAATATAATGTTCGATTAATAATTCTTGGAATCAGTTTCATTAAAAATTCTAAGAAAGGTCAACAATTGGTAGCAGAGCGTGGTTGTTTGATATAAAGCTCAAAAGCGAAAATATTTAATCTTAAGATTAAGCAAGAAGTTTATTCTGGTCGGTAAACTGAAGCACTTCTGAGAAGATTGAAGGTATTTATAAAGATTAATTTGAGTTATATCTATGTATTGCATATTCACAAAAGTTACCCAATATTTATATAAATTTAAAATATATATTTGTATTTAAAATATAATGGTTAGTTTATATTAGTTCAAAAGGCGAAAATGGCGGAATATATTTTTTTATTCCAAACAAAAATTGAACCATTAACAGGAACTAATTATCAAATTTTGGCGTTGAAAATCGGCGCAGTTCTGAGAGGTAGATAATTATTTAAATGTGTAATTTCTGAATAGAACCTGATATGGAAGACAAAAGTTTTTGGGAGATTTGGAGTGAGAAAAATGATGAAGCATTTGGGATTATCATCACTACGTTGACAAATGAAGAAGCTAGAATGTTCATAGGAGAAACAAATGCGAGGAAAGTATGGGACTCACTGAGAAAAACATGCACAGGCGATTTGGAAGATAAAATTATTAATATAGGCTTTGAATTGTAGAACATTAGAATGAAAGATAATGAAACTGTAGATGAATATATAACGAGTGCAAAAAATATTGCTGCGAGAAGTTCATCATTAGAACACCAATTACCCTCAAGAGAACTTTCATTTCACATTGTCAGAGGCATACATCCAAGCTATGAAAATATTGTTATTGTCTTACAATCTAAGAGAGAGGCAACAAGAGAGTGGATTTAATTATAAAGCATTTGAAACATGTGTAAAAGAATTTGAAGATTCACCAGATGAGAGAAATGATAGGTAAATATGATGTATAGATTCAGGATGCACGGCACATTTAACCCCAAACCTAACTTATGATGGAAATTGTAACAGAGTACAAAAGTGAAATCAACCTAGCTGAGAAGGGCAAAACTACCCAAGCTATAGCCAAAGGAGTATTAGACTTATACATGCACAAGTGAAGACCAAGAAAATATTCTCATCAAAGATATCATACATGTACCAAATCTAAGAAATAATTTCTTGTCATTATACGAATTGGTCAACAAGGCAAATTCAGTTATTTTCGATAAGGATGGAGCAAAAATTTATAATTAAGGGAATGATTTAGTTTCTAAGGCATATACGAGTATTAAAGATAGAATGTTTATGATGGAAACAAAACTAAGAAATGTATCAATAGCAAAAAAGAAAATGTCTTGGTTATAAATACACATTAATCAAATAAAAATAGCAATATAAGTGTATGTCATATAGGATTAAACAATATAAATGAATAATATTGTCACAGAATATTTTTTTTTAATATTCTGTTGTATATCATCATAAATATTTGCATAGTCATCACCCCTTACCATGCTTGTATATTATTACTTCTAAATAAAATTTTAGAAATAGTTTAAATTCTAATCAATAAATTATTTTTACTTAAACTTTTGTTATACTCGTTATCACTACCGTGAAAACTGGTGGAGAAGCTGGAATATTCCCTCGACGCCCAAGCCATTAGAAGAAGCCGAAGACTACAAGGACTATAGAAGAATTCAAAGTACAAGAGGATGGGTTTCTTAAAAGTTTTAATACGGGCGAGCTTTCGGGTGACTTACCCTTCTACAGGACATTATATATGAGTAAACCTGCAACTTATATACATATCCATATTGAGAAAAATTAGCATATATACAAAAATAAACGTATTAACTAAATTGGCGAAAAAGTAAAAATAAGAAATATCTGCGTGTTTTGAGTATGCTAAGAAGTAAAATCAAAAATAACTTTACAATAAAGAAACGATTCAATTTGAGGCTGCAAAGGTAAAACAATCCAAAATAAAACGTACTGGCAACGGTCACCTAAGGTACACTATGGCAATATTGCTTTGTATATATCAGGGATGTCTATGTGTCTGTTAATACTGTTATGTCTTAAAGAGAGCAACGCCTCGATGACCAATCTTCTGTATTTATTCGTGATTCCTGAGTAATATGCCTGTGGTTGAGAGGTATCAAAAGAATGCCCTGTCTGTCTAATGTGATGCACTATAAGAGATCTAGGTTCACTATTTCTGATGTTTCTATGGTGTTCATCTATCCTATCCTTGATTCTACGGCCTGTCTCTCCTATATACAAACTATTGCTATCTGAGCATTTTAAGGAATATACAGAGTTTGTAAAGTATGGAATGGTAATGGGAAAACTATTTTTGGTGATAGGGTTTCTAACTATTGTTTCTAATTTAGGAGTGTTGGTATAGAAGGTACGTATTCCGTGCTTGTTTTTTAAGTATCTAGAGATGCTGACACTATGGGCAGAGTAAGGGATGATGCAAGTCGATCTATAAGTCTGACTGCTTAGTTGCTGCTGGGGATTGTAAAAGTGTCGGAGAATGAAGTTTCTGGGGTAGCCTGAGTTCATTAGATGATTAACCACATTCTGGGTTTCTGTTTGTTTAAATTCAGATGTTGAACAGTGAGTAAAAATACGTTTTGAGAGGGTTTTGACCGTATTAATTTTATGGCTAAGGGGTAGTATGAGGTATAGTGTATATAGGAGGGATGAAAGGAGGGCTTATAGTATACGTTGGTAATATACCTGCAGTTATGTTTTGTGATCATGATATCCAAGAAAGCCAAGGAACAATTGTTTTCTTTTTCGACTGTAAATTGGATGTCCGGAAATAGTGAATTTAATTTGATATGAATACTGTCCAAGGATTCTATATTAATTATACAGAAAATATCGTCTATGTATCTGAACCAGGTATGAATGTCAGCTGGGAAGTGACCTGTGATTAAACTATCAATTTTTCGCATAACTATTTCAGAGAGTGGTGAGGACAAAGGGCTACCCATGGGGGTACCCTTGGTTTGCCTGTAATAACATTTATCAAAATTGAAAATACTATTTCTTAGACAGATCGATATTAAGGTGGTTAACTTAGATATCATATCTGCTGTATACCCGTGTGTCCGGAGGAATTCTGTGGTGCATTCTAAGATGAGGGGGTGGGGGAGACTGGGGTATAGATTGATCACATCAAAAGAGATCATAAGACTGTTGGGGACTACCGGTAATTGCTGTATATGGTCTAAGAATTTAGGCGTGGAAGAGATGGACATCGAGGCGGCGCCCTCTTTAAGTATGGGTATGATCATCTTAGCTAAGTACTGAGCTAGCGGGGCTGTGGGGGAGAGGTGAAAAGCTACTATTGGTCTTAGGGGGGTATTTAACTTATGTACCTTAGGGAGGCCGTAGATGTAGGCCTGACCATGTAGATTCGAAAGGAAATCGTGGAGTTCATCAGTTGTTAAAATCTTGTTCCTGCATAGGGTCCTAAGTTCTTTTTTGTATTTGGAATTCGAGGCAGTATGTTCTTCCACTGTGGCCGGGGTGAACACATCCGAGTTGCTCAAGATTAGATTCATTCCTGAGATGTAGTCCGAAGTGTTCATAATGACGGTTCTGGATCCCTTATCTGATCTTGTGATAACTATGTTATTATTTTTGGACAGTGTTCTTATAATTTGGTTAGTATTATGGCTGTTGGCTAGGTTGTTTGTAGGACTATTTAAAACAGTTGTGACATGGTTCCTAACGGAGTGTTTATCCTGCATGTTTAGGCCGGTGATGGATGTCTCTATTCCTGCTATTAATGAAATTTTGTCCAGTTTTGATGGGTATCTGTGTTTGAGGCCTTTCGAAAGTATACTGACCTGATCAGAGGATGGTACAAAGCTAGATAAATTCAAAATAGATTGTTGCTGATCTTGGGGAGATAGACATACTTTGTATTTCTTGGACCAGAATGAGAGCTTCTTGCGATGCCTGATGTCCAGTATGGAGTCTTGGGTTTTTATATCACTAGTAATGCCTATTAGTAATTCTGCCATGTTTCGTGCTGGGATGTGTTGTGATACTATACAAATGAGATCTTTAACAGTTTTTGATAAAAAGCGGATCTTGGAGTAACAACCCTTAGTACGATCTCTTAGTAACTTGATATGGGTATCTTCTATGGCCATCCTTGAGTAAACGTTTCCATGTAATTCACAAGTTTTGTTGAACTCCAGATGTTTCCTCCATCTTTCCAAAGCCACAGTGATTTAAATCGGATCATTTTCATGTAGTAATCGAGATCAGGATTCATAATTGCTCCAGGTATAAACGAATAACTTTGATCAATGTAAAGAGAGTTAAAATCCTCTGAAGAATATAAATAAAAGAATTCAAAGTACAAGAGGATGGGTTTCTTAAAAGTTTTAATACGGGCGAGCTTTCGGGTGACTTACCCTTCTAGAGGACATTATATATGAGTAAACCTGCAACTTATATACATATCCATATTGAGAAAAATTAGCATATATACAAAAATAAACGTATTAGCTAAATTGGCGAAAAAGTAAAAATAAGAAATATCTGCGTGTATTGAGTATGCTAAGAAGTAAAATCAAAAGTAACTTTACTAAAATAGCAAAAATAGCTAAGGTACATAAGTTAAATACCCCCCTAGGACCAATAGTAGCTTTTCACCTCTCCCCTACAGCCCCGCTAGCTCAGTACTTAGCTAAGATAATCATACCCATACTTAAAGAGGGCGCCGCCTCGATGTCCATCTCTTCCACGCCTAAATTCTTAGACCATATACAGCAATTACCGGTAGTCCCCAACAGTCTTATGATCTCTTTTGATGTGATCAATCTATACCCCAGTCTCCCCCACCCCCTCATCTTAGAATGCACCACAGAATTCCTCCGGACACACGGGTATACAGCAGATATGATATCTAAGTTAACCACCTTAATATCGATCTGTCTAAGAAATAGTATTTTCAATTTTGATAAATGTTATTACAGGCAAACCAAGGGTACCCCCATGGGTAGCCCTTTGTCCTCACCACTCTCTGAAATATTTATGCGAAAAATTGATAGTTTAATCACAGGTCACTTCCCAGCTGACATTGATACCTGGTTCAGATACATAGACGATATTTTCTGTATAATTAATATAGAATCCTTGGACAGTATTCATATCAAATTAAATTCACTATTTTCGGACATCCAATTTACAGTCGAAAAAGAAAACAATTGTTCCTTGGCTTTCTTGGATATCATGATCACAAAACATAACTGCAGGTATATTACCAACGTATACTATAAGCCCTCCTTTCATCCCTCCTATATACACTATACCTCATACTGCCCCCTTAGCCATAAAATTAATACGGTCAAAACCCTCTCAAAACGTATTTTTACTCACTGTTCAACATCTGAATTTAAACAAACAGAAACCCAGAATGTGGTTAATCATCTAATGAACTCAGGCTACCCCAGAAACTTCATTCTCCGACACTTTTACAATCCCCAGCAGCAACTAAGCAGTCAGACTTATAGATCGACTTGCATCATCCCTTACTCTGCCCATAGTGTCAGCATCTCTAGATACTTAAAAAACAAGCACGGAATACGTACCTTCTATACCAACACTCCTGAATTAGAAACAATAGTTAGAAACTCTATCACCAAAAATAGTTTTCCCATTACCCTTCCATACTTTACAAACTGTATATTCCTTAAAATGCTCAGATTGCAATAGTTTGTATATAGGAGAGACAGGCCGTAGAATCAAGGATAGGATAGATGAACACCATAGAAACATCAGAAATAGTGAACCTAGATCTCTTATAGTGCATCACATTAGACAGACAGGACATTCTTTTGATACCTCTCAACCACAGGCATATTACTCAGGAATCACGAATAAATACAGAAGATTGGTCATCGAGGCGTTGCTCTCTTTAAGACATAACAGTATTAACAGACACATAGACATCCCTGATATATACAAAGCAATATTGCCATAGTGTACCTTAGGTGACCGTTGCCAGTACGTTTTATTTTGGATTGTTTTACCTTTGCAGCCTCAAATTGAATCGTTTCTTTATTGTAAAGCTATTTTTGATTTTACTTCTTAGCATACTCAAAACACGCAGATATTTATTATTTTTACTTTTTCGCCAATTTAGTTAATACATTTATTTTTGTATATATGCTAATTTTTCTCAATATGGATATGTATATAAGTTGCAGGTTTACTCATATATAATGTCCTGTAGAAGGGTAAGTCACCCGAAAGCTCGCCCGTATTAAAACCTTTAAGAAACCCATCCTCTTGTACTTTGAATTATTTTATTTATATTCTTCAGAGGATTTTAACTCTCTTTACTACAAGGACTAGAACCTCAAGAAAACATCGCTATGGTCAAGCAAGAGACACAGACAAAAATGGGTGAGTACCACTTTCAACCTTTTAGAAACCCTTCTATTTTTACTTGAGAACGCAACCAGAATCCAGAAAAATGGTTGAAAGAATACCATCGCGTCGCTCGCTACAACTGCTGTGATGATTCAATGTGCCTCGCAAATGTTTAGTTTTTCCTCCAAGGAACAGCGCACAGATGGTACGAAAATGTTGAAGAGAAAATTAATTCATGGGATATTTTTGTGAAAATGTTTTCTCAGAATTTCGGACATCATGTCACCCAAAAAGATCAGCTCGCAGAGAAACTCAAAATTCGAGTTCAGGGGAAGGAAGAGACCAGTGATTCCTACATTCAAGATGTTCTCCATCTGTGCAGAGATATGAATCCGGTTATGATGGAAAATGAAATAGTTGCACACTTGACGAAAGGAATGTCGGAGGAGATATATCAGTCAATAATAATTTTAGACATTGAAACTATCGATAAGTTCATCAAATGGTGCCGAAAAATCGAGGCTTCAAATAAAAAACGTGTAAATAAACGTGTAGTATTCGACAGACTACCGAATGTTGCCGCCATCGATTCAGCAGACTCTGAATCAATGGAAGACTTAATCCGACGCATCGTGCGTGAAGAAGTTCATCGCGCACTAAATCCGGAGTCAACTACCCCTGAACCATCTTCTCTGAAAGAAATTATCCGAGAAGAGATTGAAAAAAACGTAGCTGCAATTTCGAAGCCTATTCAAAGGCCTCTGCCACGACAATCGTACCCCAACCAAACACGTACATTCAACCAGGTTCTACGAAGTCAGTACCCTACCCAAACGCCCATATATAACCAGAGGCCACCACAACGAAGAACGGATGAATGGAGGACGCATGACAACATCCTAATATGTTTTAAATGCGGCCGCCCAGGCCATGTTAAGCGATATTGTAGAGAACGCCGACAATGGACGCAGAGACCGAAGGACATACACCAAGCACCCAAGAACCTCAAATGGGTAACCACCAAGCCATAAGAAGCCAAACCTACCGCAGACAATCGACGTATCCAAACAGAAGAAGATTCACAAGACGCCAGTCCATTTCCGCAGGCGGCCATACAAGCTAATCCCCACGCCACAACAATCTAGAAAAAAACTAAGCGTCGCGTCTTCTTTCGAGGGGGAAGCCGCGGGTGTGAAAAACCCTCCATCGTCGACAGACGCTGAATTACAACAAAATTATGTCGAAATGATCATTGATGACATTGCATTTTCTGCTCTGGTCGATTCAGGTTCCTCTTTTTCAGTTATCTCTGATGGATTAAGACGACAATTAAAAAAGGCCATGTTCAAGGATAGCGGAATGACTCTGAAAGTTGCTGATGGCAAGAATGTTACATCGATCGGCCGATGCACAACCAGCTTGAGCATCAATGGATTAGAACAGCCGCTTGAGTTTATCGTCCTCCCTAATAGTAACCCAAGTATTATCCTCAGATGGGATTTCCGAGAGGCATCAAATGCCGTGATTGATTGTGGACGCGCCGAAATCAGATTGGAAGAGGCCAAAGATGTACTAAATTCACCAACTTCCATGGGAAAGGTTGTAGCTAGCAGAAGCGTCGTAATCCCAGCCGAATCTACCAAACTAATAAATGTTATGAGTGAAGAGCCTAATGGGCAAAATCAGGTACTTTTTGAACCTTCGTAAAAGGTATTAATAGGAAAATGGTTAACACCTACCTGTGCATTATTCAGGCTTTCCCATAATAAAGGAAACCTTTGGATCGTAAATTCTAGCAACACAGCTCAAATAGTCCCTAAGGGAATGGGCCTGGGAAAAATTCAAAGGGTTGAAGAAAATAACTTGACAGCTATTTCAGAATGTTCTGAATTTAATAAGGAGGTGAAAAATATGAATCATGCCAGTCATGCTGATAAAAGTGACTTTAAATATTTACAAAATTTAATTAGTGATGATTTATCAGAAGATCAGCAGTCTCAAATCTTATCAATTTTAAAACGATATGATAAAATATTTGATAAAAATAATGAAACCGTAAAGCAAATTTCAGTAACCAAACATAAAATTGAAACTGGAAACCATCAGCCTATTAAGCATAGACCATATCTAGTCTCCCCTACAGAACGCCAAGCAATCTAAATGGAAGTGGACAAAATGCTAGACGCCGGGATTATACGTCATTCAGAAAGTCCATGGTCATCGCCGGTTATTTTAGTGAAAGAAGAAGGATGGTAACTGGCGTTTCTGTGTGGATTACAGACGACTAAACAAAGTTACAGAAAAAAGACGTTCACCCACTACCCCGAATCGATGATACACTTGACTCCCTGAAAGGAGCCAAATTTTATTCATCAATGAACCTTCGTTCAGGATATTGGCAAATAGAAGTCGACGAAGCAGATAGAGAAAAAACTGCCTTTATTACCCCTGACGGACTCTACGAATTCCTAATCATGCCCTTTGGCCTGTGCAATGCCCCTGCAACATTCGAGCGCATGATGGACAAGATATTGAAAGGCCTGAAATGGACGATGGCCCTCTGTTATTTAGACGACATCGTGGCGCATTCTAAATCGTTTAAATAACATTCACATCGGCTTGAAATCATACTACAATGTCTCGACAAAGCCGAGCTACGCCTCAACCCAAAAAAGTGCCTTTTCGGAACCAAACGAATCAGAGTGCTTGGACACCTCGTCGATAGTAAAGGTATTTATCCCGATCCAGAAAAAATTGAAGCAATCGCCAAGTTTCCGACCCCAAAATCTATAACAGATGTGAGAAGCTTCATTGGTCTATGTTCCTATTATCGTAGATTTATCGAATATTTTGCTGAGAAAGCTGCTTCTCTACACGAAGTCCTCAAAAAAGATAATAAATTCACGTGAAACTCTGACCAACAGGATGCTTTTTATTCCTTGAAAAAAGCATTGATGTCTGAACCTGTTCTTGCCTATTTTGAAGAACAACTGCCAACCGAGCTTCATACTGACGCCAGCGGTTATGGAATTGGAGCTGTCCTCGTACAGATCAACGATGGGAAAGAGCGGCCAGTTGGTTATGCTTCAAGAACTTTATCTAAGGCGGAGAAGAATTACTCAACAACGGAAAGAGAATGCTTGGCCGCACAATATGGGCCATCAACAAATTTCGACCGTACCTTTTTGGTCGTGAGTTTGTCATCGTCACTGACCACCACGCTCTTTGCTGGTTATCTAACCTGAAGGACCCGACAGGAAGACTAGCAAGATGGGCTTTAAAACTCCAAGAATACAATGTAACGGTTGTTTATAAAAGTGGACGCAAACACCAAGATGCCGACTGTCTTTCTCGAAATCCTCTCCAACTTGAATTGGAAGAAGCATATAATGATGAGGATGATGATATACCCTCAATAACTGCTCCGACGTGCTTCAAGGCTGAACAAAGAAAAGACCCTAAAATTAGTATATTGATAGAGGAAACAGAAAGATTTGGTGCCGAATCGAAAGGATATGAAATGTTAAAAGGAACCTTATACAAAAAGAATTTCGACCCCCTGGGAAACCAACACCTTTTAGTTATTCCCAAGCTCTTACGCTTAGAACTACTGAAAAGTTTACACGACGCTCCCACAGCCGGTCATCTTGGATTTTCGAAGACATATGAGAGAGTTAAAAACAAATATTTCTGGCCAGGACTTCTCCAGGACATACGGAAGTATGTCGCTCATTGTAAAGAGTGCCAAAGAAAGAAACAATCAACTCAAAAGCCACCCGGACTACTTAAGGCCATACCTCCTGCAACCTCCCCTTTTCAGAGAGTTGGAATGGACCTCCTTGGATCATAGTCTGTACTGACTATCTTACTCGATTTGCCGTTACTAAAGCCTTACCCACAGGGGAAGCAAAAGAAGCAGCCAAGTTCTTAATGGAAGATGTTGTTTTCAAGCACGGAGCCCCCAGAGAAATCATCACGGACCGAGGACGAGTATTCCAATCTAAGTTGATTGCGGAACTCACCAATTAATGCTCGTCGATACATCGGTTCACGACAGCGTATCATCCCCAGACGAATGGACTGACGGAGAGGTTAAACAAAACCTTAGCCAACATGATCGCTATGTATGTAAGTGTTGAACAGAAGGACTGGGACGTAATCCTGCCCTACGTCACATTCGCCTACAACACGGCAAAACAAGATACGACAGGTTTTACCCCTTTTAAACTGATTCATGGACGCGAAGCCGAAACAACTGTAGACACTCTTTTCCCAAATCCGCATGAAGATCTCCAAGAGGATTACAGTCAAAAGATTGCCTAGCGAGTCGAAGAGACTAGGCAGCTAGCAAGATTAGAAACCTTGAATGTTTAAGAAAAGGACAAGGCCAGATATGACTCAAAGCACGAGGCAATGGATTACAACGTCGGTGACCTGGTATGGATTTTCATCCCGATAAGAAAGGTGGGACTCTCATAAAAACTGATGAAAAGGTACTTCGGGACATACAGGGTTACTCTGAAACTCTCTGACGTGACCTTCTAGGTTGAACCTGTGGACCAACCAACCAAGAGACGCCAAACAAGAGACCTGGTAATGTACTGAGAATGAAGCCCTACCATGACCCTGAAGACCAAGCTGATCTGTTCAAGTGATAATTACAGCGGGACGCTGTTCATCTAGGTAGGGGGCAATGTCACTGAATAATTATTTTAAATATTTTGTTGTATATCATCATAAATATTTGCATAGTCATCACCCCTTACCATACTTTTATATTATTACTTGTAAATAAAATTTTAGAAATAGTTTACCTTCTAATCAATAAATTATTTTTACTTAAACTTTTGTTATACTCGTTATCACTACCGTGACAATATATTAAATAATGATTCAAGGACATATATTGTAAAAGGATTTGATCTAAAATTCGAGAGGTTACCAGAGTATGAAGCATGCATAATGGGAAAACTGGTTCAGAAGCCATATAATATCACTAAAATATACATTTAAGCCCCTGCAGTTGATTCATATGGATTTATATGGACCAATGTCATGTCAATCTTTAGGAGGATCTAAGTTTTTCTTGTTATAATAGATGATTACAGTAGAAGAATCTTTGTATATTTCCTGAGATCAAAAGATGAAACTTTTAAAAGATTTGAGGAATTCAAAGCAAGAGCCAAAAACGAATTAAGTTTTAGAATAAAGATCGTAAGAACCAACAATGGAACTGAATTTTGTAACTCTAAATTTGAAGAAATTTTCAAGAGAAGTGGGATCCATCACCAACTTACCACCACATACTCACCGCAAAGTAATGGAGTCGCAGAGAGAGTGAATAGGACTCTTAAAGATACATTGTGGACCTTACTAATTGACCCAAAATTACTTATGAAGTTTTGGGCAGAAGCAATTGCTACAGCTGTATACATTAAGAATTGTACCCCCCACAGTCTATCGAGCACCATACACCTATACAGAGATCGAATGGGAGGAAACCATCGGTCAAACATATTCGAATATTTGGATGTTTGACACATTGGCTTGAGAGCAAACAAAGAAGAAACTAGTTTCCACTGAAAAGTAGAAAGGGAATTTTATTGGTTATTCCATTAAAGGAAAGGCCTATAGAATATATGATATAATGTCAAAGAGAATCCATGAAGTCAGATCAGTAAAATTTAGTGAAGATAAGAGAGGAATTGATTATGCAAATTATATTCAGGAAGATATTAATTGTGATAATTTGGCCTATAAAGGAAATTATGAAGAAATAGTTTCTGAAAACTTTCTGATCTTGAAAGAAGACAATCCTGTCACAGAGAGTAAAATGAAGTCTCAGGAGGATACTTCAGTAAAACCAGGTGGTGACTGTGAAAATGACTCATCACAAACTGAACCGATAGAGGAAAGATGCGTAAAAGGAGTAAGAAAGAAAGGAGAAACAAAGAGCATCTTAGAAGAACGGCACAAAGCAAGACTTGAAGAACAAGAAAGGAAATTGATTGAAGAAGGAGTTCAACGCTCACAAAGAATAAAGGATAGGAAAAAGGCAAATTTAATTATGGAAATTGATCATTATATTTCTCGGAGAATTAAAAAGAAGCAATGGATAGTGGAGAAATAAATGAATGGCTCAAAGCAATGGAAGAAGAGCTCAGTGAGATAAAGAAACATAAAGTATGAACACTATTACTGAGGGAAAATGGTATGAAAGTCATCAATAGTAAATGGGTCTACAGTACGAGGAAACCGTCAAATGACGGCATCTATAAAAGAAAGGCCAGACTGGTTGCTGTTGGATGCAATCAAAGATATGGTGTGGAGATTAAGGAATCTTTCTCACCTGTACTCAAAAAGGAAAGCTTGCGAACAATAGTAGCTCTTGCAACACAACCGAATTTAATCATAAAGACTTATGATGAGAAGACAGCTTATCTCTATGGAGAGTTAGAAGAGACAGTATACATGACACAAACAGATGGTTTTATGCAAAAAGAAGAGGAGAACAAAGTGTGAAAATTGGAAAAAAGCCTGTGCGGTCTACCACAATCAGGAAAATGTTGGAACAAAATGATCAATCAAATTTTATGCCAGTTGGGAATGATTAGAACCAAATGTTATTTATTTGTCTAGAAAATCCAGAGAGGAGAAGAGTATGCAATACTGGGTTCCTGCATCCATTGCTGGAACCAGTGAGAAAATCAATGATAACCTAGCCTCAGAAATAGAGAAATATGTTACTTTAGCAGAAAAGAATGGCGAACCATTTATTGGAATTGATATAAAAAGGGCAGAAGATGGATTTTATCTATCTGGGACTCATTATATTGATACAATTCTTCACAGATTTGGACTGTAAGAATGCAACAGTGTGCAGACATCTGGAGATCAAAATCAAAATTTGGATGAGTATTTGGACTATAAGCCAGTAGATAAAACCGTATACCAGGAAATGATTGGATCACTTATGTACCTTTCTATGGGTACTCGACCGGACATATCCTTCAACATCAGAAATTTATCTCAGTATAGTAATAGAAATACACTTAACTGGAGTTAAAAGAATCTATAGATATCTGAAGGGAACAAGAAATAAAATGTTGGCATATAAGTCGAAAGACAACAATTTCACAATAAGTATTGATGCGAGCTGGTGCACAAACCGAGAGGCAAAATCCTATTCAGGCTATACAGTCCAACTTGCCAGCAACTTAATAAACTGGAGAAGTAGGAAGCGAATTTAGTAGTCTTGTATACATATAAAGCAGAACTTATTTCAATATATGAAGTAATTTCTGAAGTGTTAAGGTTAAAGGGATTATTAGAAGAACTTTGTGAAAAAATGTAATTTTCCTAATTACCTTGAAAAGTGACAGCCAGGCTTCAAAAAACTGGATACAATCTGACAAAATTACTTCACGAATAAAGCATATTAACCGAAAGTATTATTTTGTAAAAGAAGAAATACAAAATGGAATCAAGCTGGCATACACTAAAAGTGAATACAAGGAAGCGGATATACTAACAAAGAGTCTCCCTAAGGGGGGGGGGGACAAACTACGGAAATGTGCAGATAGCCTTGGACTTGCTGATTAGGGCTTACACACAGGGGAGAATGTTATGATTATATATCTGTTTATATTTATATATATTTATGATTATATAAAATTGTGTTACCACAGAGAGTGTGTTAGCTCACAGGCGCTAACCGAAATAAAAAAGTTCCTTCGTTTAATATTAGTTTCCCTTCTTATATTTTGTTCTCTCTCTTGTAGATAAATAAATATAATGTTTAATTAATAATTCTTGGAATCAGTTTCATTAAAAATTCTATACAAAGTCAACAGAAGAGGCGATCAGCATGATTTCCACTCTGATTTGCTCATTTATGTTATTTTCTTCTCCAAAAGATGAATCGCAAAGACTTTTATTAAATACATGTATCATCCTCAAATCATTCTTTGTGATTCGTCAAGTCCTAGTCAATTTTATAAAAAAGGATTCGGATCTATCTCAGACATCAACCTACAATAATAAATATAACATTTTAAGTTCTTAGTTTTTTTTATAGGAATCTTTTAACTCAGTGAGAAATAGAAAATAAGAGTTATTTTATTGACAATTTTATTTCACAACAAAAATTCAATATTACGATCAAATTAATATAATTTGATAACAAAAAATATAAACAATGTGTTAATAATAATTAGCGTTATTCTTGGCAAGATTATTTAATGATTTTGAAAGTTATGAACAAACTATTGTTCGATAAATTGTAAAATGAAAGGCAAACAAAGCTATTTAATTAATCCTTCTACCAAAAATTGACGTGCGAAATAAACTTCTGTGTGTTGTATCAGGGAACAAAACTCAGGTAAGGGAATAGACTATTATTGTTTTATCATTTGTGCTCTTTAATCCTCGTATTTTATAATTATATAGCTTGTAAAAAAAACATACTGTAGGTTCTTTGATATGTTTCCTTTTATACTACTAAATTTATCATATTTTATATGAGCTACATATTTAAACAGATTATATATTTTTGCACCAGGTTGAGGTTTGGCAGACTCTTGAGCCTTGATTCTATCCTGCGCCGTTTCTTACATCTTACCAGAGCGTGTTTCAACCATCCTACAAATTCATATAAGGGAATGATGAGATAACTCTACTTTAATTAGCCTCCTGAATATTCAAATCTAGTTAAGAGAGCTGTGAAGTCACACAGTGTACCAAAATACAAATGGCGATTTTGTAGTAAATAATCTGTTTTAATATATCTTCTGTTTAATAAAATAAATAAATATAAATATAAATTTGAATAAAAATATATGAAAAATAATATTACAAATTAAAATAGAATAGGTTTATTAGTCATGATGCAACACTTCCCCCTCTCCAGAGGTCGTCCCGTCCTCGTGAGGGACCTCATCATTTTTTTAAAAATAGGGTTTGAGTCTTGAGACATGGAGAATCAACGGGTCTTGGCCAGGATTATCTTTCGGCTCAATTGAGTAACTTGATTAATTGATAAGATCGTCCACATATAGACCCAATGTTGCATACCCTTCTCCCATCTGGAGTTTATAGACACATGGTTAAAAATTTGGTTCTAATCATTCCGAACTGGCATAATATTTCATTGAACTGTTTGTTCCAACAATTTATTTTCTTCACCTTTTGCATAAAACCATCTTATTGTGTCATGTCTACTGTCTCTTCTAATTTAGCATAGATATGAGCCGTCTTCGCAGTGAAGGTGAGAAAGATTCCTCATAGTCCACACCATATCTTTTATTGCATCCAACAGCAACCAGTCTGTCCTGTCTTTTATATATGTCATTGTTACGTAGCGTTTGTGGTTTTCTATTAATTATATTTTATTAATTAATTACCACCCTTTAATTGTAATATATTTTATTTACTACTACAAGCATGGCTGCGCTTTTTCTACACTATATTTCTATATATCACAACATTAATAAACATGGTCAAAAGTCAATAAAAATAACATAATAATCTTTTTATGTTACATGTCTTTTTTTTTTTCTTTTTCCTTTCTCCTTTTCTTCCCTTTTTCCTTAAAGATTCAACCTCACTGGGGGTTTAACTAGTCTTCCGCATCTGGTTCTAGTTGTGGCTGAAGTCTCCTCGCTCTGGGAAGATGTAGATTGTTGAGGGTCAAGTTGTTCTTGCTTTTCTGGAGGACTTTCTTTTTACGTAGGTCCTGATAAGGTACCAGCTGGACGTAGATCTCGTCGATTTCTTCTTAAAACTGATCCTTTGGTGTCCTCTAGAAGATAAGATCGGGGGTGAACTCCAGGGTCTATAACTTTAGCTGGGGACCATTGCTTCTCTTGTCTAACCAACACAGACTGGCCGTTCTCCAATGAAGGGAGATCCCTTGCGTGTCGATTAAAATAAAACTCCATTCTGCTTTGGTTAGCTTCATGCTGTTTCCTGATGGAATCTTCGCAAATTCTGCTCTCGTTCATCAGTGTTGTCTTCATAGGCAAAAAGAGTCTCTGCTTTCTCCCATACAACATGATAGATGGAGATGGCAATGAGTTATGCTCAGTGTTTCTTAGAAGTAGTAGTGCCTGATATATATCCTGTTTACTTTGTTGACATTTGATGATGGTACTCTTTAAAGTCTGGATAGTTCGTTCGATCATGCCATTGGACTGTGGGAATCTTGGGCTCGATGTTGTGTGAGTCACATTCCATTCTTTGGCGAACTCCATCATCTCTGTGGATTGGAAGGGCGGTCCATTGTCAGTCATCATGATCTCGGGGACTCCACATCCGGCGAAAACTTCTTTGAGCTTCTCTATAACCATTTCTGCTTTTGTTGACCTGAGTTCAAACACTTCCGGGTACTTGGTGTAATAATCTACAATTCCTAAGTATTTCCTTCCCTCTATTTCAAATAAATCAACTCCGATTTTTTTAAATGGATAATTGCCGGTTTCATTAGGTATAAGAGGTTCTTTAGTGTTATCCCGGGAATATTTTTGACATATTCGACATTTTTTTACAAATTCTTCCACCTCTTGACACATTCCTGGCCAATAGAATGTACTTCTTGCCAAGGATAATGTCGAGTTAATTCCTCTATGAGCCTTGTGAAGTAGGCTCAATATGTGATTTATCCTCTTTTTGGGGATTACTAATTTGACGCCTCTGCACAATAGACCTTCCCACTCGAATAGTTCTTCTTTTATATCCCAAAATGGCTTGACGAGGGGATTCATAGTTTTCTTATGGATTGGCCATCCATTTTCAATATATTTTTTAACCTCTTGCAGTACAGGGTCGTTATTAGTTGCTTCAACAAGATCTTGGTGACGGTTATTAGAATAAGTAACCATAAGAACTTGGTTATTTTGAGATATTTCTATCTCTGGGGTTGTGAATAAATCATTAGCTATTTAGTCCCTTGATAGCGCATCAGCTGTATATAATTTTTTTCCAGGTATATATTTAAGATCGAAGTCATAATGCTGTAGTTGCAATACTAAGCGTTGTAGTCTTGGTGACAAATCTACCATTGGTTTTTTCATTATAGTAAGCAGTGGTTTGTGATCGGTAAAAGCCGTAAATTTTCTACCATAAAGGTACAAATGGTTTCTTTTACATCCAAAGTAGACTGCTAAGAGCTCTTTCTCTATTTGAGAGTATTTCTTTTGTGCGGCAGACAGGGCAGTAGATGAATAAGTTATAGGGACACCCTGTTGCTGCAAAACTGCACCTAACCCGTTTGAACTCGCATCTGTTGAAATTTCTATGTCTAGTTTGAGATCAAAGTGTCTTAAGCATGGTGCACTCGTTAATTGTAGTTTGAGATCTCTGTAATCCCTATCTCTTAGGTCATTCCATACCCAAGGTTCATTTTTCCGCAGCAACAGTCTCATATTTGCTGTCTTATCCGAAAGGTTTGGCAAAAATTTAGCCAAATACGTGACCATGCCAAGGAATCTTTGAAGGGCTTTCTTGTCTTGTGGTCTAGGCATATCCAGTATAGCTTTTACCTTAGACTCCAAGGGTCGTATTCCTTCCGTTGAAACTATGTGTCCCAGGTATCTCACAGATGGTTGCATTAGCTGCGTTTTGGTCTTATCAAATTTTAGTCCATTTTCTCTGACAATCTCCAATACCTGTCCTAGTATTTTTAGATGATCAGTCTCACTGTCACTATATATGAGTACATCGTCCATATAGGTAAAAACATTTGGCACACCCAAATATAATTGATGTATTATTCTTTGAAAATTTTCAGGAGCGGAACTCAATCCATACGGCATCCTTGTGTAACAATATGTCCCATATGGTGTAGGCATTGTGGTTAATAGTGATGCTTCATCAGTTAAGGGTATCTGCCAAAATGCATATTTTGCATCAAGGACGGTATATATGTTTGCCTTTTGAATCAAAGCTAGAACTTCCTCTGGGGAAGGCATCCATGGTTGAGGGTCAAGTTGTTCTTGCTTTTCTGGAGGACTTTCTTTTTCCGTAGGTCCTGATAAGGTACCAGCTGGACGTAGATCTCGTCGATTTCTTCTAAGAACTGAGGTACAGTCTGACATTTAACCACAAAAATTTCGAGTTACTCTTTTTACTTTGGAATTGGCATTCAAGTTCTACCTCACCCACTATTGGTATTCTCTCTTTAGTGTAGGTAAATATATTTTTATTGGTTGGTGTGATCACATATTTTCCTTGCAGAAATTTTAGTGATGCTAATGGTAATATATTAACATCCGCACCGGTATCAATTTTGAAGTTTATAGGGTGCCCTTGTAAATAGATGGTTTCAAACCAGACATCTTTTAATATATTATCAACCGAGAGTACATGCATATATATATCATTTTCAGCAATGACATGTACTATTTTATTTTTACAGCATTTTGCATAATGATTAGGTTTTTTGCATTTATTGCATTGTTTACCGTATGCTGGGCAATTACCATACTCATGTTTTGAGGCACATTTTTCACAAGCCTTGAAAAATTTATGATTTTTCTTTACGAATTTATGCTCTGTATTTTATTAATAGATGTTTCTTTATAACTAGATAGCTTATCCACAGTTACCTTTTCCTTTATTTCCTTTAATTGTGTCCTGGATGATTCTGCAGCTCGTCCTAGGGCTATTGCTTTTGATAAAGTTAAATCAGGATCTTGAAGATACCTTTCCGTTAAATTTTTGTCCTGTACTCCCAGAACTATTCTATCTCTAATTAATGATTCTGTAAGATTGCCAAAATCACAATCTACAGCTTTATTTTTTTACTTTTGTGACAAAGTCATCAAAAGATTGATTTTTTTCTTGAACTTCCAAAAAAAAAGTTATATCTTCTATAAATCACATTTTTAAATGGTTTAAAATGGTTATCAAATTTCTCAAGGATTTCAGTAATTGTAGGGTTAGTTAATGTTTCTTGCAAGCCAAAAGTTTATATATATTTAAAGCGTCATCACCTATGTTATGTAAAAGAATGGCGCGTTGCTGTTTAACTGGCTTAGTTTCTAGTTGTATGGCGTCCGAATATAATAAAAATTTAAACTTCCATGTTTCCCATGCTTCTGCATTATTTGTAGTTAATTTAAATTGAGATGGAGGTTTAAAATGATCCATTGTTCCAAAATTTGTATAATCTATTTTTTCAAAATTGAAAAATAAAAAATAAAAAAAATTACTTACTTTAGAGTTATAAACTTTTCTTTTACTTCGTTTGCTTTGAAATTTTTAAGCCTTTTCTTCGTTTTCCGCTGCCACCATGTTACGTAGCGTTTGTGGTTTTCTATTAATTATATTTTATTAATTAATTACCACCCTTTAATTGTAATATATTTTATTCACTACTACACGCATGGCTGCGCTTTTTCTACACTATATTTCTATATATCACAACATTAATAAACATGGTCAAAAGTCAATAAAAATAACAATAATCTTTTTATCTTACAGTCATCATTGGATGTTTTCTTCATACTTTAGACCCATTTACAATTGATAATTTTCATACTATTTTCTCTTGGCACTAGCGTCCATACATTATGTTTATCTATCTCATCAAGATCTTCCATTACTTTGAGCCATTTAATTCTTCTCTACTATCCATCGATTCTTTAAAATTCTTCAGAAAATACTAATCTATTTTCATAATTAAATTCGCTTCATTCCTATCCTTCATTATTTGTGAGCATTGAACTTCTTCGATTAATTTATTTTCTTTTTCTTCAAATATTGCTTTGTTCCGTTCTTCTAAGGCGCTTTTTTGTATTTCCTTTCTGTATATATTTACGCATCTTTTCTCTATTGGTTAAGTTTGTCAGTTTGAGCACCTCCATCGTTTTTGCTTTAACTGCTTCTACACTTTCAAAGCTTTCCCTCAGCGTCGATTTGACCTTAGGAAATTAAAAAAGTTACGAGGTCGGGCGAGTACGCTGGACAAAGCAGAATGGGCTGGCATATTGTCTTGGTGAAGCATCCGCATATTGGGTCTTCGTCTTCTTACACGTTTATGGAGGGCCGTTAAAACTTTGATGCAAAAATGTTGATTGACCGTCTGGCCCTCGGGGACCCAGTCAACGTAGAAAATGTTACGAATGCCAAAAGACAATCATCATTGCTTTGAATTCGGATTTGGTCATTCTGTCTTTTTTTCCTGCCGCGGTGTGTTTGGGCTCTTCCAATGCATGGATTGCCTCTTTATTTCGGTATCGTACGTGAAAAAACACGATTCGTCACAAGTAATTACCTTGCCTAACAAGCCTGGATCTTTGTCGATGTTGGTTAGAATGTGTGCATAAATGTTTTTTCTTGACTCTTTTTGCTTGGGGAGTAAGGTGTTTGGCTCCAATTTTTAACACATTCTGTGCATGTTAAATTTTTCACGCAAAATCTAACCCTTTCTTTGTCCCTTTCTGTCGATTCAGCAAGCAATTAGATGCTCAGACGACGATCTTTGCGAATTAATTTGCCAATTTTCTTAATGCTGTCGTCCGTTGTTGACATTGAAGGGTGTCCTGAGGGCGGAACGTCAACGATCGTTTAAACTATGCAAAAACTTGTGTGCCGGATAAGCATTCATTCCTGTACACTACTTTTAACATAGCATAAGCTTCTGTGGCAGTTTCCCTATTTTAACAATAAACTTGAGGTTTACCTTTTGCTCCATCTGACCACTTAGCATTTTTCCAACGGGTCACTGGAACAGACACTAGCGCGATCAACTGCTACAATCAAACTGATCATCCCGCTGGCTATTCGAGCTAGTCAGGGCGGGGGAAGCCCAACGCACGCAGTTTGCTGGTATCAGCATCAGTCCGGGTTATTTAATAGCCACACCTCGCATTATGAACTGTAGGAAGTATTCGCGCGTTCCTCGATGATAATAAGCTTCTTTTTTAAATATTGAGAGAAAAATACTATGTTTTCATATAAACAAATATATTGCGGATAGACGAATAAATTATAAGAGTAAGGAAGATACATCATTGAATCGCGTAAAACAATTTTCAAATAAAGACTCTCATTTCAGTCGGGACTCATGCCAACTAAGGTTTATGTCATCAAACGAGGTTACAACTGTAGGCGCCATCCCGACCAGAGAGCCACAGATAAACAGATTATAAACGCACAGAATATAGAATCCGAGCTCCCCAGTAGAAGGAATACCCGGAAGACGACGGTACTCTCTGTTATATTTGTTGTTGACTATGATGATTTTGTTCTAATAAACACTACTAAATTATTTCATTGGATCCTCTCTTTCTTTTTCCCAGTAAGAAACGCCTACGGAAGCCAACAGAAATTCAGAAGTGGGATAGTCCTGAAGAAAATTGAAGATTCACTGGAATAATTTGGAAACGAGAAGGACGTGGCGCGGTGACCGATCAACGTAAGAGGAGTTGCATGGTATGTACGAAATTTAATTACCTATTCCTAAAAGTATTATTACAAGTCACCTCGGTAAAATATTATTGCAAAATCATCTCGATAAGAAAGTATTTTAAAGTAAAGTGAAGTATTTTAAAGTAAGCATTTTAAAGTAAAGCGAAGTATTTTAAAGTAAGCATTTTAAAGTAAAGTGAAGTATTTTAAAGTGAAGTATTTTAAAGAAAGTATTTTAAAGTAAAGTGAAGTATTTTAAAGTAAGCATTTTAAAGTAAAGTGAAGTATTTTAAAGTGAAGTATTTTAAAGAAAGCATTTTAAAGTAAAGTGAAGTATTTTAAAGAAAGTATTTTAAAGTAAAGTGAAGTATTTTAAAGAAAGTATTTTAAAGTAAAGTACAGTATTCTAAAGAAAGTATTTTAAAGTAAAGTAAAGTATTCTAAAGAAAGTATTTTTAAAGTAAATTGAAGAAACAAATAAAAAGTATTATCGCAAAGTATCGCGGTAAAAAAAAAAGAAAAAAAAAAGGTATTGTCTCAAAATTACCAAAGAAAAGTTGATTTCGTTTAAAGAAATAATTGAAACAGTACGTATCTGGTTTAGTCAGTTTTATTTGTTTATTTGAAAAAAAAAACTTTGCCTTGTTTATTTTTCCTTTTGAAAAACATGACTTACTTAGCGAAAGTAAGGAAATGCGATTTGAGCAAGTTGGCGTATGAACTCGGCGAGGTAGTACCGCCAGAGAGCAGGATCGTCGACTTAAAACGCCTTATCCTGAATAGTCAATCTTACGAAGAAGAATTCGCAAAGCAACTGTTGGAGACTCTGATCGAGGAACGGGAACAAACAGAACGAGCAGAACGGGAGCGAATGGAACAAACAGCACAAACAGAGCAAGCAGAACGTATAGAACGGGAACGAATCGAGGATCGGAAACGAATCGAGGATCGGGAACGAATCGAACGAAAAGAACAAATGGTAATGGAATTCGAGCTTGAGAAGCTGCGCATCCAGACTACACGCGGAAACAACGATACGTCTCGAAGTACCAGCAATGACGCACATTACGAGATACGTAAACTGATGCCCAAGTACGAGTCGAAGGACAATGATTTGAGTTTTTACCTAATTCTTTTCGAAAGACAGGCAAAGCGACTAGGATTGGATGAAGACCAATGGGCGTTCAGCCTCCTAGGATTGCTACCTTACGAAATGACTCAATTAATCGCTCGGGAAACAGAAGAACAAAGCGGCGATTATAGGTTCGTGAAAAGGTTGCTCCTAAAACGGTACAAGTTGAGCCCCGAACAATTCAGACAAAAATTCGAGAAGCACGAGAGATCTCAAAAGGGTTCCTGGAGAGACTTCGCTTTCGAATTGCGAGGATATTTCAACGAATGGATCGAAGGAATGAACGTGGAAAATTTCGACGCCCTAAAGGATTTGTCCGTCACTAACCAGCTAAAGAAAAAAGTTCCAAATGTGCTGCGTAATCATCTCATTGACGATTGGACCAAGTTAAACAACCCAGATGAGTTGGCGGATAAACTGGACGAGTACGAAAATGTTCGCACCGAGATGGGACCTCCGCATTGGAATGCGAAACACCTCATACCACCGTCGTTTCAGCAGAAATCTGCGAGATTCCCCAACCAAAGCGAAGTTAAAGAGACTAAACAAGGAACGAATGTTTCGGGTCAAGACGCTGCAAGGAACGAAATCAGTGAAACGTACCCTAACACCTTGAGGAGAATGGTCAACCGTACGATCAGAAACGACAAGGGAGAACCGAAGTGCTTCAACTGCAATCAGTTTGGACACATTGCCAGAGACTGCCCAGCACCCAGGACTACGTTGACATGCCGAGGATGCGGTCAAACGGGACACAAGGAAAGGAATTGCACAAGACCCAAAGAAGGACTAAAAGTAGCCAACCTGGAAGTCGAAGGACTGGAGACTGTCCCGCCAGATGTATATTTGAAGGATGTCAAGATCGACAACAAGGAAACCGTGAAGGCAATGATAGACACCGGGAGCAGCAGTTGTCTAATGAGAGAATCGGTCGCAAGGAGGATCAGCGTCGACATCGAACCAGACTCGACTAGTCTGTACGGCATCGGTAACCAGACTGCACCAGCTGCCAGGACCGTTGGGAAGACGACAGTCGACCTGGAGATTGATGGCATCGTCGGAAGGGAAATCACTGTATTCATTGTCAACGATGATGCCCAACCCTATGACCTATTAATTGGAAGAACATGGACAGATCTGCCCTACGTATCCTTCGCCAGAATTGGTAAAAACTTGCATATTGGCTATTCATCCGAATTTCCGTTTGCTAATCTGCAAGAAGAAATCAAGTCGCGTCGCATCGAACTGAGAGCAACCGAAACTGTTCAGTTGGAGAGCGACTCCATTAACTTTACAAGTGCAATCACAGACGAGGTAAAGGACGGATATGTATTGTTCACAGGAGTAGATGACGCCTGTGTCGATTCCCTATTGGAAGTGGTCGACGGAAAAACGACCGTACCCATCATCTCAGCTGGCAAGGGCAAGTTGAGAGTAAGGAAGAACCAATGTGTAGGGCGAGTTGAACTACTGAACCTTGATGATATTGTTGTTAACCTGGACGTCGCAGAGGATTCGTTTCAGACTAAAAATGAAGAGAAGAGGGAAGGACAAGACCAAATGAAACGTAAGCGCCCCATACTGCCTGAGGACATCAACGTCAATCATTCTCTGACTTCGAAAGAGAGACAAGAAATCCTAGATGTAGTAAACGAGTATAGAGACTGTTTCGCTCTTGGCATGGAGGAATTAGGGTGCACCGATGTCACCAAGATGGACATTAAGGAGGTTGATGGAAGCAAGCCAGTCTGTCTGAGACCGTATAAGACGACTGCAAGTGAACGCGAAGCAATCAGGGAGATTGTCAGAGAGTGGAAGGACAATGGAATAGTCACGGAAACTAGATCACCCTACGCTAGTCCCGTCCTACTTGTGAGGAAGAAAACTGGAGATCATCGTCTGGTGGTAGATTATAGGAGACTCAACATTCAAACAGTTAAGGACAAGTTCCCATTACCAAGGATAGACGACCTTCTGGAAGGCCTAAGGAATGCGAAATTCTTCACCACTCTGGATCTGGCGCATGGATATCTGCAGATACCACTGACCGATAAGGCAAAATTAAAGACAGCATTCATCACCCCAGATGATACAGGTCAATTCGAAAGGATGATTTTTGGACTCGCCAACGCACCAGCTGAATTCCAAAGACTGATGCACACTGTCCTAGGTCCGCTGCTGAACAAGAAGGCATTCTGCTATCTCGACGACGTGATTATCCCGGCAAAGGATTGGCGGGAGATGATCGAAAGGTTGAGGGAAGTCCTCGAAAGAATAAGATCAGCGAAGTTGACACTGAAACCCTCCAAATGTGAGTTCGGAAGGAGGGAAGTTGAGTTCTTAGGGTATGTCATCAGTACAGGCGGACTTAAGCCAGGCCCAAGAAAGATCAAGGCGATAGAAGAATTTCCAGAACCCAAGAATGTCCACGACATACGACGCTTTCTGGGACTGACGAACTTCTTCAGACGATTTGTAAAGGACTTCGCGAGGAAAGCAGAACCGCTAAGCAGACTTACGAAGAAAGGTTCACAATTTGAATGGAAGGAAGAACAGCGAAGGTCATTTGGAGGACTACGAAAGGATCTGGTCGAATATCCGGTACTAGCTCATTACAACCCTGAACTCAAGACAGAAGTACATTGCGATGCGAGTGCTGAGGGATTAGCAGGAATGGTGCTACAGATGGACGAAGACTGCAAATGGCGCTTGGTCTACTGTGTGAGCAAGAAGACAACAGAGGCCGAGAAGATGTACCACTCAAGCGAATTGGAGCTGATGGCGATAGTGTGGACCTTGGATCGACTACGTCAGTTCCTCGTAGGAATCAAGTTTACAGTGGTTACAGATTGCCAAGCACTGGTCTACATGAACGCGAAGAAGACTACAAATCCTCAGATAGCGCGATGGTACAATCTGATTCAGGAATACGATTTCGAAATTCGACATAAACCAGGGGAGAAGATGGCCCACGTAGACGGAATGAGTAGAGCTCCAGTCGACGACCCTAGAGACACGATGGAGGAAATCGTGGAGAAAAACCTTGAAGTGTGCCTCACAATCACATTGGAAGAACAAATCTTGATGATTCAGCATTCCGACCCTGAATTGAGAGACCTGATCCAGATCTTTCGAAAGGACCCGTGTGATAGGACAGTAGGAGAACAAAATAGAATTAACGACTACAGCTACAGAAGAAAGTCCGGACGAGGAGCCAGAAGTAGAAGATACCCCCCGACGCAACCCACGACGTTCCTGCAACGCAAGGTTCAATCGAGGACGATTGAAATCCAGGAATGGCCGAATGTAGGCGCCATCCCGACCAGAGAGCCACAGATAAACAGATTATAAACGCACAGAATATAGAATCCGAGCTCCCCAGTAGAAGGAATACCCGGAAGACGACGGTACTCTCTGTTATATTTGTTGTTGACTATGATGATTTTGTTCTAATAAACACTACTAAATTATTTCATTGGATCCTCTCTTTCTTTTTCCCAGTAAGAAACGCCTACGGAAGCCAACACAACATAGATAATATATAGTATATTCCAGATGTTCTAACCAGATAATGTCATCTATATTACTCTAAATTGCGTGTCCAGGAAAGAAACAGTTAACTGCGCGACGACTCATCCTGTACATGACGGCCGAGCAGCAGAGGTTCTGAGTATACAGACCAAATGGATCCTTCAAAAAAGGATTTATTAAACATCTACTTTTCTGTATATATTCTGTACATATATTATTTGTATATTTACTTTTTGTGTGAAACAGCAGGAACTATATTATATGTGAATAGATCAATAAATCTAGTGAAAAAAGAAACCCTCACGCCTATAGTAATTTGCAGTTAAATGGTATCCTGAGGTAAAGGATCCTGATATTATTGATATTCTGTTATTTCCTATATAATTATACTATCTATCAAATGTTAAATATTCACTATATTATTTAATAAATATTTTTATTTTATGGTGTTATATACGCGCGTTATATTTTTTCTTTATTTCAACACACAAAACACGATATCCCAGAAAGGGCATAATTGCTTTGATTTACATTTTTAAACAGAAACAGTTATAAACATATTATACAAGAAAAATAAAAAGAAATCCTTATATCTATAAAAATGAAATCCAAAATCGATGTTTGTTATCGCGTTGCACAAAATCTACAGAATCAATCATTATGAAATTTCGCCTGTAGGTAGCTAGAGATTTCGTTTAACATATAGGCTATTCAAAAAACTAAAAAGGTTAATTGCTTCTTTTTTTATGTAAAACCAAAAGGTGTTAGTTCCAGCCTTTTACCGCTTGGCGCCGCACTGGTCGCGACAATAAATGGATTTGATTGGTTAATAATTTTACACGTAGTTTGTTAGTTTGTTTACACGATGAATGTTTTTAAAAGGTAAGATCATCCAATCGCCGTGAATTTTTAGGAAGTTATTTACTATACTACTGGGAAGGTTTCTGGTTTGATTTTGATTTGAAATAAATATTCGTTGGAATTTTATTTGCAAATTTTCTACTTTCACTCGCAAGCAGCGCCTCTCGCGGCTTCTGGTGAAATTACATTTATAAATTGTAAAAATGCTAAAATGTGTTCCAAGTATAATATATTTAATATTTAATTTGAGGATTTAGTAATATAATATTCCAATGACGTTGCAAAAAACTTGGCATTTCAATTTTAATATATATTTAAAGAAAATATCTTATTTAAAATTTAATAAATGTTTTCAAAAATATGAATGTGTTTCAAAAATATATTTAAACGCATATATAACAATATATGTATATATCTGTATATTTATATACGTTTATTAATCTATATATAGGTGTATTGGATGTTTTCTAGAATCGTTTTAACAAATGTTTGTTAGAAAAACTTTTACTCGGGTAAAAACCGGGCGAAGCCGGGTAGATTCGCTAAATACATTTATTTACAAATGTTCGTTTGTGGCAAGATACTATTCCTTCAACTTCAAATTACCGAGTGGACCAATTAATATTGATTTTATTCAACTTATCGAGTAATAGATTCAGTAGGGGTTATTTATTTATGCTTATGAGGTGATACAGCAACATCTTTACAATTAGAAAGGAGGGGTTGGATGTTTGCTTGAATCGTTTTAACAAATGTTCGTTAGGCAAACTTTTACTTGGGGTAAAAAGCGAGTAAAGCCGGGAACATATATTTAGTATATTTTTAGTTACATAGTTCACAACCTTCTTCTGATATTTATTATATAACCCCATATCTATATATTAAAATATGTATCGAACAATGGAAGTGACAATAAAACAAAGAAGGTGGAGGTAAACCAGACGACAAAGGCCAGACGAAAACAACCTGGCGCCAGAAAGTGACGTGATTATAGGAACCAATCAGGACGCTCCACCTTATGCGAGCGTCCAATATAAAAGGCCCAGAAATTAGACAAACGAGTGTGTAGTTGTTTTCAGAGCGACGCCGTTAGACAGTCGGCTAGGGCATCCGCGACAGTCTTCGTCCGTGGTCTACCTCTACCTTCTTGGAGTTACCATCTAGACCTGCCTCTGTCTCTTGCTGTCCCAGTGCGGGAATCCCATCACGCACCCACTACCACGACTGTCCAGCACATTCCACATCGGGTTTACTACAGAACCCGTTAAAGTCGACAGGATGACTGAGGACGGCAACATGCAGAGGATGACGGAGGCAGAAGACGAGTACTTCGCGGATGCCCTCACCAACATGCAACCCCACTGCGACGAACTAGTAAGCCGCCTAACAGACACCATTCGGGGAATAGCCGTGCCTCGTGTGGAGGAAGCCCTCATCTCCCCTTTCGACGGATCCTACGCAGCAAACAACTTCATCCAGCAGCTCGAGCGGACAAGCGAGGGACCGCAAGATGACGCCACGCTACAAGCCCGGCTCCGTACCCTACTAAAAGGTGAGCCCCACTCCCTCTACAACGAACTAAATATGGCTTCTCTGCCATACAGTCAAGCAAAACAAACTCTCATAGATCTCTACCCCGGAAAATCCGAGGTCACTTTCACAAAATTTTTAACTTTTAAATTAAATATTCAGGTCCAATTAGGAGAATATTACCGTCAAAAAATAAGTATGGGATTACAACTGGGCCTAACCAATCCCATCATAGTAGAAGCATTAACGGAAGGCCTCCAGGCCAGTGATCAGCGCCTCATGAGGGCCATAGCCCCTAAAACCCTGACCGAATGGTACTCTACCATGACCAGAATAAAAGGGACCAGTTCACTCCCTACTCCATCCGAATCAATTAAATTTTATATAATAGATAATTTATTACCTTTTGGTATACTGTCATTAAATTCCATTAGTCAATTTTGTTTGACCTTAAATTTATATAATCATTCTATTTATCAATGTGATGCTCCTTTGTCTAAGAAATGGTACCATATAACCTATGTAACCCTATGTAATAATGGAGAGAGTAACCACAATCCGCCCAATATGGGTCATTTTAAAAACATGCCTAATTCATATTCTCCATTATTCCAGGGGAAAATATCCATCCTATACCATGTCCCATTACCTTGAACAAGACCTCTACCAATTGTGACAAAAATGCACCCAGCCAAACTTTAGTTCATTTTCCCCATTTATATTTATTACCCCCACTATATCCCTCTGAACATCAATGTAAAATTTTTAATGATTCTTGTAATTTATGTGTTAGGACTGATATCCCTTTAACTTTTATGAATATTATTAAGAATTACTCAAATATTTTTTCTACTAACAAATATAACATCCCAAAATTGAAAATTCCCCCTATCAATATTAGGACAAATTCAGACAAAATAATTGCACTCAGACCGTATCGTACATCTCTTTCAGATCAACGTGAAATACAAGAACAAGTAGGGAAAATGCTAGAATATCATATTATAGAGCCTTCTTTCTCCCCCTATTCATCCCCCGTTACTTTAGTTACCAAAAGGGATAAGACAAAACGATTTTGCGTAGACTACCGCCGCCTGAATGAAATAATTTTCCCCGATGTTCACCCCCTTCCGCTCATAGAGAATATCTTAGATAAATTAGCCAACGCCAAAATTTACTCCCGCGCCGATTTTTCATCAGCATACTGCTCCATCGAAATAAGTCCCCCTGATAGAAATTTATTATCTTTTGTCACGTTAGAGGGTCAGTATAATTTCAAAAGATTACCATACGGTATTAAAATAGGACCCCAGGTGTATGAGCGAGCAGTCAGTCAGATATTGCAAAGAAATAGGTTAGGTTTTATAGCACATTATTTCGACGATTTCATTATCTTTTCAAATTCCATAGAAGAACATTTAGATCACTTACAACAATTTTTTTATATGTGTAATAGGGAAAATTTTAGATTAAATTATAATAAGTGTGACTTCTTTAAAACTACAATAGAATTTTTAGGCTATACCATATCATCAGGCACATACACTCCATTAGTAAAAAATTTAGATGTAATTAATGCCATTAAGGTCCCCACTAGCGTTAAATCCCTCCAATCATTTTTAGGCTCCATCAATGTATATAATAAATTTATAAAAGATCACGCCCGCATTAGGAACCCCCTCAATAACCTACTCAAGAAAGATACCCCATGGCACTGGGATACAAAATGCCAACATTCATTTGACACTCTAAAGGAATGTCTGACCACAAAACCGGTACTACACCTCTTTAAAGAAGGATTACCCTGTCAGCTATTCTGTGATGCCTCACTTCAGGGAATAGCTGGCATCCTAAAACAACAACATCCAGACGGCACTCTACACCCCGTTCAATATTACAGCAGAGCACTCCGACCCCATGAGAAAAATTATACCATCACAGAGTTGGAATGCCTTGCTGTGATAGATAGTGTGGAAAAATTCCGCATCTATCTCGCAGGTGTAAGGTTCACAATTTTTACGGACCACCATGCATTACAATGGTTAAAAACCATAAAAAAAAACAACGGGTAGACTTTTTAGGTGGAGCTTAAAGATGTCCGCATACGAATACGATATAAAATATATAAAAGGTAAAACGCAGTACGAGGCAGACCTACTGTCCCGCAATCCTTTATGTGGTTTTCTCACGACCACCCAAATAATAGAAAAGTAACCCCAATTACCTCCATCTACACTTATAAAAACGAATATAGATGGCCTCCATACAATCAAACGTAAAGGTATTGTCAAGATTATAGTTCCCCCTTCTTTACAACATACCCTAATTAATAAAGTACATTTAGAATATAACCATCCTGGTGTATCCCAAATGATTAGGCTCATCTCCACACAGTATACCTGGTGTGGAATGACCAAATCTATAGTTAAGTATAATAGGTCCTGCCCCACATGCCAACTTATAAAGAAACCGAAGGGTCCATTATATGGTAGATTAGAACGCCCCCCTATAGCTTTACAACCCTACGATATGTTATCTATAGACACTATTTCAGGTTTTTCTAAATACGGTAATTCTAAGTCATACTTACACGAAATTGTAGATCACCTAAGTCGGTATACATGGACCTTCCCCAGTAAGTCAACTAATATAATCACATACATTCAGTGTCTCAAAAAGGTATTGCAGTGTGGCCGCCCAAAACGCCTTCTTTCGGACCGGGCACCTGCTTTTACTTCCCCAAAGTTCAGGAGATTCTTAATAAAGAACGGGATACAACCTCTACTAACCACTGCAAATAACCCTCAAGCTAACGGTTTATGCGAGCGTCTTAACACGACATTCACCGGGAAACTGAGGTTACTGAACTTAGAGAATCCTGGGACCTCCTGGACTAAGTTAATTAAGATAGTAACTAATAAATATAACGATACCCCCCATACGATAACTGGATTTCCCCCGTATTTTTAATGTATAATATAATCCCCTCAGACTTAAATAACCACCTAAACCCCTACCCCAATATAATAGAAAGTAGAAAACTAGCAATACAACGTACAAATGACAGACACGACAAAGAGAAACTTAAATATGATAACAAACATAAAAATCCACACTTTGATACAGGAGATTTAGCATTAGTAAAGGCGTATCATCATCCAAATAGCGGTAAGTTAGTACCCTACTTTACAGGTCCATATAAAATTACTGAAATAATTTCTGATAATGTCGTACATATAAATAGACCCAATAGGATTACAGGTAACGATAGCGATACTGTACATGTAAATAAATTACAATATTACAATGAAGAGGTCCTTTATATTTCACCACCCAAATTATATATATATATATATAGAACCCCTAAAAATAAATAGAATAATAGATCCTTTCCGACATCTAGACCACAACTTGTTTAGTCCAATAGAAAAAAGTATAGCTCATCGATTTTCCGAACCATTTAATCATTTGTCCCCCCAACTATTCTCATAAAATTAGCGAAAATATAGGTCCTGAAAGTCTCACAAAACCTATTCTCTTTATATGCCTCTACACCTATCCCTTGGTTCTGAATTACTTAAGCACCGACCCTCTCTCATATATCCTGATCTATTGATAAAAGTATTCGCAATATTAACTCGATTAGAAGAACATTTGGTACACAGATGCCACTGAGTGGCAAACAATCCATGTTACATAAATAGTTTTCCTATTACCGTCCTAACAAAACACAACGCCCGCCTCCACGGTGTTCGGTTTTGCTTACACAAGGCTGCACGAGCTCGGCTTTCACGCGCCACTTTGGCGCCTGCCTGCCTGCCTGCCTACCTGTTAAAACATACATTTTTATCTCGCACTTTTCTAGATTGTTCCAATCAATTTTAATTCCCATCGCCACGACAATATTCCAATCTTCAACACTCTTGCCTATCAATCATTCAATTATAGGGCTTTTGGGTACGCTTAATACGAACATATACGACATTACCGGCTCCCTCGTTAGGAATAAAAAAAGGCTAACTTTTCTTTTTCTTTTTGTCGCCTCTCATTTCTCTATATGTAACGCAATGTTACATGGAGAAAAGATCTGTTAAGTTAATATTTTAAATGATGTTTCCCAAATGTAACAAGCCGGCGTTTGGGTAGGCTCACCTAAAAATTTTGCAGACCAACTGCGTAAAACGCTCTGCAATCTTTTTAGCGCCTAAAACATGCACTACATACTACATGTACCTAAAAAGTCCCATCTTCCACTACAATGACATCATTTTAGGGATCAAGATCGCTCCCCGTCTGGTCTCACATAATATAATCGGGAAGATCTGGCAAAGACCAACTTCTCAGACCGGACCAAAGCGACATAGGGCCACATTGCCTCCCCGTAGGCCAAACTAGCAAGACATCAATAATCTTGCACCTACATTGTGTGTAAATATGTTCCCTTTTTTCAAGAACGAATATTTTTGTTTTCTTTTAACTTTGTCTCTCATATATTGTAAATAGACTTACAGCTTACCTAGTTTTGTGGTGTTGGACTTTGTTTTTTAACTTACAGATGTAGATAAAACATTTCACTATTAATCGAAAATATCATTTTGTTTATTTTACAACATTAATGCCTACAACTACCAATCAACCCTTTATATATTATTACCTTTAATATTTTTGTTTTCTTTTTCTTTTTCTCATCATGTTTAGACTTAGAATTTTACAACTTCAACTATTTTAGGCACCATTTAAAAAAAAAAACCTGCACCTGACAATATTTATAATATTTCTTAAACAGATAAAACATTTATCATTTTATTTTTCTTAATAGATTTTCAAAATGTTATTTTTGACGCTTCCCTTACAACCTCTAACTCTATCCCATGAACCTTTCCTCCCAACTTTTTACATCCATCAAGAGATTATTGTTCGTCAGCCATTTTCTTTTTTTTTATTGATTAAACTAACTAGAAGACCTTCCTCGCTCTACATTTCCCAACAGTGAGCTCAGGAAACCCAGTTAATAATTTTTTTTTTTTTTCTCTCATCGTCCGGCTCATCATTTTTTCATTTTTCAACTTTTTCTTTTCACCACACAAGTCGGACACAATCAAAATTGACAGCAATAAATCTCTTACACCCACCTCTCCTTTTCCGCATCCTTCAAACCTCCCACTACCTTCCAAGGGATTCCAGTTCGCCGAACATTTTTATTTTTTTTTCATTGATTAATCCGACTGGAACAATCCTTCCTTGTTATACCCATTCCCCATAATGAGTTCAGGATATCCAGCGCGATATTTTTATTTTTTTCTCATCGCCCGACTCATCACATCAATTCACCATTTTTTCAACTTTTCACTTTTTTTTTCTCATAATTCAACCGGGCACAATCATTATGGACAACAGGGATCCCTCTTACCTCTACCTCTCCCTTTTACCTCCATCAATCTTCCCACCTCTTCTCACTGTCTGAGCTAATGATGCAGACGGAATATCTTAGGCCTTCTGTTAATGAAAACAATGCCTCACTTAAGCAAGTTCGCATTGCATTGCAGAATGCTTGGGATACTACTTTGCAGAAACATGCTCAGATACCCCCTTTCCCCTTTTCAACCTTAGCGTCACATTATACGTTCAGTCAATAAACTAACTTTAATTTTTCCTCTCATCTTTTATGCAATAAGATAGTATTTTCCTTGTACGATTCATTTTACCATATTTACCATGTTGTATTATATACTTTCTCTTAATCTTTTATCATTCATTTTTGTGCATTTTTATTTTTATAACCTTGATTTTTATTTCATTGACACACCACCATTACAACATCTTTCTCTTTTTAACTTGTAGCTTAATAATAATTTTAACTAATTTGTATACAAATTATTTATTTTATTTTTTATAATAGGTTTGTTAGGTCATCATTCATTACATGTCATTCCCCCAACCAAACCTTCATCACCGGGGGCACATTCTGTAGTATATTTTTAGTTATATAGTTCACAACCTTCTTCTGATATTTATTATATAACCCCATATCTATATATTAAAATATGTATCGAACAATGGAAGTGACAATAAAACAAAGAAGGTGGAGGTAAACCAGACGACAAAGGCCAGACGAAAACAACCTGGCGCCAGAAAGTGACGTGTTTTTAGGAACCAATCAGGACGCTCCACCTTATGCGAGCGTCCAATATAAAAGGCCCAGAAATTAGACAAACGAGTGTGTAGTTGTTTTCAGAGCGACGCCTTTAGACGGTCGGCTAGGGCATCCGCGACAGTCTTCGTCCGTGGTCTACCTCTACCTTCTTGGAGTTACCATCTAGACCTGCCTCTGTCTCTTGCTGTCCCAGTGCGGGAATCCCATCACGCACCCACTACCACGACTGCCCAGCACATTCCACATCGGGTTTACTACATATATATATATTCGAAACTATTATAGACGCGTATGATTCTTTTTAAAAATAAACAATTTCTTCTGTCCTTACTGCAATGGAAAAATTAATGGCCTGACTCATCAATAATATAATTATATTAATTATATAATAATTTATTTTTTCATTGAGGAAAGGACAGTAGAAATTGTTTATTTTAAAAAGAATCATACGCGTTTATAATAGTTTCGAATTTTGATAACAGATGGCGCGCTAATGCATCATAATATATATATATATATAATGAGTTGAGTTACCGTTGACTCTTGTTGAATCCTGTCGACTATCTGTAATAAGTTGAGGTCTGGTAAGCCTTGTTGTAGAATCCTGTCGACTATCTGTAATGAGTTGAAGTTGTGGTAGCTTCTGTAGAATCCTGTCGACTAGCTGTAATAAGCTGAGTTAATGTTGACTCTGTAATACTGTGTTGACCGAGAGGAACAGTCAGGATGGGGAGTTTTCCAGTACCTCTCTGCACCTTGTAATTCCTTTAAAAGTTCTCACAGAATACAGGCAGTCGTGGTCGAGGCAGAGTGGAAGCTTGGGAATGTCCACACAAAAAACGAAGACACAGTTGCACTAAGAAAGTTCCGTTAACAGATAAAAGTTGAGCTAGGAGCGAAAGATGGGGATAGAAGATTTCTTACTGACTACATGGTGGATTAGGAGGACATTGGTGATAACCGACGTGGACTTCCCCTGATGGTGAACTAACTGTCAAGTGACTGTAAAGTGACTGTATTTATAGGTTAAGACGGGGGGCCTTATGCGACAGGGGCCGTTTCTGAGAAAGGGGGCTTTGCATGTCACCAGATGTGAGAGGGGGCTTTGCATGTCACCAGATGTGAGAGGGGGCTTTGCATTCCACCAGATGTCAAGAGTGTGGGTGGTCTGGCCCATTTTTAGACC
The DNA here is from genome assembly GCA_030710605.1 of Cordylochernes scorpioides. NCBI lineage: Eukaryota > Metazoa > Arthropoda > Arachnida > Pseudoscorpiones > Chernetidae > Cordylochernes > Cordylochernes scorpioides. The sequence goes on along the minus strand of CP092871.1, from coordinate 5,841,741 downwards.
TTGTTGTGGGAATTCTAAATCCATCTCGATTTTGACGTTATGACTTCTATCTCTTGCTTAGCTCAACTCTTAATCTATTACAGATTTTTATTTATTTATCCTGTTTGTACAAATTGCATTACATATGATGATGTAAAGACACATGTCAATAATGCGTATAATCATTTACAGATGTGTTTCTATTATACAACATTAAAATCTTGTCATAAGTTATATACAATAGGGGTTTGTTGGCTTAAATTACCATAGATGGGCCCCGGGAGTGAAAGGGTTTATCCGGGTTTAAGCGGGTAAAGCCTCTCTAACACAGGTAAGTAATTAAAATTTATTTTAATTAATTTAAACTGTGAGGGTTAAAAAGGGCTATAACAAGATGATTTGTTTGGATATATAAAAGTGAAATAAAAATGACATTTTTGTTTGATTAAAAAAAATGATGATTAAAATAAAATGATGACATAAAAATTCACATTCTAAGAGAATATTGGAGGGCGTTGGAAAGGGTTAGTAGTTGAAGAATATGCAATTGTAAGGAGTGCACATGTAAACCAAATACTCAGACCCAGGTGCAAAGCGAGGAAATAGACTCGAACGTCTTCCTAGGCAATGTTTCACTTGCGATCCTATATAAGGGTTACAGTGTTTTGTCACAATTTTAGGATTATTGGGTTAAAAGTTGTTGAAGAAAAGTTGCTTATTAATATGATTGGGAAAGGAGTGAAATAGAGCCATGCGATAAGTAGAATTGTAGCGACAGTAGGTGATCTGACTTAACTCGAAATCAAAGGTTGATTGAGGTCCGCTAGAGCTGAAAAAAAAAGTTGAAAGTTGAAAAAAGTGAACGCTTTGTGCTTGCGTTGGTGATTTGCTCTGCAGATGATCGAAATAAGCTTTTGAAACGTGTTCAGGCCAGAAGTTGAGATTTGTAAATCTGGGGAACTGTGTTTTCAAAGAGTTTGTTAAATTACGAAATCAAAAAATAAATTGTCAAGCAGTGCTGTCGTTTTTCTACGTTGATGTGACGCAATGACTGAAAAGATAGTGATGAAAAATATAGGGAATTGGTTAAAAAATATGATTGTTGAAAACGATTGTTGTAGATGCCCGATAGTGGATGATAAACATTGTCAGATAATAAAGGTATTTAAACAAATAAAATATAGTGAATAGAAATATAGAAATATGATTTCGGGTACAAAAAGTGTAAGTGGACAAAATTAAACATGTAATATATAAAAGATATAATAAATAATAAAATAAAAAATAATTTTTGAAACAATTAGATGTTTTGCAATACTAAAATAATATCATGAAAAATAAAAGTAAATTTGATTAAAGTTTTTTTTTTTTTTGAAAATCATGTTGGATTAAAAATTTAATTATATAATTGAAAGGTAAAAATAAGAATAATTATTCAGGATTTTATATAAATAACAATATAATTAAAGATTATTATAATGATTAGATAAATGCTAAGTAGTGGAAAATTGAACAATATTCTCGTTTATCCAAAAAGGTGATATGTAGAGAATGATTTCTCTTTTGCGTCATAAAGTCTATATAAGACTTAACCAAATTGTTTTAATTGGTGATATCAATTAACATGTAAAATGTTTAATGTATGATGTGTTGTGATTAAGGCGTTGTGCGAGATTTGTGAGATTCTCGAGGAAATCTAAATGAGTAGTGTGACCCATGTGTTCAAAATGGCGATCATGAAGCTAGCGGTCAAGATCTGCCTTGTGAGGGATGGAGGTGTAACTGAAATAGATCGTCGTGGGTGGTCAATCATGGGGGGTGTTTTGCTATGTTTGTCCTTTACTTGAAACTGAATTTCTCTCTTTTGTTTAATTTGGCAATTTTCTTGCCTATTTGAAAATATAGTTTTCTCGATGTTCGTAAGTGTTTGTGTTTTCGAAGTTGTTTAGACTTAATAAGATTGTTATACGATGATTTCAGGTTAGAAGTGAGTGAAAGATATGACTTTCGACGTGGACACGCTTTGAGGTGAGATGTGGTGTCACAGGCGTGAAGGCGTCTTTGGCCTGAAAAGTGAGAAGGTTTTGTGGTGTGGCACTGTGACACGAAGTGAGAAATGTGAATGAAAAGGTGTCACATGAAGTCTTAGTTTGGTACAAATCTAACCTGTTTCACCATGAATAACAAATTAAATAAAGTCATGGGTGGTTGTTGTATGAAACACATCATGAGAATATTTGACTGTTAGTGGATGTGGCACGCTTAATGTGAAATTATTTTATTGTGGCGACGATATAGAGCTAAGTGGAGCTTGTTTGGCTCAAGATTTGGATTTGTGTGTTAAGTCGCGCACTAAAAATGGTTGCCAATTGGATAAAGTGATGTGTGAGTGTTGTAACGTTTGTTGAGAGAGATTTGTTGATGATTAAATATGCATGTAAAAGGAAAGATGAGGGAGTGTATTTATCCTCGAATATTAACGATTGTAATCGTTTTGGAAGGCTGTGACTTAAATTAGCTACTGGCGGTGAAGTGGAGTGAATCTTTATTTTTAACTTGTTTGGGAAAGATAGTTGTTTTCCCTAGTGGTGTTTTTGAAGATATTGTATCTTCCGATTTTTGCAATTTAAAAAAATGCGTTTCACCTATGTTAATTTATATTTAAAATTTGAATATATTTTTTAAATCGTTGATTATGGCAGTTAAAATGATTCTTGTAAAAGGGCAATGTCGTGAGAGTTACAAATAATTTGAATTGGGCGCTTACTTAAAATAGTGAACATTACCAAATTTTAAGAATTTATAAAGATATTGGTCTTTTGGTATAAAGATAACTAATAAGTAAAACAAAAATAAGTTGAGAATTATGATGAATGAGATTTTTTTTAATAATAATAATGATTTTTTTCAAGTCGTAGCTTTGGATAATGCCATTTTAGGTAAATTTAGGAAAGGCATGAAAGATTAGTAAATTAGTAAAAATGCGTGATGGGCAGAATTTTTTTTTAAGTTAAATTGAGAGTAATAACTTGAAATTTATAATCAAATTAAAATTAAAGTAAATTTGATCAATGAGAATGTGAAAGTTGTAAAAATAGAATTAAAAATTGTATAAAAAAGGAAAAAATTGATTTTAAAATGCTTAAAGTGAAAATATAAATACAAAATTTATGGGCAATCAAGTTGTGAACTTGAGGATAAAGTTATGTAAGATTTTAAAACTTACAGTTTTGAAGATAGTTCAGTCAGGAGACTTG
>CP092871.1:5715217-5838405 GCA_030710605.1 Cordylochernes scorpioides | reverse complement strand
ATCTTTGGTTGTTTTCCTGCTGACGTGGAAGTCGCTCCATGAAGGGTTTGTAGAAGATTGTAGCTTCTGTAGAGTTGTTTGTGGCTTGCCGTCTTGAGCATTGTCTCGACGATGTCAGGCAGAAGGTGTGGAACTTGTCACAGGGTTTGGGCCACATCATTGCTCGGTTTCCATGTCTTGTGGGATTTTCGGCTGTGTCACTGGGGTGGTCAGAAAGCTTGCTCTCGACGTTGGCGATCTGTTAGCGGATCTGCGGAGGTCCCTTGGGGCGTCGTTTCCTCCTAAAATATCGTCTTTTGTTGGGGGTGAGATTGCTTGGTTGTTTCGTTGGACTGGCAGGTTTGTTCCTCCATATTTGCTCTTTCTCGCTTCCTATCTGAACAGTCTTCTTACCTTCTTCGTTGTGTCATCCTTCGTTTTGGTCATCCTGTCGACTCACTGTAATGAGTTGAGTTACTGCTGACTCTTGTTGAATCCTGTCGACTATCTGTAATAAGTTGAGGTCTGGTAAGCCTTGTTGTAGAATCCTGTCGACTATCTGTAATGAGTTGAAGTTGTGGTAGCTTCTGTAGAATCCTGTCAACTAGCTGTAATAAGCTGAGTTACTGTTGACTCTAGTAATACTGTGTTGACCGAGAGGAACAGTCAGGATGGGGAGTTTTCCAGTACCTCTCTGCACCTTGTAAGTCCTTCAAAAGTTCTCACAGAGTACAGGCAGTCGTGGTCGAGGCAGAGTGGAAAGCTTGGGAATGTCCACACAAAAAACGAAGACACAGTTGCACTAAGAAAGTTCCGTTAACAGATAAAAGTTGAGCTAGGAGCAAAAGATGGGGATAGAAGATTTCTTACTGACTACATGGTGGATGAGGAGGACCTTGGTGATAACCGACGTGGACTTCCCCTGATGGTGAACTAACTGTCAAGTGACTGTAAAGTGACTGTATTTATAGGTTAAGACGGGGGGCCTTATGCGACAGGGGCCGTTTCTGAGAAAGGGGGCTTTGCATGTCACCAGATGTGAGAGGGGGCTTTGCATTCCACCAGATGTCAAGAGTGTGGGTGGTTTGGCCCATTTTTAGACCTTGTTGTGGGAATTCTAAGTCCATCTCGATTTTGACGTTATGACTTCTATCTCTTGCTTAGCTCAACTCTTAATCTATTACAGATTTTTATTTATTTATCCTGTTTGTAAAAAATGCATTACATATGATGATGTAAAGACACATGTCAATAATGCGCATAATCATTTACAGATGTGTTTCTATTATACAACATTAAAATCTTGTCATAAGTTATATACAATATGGGTTTGTTGGCTTAAATTACCATATATATATATATATGCTTGTCGGCTATGCACGCCCTCAATATGTAACTAATCTCGCTGGAATTTGAACAGGACAGAGAGTTAAATTTGGAAGAGCTTTTTGTCGCATTTTTAGCCAAGAAAAATTATAATTAACCAAGTACTGAGTAACAATATATTTTTAGTCAGAAATTATTATGACAATATTGCGGTATCATGTTGATTGACACAATTATTGACATTAACACTTATTTTTAGGGGAATATTCACTAAAGCAGGCCACAGGCAAACCCAGATAATAATTTTTAGTAGGCAGGAACAAAATTCTACCAGCGTAACATTCACTCGAGCAGAAGACACACGAAGCCAGGTCATCTCTATATATAAAATATCGTTTCTCAGCCTTTTGGCTAATATTATGTAGTATATCTCTAAATATTTTTATTTATATATATATTTTTTTAAATCTATTCAGTAGAGAGAGTGGATATGTTTGCTCAAAAAATATATTTTATATATTATATAAATATATAATGTAACGAATATTATTATCATAATATTCTGTATGTTCAGGAATATTATTATCAATAATATTCGTCAGGCAAACTTTCACTCGGATAAAACCCGGGCGAAGCCGGGTACACATCTGCTAGTTAATTATAAAATTCACAAACGTAACAATATTTTATTTTTAAAATTTAATAAATATTTTTTAAAAAATTATGTTTCAAAAATATATTTGACGCATATAACAATATTTATATTTATATACGTTTATAAATCTATATATAGGTGGATTGGATGTTTTCTAGAATCGTTTTAACAAATGTTCGTTAGCCAAACTTTTACTCGGGTAAAAACCGGATGAGGCCGGGTTCATTCGCTAAATACAGTAATTTACAAATGTTCGTTTGTGGCAAGATACTATTCCTTCAATTTCAAATTACCGAGTGGACCAATTAATATTTATTTTATTCAACTTATCGAATATTTTTAAAGGGACCGGGAAAAAATTTCAAATTATCGAGAGTATAGACATTGCAGATTCAGTAGGGATTGGAAGTTTGCTAGAATCGTTTTACCAAATGTTCGTTAGGCAAACTTTTACTCGGGTAAAACCGGGCGAAGCCGGGAACATATATATATTTGTCGGTTATGCACGCCCTCAATATGTAACTAATCTCACTGAAATTTGTACAGGCCAGAGAGTTAAATCTGGAAGAGTTTTTGTCGCGATTTAACCAAGAAAAATGATAATTAACCAAGTACTGAGCAACAATAATTTTTAGTTAGAAATGATGATGACAATATTGCTGTATCATGCTTTATGGACATTAACAAAATTCTTTAGGGGAATATTCACTAAAGGAGACCAGGGGCGAAGCAAGATAATAATTTTCAGTAGGCAGGAACAAAATTCTACCAGCAAAACATTCACTCGAGAAGAAGACACACGAAGCCAGGTCATCTCTATATATAAAATATCGTTTCCCGGCTTTTTGGCTGAAATCATGTAGTATATCTCTAGATATTTTTATTTATATATATCTTTTTAAAAATCTATTCAGTAGAGAGAGTGGATATGTTTGCTCGAAAAATATTTTTTATATCTACTTATATAATTGCCTTATTCTGTGTGTGAAGTTCACTGTGTGAAGTTCACGGATAGATTTTGGTCAGAATGGATAAAATAAAAAAAGTGTCAAGGGATGGGAATCGAACCCACGACCTTCCGCTTACCGGGCAGATGCCATGACCACTAGGCTACCCTGGACATATTTTTCCGTTCATAAATATAATATAAATATTTATATAATAACTGCTCTAATTTGAAATATTTGGTAGGTTTTATTTATTTATATATTTTCATTTTTAGATATAACTGATCTAATTCGCCGTTTAAAATAACTGCTCTAATTGAAGTATTATAATTTCCATGTTTCAAAAACCTATTTCAAAAAGGTCGTTAGAAATATGTAAGGCCTGAAATAGCTTTACATGCGAATATTTATGATGCCAAGCGTAGCTTAATGGTTAGGTGTGCGGCTTCGTATTTCCACAACCTTGGTTCGAAACTTAGCCTGGGTGGTTTTTTTTTTATATTATTGAAGCAAAGTTTTTTTTTTACAGTACCAAAATTTCCATACATAGGTAAAAAAGATACGAGGAAAACGATAGGCTATTTTAAATTATATATAAATTAAATATTAAAACTATATATTCAAATTATTCTACTTAGCTCACGAACAGCGCCCTCTATCAAGGTTATAAATACGTTTAATATCGAAATCTCAAAATTTAATTAATAATAGTGTTCGCTTAATAATTAGAATACTTGATCTAAATCGAAATATTTATAGACGCTCGCTCGATTTGAAGATTTATATATCGTAACTAATCTAACTGCAAAGTTTGGAGCGGGACGTTTCACAAGAGTGACATCCACGGCGCCAATTTATAATTGTAAGGAATAGTTTTTGAATAAAACATTTAATCGGGTAAACCCGGGCGTTGCCCCGGTCATTCGTCTAGTATTATATAAATATATAATGTAGTGAATATTATTATTATTATTATTATTATTATCATAATATTCTGTGTCTTCCAGAATATTATTATCAATAATATTCGTTAGACAAACTTTCACTGGAATAAAACCCGGGCGAAGCCGGGTACACATCCGCTAGTAATTCTATATACACAGTTACGAGCGTCATTCTTCATCAGTCATCTGTCACCGTTTGCTTTTTTTTTTTTTTTTGGAATAGCGCCCACCTTATTGTGTGTCATAACAACCTATACCAATTTTGATAGATTCTTTTAAGAACTCAAAACCGGTGTGGGGAAAAATCCCTCTAAAAATAATAACTCTCGAGGTATGAATTTTTCAAATTTTAATATTTTGGACTAATTTTCCTAAATTGACCCTATTCTGTTCAATCACAACCTATTACAATTTTGATAAATTCTTTCAAAGGGCTTAAAGTTTAGGTGGGGAAAGAAAATCCCATCCTAAAATATTGATTGACTCCAAGTTATGAATTTTTTCTAAATTCGAATATTTTGGACATATTTTGCAGAATTTACCAGATTCTTTTCCATGACAACCTTTTCCAATTTTGTTAGATTCTTTTGGAGGACCAAAAACCTGGATGCAGAGTGTTGTATATATATTAATTTATAGATACCACAGAGAGTGTGTGTAAGCTCACAGGTAAATAGGCGCTAACCGAAAGAAAAAAATGTGCGTTTGTTTTAATATTAGTTTCCCTTTTATATTTTGTTCTCTCTCCTGTAAATCAATATACATAACTAGACGAATGGCCCGGGCAATGCCCGGGTTTTACCCGAGTGCGTATATATTTTAAAAACGTTTTAATTCAAATACTATTGGTTACAATTATAAATTGGCGCCATGGATGTCACTCTTGTGAAACGTCCCGTTCCAAACTGTATGTTTTTAAAATGTTTTAATTAAAATACTATTCGTTACAATTATAAATTGGCGCCGTGGATGTCTCTCTTGTGAAACGTCCCGCCCCAAACTGTGTGTGTCTTGAAAATATAAAATAAAAATGTGAATTTTCATAAAGATTTCATCATGTCGATTTTTTTTTTTTGCATTTCACCTACTAAATCGATAGAGATAATTACATTTGCAACATGAACTTAGGTATATTGACTAAATAGAAAACTGCATAGTAATAAAGATCATTTTTTAAAGGCACCATATCGTTTTTTTTTTTCAATAAAATCGAAACAAAAAAAAATTCACAAAAAATGACCCTATAACTTTCCGCAAGGTTCTAAATGGTCACACGGCCAGGGAATATATAAGTAAATAGATAAATATATAGATATATATTCTAAACTGCGGTAAAGTTTTTTGAATGAACCCATATCATAAATATGCCATGAAAATAACAATTAAAAATTACTAAAGCAATTTTTTTAATTATATTAACTTTATGAACGGAAAAATATGTCCAGGGTAGCCTAGTGGTCATGGCATCTGCCCGGTAAGCGGAAGGTCGTGGGTTCGATTCCCATCCCTTGACACTTTTTTTATTTTATCCATTCTGACCAAAATCTATCCGTGAACTTCACACAGTGAACTTCACACAGACAGAATAAGGCAATTATATAAGTAGATGTTTAATTAATAATTATTGGAATCAGTTTCATTAAAAATTCTAAGCAAAGTCAACAATTGGTATCAGAGCGTGGTTGTTTGATATAAAGCTCAAAAGCGAAAATATTTAATCTAAAGTTTAGGCAGAAGTTTATTCTGATCGGTAAACTGAAGCACTTCTGAGAAGATTAAAGGTATTTATATAGATTAATTTGAATTATATCTATATATTGCATGTTCAAAATGTACCCAATATTTATATATATTTAAAATATATATTTGTATTTAAAATATAATGGTTAGTTTATATTAGTTCAAAAGGCGAAAATGGCGGAATATATTTTTTTATCCCAAACAAAAATTGAACCATTAACAGGAACTAATTATCAAATTTTGGCGTTGAAAATCGGCGCAGTTCTGAGAGGTAGAAAATTATTTAGAAAAATGTGTGTGTAAAAATGTGAATGTAGAAAATAAAAATAGCAATATAGGTTTATGGCATAAAAGATTAAACCAAATAAATGAAGAATACCTGAAAAAATGCTTCAAGACATATTGTAAGAGGATTGGATCTAAAATTTGAAAGGTTAACTGAGTGCGGAGCATACATAATGGGAAAACTGGTTCAGAAGCCATATAATATTATGGAAAAGTATACAGTTAAGCCCCTTCAGTTGATTCATATGGATTTATGTGAACCAATGCCATGTCAATCTTTAGGAGGATCCAAGTATTTTCTTGTTATAGTAGATGACTACAGTAGAAGAATCTTTGTATATTTCCTGAGATCAAAAGATGAGACCTTTGAAAGATTTGAAGAATTTAAAGCAAGAGCCGAAAACGAATTAAGTCTTAGAATAAAATATGTAAGAACCGACAATGGAACTAAATTTTGTAACTCTAGATTTGAAGGACTTTTAAAGAGAAATGGGATCCATCACCAACTTACCACCACATACTCACCGCAAAGTAATGGAATCAGAGAGAGTGAATAGGACTCAAAATTACCCATGAAGTTTTGGGCAGAGGCAATTGTAACAGCGGTATACATTAAAAATTGTACCCCCCACAGGTCTATCAAGCACCAAACACCTATGCAGAGATGGATTGGGAGGAAACCATCGGTCAAACAAATTCGAATATTTGACGCATTGGCTTGAGAGCAAACCAAGAAGAAACACGTTTTCACCAAGGGGTAGAAGGGAATATTTATTGGTTATTCCATTGAAAGAAAAGCCTACAGAATATATGATATGATGTCAAAGAGAATCCATTGAGTCAGATCGTTAAATTTAATGAAGATAAGTGAGGAATTTATTATGCAAATGATATTCAGGAAGATACTAATTGTGATAATTTGAACGTTTGGGTGACTCACTGAGCATAAATGTTTCAAAATAGGCTGCATGATCATGACATCTATTGTTAATAACGACCTAAAATAGTCACTAGGCTCAGCATCCTGTGGTGAAGTCAAAGTAAGAGGCAAAATTTGAGGGGAATTGACTCACCATGAAGAGGGAAGACCTGGGTAGATCCATAGGTTCCTTAACTTCTACATCTTGAAGTTGCATCAGTATTGTCTTTGAAAGGGGGAAAAGAGCTGATAAACTTTTGTACTGCAGAGTGAAAAAGAAAGGTATATGTCAAGTTGTAAAATTCAAGGAAGCAAAATTATGTCATCTAAACAAGAGTTATTTATTGTTGCAATGGCTCTATAACAGTTGAGAAAGAGTATTGAATGATACCCCCCACACAAAGCTATTGGCTTCCACTCACAAAACCTAAAGGTTTAAAATATATTTTACATTTTACACTTTTGCATTTCACTCAGTTGATAACTAGCTAACTTTGAAATGGTGGCAACAGCTCTTTTCTAAGAATACAAATTAACTATTCCTATTATCAATGGAAGGTTTGTATTAATGTTGGTAATCATAAGAGGAATAACTGTCCCAATCCCAAAAAATGTATTAAATGTGAAAAAGAGGAAGAACACGAATGCTCGACTACAATTAAATGCTGCAACTGCGTCAAACATCCACATTTTAGAAATAGAGATTTGGAGCATAAACCAAATAGTCATGACTGCCCAATCTATAAAAAAGAGATGCAAATTATAATACAAAGAACAGACTATTCTACACATATAGAAGATGCGGGCCAATAATAAACTTCCAGAATGATGGGCCGAAAACTATATATTGACAAAATCAAAATTATTCAACAAAATACCAGAAAAAGCAAAAATTGAATAAATGAGCTTTGTGCATCTGATGAAATTAGAAATGCAGATATAGTAATGATACAAGAACCTTATATAATCAAAGAGGAGGTAATATTTCCAGGACCTTGTACAAAATATCAATTGATGAACAGTCCCAATATAAATACGGCAATTATTGTAAGAAATAGCAGCTTAAAATTTCAATTAAGTACAGAATTCACTAACTCATTCGCTACAACTATAACCATACAAACAAAAAGTAAGAAAATATATCTTTCCAACATTTATATACATCCAAATTCAATGAAAAGTGAGCACGAGGAATTTATGACGAAGTTAATTAATACAAATTTACATATTAATTAATTAATTAACTTTATTAACATCATGAAACGCGATATCCCAAACTCAGGGATATTTGCGCCAATACATTTCACTGCATTACAGCAATTCGGCTATATACAATCCTGTTCAATTCATTATTTTACATAAATTAACTAAAGAAAATTGTCCAAAGAGAAAAACAAACAACAAAGCAAAACACACAGAGCAAGCATCGCAGTTCTTTTTTTTTTTTTTCTAAGATTCCTTCTCTTTTTTCCAATTCAAGAGAAAGTTGTATATGTATTTACAAAATTGATCAAAATTTTTATACTTTTCTTTTTTGTCTACAAATTCATCAAGCTGTCCAATACGACCAAATCTATTTTCCCTAAAATCCCGGAAAATTGGGCACTCCAGAAGTAGATGTCTCGCGTCTTGAATTTCACCTCCGCAGAAGCATCCTGGTTCCTTCACGGCGCCGATAGTTGCCAAAAATTTCCCAAAATTGCCATGATCTGTAATGAATTGGATATTATAAAAATTTGGACGGAAAAATCTTGGAATTCCTAATACGAAAAAGCTTCTGAAAATTTCATTAGTGTTCTCAAAAATTTCATTCATTTTTGCGTGTAAGAATGATTTGACTATACTTGGAGCATGGGGTTCGTAAGTAGTTAGATCTTCAATGGACATTTGAGCTAGATCAAATTTGATTATTCTGGATTCTATATAATCTGTTAGGAGTGGAATTTTTGCCAAGCTATGCACACAGTTTGATGAAGTGGTTTTGTATGCTCTAACTGCCCATAAAATGATCTGGTACTGCATGGAGTTCAGTTTTTGTTTACAACGATTGTTTAAATATTTGAACCAAATTTCAGAACCGTATGTAAGTACAGGCCTAATGATTGTTTTGAATAAAGTTAACCTCTTTTCAGTGTCTAAACCCCACATATTGCCACTTAGTGAACATAATAAATTTTTCATACGTCCTGCCTTACACAGAATATCATTAACATGCGGTGTAAAGTTAACTTTGTTTTTCCATTTGTGATTAGAAAATTTCATTCCCTGAATTTTTACTTGCTTGACCGGCATTATTATATTGTTATTAACCTTAATAGGTATTTTTTGTCTGTTATGTAGGTATAGCATATTAGTCTTCTCTGTACTGATCGTTAATTTATTTCTATTACACCATTGGATCACATAATTTAAGGTGTATTCACTTGCGGTTTACATACATACAAATTTACATATACCGGTGATAATTTACGGCGATTTCAATGCCAGAGCTCCGTTATGGTATGATATCAGGAAAAATTATAATGGACATAGACTGATCCCTATCATAGATAAAATAAACTTAATTATCCATAATAATAAAACTTTCATGTGTCGTGATGCAAGTGTGGTTGATCTCACACTAACAAATAAACAGGCAATTGCAGCGATCAGAAATTGGAAGACACAGCAGATATCGCAAATTTCAGATCATGTAGCTATATCTTTTGAAATATATACAAACGAACAATTTAGTTCAGAAAAATATTATTCCACTTGGAAATTTAATGAGAAATATGCGAACAGGTTAAGTTTTAGTCAGAGAATTAACAGTACTGAACGAGAAAGAATTTAAAACTTACTAGACATAGTGGATACACCAGAAATGATTGATCAAACGGTAAAAGAACTTACGAACATACTGATTGAGGCAGCACATAATTCACTTAAAGTAAATAATAATATGACAACAAAAAATAATATTAGTAATAAGTGGTGGAATACGAATTTACAGCTTCTAAAGAATCACTGTGTGTGTGTGTGTGTGTGTCATTATCTTAGAAACTGTTACTATAGAAACAAAAATTGTCCTAATCATATTAAACAATACGAAATAAGTATTTACGGGAAATAGAAAAAGCTAGGAAAGCATCCTGTAGAATTTTTCTGGAGGAAAACAAATCGAACAACCCTTATGGAAACTTATATAAGGTGTATAAAAACATCAAAAGTGGATCTAATCGGAAGAGAAATATGCAAATTTTGGAGGGTAATACTGATATGGAATGTTTGCAGAAGGGTGAGGAATTATTGAATAACTTATTTCCAGATGATAAATGTGAAGAAGATACAAACATCCATAAAAGTATAAGAAATTATAATTTAAAACTACTCAATAAAGAAAAACTGATGGTTATGATTACTGAAGTTAACGACTTAATTGACAAATTAAATCCAAAGAAATCTCCCGGAATAGACAACATCTCTAACAACATGATAAGGCACACTAAACAATTTATAGCTCCTATATTGGTGAAACTATTTCAAAAATGTTTAGACCTACAATACTATCCTGCTGAATGGAAAAGAGCAGAGGCAATAATTATTCCGAAACCTGGAAAAACAGATTTTAATAACTATAAAAATTATAGACCTTTATGTCTTAATTCCAACATTTCTAAAATATTTGAAAAAATAATTAATAACAGAATAATAAAATATTATGAAGATTTTAATTTACTAAGTGATCGACAACATGGCTTTAGAAGATCGAAATCTACTATTACTGCACTAACTGAAATAATAAAAATTGTGTTAGAACATAAAACAAGAGAATATGCAGCAATAATTGCAGTGGATATTAGTGCAGCGTTTGATAATGCATGGTGGCCGGCCTTGATGAAAATACTAGATGAAGATGGTGTGCAGGCTTCAATGATAAAACTTCTACAATCATACTTTGATAATAGAAGAATAAGATTTAGATATTCCTCAACTGAAATTAATAAGAAACTAAGTAAAGGATGTCCACAGGGAGGACCACTGTCTCCCACATTATGGAATATTCTTATTAATGAGATACTGAATAATAGTCTGGATGATAATTGTGAAACAATATGATATGCAGATGATATTACGTTAATATTTTGGAATAAAACTCCTGAAAAACTAAGAAAGACAATAGATAATGTATTAAGAAAAATCAATAAGTGGTGTGAAAGTCGTAAATTAAAATTGTCAGATGAAAAAACAAAAATATTATATATTTATATAAATGCAATAGCGATATAATAGTCTCAGGTAGCAAGTTAATTAAACCGGTTGAAGAACTTAAGATCCTAGGAGTGACTATTAAAAATCACCGAGTCAGAAGCAAACTGGACTTTACGCCTCACGTTAATGAAATGATCATATAAGTAACTAGAGCTAGTGGATACCTATTTGGCCTGACAAAGAAAGCATGGGGTCTAGACTTTAGACGAAGACTGATATTGTATAAGACATTATATCAAAGTACAATAACTTATGGTTATCCAATATGGTATCCATTCATAAACAAAAAGTCTAAGGAGACAAACTAAATTCTCTTCAATATAAAATATTAAAACATTGTATACAGGCCTACAGTACAACATCATCGGATTGTACACACATACTTGCACAAGTCCCCAAACTTACTGAATATATTGAATCTAACATGTTGAAAACCGAAATAAATTACAATCGATTTGACTCTTCAAGTAGGAATATAATTTCTAATTATATAAGGGAAAAATTGCAGAAATACTATGAGAAGACTAATACCATTTTCAAGTCCTTCTTCACTGACTCCCAAATACCCAAATATGTCAAGCCAAATTTTTACAATGTCCAATTTTTTACTGGACACGGTAACTTTAGATCATATTTGTACAAAGTCAGAAAGACGGATTCGCCTAAATGCTCATGTGGTGCAGAAGAAGAAAACCCTGTACATATTCTAACGGACTGTCGACTTGTAGAGGACTTGAGAGTCAAAAATCAAATAAATATAAATTGTCTAAATCAAATAGTTAATAATAGATATATGTATATAAAATTTAATAGATTTTGTAGAATGTTTTTTAGTAATAGATAGCCTGGGCTGTAATAACTGGTATATAGTTACAGTAAAACTCCGCTAAGATGAACCATGGATATAACGAACCTTCCCTTATAACGAACCCATCGAAAATCCCAATTCCATTCCATTAAAATTACCATCGCTATAACGAACTTTTCACTTTTCAAACTAGCGAACTATCGCTATAACGAACCCAATTTTGGTCCCAAAATATTAAATTCTATCAAAAATACCATGCTTATAACGAACTTTTAATTTTAATTCTAAAATTCCAAAATTATAATTTTCAAAACTAATTAAAATTTTGTGTGAGCTCTAGCTCACAGATCGCAATTCAAAACAAAGAATTTAGCGACATTGTGTGTTTTTATTTACGTTCTATTTTTATACTGCGCCCTTTTATAAATTTTTCATGCCTTATTGAAAACTAAATTTCTTAACTCTACATTAGGAAAATTCCTTAAAACATGATTAAATTATTAAAACCAGTTTTAAAAGATAATGGAAGTGCCAAAGAAAAAGTCGCTCGTACCAAGATATCACTTGAAAAGAAATTAACCATCATAAAAGCTATTGAGAGTGGTACATCGCAAGCGGAACTTCGGAAGAAAATGAAAATGAGCAAAAGTAGCATTTCTACGATATGGGGCAAAAAAGAAGACTATAAAAAAAAATGCTACAAAGATGAATCAATCCCAAGTATTGCCGCTATCGTCAGTGTCATTATACACTTTTAGAAGAAGCCTTGTATACGTGGTTAGTACAAGCTAGGCTTCATTTTAAAAAATGAAGATTTCTTTGCTAGATATGAAACCAAATTTTTGAGGAATATGTTAAAGCAGAAAAAAATAACAGACTTCTTCAAGTAAGCCTTTGTATCCTATATTGTAATATAATAATATTTATTTAAAATATATTTTTATACCTTTTAAAATATTATTAATAAAGTTTTTATTTAATTTTTATAAATAAGGTATACTTTTCTTGGATTTTTTTGACATATGGGGGGCAGGTTGCATTTATACTAATTAAATTATCAGAGGAACTGATCAAAAAGGCAATATTTTCACATGATTTTGTTTTTATTTTAATATACAGCTTTAATATATAGAAATAGGTTAATTTAGGGGGAAAAAAGCAGCCAATATTAAGAGGTAGCCTTTTTTTTGCGCATGCCCTTTAATTATATCCTCAAAAAAAAATTAAATACCCAAACCGTGGCTATAGTGAACCGTGGCTATAGTGAACCAAAAGTCCCGTCCCAATGGGGTTCAGTATAGAGGGGTTTTACTGTATATGCTTTAAATAGCTCTAAATTTCTGTTCTCAACTGTGATGTTCACTAATATTCATTATAGGGTAATTAAATCGTTAACTAACTGACAAATATGTTAATAATTTCTATTATAATAACTAAAATCATATTAATAATTACTGTAAATAAGCTCCCAAACTTGTGTATGCATGCAAATATCCAAGACGGATATTGCGTGCTTTGTAAATGATAATAAAATAAAAAATGTTGGTGAATACTTAGCAGAATAGCTCTAAAAATCCAATAGGCTGCACTTTTTAAAGATGCAAAGAAAATAACAATTAGTGTTGGAATGTTTTTAAGACTAAACTTTCAAGAAAGTACATAAGCAAAAGTTTAGTGTAACAAAGCCTTTTTTAAAATAAAAGTTAGTTTTATTAAAAACAAAATATTGAGGCAAATTACTGGAGCAGAGCTTGGATATCCTTCATCCCAAGTTTCTGTTGTGTAGACTGCAGCACGGAACTGGCCAGGGAGAGCTTCTGTTTCTGCAGGCGCAGGACCTGCTCTTCTACTGTGCCGAGCACCACAAACCTGCACCACAGACCTGTGGTCACCTGAGGGAGGAGCAGGCAACTGCAGCTACTGACTTGTGCACTGTGACATCACGGGTCTGGCCCACACGGTGTATGCGATCTGCAGCCTGGGCCTCTAGGGCAGGGTTCCTGTCAGCACATTGTCACACATAGTGTCAGTTATTCAACTAAGGCTGCTAGCTACCAGTGGAGGTCCATGAGGAAGAGGTGACAGCCCCCAATGAGGTTGAGTCCCACCCCGCCAGCCTTGAGAGACACCAGCATCACCTATTGTACACACCCATTATTAAACATGATGCATTAATCTGTCATTTGTTATTAGAAATTTATGCCATTATAGTGTGAATATTTATTTTTGAAAATACAGTAGAACCTCCCTGTAAAGGACACTTATTTGCAGAGCCAAAGTGTCCTTTAAGGAGAGGTGTCCTCTTACCGGAGAGTTGCTAAATTGTAAAAATTGTAATTTTGCAAATGAAAACTGTCCTTTGTGATGAGGTGTCCGCTAGCGGAGGGTGTCCGCTCAAGGGAGGTTCTACTGTATTAAAAATTCTACTGCTCATCAGTAGTGCACTGTCCAAGCAGCTTCACCACTTTAATTCACCATACCACTTCAATATTGTATTTGATTGATTTTCTTATATATCTAGCACTTAAATACCTTTATTAGGAAAACCTTTTTGGTGCTAGATATACAAGGTGTGTTCAAAAAGTATCGCAAATTTTGAATTTTCGCGGGTTACGTATATTCGAATTTCGATCTTTTTGTGGCTTTATGTTGGTACTCATGTCTCTCACTTATGCCGATAAGCTCGGCCATTTTGAATGTTCATTTAATTGTTGACAGCTACTTTGCTTGCAGGTGTTTTGGATCGTCTTCGATTTTTACCTATTAAAAAAAATTGATCAAAGAACCTGCATCAAATTTTGTGTGAAAAACGAAATTAAGTGCGCGGATGCATTCCGAATGTTGACTGTGGCATACGGAGAAGCTACCTTGGACCGAAGCAATGTTTATCGGTGGTACAAAATGTTTTCAGAAGGCCGAGAAGATTTGAACGATGTAGAGCGTGCCGGATGCCCGAGCACTTCAACAACAGACGAAAAAATTAATGAAGTGGAGAAAATGATATTGGCCAATCGTCGAATCACCGTTAGAGAAGTTGCTGAGGACCTAAACATATCGATTGGGTTGTGCCATTCGATTTTTATCAATGATTTGGGCATGAGATGGGTCGCCGCGAAATTCGTACCAAAATTGCTCAATTGCGACCAAAAACAGCATCGCATGAACATTGCTAATGAGATGTTGGACTCTGTCTGCGACGACCCAAATTTGCTCCAGAGGGTCATAACTGGTGACGAAGCGTGGGTTTATGGTTATGACGTGGAAACCAAAGCTCAATCATCTCAATGGAGGCTGCCGCACGAACCAAGACCGAAAAAAGCACGCCAAGTTCGGTCGAATGTGAAAGTTTTGCTGACAGTTTTCTTCGATTGCAGGGGCGTGGTGCATCATGCCACAGGGTAGAACGGTCAATAAGGAATATTACCTGCAAGTTATGCGCAATTTGCGCGAAGCAATCCGCCAGAAACGCCCGGATTTGTGGAAGAACAAAAATTGGCTTTTGCACCACGATAACGCCCCTGCTCACACATCGTTGCTTGTGCGCGACTTTTTGGCCAAAAACAACTCACTAATGATGCCGCAGCCACCATATTCCCCAGATCTGGCCCCCTTGACTTTTTTTGTTCCCCAAACTGAAGAGGCCCATGAAAGGACGACGTTACGCTACGCTTGACGAGATAAAGACGGCATCGAAGGAGGAGCTGAAAAAGATTTTTTTTAAATGATTTTTGAAGTGCTTCGAAGATTGGAAAAACCGTTGGCACAAGTGTATAATATCTCATGGGGATTACTTTGAAGGGGATAAAATAGGTATTCATAAATAAATAAATAATTTTTGAAAAACACAAAAGTCGCGATACTTTTTGAACACACCTCGTATAGGCAAATATAAGCCAGGCCCTCCCTTATTGTGAAATAATATATATATACTTAATATATATATATTTTTAATAAGATACATTTCACACTGAAATAGTATGAATTTTAACACACACACTATGCTAATCTAACAAAAAGTGATGCAAACACAATCCCACCTTCATATTGTCAGAGCTGGCATTGAATTTGTTCACAGCCTCTGCACGGGCCTCAGGAGTCATGTTGCCTTGAATGCACAATACATCAAAGCTGATACCCTGCAGGTGGTGGCAGATGAGGTCAAGGTAGCTTGTCCACTGGGACACTACCACACTGGGGACCACAGAATGTCAAGCTGGCTGAGACTGAGGGGGAATCACTCACCAGTTCTCTGGTGGACTCTGGGCCCTGATCTTCTGGAGCTCTTTGAGTAAGGCATCCAGCTGGAACACCAAGCATGCATGACCCACTTTTCAATCAGCAGAAGCTACCTACTTTACCTTGGAGCTAGTTGCTTTCTCCTCCAACTCTGGGGAAGCTGAAAATTTCTCCAAACCCAGGCTGGGTCCCTCTAGGGTAAGGGCAGATAGTTGGGCTACAAGGTCATCCTCTGGCAGGCTCACTTCTTCCTCCTCTTTGGCTGCTAATGCTGCCTGCACACACAGCCGGTTATATTAGCAAAGCTGAATGTAAGTATTTTTCAAAAGTCAAGATAACATTCTTGAGGTATTTTGTTCACAGAATTGTCATCAGTATAACTAGGAAATATTTCAATAATGTGGTTTGTTCACATATATAATAAAATCTCAAATTTATATATTTAATTTTTTATTCTCTAATAGCTTAAAATTTCACCTAAATTCTAAAAATTTTCTAAATATTATTTGTCTATCAAATTATAAAACTATTTTAGAGGCGTAATATTCTTTTTTAAAATAAAACAATTTCTACTGTCCTTACTGCGATGAAAAAATTAAAGAGAGGGCCTGGCTCATCAGTGGTGAACCCTCCCAGCGGTTTCGCCAGTTTAATCTACCATACCGCTGTTATATTGCATTTTTGGAACTTCCTTTTATAGGTGACTGTTGTAAGATTCTTGGAATGGGTATTTTAGAAGAACTATGGACAAAAGCTTTTAGGACAGCAGAATTAAATATAATTATAAATATATAATATGCTTCGAGCAATCGCTCTTCCGCAAATATCAAATTGTGTCTTTTATTAGAACAATAATGTTACGATGTACTAGAGCGCCATCTGTTATCAAATTATAAAACTATTTTAGAGGCGTAATATTCTTTTTTAAAATAAAACAATTTCTACTGTCCTTACTGCGATGAAAAAATTAAAGAGAGGGCCTGGCTCATCAGTATGGTAGATTAAACTGGCGAAACCGCTGGGAGGGTTCACCACTGATGAGCCAGGCCCTCTCTTTAATTTTTTCATCGCAGTAAGGACAGTAGAAATTGTTTTATTTTAAAAAAGAATATTACGCCTCTAAAATAGTTTTATAATTTGATAACAGATGGCGCTCTAGTACATCGTAACATTATTTGTCTATATTATTCTTATCTCATTTGGCACATTTCAATGCTTGATTCAGAACAATTTGGAATATTAAAATTAATTATTGCTTGTTTACACAATATTTATATGTCATAATATCCACATGTAAAAAATGCATCTTATAAAAATTTCTTTCTACATATGTATGTTTGTCGGCGATGCACGTCCTTAATACACAACTAATCTGGCTGAAATTTGTAAAAAAACTTATAGTCAAATTTTCAGGTCTATATTTCGAATATCCTTGAAGTTAGAAAGAAGGAATCATATATCGCCGCAACTCTTTTTATTATTATAGCGGTTAAGGAAGCTTTCGGGCAAGCCCGCTATAATAATAAAAAGAGTTGCGGCGATATATGATTCCTTCTTTCTAATTTGTCGAAATCCGCAAACCGTTTACCATGAATCCTTGAAGTTATTTACAAATTTGCTAAATTCACTTTCTCACAGCGACTGAAGTCTGAGAAAGTTTCAGCTTTGGCAGGAAACACTTGTGTCTCTCGGGTATTGTACTTTATTTTAAAAAGATTAAGTAATTAATTCAAATATTTGTGTTTTAATAAAGGGTATCCTTGAGGTTACTGATTTGACATTTTTAAAAATACATTATTTTTTCTAATTTTATATTGCATAAGAAATTTATTTTTTCTTAAAAAAAAAAAAAAAGTGTTGTATTTTAAAAAGATTAAATAATTGTGTGAAACAATATACAGTAAAACCTCTCTATGGTGAACCCCAATGGGACAGAGCTTTAGGTTAATTATAGCCACAGTTCACTAGAGTCACGGTTTGGCCATTTTTTTATACTTTTCAAAAATTTTAGACCGTATAATTAAAAGACAGCCATACACACAGGAAAAGGCAGCCACTTAATAATGGTCACTTTATTTTAGTTCCCTATATTGACCTATTTTTTTACATTAATGCGCTGAATATCAAAAGAACTCATTTAATAATAGGTTCTTCTTATCATTAGCATACATGTTTATATTTATATATACCTCTATGAAAAATTTGAAATTAGGACAAATCCCCTAGGCAAAGCTTTATTAATTATATATTTGAAAGGTATAAAAGTATTTTATAACATCTTTATCAAAAAATAAAATAATGAATTTATTTGAAAACATGTCTCTAATACCTTGTTGTTTGAAAGTGAAAAGTGAAATTTGAAAATCAGAATTGTATTAAAATATTGTTATTTCCATCAAAGGAATAAAGCTCAGTGTTTTCTTAATCAATTGAACATGAATCAAAAACATTGGATTTCAAAAAATCGGCCGCAAAACATGTTGATATGATAGCGTGATCAGTAAAATCTGTATGCATCGTTACCACTTGCTACTATCAATACTGCTTTGCAAAATATATATATATGGTAATTTAAACCAACAACCTCATATTGTTTATAATATAACAAGATTGTCATGTTGTATAATAGAAACACATCTGTAAATGATTATACGCATGATTGACATGTGCCATTACATCACCATATGTAATGTACTTTGTACAAACTGAGAATAAATAAATAAAACTCTGTAATAGATTAAGAGTTGAGCTAAAGCAAGAGATTGGGATAAAATCCAACAAGGCCTAGAAGTTGTCAGGGCGTTGCCAGTGTACAATGATACTTTATATCCAGGCCCTTGTTGCATCCGCTGAAATCCAATACTTCCTCTCGGCAAAGATATATAAAGCTGTCAATTCGCAGAAATGAATGGTCACTTCACCATCAACGGGAGCCCTTGTCAGATGTCTCCAAGGTCCACCTCATCGACCATGTAGACCAGTAAGAACTTTTCTCAAATCTCCATCTTGCTCCTTAGTTCGACTTTTATCTGTTCACGGAACTTTCCACTCTGCCTCGAACAAGACTGCCTGTACTCTGTGAGAACTGTTAAAGGTCTTCCAAGGTGCAGAGAGGTACTGGAAAACTCTCCACATCCTGACTGTTCCTCTCGGTTAACACAGCTATAGCGAGAGTCGACAGGATCTCACACCATGGCTTAAGTCAATAGGAATCCACAACAACAGGATTTGACATATATATATACCTTCTTAATCAAGGTATATAAAGTATTTGAACACACATGTTTGTTTGGTCTAACTCCAAGTATCCAATTGACTCTCAAGACCTTTATATTGTGGACTATTGTTGTTGTTGCTGTCGTGTCCAATGAAGAGCCTCAGATGTCTCCATGCATCTCTATCACAGCAGCAGCAATGTCCACTATCTTGGGTGTGTAAAGCTGCTGCTCTGGGTCCATGTCAATTTTCTGAAAGGCTGCGGCCATTCCTGGGCATGAGAATATGTGGGTAGGTGTTATTTTCACACCAGGACAGTTGTTGCATGTCCTATAGGTTCTTGTGCCATCTGGATGTATTGTCATTCCTTTATAGTGTTTTGTTCTAAGTCTTGTTATAGTTTTTGTCATTTTTCTCTCAGAGTTTATTTTGCATATTTGATCTTTTCTTATTTTTTGTTTAATTATTTTGTAATTTGCCAAAGCATCAGCGTCAAATACTGACATTTGTTCTTTCCTTTGGCTCAACTTTCTGGCTTCCTTTGCCAATTCATCTGCCATTTCATTACGCCCGATCCCAACATGGGCAGGAATCCATTGTAGAATGCAGTTCTTCTCCAATGGTTCCAGTTGGGTAAGTATGAGTGTATTTTCTGTGTGATTTTAGTATTGCTCTTCTGAATCGCTTCTAGAGCGGATCTGGAGTCGTTGAATATTGAAATTTCCTTCTGCTTGATGCAGGAATGGTTGATTATGGCATACATCAAGGACTTTCCAGATAGCTGTCAGTTCACAAGTTTGACGAAATCTTTCCTGCTCCTTCTTTGATTTTGATGTGTGTTCCATCTTGCAGTATTATGTCAATTCCGGCCCCTCCATTACTCAGGGTAAGGTCTGATGATCCATCTGTATATGCTGTTAAATTATTTCTATTATCGTATAAACCAATTGTGTCAAGTCCTTTCTTTTTAAGTACGTTTTTGTTCTCTTTTTTATTGTAGGGTTCATTCAGGTTAAGATTGATTATTACATTTGATGGCAATGGGGTAGGAAATATTGGTTCTTCTTGAATTTGAAAGTCTTTGTGTTTCATATTTATGCCCTTTCTAATATTGTTGTCGTACTGAAGTGTTGAAGATCTTTTGAGTCTTTCTTTTTGTGTCCAGTTTAAATAGGTTCTATGGGATATGTGTTCGGTTTCATTACTTTTTAAGCTATTGGTGAATTTTATTGTTTTTAATTGTCTTCTGTTTTCGAGTTGGTCTAGACCACATTCTCTCTGAATTTTTTTCATTGTTGGTGGATGAAACTGCACCAGTGATTATTTTGGCTGCTTTTGCTTGAACACTGTCTAGTTTTCCTTTTAGTGATAAACTTGAGGAAGCCCAGACAGGTGTTGCGTATTCCATTATTGGTCTTATTAAGGTGGTATATGTTGTTCTGAGAGTTTTGTGCTTTGCTCCCCAATTTGTTCCACATAGCCTTCTCAGAATATTTAGTTTTCTGGTAGCTCTATTTGAGGTGCTAATTATGTGTTCTGTAAATCGCAATTCCTCATCAAGTATCACACCTATGTATTTTGGATTTCTAATTTTATCAATTATTTGGTTGATTATGCTTATTTTGGGGTTAAATTTATGCCTATTTTTCCTCTCGGTGGAGAAGATGCATAGGTTTGTTTTTATTGGGTTTATGGTCATTTTGAGTTCCATTGCCCACTTCTCCAGTCCTCTCATTGATGTGTTCAGTATTTTTTTCAGATTTTTCTATACTGCTACTTGTGTGCCTTATGGCTATATCATCTGCATAACAGGCAACTTTTGTGTCTTCAGTGAGGTATGGATGGATGTCGTTAATATATAGCAGGAAGAGTAGAGGACTGAGCACAGATCCCTGAGGTACACCAGCCCATGTTCTTCGGTCCTTGGAAAATGCTTCATTGACCCGAACCTTTATCCTTCTTCCCCTTAAGAAGTCTGCAATCCAGATTAAGGTTTTTCCTCTTACTCCGATGTTGTGCAACCTTTCAAGTAATTTCTCCCTCCACACTCGATCAAAAGCTGAGGTCATATCCAGGAATACAGCCGTTGTCTTCTTTGCCGGTTTTTCCTGGAAAGAATCTATTATTGATTGGCAGAAGTAGAACAGTTGATCAGTTGTACAGTGTCTGGATCTATAGGCAGTTTGGTAGGTGTTTATTTTACTATTGTTAGTGAGCCGGACTATGAGTCTAGAGTGGATAATTCATCCTGTTATTTTACAAAGTATGCTGGTGAGAGCAATTGGCCGATAGTTCTTGCATTCCTTGGCATCTTTGTTTGGTGTCAGTATTGAAACTATAATTGATATCTTTCAATTCTTTGGTAGTTTACCAGTTTGCCATGAAATGTTCAGTATACGTAGGAGTTGATTTTTAGCTTTGTCTCCAAAGTGTTTAATCATTTGACCAAAGATTAGATCATCTCCTTGTGACCTCTTGGGATCTAATCTTTTTGTTGACGAGTTTAGCTCATTCAGTGTGAAGTCTCTCGAGAAAATATCTTGTTGATGGTAGTTTCTTGCTTGTTTAACTAACTTGTTTATATTATTTTCAGAGTCCTGTCTTCATTCTTATAGCTGAGTCTGGAAGTGCTTGAAAGATATTCAGCAATTATGTCAGCCATCTGTTTGTTCATTCTCGCTGTCCTATTCAAATCGGTTAGAGTTGGAGGGGGGTCGGTGGAAGGCTGGTTAAACCGTTTGGTTTCCGACCACTACGACCCGGGTTCGATTCCTGCATTGGACACTTTTTCTGTTAAAAAAAAAAAGAAGGCTCCAATGGCCCCCAATTCTTGCAAAAGTCCAACCCCACCAGCGAGTGCAAGTAACCAAACGGGGCTCTGGCACATTTGTAAGTGCAAAGTCGAACTGCTTTTCACATGTGTAGACATGTGGTGCGCTTACAGAAAAAAGCAGTCGCTAACTACCCACCATGATTATCATGGCCTGTACCACCATGTGTACTAGGGATAAGCAAAAAAAAAAAAGAGAGTTGGAGGATTGGTGTTGGTTTTAATTGTTTTCTAACACTCTCTAATTATATTCCAGTGTTGGCTGTCCTTTCTTGGATCCATTTTTTCGCAGAATTCTGTCCATTTTTCTTGTTTGCCTATCCAAATTTCTTGTTCTATTTTGTGACTAATTTCAATGAGTTTCTTTGTTTTCTTCTGTTTTATTTCGTTTTAAGAAGTTCATTGATATTGTCTCTCTCTGCAATCATTGCCTCGATGTTGTGGTCTTTCCAGTAAGGCATCCATCCACAGGTCTTTATGTCTACCTCTAGGTATCAATGCTTTTGCAGCTTTGGATATGTTCGAAGAGAATTTTTCCAGGTTTTTGTCAAGCATTCTGTAATTTAATTCTTCGTTGCACAGTTCTTCAAGCTTTTCTGTGATTTTTTTCCAGTCGGCTTTCCTAAAGTTCCATGTTCTTTTATTCTGTTGTACATTCTCAATTTTGAAGTATAGGGTTGTTAAAATTGGTCTGTGGTCACTGATTGCACTTTTCAGGATTTTCCATTGTGTTGCGGGTGCGATGTTGTAATTTATCGCTGTGATGTCTATTGCGGATTCTGTGCCTGTGGACTTGGATAGATAGGTGTTCTCTCCATTATTTAACAGTGTAAGGTCGAGGTCGGTTAGCATGTCCTCAACCTGTTGACCTTTGTTATCCTGGACAGGTGATCCCCAAGTTGGACTTTTGGTTTTAAAATCGCTGAGTATGATTGTGATATCCAAAGACGCTTCACTTAATGTCTCTATCAGGCCTGTATTGATGCTAGTATTATCAGGGTGATCAAGATTTATGATTGATATTGTTCTATCTGGAAGATTTCTATTGCCTGAGCTTCTATCGTGCTTTCTGTAGGCTTACTCTGATTATAGGCAATTTCCTTAAATTTGATTTCTGGAGTTTTAATCAAAACAGCAAGTCCTCCTCCAAATTTTCTCAGTCTGTCCTTTCGTAGTGTTGTATAACTTTGATATTGAATCTCAGGTTCTGATTCAGTTTTGTCTCCTGAAGACAAGCAATATGCACATTTTTGTCGCGGAGACGACAAGTCAGCTCTTCAGTTTTCCTCTGGGGGCCATTTATATTGAACTGTAGTAGATTGAATTGTATCCTTGTAGTAGATTTCTCATCAGGAGCTCAGGCTGCAGCTCCTGATGCAGCGATTACCCCGGATGCGGTAGCATTGCTGGAGATATTGGTTTTGCTCTTCATTGGTAAATGGGTGCCGTCATTTGGTCAAATATTCCAAGGCGCCAGGGGGGACCCCAGGGAGGTGTGGTCGGACTACTTCTCCCCCCCCCCCCCCCCCATGGACTAATTTTTAACCATCTCAGTATAAGGGGGTAGAAACTATTTTAATTATATATTTTTAAAAAGTAAAATAGTGTTTTTAAAATGTTCAGAATTTTCATTTTCAACTGTGTCCTTAACATTGTCTCATTAGTGAATGGATATGATATCCTCTAGTTTTGATGATTTTGAAGCAGATCTCTTTGGGGCAGAAAAAATCCAGGTAATGTAGATTACAGTTGTCATGCCATAAAAAAATTCGCAAGCTTTTCAGAAACCTAGGAAAAAGGAATTCCTAGGTTGACTGAGTTCTGCTGGTGCTCTCACCTTCTGTAGTAGATGGAGGTGACAACAGCACTGCTGAAGCCTCAGGAGCAGCACCAGTAACAGCCTGGCATCTGAAACAGGGTGTCAGTAGGAGAGGTCAGGAGCTGGACAAGGCAGTCTCACCTTTTTTTAAACTGGCTGGCAAATTTCGGGACTTTTGTGCCTGCTGATGGAGATAATTCTTCAGTGTATCTCTGGCAGAACATGTGAGGCAAGAAAGGAGAGGATTAGGGAGGCAGCATACTTGCAGAGGTTTTTGATGACCGAGTACACTTCTTCCTCAAAAGAGGAGAGTCGAAGTCTGATGGTTTTAATTGTCTTCTTAGGCAGGACCACCTAGGAACACCACAATGTATGATCTCACAACTTCTTGTTATGTGGGTGACACACCTTCCAAAACAAATCTTCAATATAATTTTTAAATTGTTTTTTTTTTTATCTCAACACCTATAAGTTGAGCTAAATTTGGGTTAGAGGCCAACAGGATTGAATATATATCTATTCAAGAAATGCTAAAACAAGTTCATTTCAATTAATATTGGCCTGTTGAAACTAGAGTTATGGATGGATGAGTTATAATGACACCAATGCCTACTAACCAAAAACTGCAACTTATTCCAAGTGCTAAACTCACATGGCAGCAACAAATCTGAGATGTTTTGGCAACAACACTGCTACCATCAAGCCACCAGAGACTCTAAGCTTCAACAAATTGTTAAATCTTCTGAGGCAAATAGATAAATTACAACACCAATTTATCCCTGGCTAGGAAATGACATTATGTGGGTATTAATGCTGACATTTCATATACAGTAAAACCCCACTAATATGAACCCGCGATATAGCGAACCTTCCCTTATAACGAACTAAGGCGATTCCCAATTCCATTTTGTTGACTTTGCTTAGTATTATTAATGAAACTGATTCCAATAATTATTAATTAAACATTATATTTATTGATTAACAAGAGAGATAACAAAATATAAAAAGGAAACTTATATTGAAACAAAGGAACTCCTTTTTTTCTTGTTTTGTTTTTAGCGCCTATTTACCCGTGAGCTTACACACACTCTGTGGTAACAAATAATTAAAATATGTACAACACACGCTCCCCTGTGTGTAAGCCCTAATCAGCAAGTCCAAGGCTATCTGCACATTTCCGTAGTTTGTCCTTAGGTAGACTCTTCGTTAGTATATCCGCCTCCATGTCTTCACTTTTTAGTGTATTCCAGCTTGATTCCATTTTGAATTTCCTCTTTCACAAAATAATACTTTCGGTTTATGTGCTTTGTTCGTGAAGTAATCTTGTCAGATTGTATCCAGTTTATTGCAGCCTGGCTGTCACTTTTCAAGGTAATTGGGAAAGTTAAATTTTCACAAAGTTCTTCTAGTAATCCCTTTAACCATAATACTTCTGAAATGCCTTCACATATTGAAATAAGTTCTGCTTCACATGTAGACAAGGCTACTAAATTTTGCTTTCTACTTCTCCAGTTTATTAAGTTGTTGCCAAGTTTGACTGTATAGCCTGAATAGGATTTTGCGTCTCGGGTTGTGCACCAGCTCGCATCAGTACTTATTGTGATATTGTTGTCTTTTGACTTATATGCCAACATGTTATCTCTTGTTCCCTTCAGATATCTATAAATCCTTTTAACTCCAGTTAAGTGTATTTCTCTTGGATCATTACTATACTGTGATAAATTGCTGACGTTGAAGGATATGTCCGGTCGAGTACCCGTAGAGAGGTACATTAGTGATCCAATCATTTCCTGGTATACAGTTTTATCTACTGGCTTAGAGTCCAAATATTCATCCAAATTTTGATTTTGATCTCCAGGTGTCTGCACACTGTTGCATTCTTCCAGTCCAAATCTGTGAAGAATTGTATCAATATAATGAGTCTGAGATAGATAAAATCCATCTTCTTCCCTTTTTATTTCAATTCCAATAAATGGTTCGCTATCTTTCTTTTCTGTTAGAGTAACATATTTTTCTATTTCTGAGGCTAGGTTGTCATTAATTTCCTTACTAGTTCCAGCAATGATGAGATCATCTACATATAGACCCAGTATTGCATACTCTTCTCCTCTCTGGAGTTTATAGACACATGGATCACATTTGGTTCTAATCATTCCCAACTGGTATAAAATTTCATTGATCTTTTTGTTCCAACATTTTCCTGATTGTGGTAGACCATACAGGCTTTTTTCCAATTTACACACTTTGTTTTCTTCTCCTTTTTGTATAAAACCATCTGGTTGTCTCATGTATACTGTCTCTTTTAACTCACCATAGAGATAAGCTGTCTTCACATCATAAGTCTTTATGGTTAAATTCTGTTGTGTTGCAAGAGCTACTATTGTTCGCAAGCTTTCCTTTTTGAGTACAGGTGAAAAAGATTCCTTATAGTCCACACCATATCTTTGATTGCATCCAACAGCAACCAGTCTGGCCTTTCGTTTATATATGCCGTCAGTTGGTGTTTTCTTCGTACTGTAGACCCATTTACTATTGATGACTTTCATACCATTTCCCCTTGGTACTAGTGTCCATACTTTATGTTTCTCTATCTCACTGAGCTCATCTTCCATTGCTTTGTGCCATTCATTTCTTTCTCCACTATCCATTGCTTCTTTAAAGTTCTCCGGAATATAATGATCAATTTCCATAATTAAGTTTGCATTATTCCTATCCTTTATTCTTTGTGAGCGTCGAACTCCTTCTTCAATCAATTTCCTTTCTTGTTCTTCAAGTCTTGCTTTGTGCCGTTCTTCTAAGATGCTCTTTGTTTCTCCTTTCTTTCTTCCTCCTTTTACACATCTTTCCTGTATCGGTTCAGTTTGTGATGAGTCATTTTCACAGTCACCACCTAGTTTTACTGAAGTATCCTCCTGAGACTTCATTTTACTCTCTGTGACAGGATTGTCTTCTTTCAAGATAAGAAAGTCTTCAGCAACTATTTCTTCACAATTTCCTTTATAGGTCAAATTATCACAAGTAGTATCTTCCTGAATATCATTTGCATAATCAATTCCTCTCTTATCTTCACTAAATTTTACTGATCTGACTTCATGGATTCTCTTTGTCATTATATCATATATTCTGTAGGCTTTTCTTTTAATGGAATAACCAATAAATATTCCCTTTCTACCCTTTGGTGAAAACTTGTTTCTTCTTGGTTTGCTCTCAAGCCAATGTGTCAAACATCCAAATATTCGAATGTGTTTGACCGATGGTTTCCTGCCATTCCATCTCTGCATAGGGGTATTTTGCTTGATAGACCTGTGGGGTGTACAATTCTTAATGTATGTAGCTGTAGCAATTGCCTCTGCCCAAAACATCATGGGTAATTTTGAGTCAATTAGTAATGTTCTCGCTGTATCTATAAGAGTCCTATTCACTCTCTCTGCGACTCCATTACTTTGTGGTGAGTATGTTGTGGTGAGTTGGTGATGGATCCCACTTCTCTTGAAAAGTCCTTCAAATCTAGAGTTACAAAATTCAGTTCCATTGTCCGTTCTTAAATCTTTTATTCTAAGACTTAATTCGTTTTCGGCTCTTGCTTTAAATTCTTCAAATCTTTCAAAGGTCTCATCTTTTGATCTCAGGAAATATACAAAGATTCTTCTACTGTAATCATCTACTATAACAAGGAAATACTTAAATCTTTTATTCTAAGACTTAATTCGTTTTCGGCTCTTGCTTTAAATTCTTCAAATCTTTCAAAGGTCTCATCTTTTGATCTCAGGAAATATACAAAGATTCTTCTACTGTAATCATCTACTATAACAAGGAAATACTTAGATCCTCCTAAAGATTGACATGGCATTGGTCCACATAAATCCATATGAATCAACTGCAGGGGCTTAACTGTATAATTTTCTGTAATATTATATGGCTTCTGCACCAGTTTTCCCATTATGCATGCTTCGCACTCTGGTAACCTTTCGAATTTTAGATCCAATCCTCTTACAATATGTCCTTGAATCATTTTTTTCATGTATTCTTCATTTATATGGTTTAATCTCTTATGCCATAAACTTATATTGCTATTTTTATTTGATAAATGTGTATTTATAACCATGACATTTTCATTTTTTGCTATTGGTACATTTCTTTGTTTTGTTTCCATCATAAACATTCTATCTTTAATATATGCTTCAGCAACTAAATCATTCCCTTCATTATAAATTTTTGCTCCATCCTTATTGAAAATAACTGAATTTCCCTTGTTGACTAATTCGTATACTGACAAGAAATTATTCCTTAAACTTGGTACATGTAAGATATCTTTGATGCGAATATTTTCTTGGCCTTCACTTGTGCATGTAGTAAGTCTCATATCTCCTTTGGCTATGGCTTGGGTAGTTTTGCCCTTTTCAGCTAGGTTGATTTCACTTTCATAATCTACCACATTTTCCATCAAAGTTAGGTTTGGGGTTAAATGTGCGGTGCATCCTGAATCTATACACCATATTTGTCTATCATTTCTCTCATCTGGTGAATCTTCAAATTCTTTTACATATGTTTCAAATGCTTGCTCATTAATTCCACTTTTCATAGTATCCACTAGGTTATTTGAATGTTCCCTACTGTATTTGTGGTTTCTATAACCAGGATTCCATTTCTTTTGGTATCCTTGTTTCTGTTTATCTCGAAACCAGCAATCATTAGCTAGATGTCCCTTTTTATTACAAACAAAACATCTTTTTGGCTGAGATTTTTGAACTTTTCTATCTTTAATTCTGTATGCTTGTTCATGCCCATTCTCAACCAATTGATTTAATCTCATATTTCTTCTTGACTCCTCTTCTCTTAGAGTTTGTTGAATCTCTTCAATTGTTGCCTCTCTCTTTGATCGTAAGACAATAGCAATATTTTCATACCTTGGATGTATGCCTCTGACAATATGAAATGAAAGTTCTCTTGAGTGAAATTGATGCCCTAATGATGAACTTCTAGCAGCAATATTTTTTGCCCTTGTTATATATTCATCTACAGTCTCATTATCTTTCATTCTAATGTTCTTTAATTCTAAGCCTATATCAATAATTTTATCTTCCAAATTGCCTGTGTATGTTTTTCTCAGTGAGTCCCATACTTTCTTAGCATTTGTTTCTCCTATGAACATTCCAGCTTGTTCATTTGTCAAAGTAGTGATGATTATCCCAAAAGCTTCATCATTTTTATCACTCCAAATCTCCCAAGAACTTTTGTCTTCCATATCAGGTTCTGGATCTGAAATTACACATTTAAATAATTTTCTTCCTCTCAGAACTGCGCCGATTTTCAACGCCCATATTTGATAATTATTTCCTGTTAATGGTTCAATTTTTGTTTGGGATAAAACATTATATTCAGCCATTTTCGTCTTTTGAGCTAATATAAACAAACCAATATATAAATTAAAACAAATATATATTTTAAATTTATTTAAATATTGGGTAGCTTTTAAACATGCAATATATAGATATAATTTAACTTAATCTATATAATTACCTTTAATCTTCTTATAAGTGCTTCAGTTTACCGATCAGAATAAACTTCTTGCTTAATCTTCAGATTGAATATTTTCGTTTTTGAGCTTTATATCAATAAACCACCATCTGCTATCAATTGTTGACTTTGCTTAGTATTATTAATGAAACTGATTCCAATAATTATTAATTAAACATTATATTTATTGATTAACAAGAGAGATAACAAAATATAAAAAGGAAACTTATATTGAAACAAAGGAACTCCTTTTTTTCTTGTTTTGTTTTTAGCGCCTATTTACCCGTGAGCTTACACACACTCTGTGGTAACAAATAATTAAAATATGTACAACACATTTCATTGAAAATACCATTGTTATAACGAACTTTGCAATTTTTAAAATAGTGAATTACCCCTATAACGAACTATTATACTTTTATTAAATTGAAATAGAAAAAATGCAAATGGTTTCCAAAATAAAGAAAAAGAAGTAAAGAAAGGTATTCTAAAAAAACCAAAAGCTATTACCATAAAAACATTATCAAAGTTTTTCAAAGTGAAACAACTCTAGAAAATTTTCAGAAAATGTTAAAATAAGAAAATGCAACTTTTACATTATATATAGAAGACTATTATAAATTGTTACAAAATGGAATCAACCCTAACTTTTGCCACGATATGTTACCTTGCCCTTTTAGAAGCATTCTATATCAAGTTTAACCTAGGCTAAAAAAAAAATTCCAAATAATTTTAAAGCCAGAAATGGTTTGAATAACAGGTTTAAAAAAAAACTAAATCTATACTTCAGAAGAATATGTGGAAACTGGAAAAGGAAGGAAAAAAGAAAAAAAAATGCACTGTCTCATGGGCCACAAACAAATCGACTCATAAATTCTCAAAAACTATCGCTACAGTTCTATTTTTAGAACGGAAGTCTTGTTAGGTATATGATTCATTCAAAGTTCGAGGATATTCCCACTGGCCTTTACTACCGATTTTGGGTTTGCAATTTTGCATTTTTTATTCACAATTTTACCGATCGCGCTATCATATCAACATGTTTCGCGTCCAATTTTTCAGAATCAGATATTTTTAATTCATCTTCAATTGATTCAGAATACTTAGAGTTTTATTCCCTTGATGAAAATAATGATATTTTAAGACAATCCTGATTTTCAAATTTTACTTTTCACTTTCAAACAACAAGTATTAGAGACATTTTTTCAAGTAAATTTAATTTTATATTTGTTGTGTATGTAAATTGTTAAACATCTGTATGTATTTTGCTTGTTTTTTTATTATTAATATGTAAATATATATTTGTATATATAGGACATAAACGGTGCAATTAAAGAGAAATTGACCAGTAGATCTCGGCTGCGTGTGTGACTAATACTGGGAGGAGACACAACAACTGGCGACGAGGACCTGTGGGAACCAGTTCAAGTGCACTTTCGCAGGTGGAGGAAAACAGAAATATAAAGCGAACGAGAAGCCAACAGTATGTCTGGGTGTTCAATGATTGTACCGTTCGGTTTCTTCAGGCCAGGGGAAGACTCCTTTGAGATTTTCGTTCAAAGGTTTGAAGCAGCGTTTGAGGCAAATGGATTGGAGGAAGGAAAAAGAATACCCATCTTTGTTTCTCTGCTGGATTCGGAAATGTTGAAACTGGGCAATGATCTGTTCTTCCCAAGTACAATGAGATAACAGCCTTATGAACTGTTAGTACAAAGAATAAAGCTACATCTAGCTCCAAGAAAGAAGGTGATTCCTCAACGATGCAGGTTCTTAAAAAGAATACAACTAGGGAATTAATCTGTTTCAGAATACCTGCGTGAGCTCAGGCATTTGGCTATGGATTGCACTTTTGGTGAAATGTTGGAGGTCATGCTACGAGACCGTTTTGTAGCTGGTATAAAGTCGGAAAGCCTTCAGAAGAAATTGTTGCAGGAGGATGACGATGTCATCTTGGACGGGGTATTTTCTATAGCAGTCTCGTTTGAGCTAGCTGAACAAAATGCTAAGGAGCTGCAGGATGGACTAGTGGCTAAGATGGATATTGTTCCAGGAGGAGATAGAAAGAATGAAGCTTGTAGGGGATGGCAGCATGGGCCCAGTATGCAAAGAAGGGAGACAATTTGTTTCCGATGCGGCGAAAAAAACTCTCACCTTGCACCTGCATGCCCACATAAAACAAAATGCTGTTTTAAATGCAAAAGAATTGGACATTTGAGCAGGGTGTGCAAAACGGGTAAATCATTGTCAGACTGCAGATATGTGCAGGACGAATTTATTTATTCGGTACAAGGTGATACTGATGCAAAAATAAATCTACATGTTGTGACGAGTACCAGTTGTGTTTTGTGATGGACACGGGAAGTCCCGTCACACTGATACCGAAAACAATTTATGAAAAATACTGGAAGGATAATAAATTATCTCCATCTTATTTAAGGTTTTTTGAAATCCTTTTGCGGAAAACCTATAAAAATTATTGGTGAGAGAAGAGTTTTTGTAAAAGAAGCAAATCAAAATTTGCGGTTGATAGTTGTAAATGAAGATATTTCGATAGTTTTGTTGGGACGAGAATGGCTAAAAATTTTAAATCTTGATTTTTCTAGGTTATTGAACATTAGACAAGTAAGTGAATCCGATATCGAAGTTATAATAAATAAGTATGCTAATTTATTCAGCAAAGAATTAGGTTGCTTAAAAAACGTCCATATTGATTTTTATTATTTTTTTAAATACGACTCCTGTATTTTGTAAGGAAAGAAGTTTGCCTTTTTCTTTGAAGAAAAAAGTAGAAACTGAAATCGATTGTATGGTTAACGAGGGAATTTTACAACCTATTGAGTATGCAAACTGGGCCGCACCTATAGTACCAGTACTGAAGAAAGATTTGCGGCGATTTTAGATGCACCGCAAATAAGGCCATAGAATTGGATAAGTACCCGCTGCCATCAATAGACGAAATTTTTTCAAAATTGTCTGGAAATACAGTGTTTTCGTCATTGGACTTATCCAGAGCTTATTTGCAGGTCAGGTTATCTGAAGAGGCCAAAAGAGTGGTGAACATTAATACTACAAAGGGGTTATTTGCCTTTAAAAGGCTACCCTATGGAGTAGCTGTAGCACCAAATAAGTTCCAAAGAGTAATGGACAATTTATTTGCAGATATGTCGGGAGTGGCTTGCTACATCGATGACATCCTGGTAGCCGGAAAGGATCATAGGGATCACGAGCAAAAGCTGGAATTGGTCTTTAAAAGGCTGCAAGAAAAAGGTTTGAGATTAAACAAGGATAAATGCAAATTCGCAGTAAATGCTGTTGAATATTTAGGTTTTAAAATAGATAAAAAGGGACTGCATCCCATAAGTAGTAAAATAGAAGCTATGGTAGAGGCGCCTGAACCTACAAACGTTTCTCAATTGAGATCTTTTATAGGTCTCCTTATGTATTACTCTAGGTTTATAAGAAATATTGCAGATATTTTAGTGCCCTTCTATCACCTCTTAAAAAAGAATTCCGAATGGAATTGGACTAGCGAACACCGTATATTATTTGCAAAATGCAAAGCATTGCTAACTAACGAGTCGGTGCTGGCACATTATGATGCAACTAGGGAACTAGTCCTTGCATGTGATGCCTCTAGCTATGGATTAGGAGTGGTTCTGAGTCACAGAAACGATAGAAAGGAAGAAACTCCTATAGCTTTTGCTTCAAGAACGCTAACTGAAGCGGAAAGGCGGTATTCTCAATTAGAAAAAGAAGCCTTAAGCATCATTTTTGGTTGTGAGAAATTCCGACAATATCTATTGGGACGTGAATTTGTGTTGGTCACAGACAACCGACCTTTAATGCACATTTTTTCACCCCAGAAACCGATCCCCATATGTGCTGCATCAAGAATTAAGAGTTGGTCTTTAAAATTAGCTGCATTAAATACACTGTGGAGTTTCGAAAAACTGATGATAATGGCAATGCAGACGCGTTATCACGTTTACCTTTAGGCTCGAAGACCACGGAATCTTTGGATGAGGATCAGGTGCTTCTCCTTCGGAAAATGAGTGAGGTCCCCTTCTCATTCCAGGATGTGGCAGTTGAGACACGCCGGGATAAATTACTATCAATTGTGTTGAGAAATGTTAGGGAAAATAATTGGCAAATTCCAAAGGTATCGCAGGAAAATTCCACTTTATTCCTATTATAGGATAAAAGACGAATTAAGTTGTGAGTTTGGGTGTCTTCAATGGCGTGAAAGGGTGGTAATTCCCCAGAAATTAAGAACCTTAATTTTGGATGATTTACATGAGATGCACCTAGGGATGGTGAAAATGAAAATGATTGCTAGACGGTATTTTTGGTGGCCAGGCATAGATAAGAACATTGAAGAGTTGGCTAGAGATTGTAGAATATGCCAAGAATCTGCAAGTATGCCGCCGTCTACCATTTCAGAGTGGACTTGGCCTGAAAAGCCGTGGCACCGTCTACACTTAGATCTAGCAGGTCCCTTTATGGGACGAATGTTTATGGTCCTTGTAAACGCGTACACCAAATGGCTGGAGATTGTCATCATAAAGGACATTACGAGCAGGACTATCATAGGACATCTTAGGGAGATCTTTGCCAGATTTGGATTACCTGAAATTTTGGTAACCGATAATGGCAGACAATTTGTCTCAAGTGAATTTGAAGAATTTATAACAATGAATGGAATAAGACACATAAAAACGAGTCCGTACAATCCCAGTACTAATGGCTTAGCTGAGCGTTATGTACGTGAATTCAAAAACTGTTTACGAAAGAACCAAGGAAAGGACAGTATAGAAATCAATCTACAGCGATTTTTATTCACCCATAGAGCTTTTCCTCAAACGGTATTAAAAGAGTCTCTCGCGGAACTTTTAATGAAAAGAAGTTTAAGATCAAGATTTTCAAATTTGATTCCGAAAATGGCAAAGGTGGGAGAGGTGTACCATGATGCCGTGAGGAAGCAAGAGCATTTTTCGGTCGGCTCTGATGTGTATTTCCGGGATTTTGCTAACGGACCAAATTGGAAAAGGGGCAGGATCATGGAACTACTGAGCAGCTGACATTACCTTATAGAAGACGAAGGCCGTTATGTGAAAAGACACATAAATCAACTAAGGCCAGTTATCAAGAAAGAAGTTCCTGAAGTGAGAGATTTGGTATTGCCGGGTACATCAAGAGACTTTATACTTCCTGGCACTTCTCGAGATCACCCTAGGCTTGGAGGACAGGAGAAGAAAATGGAAAAAGCCCCGGAGGTGACGAAGAATTGAAAGGAGTGGAGTCTTCAGCACAAGAGGACACTCCAGAACCAGAACCGGGCCCTGCTGCTGCGGCTGTCTCTGTCCCTGTGCGCAGTCCAAGACCGCAGAGATCCAGAAGACCGCCAGACAGGCTGCACT
This sequence comes from Cordylochernes scorpioides, assembly GCA_030710605.1. Lineage (NCBI taxonomy): Eukaryota > Metazoa > Arthropoda > Arachnida > Pseudoscorpiones > Chernetidae > Cordylochernes > Cordylochernes scorpioides. The sequence goes on along the minus strand of CP092871.1, from coordinate 5,803,516 downwards.
ACTATTAAGAGGGGAGATGTGTTGTGTATGTAAATTGTTAAACATCTGTATGTATTTTGCATGTTTTTTTATTATTAATATGTAAATATATATTTGAATATATAGGACATAAACGGTGCAATTAAAGAGAAATTGACCAGTAGATCTCGGCTGCGTGTGTGACTAATATTGGGAGGAGACACAACAATATTATATGATAAAGATGTTCTAAAATACTCATACCTTTTAAATAAATAATTAATAAAGCTTTTCCTCTAAAGTCTTAATTTTTAACTTATACATAGAGGTATATATATAAATACGTATGCTAATGATAAGAAGAATCTATTATCAAATGCCTTCTTTTGATATTCAGCATTAATGTAAGGAAATAGGTCAATTTAAAGAATTAAAACAAAGTGACCATTATTAAGTGGCTGCCTGTGTTTATGGCTGTCTTTTAATTATACGGTCTAAAAATTTTTAAAAGTAAAAAAATATCCAAACTCTGGATATAGTGATCCAAAAGCTCTGTCCCATTGGGGTTCACTATAGAGGGGTTTTACTGTAATATACTGGAGCTTTTTTATATATATCGTGTTTTTGGCTTGATAAAATGCTAAACATGGTTGATCTTTTGTAATATAGATTTAACTAAATTAAAATGTGTTGGTTCACCAGAAAAAAAATCTTGAACTGTTATTACAAGGTATGTCCCATAAGTTCCCGGACTGGGTCCATAAAAAAAAAAGGTAAGATTTTTTTTTAATTTTTTTATTAAAACTTTTCAAAGTAATCCCCCCTTGCTTCAACGCACCAGCGCCATCGTTTCTCCCAATTGTCGAAACAGTTTTTATAAGCCTCTTTTGGAATGCTCTTCAATGCCAACGGCGATTTTTCTATTATGTCATCCCTGGTGTCAAAATGTCTTCCTTTTAGAACTGCTTTAAGTTTGGGGAACAGGAAAAAGTCATTTGGTGCGATGTCTGGGAAATAGGGTGGTTGAAGTAGGATTTGTGTCCCGTTTTTCGCCAAAAAGCTAGTCATCAAGTGCGCTGTGTGAGGGCGAGCATTGTCATGGTGTAGGATCCAGCCACCATTAGTCCATTTTTCTGGCCTTTTTTTTCGAATCGCTTCCCTTAGACGGCGAAGAATGCCCAAATACATTTCCTTAATAACTGTTTGGCCTGCAGGAAGATACTCGTGATGAACAATGCCCTTGTTATCCGAAAAAGCGACCAGCAACACCTTGTTTCTGGATTTTTTGGGTCTAGGTTCACCCTAACCACTCCACTCCACTCCACTTGAGGTTTGGTTTCAGGGTCATAGCCATAGACCCATGTCTCGTCGCCTGTGATTATCTTGTCTTTCCATTCTGGATCCGTTCTGGTCATTTCCATCATGTCCTCACAGGTTGCAAGCCGACACAGTTTTTGCTCATTGGTGAGGAATCTTGGGATGAATTTTGCAGGAGTCTTTTTGAGCTTCAAATCTTCGGTTACGATCCTTCCAATCGTTGTTTTAGAGATGCCTGTGTCTTGCTCTAGCTCCAGCAAAGTGGTTCGAGGATTTTCTTTTATCAAATCGGTGATTTTTTGCACATTTTCATCAGTCCTTTGAAATTTTGGGCGTCCTTGACGAGGATCATCTTCAATGGAAATTCTGCCAGCTTTAAATCTAGAATGCCATTCAAAAACAGTTGTTCTCTTTGGGGCGTCATTGGGGAATGCTTTATTAAGCATTTCAAAAGTTTCGGTTGCTGATATTTGAAGTTTCACACAAAATTCTATGCAAATCCTCTGCTTCAATTTTTGTTTCATCGTAAAATCGCCGCAGCGCTAGGTGTGACCTTTAAATAAATTAGAATAACCTTGGCGCGTGCGCAAGTACCGCCTCTATATTGGTACCACCGTGTAGCCAGATATTTTTTCTATAATAAACAGTCAAATTCATTTACATTTTTCATTTATTTATTTTTTTATGGACCCAGTCCGGGGAACTTATGGGACATACCTTGTGTATTTGGAAAGATGTCTTCCCAATTCTAGATATAGAGAAAACATGATTTGTATTTCTGGCTTTAAAATTATTTGGAATTATTTTTTTAGCCTAGGTTAAAACAGGTATATAATGCTTATAAAAGGGCGAGTTAACACGTACGATCGCGGCAAAAGTTGGGGTTGATTCCACTTGTAACAATTTATAATAGCCTTCTATATAATTTAAAAGTTACATTTTCTTATTTTAACATGTTCTGAAAATTTTCTTTCGTTGTTTCACTTTGAAAAGCTTTGATAATGACATTTTTTTGGTAATATCTTGTGGTTTTTTAAAAGACCACATTCTTTGTTTCTTTATTTTGGAAGCCATTAGTATTTTTTTCTATTTCAAAATTGTTGAATGCAAAGATATTCTATTAAGTAAAAAGTATAATGTGTAAAGATTTATACAACATACAGAAAAAATAGAATGGAAATGAAAACAAACAAAGACGCTAATTTTTGTTTTGAAATCGCGATCCGTGAGCTGAAACATGCTCAAAATTTTGTTGTTTTGAAATTTTTTTAACCACAATTTTAAGTTCGTTATAAGCATAGAATTTTAAATAGATTTTACCCTTTTGAGACTTAAAATAGGTTCGTTATAGGGGTAGTTCGCTATTTTTAAAATCGCAAAGTTCGTCATAACGATGGTATTTTAAATGGAATATAATTGGGAATCACCTTAGGTTCATTAGAAGGGAAGGTTCGCTATATCGCAGGTTCATATTAGCGGGGTTTTTCTGTATATCACCACATTCGGTCTCATTTGGAGAGAAAATATCTTTCGAATAATCAGAAGTCTGATCATCAGAACTAAGTGAATATAATTCAGTTTATTCTTCACTTTTTTTCTGGCATATTTATATAAAATTGGGTTCAGAAAAATTAAATAACTTAACAGTAAAAGATCAGATATGGACTATAGTAACAGACAAAAGCAAGAAAATACGAAAGCTCATGAAAAACTTTTCCCTAACTCCATTTTACCCCGCTTCAATGAATTGTTGCAACAGCCATTGACTAATGCTTGGATAAAGTCGACAGATCGTTCCGTGGCGTTTATAGGGTCAAACAAAATCAATCAGCAATCATTTTGATTTTAACGCTGGCTTTATTTTTAGATAAAGCCTAAGAATACAAATGTTGCACAATCAAAGTAATTCTAAATAACTGAATATTCATTTCTGCATCTGTTGGAAAAGAGAATTTTTCTCTTATTGAGGCGTAGAGTTTGATCCATTACTTGTAACTCACCATGTGGAAGTAGCGATGAGATAATTTATTTGTAGTCTCCTCTCAAAAGTAACTCTTGGGTGAATTCAATAATGAGGTATGGGGGGGAGGGGTGATATCAGCCAGGACTACATACCAGAAGTTTTCCAGAAGAGTCTGTATCGGACTTGGTCCTCCGTAGTACCAGGACTCTGACCAGGGATGTCAAGATGTTCTGCTCACTGGGGTTTTTGACAACCCAGGCTTTCCAGTTGTCGCGATCACAGAATGGCTCATAGTGCAGAAACCTGGGCAGACAACCATCACCACATATCTTTCATTTTAATTTTTTTTCTATCTTCAAAATGGGATATATTTTTATAGAAGTTTATAAAATGATCAAAAAAACGTTCTGCAATAAGTTTGCTTCTTATAAAAACTGCAAGCTCTCACTCTTCAACAGGTGTACCTGGACAGGGGAGATCAACATTTGATGGCTATTATTCAATCTTTCTGACTTGGAAGATATATTATTGTAATGGTAGGTAGGGCTTTCTAGATTGAATATATGACCGGTATTTGTGACATGCTGATATATGAGTAATTATAAATCCTTGGTTTTGATATGGTAGTTATATTCTTTTTTTCTTGTTTCTATTTTCCTGCTGGTTTCAGCAACATAAATGGATTGGCAATCTAGACATGATACTGAATATGTGGCATTTTTCTTCTGTTGGAGGTTTTAATTTATGAATGGTTTTGTGATGGATTTTCTAATAATATTTCCAATTATTCTTGGGCTGTGGAATAAAAACCTTATACCAAATATCTTTTGTTCTAGTGTTATTTTTTTCATTTGTTGGTGAATAATCAATATTGCAATTGGATCTGAAATTTTGCTGAGTTCTCTGTTGGGAATAAATATAAAAGTGTTTATGTATATATAGTATAGTTATGAGAATTTTAAGATTAATAAATTTTTTATTTAATTTAAATGTGTGAAGTTTGTTTTTTTTTTATTTTTTTTTTGTAATAGTTAGATTATATTTTAAAAAAAGAAAAAAAAAGTAACACCAGCAAAGCATCGGCAGTTACGCATCATAGGCTGGGTGAAAAAAGGAATAAGCGAAGAGAAAGTTTTAAAGAGAAGAGCAAAGACAGAACCATGATAATCATTTTCCAAATATAAAATAAAGCTAATTATGGAGAGAGAAGTATTTTTTTGCTCTATTTTCTCTCTTGATGAAAGAAGATAGATTTTTGTGAATTTTTTTTTTTTTTATAATCTTATTTTAAAGACAATTTAGTGTAAATTTGGAGGACACGATATAAGATAGTATATTAAATTAGGAAGGATGAAAATCTTAAAGGTTAGACCAGATGGAGAGAGGATGGTACTCAGGCGGGCCTCTTCAGATGAAGACCTGAGCAGCAGTTTCAGCCCTTTCTTCATTACTGCCAAACCATGCCTCTTCGACCAAATAGAAAGCAAATTTAGGTTGGAACGGAGACTCTCTTTTTTCCCAGTTCCGGAAACACCCAGAAAATTTGTCAGAAGTAATGCCCCTAAAAACGCTCAGCGATTTTTCCTTTATGGCATTAACGGTATCAAAACTATGTTCTTTTAAAACTGACTTCATTCTAATAAAGAGAAAGCAGTCATTTGATGCTAAATCAGGAGAGTACAGGGATGAGACATTGTCAACATGCTATTTTTAGTCAAAAAGCACTCACGGAAAGAACTCTGTGTGCTGGGGCGTTATCGTGATGAAGCATTTTTTGGAACAAATTTCGAAAACTTTCTTTCAAGTCCAAGATCCTCGGTCAATATTTTTTTACACATTCCATATGAAACCCCTGTTTCTTCAACTAGTTCTCTGATCGTTGTCCTAGTGTTTTCCCTTATTAAAGCACCAATTTTTTGGGTCAGTTCTTCATGATTTTCCAAAGGAGGTTTTCCCTGGCGTGCATCATCTTGGGTTAACTCTCTACCAGATTTGAAACGGGCAAAACACTTAAACTTTTTTTTATTGTGATAAGGCTGCCTCCCCAAATGCCAATTTCAACATTTGAAACATTTCTGACACCATTTTTTCCCTTATTTTTGACAAAACTTTATGCATACTCTTTGTTCACTTTTAAGACCAATTGTAAAAAAATGCCGCCCCTTTGTTTCTTTTCTTTAAAAAATGCTTAGAAAATTCTTATTATTTGAGATTTCGAAAAGGTATAAATATTTTCTAGTAGAGAGAGAGAGAGATAGAGAACGAGGTCTCGTGATTATGATGTTAATTTTTTTTTTTTTAATTCTTTCAGAATTTTTTTTTTTTTGACCAATTCCCCAAACTTTTTAATCATACCTTGTAGGTGAGCCAGCCAAAATTATAACTCTCTACCAATAATATAAATATCTCTAAAATTCAACAAGAAAAAGTTAATATAGTTGATCATTTCATATGCCTAGTATCCAGGATTGATAAAATGGGAGGTTGCTTAGAGGAAGTAAAAAGTAGAATAGCACTAGGAAGGGATGCCATAATGAAATTGGACAAGATTAGAAAAGATAATGGAATTTTATTAAGGACCAAGAATATATATATATAATTGTAGAGGCAATGTGTGTGGTATTTCCTGTGGTCACTTCTGGATGTGAAAGCTGGACACTCAGAAAAGAAGAAAGAAAAAGATTTGAAGCCTTTGAAATGTGGACATGGATATAGCAACTCAGAATGCCATGGAATGAAATATAAAAGGTCAAATTTTTAATTCTTAAATGAAATTAATCGTGTTGTGGAACCTCCTAGAATCCCAAATATGCAAATAAAGACTGACCTATTTTGGACATATAATGAGAGCAAATGGTTTAGAAAAGATGTTGGGAAAATTGAAAGAAGAAAAGAGGAAGATCTGCAAAGAGCTATACCCATTAAAAATGTATTTATATATAAAGTCTGCCATGTTTGTCCTTCTCACATGATTATCTTTACCTGTAATTTTCTTGCATATCTGGTGAGAATTGTGACTTTTACATGACATGGTTCATTTATATTAATGTTTTATATTGACATTTTAATATTTTCATCAGCACAACTTTATAAACTCTGGGTTTCTGGCACATTTTAAACCATTTTCCATTTTTAAAAAATTATTGTTCCAAGTCAAGTGCCTTCCATGTGAATACATATCTGTGTTTGAATAATCCATACGTATCTTCAATTATTAGTTGTCTTTGATAAATGAATGTGTTTGAAATTGCTTTATTGGTTTATCTGAAGTTGAATACTTTTTAATGATAGCCCAAATTATATAAATCCAACTATAATAGATCATTGTCTTTAATTTTTCCAGTGAACCTTGATCTTTAATGGAGGGGAAATAGTAGGATATATTTTTTGCTTTAAACAATGAGGGTTGGAGAGGTAGTGCCATAGTTGACCTACTTGAGAAGGGAGAAAAGGTCCCAAAGCCCATTGTGGATGGGGGTGCCAGTGAGCACCCAGCGCTTGCAGGCTGACAGGTGACAGATTGCCTGGGCCATCTTGGAGCTGTGGTTCTTGATGACATGACCCTCATCCAACATCACACGATACCACTTCACTGACCCCAGACCCCTCTTTACTTCCTGCATACAAAGTTGTCTTGAAAAATTAAGTCTTTCCATTAATTTTCTTTAAGGTTACCTAATGAATTGTTCAACTCAGCATAAACATTTGTGAAAGAGACCTAATCTATTATTACAATATTATTTTACCTACTTCAAAAGCCAACAAAATGCAGTAAAAGTTGTGAAGTACTAAAGATAAACCTTATTCTCCTCTAAAAATGCAAAGAATTCCTTTAGTTTCTCTATGATAGCCAATTTTATATGCAATTAACTCTTACTAGGTGACCATGGGTGAGAGAGTACCAATTAACACAAGTACCAATTATCAGTAGCCCCAATTATATCTTGATAATCTTGATAAAGCACAATTTGGATTATAGATTATAATAAAGGAAAATAAGACCTAATCCAAATAATTTATTAGTGTGTGACGTTTCGGCAACAACATTGTCACCATCATCAGACAAAAGAATAAAATGAATTTGTCTTTTGTCTGAGAGAGAGAGAGAGAGAGATGATGGTGACAATGTTGTTGCCGAAACGTCACACACTAATAAATTATTTGGATTAGGTCTTATTTTCCTTTATTATAAGGAATCTTAAATAGCTTTCAGTATCAGACTATCAGGTTGGAATAAGGTTAGAGAAATAGCTTGCAATCAATCTTGGATGAATGTCATAAAGGTCAATAACCTATAAACACAAGGTAATAAGACAAATAAATAAATAGTGTGTGACGCTTTGATAACAACGTTGTTACCATCTTCAGACAAAGGTACTGAATGAGAAAATTTACCACAGCATGTTTTAAATAGTTACTGATCAAGTGTGTAAACAAGATATCAGTTAAGAAGAAGATAGTTTTCTGAGAAACACAGAATATTATTCTTAGAATTAAAAGTGGAAAAAACCCATTTTTTAAATTTAGATATAATTAAAAGCATATCTGTAAATATCAGATACAAGGGGGGATCAATAAATAAGGTGAATTATCTTATTTTTTAAAAATTAAAAAAGCAAAAATAATTTAAAACACAGAATATTAAAATATAACATCGAGAGACTATTTAAGGTGTTCTGTTCTTTTTCCCACGCGCGGCGCGAGACTTATAAATAAACTAAAATGGAAGCTCCCTTGAAGGATTGCACCACGCTTGAACAACGTGCAGTTATTCGTTTCTTGAATGCAGAAGGTATTCAAACATCTCAAATATGCCAAAGTATGAAAAATATCTATGGTGAGTCTTGTTTGTCTCAAAAAAACCTTCATAAATGGGTTAACGAGTTCAAAAATGGACGAATTACATGTACCGATATTGAGCGACCTGGACGACCAAGTGTTACAGCGACGCCATACACGATAAATGCGGTTGAAAACTAAATTTTGGAGGATAGAAAAATATCCATTTTTACCATAGCCGACAATTTGAATATAAGCTATGGAACTGTGCACACCATTATTAAAGAACAATTGCAATTTAGAAAAATATGCTGCAGATGGATTTCACATTTCCTTAATTTGGACCAAAAACTTAACCATATTCGGGTTTCAAAGGCTCTGTTAAAGCGGTATGAAGAGGAAGGTGATCATTTCCTTGACCAAATTGCAACTGGAGATGAGAGTTGGTGTTATCATTATGATCCTTCGACAAAACGTGCATATATGGAAAGGAAACGAGGCGACTCTCCAAGACCAAAAAAAAAAAAAAAATCAGGTCTCAACGTTCGGCGGGTAAAGTTTTGTTAAAAATTTTTTGGGATGTTGAAGGACCAATCTGTCTTGATTTTTTATCCTCAAGGCAACGTATGAACAGCGACCTTTATTGTGACATTCTTGTAAATAAGCTAAAGCCCGGTATAAGAAACAAAAGAAGAGGGAAGTTTAGTAAAGGTGTTCTCTTCCTTCATGATAATGCAAACCGCATACATCATGTAAAACTGTATCTACAATCATTAAATTAGGTTTTGAAGTTTTAGAACACACACACACACATCCTGCATATAGTCCAGACCTAGCCTTCTCTGACTATTTCCTTTTTGGACTACTAAAGAAGGAGTTAAAGAGTGAGCGATTTGACTCGGATGAAGATGTCTAGAAAGTGGTGCAAGATTTTTTTCACACGCTTCCTAAGAGTGCCTATAAAGAGGGTATTTACAAGTTGCCAGAACGATGGAGACGATGTATAGAAAGCCATGGTGATTATTTTGAATAAATCAAGTCCTAATTTTTAATATCGTTCTTATTTTTTAAAATAAATTATAATTCACCTTATTTATTGATCCCACCTTGTATTTCCTCTTTCTTCCATTCTGTTAATTGTAGCACATTTCTTTTGAATTTTTCACTTAAATTGGTTCTTAAAATAATTTTTCTCATTATCTAGTATCTTTGTTTCTTTTAGATAAAATATTATGCCCTTTGATTTTTCTATGTTCTACAAGTGCAGAATTCACAAATTTATCCCATTTTAGAGGATATTCATGGTTTTTCATTCTTTCTTTTTAAAATCTGGATGTTTGTCCTACAAAACATTGGTCACATTTTCCACATTTCACTTCATAAATTAAACCTGCTCTTTTTGGTAAGTGAGTGTTCTTATGGTTGTTGATATATTGAGAGATAGGGTTACATGGTTTCCATGCAATGTTTATTTTTTCATAATTTTTGAATATATTAGTAAGATTTCTCTCTTGCAAACTTTTGGTTTATAAATGGCAATGTGATAAATTTGGCTTCTTTGTTTTTGCACTTTAGATTTTGAATTAAATTATTATTCTCATATTTTTGGTTCATGTCTTCTATTATTCTATCTATCAATTTGATGGGAAAATCTCATTCATTAGTTCTTTTTTGATGTTGTTAATTTCTATATTTCTTTTAACTGTATCATTAATGAGTGTAAAATTTCTATATATAAGAGCTTTTACTAATCCTACTTTTTGGCTGAAATGGTGCTGTGAGCTATAGTTCCAATAAGTTCCTGTATGTGTTGATTTTTTTTGTATATAGAGGTTGTAATATTGTTATTATTGTATGATAAGTTCATGTCCAGGAAATTTATTGATTTGTTGTTATCTACTTCCATAGAGTAATTGATATCAGGACATAGATTGTTGAAAGTACCTAATATTTTTTGTTCACTTCCCTGATTAATAAATAAAATGAAGTCATCCACATATTATCACACATATCGTAAAAACATGAGTGTGTGCATCTGTGTGATCTACGTGTTGATAAATGTTTTATCTATAAGGTCCTTATAAAATTATTTCATTATTTTGAATATTTTACAAAATCGAGAATCCTATCGGTGCTCTTTGCTGATGATCGCCCCAGAATATTTAAAACAGACGGATGGACATGCGAGATTTGCGGGACAAGAATGGAGCCGGGGCTACATCACCATTTACTCTCATGTATGGGGCTGAAAGATGAACGAGAAGTGCTCCTCAGTGAAATAGGCCTCGAGGGCCTCTCTTTGGAGCTCCTGTTGAATGAGGTGGTGAGAAACAGAGCTGGAGCTTTTGCGTTGTTCAAATTTTGGAAGACGGCTGAAGAGAAGAGGAGGCTATATACATAATCTAATTGATGTAAATAATTATATGCAAATAATCTATGTCAGGATTAGAATGACGTAGACCAGTAAAAGGCTTGTTGCTGCTGTTGTATATAGTCACAGTGTAGAAAATACTATACCTACTACATGTGGGTTTCTCTCTGCATTCTTAGTTCTCTTCTCTTACTCTGTAAACTGGCGAATCCTGTATAGGACGAGAGGTCCTCAATAAAGGCTTTTGTGTTGTTGTTGTATTTTACAAAATCCAGTTTCATTCTTGGAAATTATTGATCACACGTTGTATTTAAAACATGCTGTGGTAAATTTTCTCATTCAGTACTTTTGTCTGAAGATGGTAACAACGCTGTTACTGAAACATCACACACTATTTGGATTTGGTCTTATTACCTTGGGTTTATAATCCAAATTGTGCCACAAGGGAATTATAACAGCACTTGGTTATAATTTTCCAATTACAAGTTTTAATTTCCAACAACTGTTGTTATATAGCAACACAAAATCTAGGTGTGAAGTTTCAATAATGAAGTTTCAACTGTATTAAAGATATTTGGGAAATCCTATATATGTATTTGAATGAAAGCCTAAAATTTGGATTTAATTTATTTTTAATGATATATAATATTATCTTAGAGAGAGCAAAAGTGTTTAAGGTGACAGTAAAACTTTTAGTAGCTAAAGGAAATAGGCAGATTTTCTGAAATATATTTCAATTTTCAAATTGATGAATGATTTTTTTAAGAATTAAATTATTTATTTTTACTGCTTTAATTTCTGTTAATTGAGCTAGTCTTTTTTGATAAAACCAAGATGACTTAATTGAATAATTGATTGCTTTGATAATTACCATTGAATAAAATTTAATTTTGCTCATTTTCCCAATCTCCTCAAGAATGTACACATTTATTTTTATGAAAATAAAAATCATTTGGATTTTTTTAAATGTGATATTGCTTTATATAATTATTAATAACACCATTTAAGTTCAAATAATTAATAAATGAAAAATACATTTTTTTTTAAATCTTTTATTTATATATATATAAATGCACTGAAAAGGAAAAAATAAAATATATTTTATCTTCTGTCATTCAGCAATTAGATGTATATTAGTGAAAATAAAAGAGGAGGACGATCATCATAAATTTTGAACCTAATGTTTGATTTACTTTGTAAACTGATAAAGCAAAATTTTAATTATAGATTATAGCTACAATAAAATAAGATCTAATCCAAATTAATTAATATAGTGTGACATTTTGGTAACAGCGTAAAACATCATCAGACAAAAGAATAAAAAGATGTCAAGCAGATATATCATGGGATGATAAGGCACAATTTGGATTATAGATTATAACTACAATAAAATAAGACCAAATCCAAATATATCTAAATATTTTTATATCAATTTATTTGGATTTGGTCTTATTTTCTTGTAGCTATTTTTAGGGATTTTTTTTTCATTTATTCCAGGTTGAGATTTATAATTCATAGGAGAGTGGCCACTTACATTCTTTGTTATCGGAAAGCTGAGTAGATGAAGAAGATATGTGATCCACTGTTTGGTCCTCAATCTAGCAGTTGGGGTAAATCAATCCTCTTTCAAAATTTCGCAGAGTATATGTGCATGGCCGTGACCAGTCAGGATGGTTGTTGAAGTGCACTCATGTTAGATTCTTAGAAGTGTGGAGATCAAAATTCTTGGTGTAAATCTTCTGAGATTGCTGGTAGTGTAATCCATAATGTATAGGTCTATCGAGAGATTCTGTGTGATCTGGGTTCTTTTATTGTGGGCAACACTATGGAAAGATTTTGAAAGACATTGTATACGAAATTTTTAATGCTTCTATGTGATATAGGATTATATTAAAAAAAAATTGGAAACAAAAATTGAAAGGAAGCATGGAAATTAGTCCATTCCAGACCACATTTTTATACAATGCTGGCCACTCTTTACACCACAGAAACAGTGTCATTTGAAAGGAACTATACAATTTGTATTCTTCAATCCATGCCACGATGGCCCCCAAGAAGTCTGAAATTTTGTACTCTCACATTGTTAGCAGTAATGAAATGGCCTATAAAATACCAGACTTCTACATGGTATAAATAGATATTAAGAACAAGATCATTATCCCGTTCTATGAATGGGCCTATAAGGCTGTAAGAGCCAGCCTGAACAACTCACCTATTCTGAAATTTCTTCCATCCACAAACAAAAAATAATCTCTCTCTGGAAATCCACCCTAAACCACACCTGGTACACCCCTATTCCTAACGAATCTTCTTTCCACACCCTTACTAGGGAAGAACAAACGGCGATTTCATGATTACGAACAGGACATCTTAGAATGCTCAAATTCAATGAAAAAACCAAAACATTCCCAAAATGCCCCAAATACGATTCCCAACCAGCAATCCTGAACATATATTGAATTGTATCAAATCCTCCAAAAAAGACCTCTGGGAAAACCCCAAGAATCTAATAGAAAAGCTGAGAAAATGGAACCTAATGGAGATCATTTAAACGACTTGAGGAATAAGCAACAACAACAAGGCCTAGAACAATAGGCATTTTTAAACCCCCCTTGTCAAAGTTTTACCCATATACATATATATTTATATATGTTGTGACCCCTATGTATTCTGATAGAATAATTTTTAACGTCTTGCCATATGCTTTAATTTTTATTTGCTCCTGATGAAGATAAAAGATTTTTGTCAAAACATCAAGATAATATACTGGCCGAAGTATATTTAATTTTAAGAACTATCATTTTTCTCTTTAAATTTTATTTATTCAATTTTAATAAGCAATTAATAGCCAATAATTTAAACTACATCTTCATCTATAAACTTTATTGTTGAATTTATAATTTTTTATTAGGAGTTTCAATGGAAAAAAATTAGTTAAAGTGGCCTTTGAACTTTCATGTGTCCAATAAATAATGAGACCGGTCAAAAACAAAGAAAAAATGAAATGATAATTTTTTTTTAAAAGTCTATTAAAAAAATAGAAAGCTTCAGCTACACTGCGGTATATCACATCACGTGATTGTGTGCGCAGTCGATAAATAGTAAGCTTGTAAAAAGAACGCCTTGTATAACAACTTCTAATTTGTAATGGATAAAAAATTCAAACAACAAATTTGTATTAAATTTTGCTACAAAATTGGGAAATCGGCTTCAGAAACTTTAGATTTGTTGAAATTGGCATTTGGAAATGAAAATGTAAATAAGCCCACCACATTTAGATGGTTTTCACGATTTGAAAATGGAATGGAATCGGTGAAAGATGAGAAGCGTGTTGGACGTCCAATAGGGTTACGGGACATTGAGGAAGAAACAGGGATATCAAAATCATTAGTTAGATCGATAATTAAAGAAGACTTGCAGTTAAAGAAGACACCTTCAAAATTTGTCCCTAAAATGCTCACAATCCAACAAAAGGAGAATCGCGTTGAAGTTGCCAAAAAAATGCTTGAAATGGTGGAAGAAAACCCTAATTGGAAGGAAAAAGTAATAACTGGAGACGAGACATGGGTTTACGGGTATGACCCGGAAACAAAGCGCCAATCCATGGAGTGGAAAGGAAAAGATGAACCAAGAACGAAGAAATCCCGACTTTGCAAGTCAAAAACAAAGTCTTATTGAAAAAGGCATCTCCTATTGTGCAACTGAAAGTTGCATTGGTCACGTTCTTTGACATAAAGGGAATTGTGCATTATGAATATCTAGAGGAAGGTCAAACAATCAATAAGGAGTCTTATTTAAACATTATGAGACGTGTACGTGAATCAATTCGTCTGAAAAGAAGTGAAATGTGGAGTTCCAAAAATTGGATTATCCATCATGATAATGCACCACCACACACCGCTACATCTGTACTGACTTATTTGGCTAAACACGACATCCAAATACTTCAACACACAACCTCCCTATTCCTCAGACCTAGCTCCAAATGATTTTTTTTCTCTTTCCAAAACTCAAAATGGCTCTAAAAGGAAGGAGATTTGACACTAGAGAGTCCATCATAGCGGATTCGAAAAAGGTCTTGAAGAACATCCCAAAAGATGCCTTTTCTAAATGTTTTGAATCATGGGAGAAGAGATGGAAATTATGTATAGATGCAGGAGGGAACTATTTTGAAAAATACTAACAAAAATTTTTTTAATCATTCTATTTTTTCTTTATTTTTGACCAGTCTCATTATTTATTGGACACACCTTGTATATATATAAGACCTGACTTCACCCGTGTTCTGCTCGAGTGAATGATCCCCAAAAAAAATTTTGTTTCTGCCCATCAAGCATGATAAACCAATAATTCATAATCATTTTTATTTTTTTTACTAAATAAAAGATAAATTAGTCTAGATTAATTTTTGAGGAAATGTATAAGGAACAAATAAAAATTAAACAAACATGTGTTGACTTCTATACATAGAGAGATTGAACCATTTTTAAAGTGTGGCAACCCTTCTAGTTTAAAATAAATCCTTAAGCATTAGAGCAAAAATAACTAACAATTACTGTATTCTATAAGAAAATCAGTATTCTATAACAAATTCAGACTAAATAAGAAAATCAGTTTAATACAATAGTAGAGGAGTTTGAAGATTAAACTGGTGAAACTGCTGGAAGGATTCATCACTCTGAGAAGAGCTATGCCTTTCCACCCCTTCCTTTTAAAAAGCCTTTATTTAATGTGCTTCTTTGTCTGAATGGTGTTCTGCAATCTAAAAATGTTGGTGGTCAGAATATGCCTATTTTATTTTTATTATCATCAGCTGTCCTTTTCTATTTTTTGTTACTTTTTTTTTTCACATGAATAGCTTAATTCCGCAAATTTGGACAAAATACCCATTTCTTGAGTTTTCAGGAAACCTCTTGGAACAAATTTTGATCAATGAGGTACAACCTGCACCACGCTGATAAGGGCCAACAGCCTGAAATGCATACATGGTTGGCTTTCTTTGATTAAACAAGAAGTAGGTTGATCAAATATTATAGAATGTCCTAAATCAATGTTTAGGTTATTTTTATTCCACTAGATGGGGGGCACTCTGTAATCTAAAAATGCTCGGGTCAGCAGTCAAGTTGAGCCTATTTTCTTTTTAATATAAATACATCCCCTGTAGTCACAAATGAAAGTGAGAGCTCGAATTGATTGACACTGAAAATAAACAATATAACCCACTAATACGAAACTGGGATATAGGGAACCTTCCCTTATAACAAACCTAAGGTAATCCCCAATTCCATGCCATTCAAAACACCATTGCTATATAACAAACTTTGAGATCTTTAAAATAACGAACTAGCCATAAAACAAACCATATTTTAAGTCTCAAAATAATAAATTCTATTTAAAATACTAGGTTTATAACGAACTTTAAATTGTATTTAATAAATTTTTAAAGCAACAAAATTTTGAGCATGTTTCAGTTCACAGATCATAATTTTGAAACAATGACTTTAGCGGCCATTGTTTGTTTACATATACGTTCTATTTTTGCCAAATGTTATATAATTTTTTACAAATTATAAAAAAAAAAAGCTATTACTATTTTTTTTTAAATGTATCAAAGCTTTTCAAAGAAAACAATGCAGGCAAAATTTCATATCATGTTAAAATAAGAAAAGATGTAACTTTTCTTTAATAAAAGAAAAAAAAAGGTTATTAAAATTTGTTACAAAGGAATCAACCCCAACTTTTGCTACATTTAAGCATGCCCTTTAATCTATATCCAGCTTGTTTAACCTAACAAAAAAAAACATCCAAATAAATGAGCCCATGATGAAAAATATATATATTTTTTATGCCATAAAATTTGAATGACAGGTTCTCAAAACAAAATAAAATCTGGACTTTGGAAGAATATGTGGAAACTGAATAATAAAAAAATTAAAAATGCTTATTAGCTTTATTTGAAGGGGCAATGCTTTAAGAGTACTTTTAAGCAACAAGTATTTGTTAGAACAAGGTATTTGATATGTTTTTAAAAATTTCATAACTTTTAATATATAATTACTATCTAGGATTTTGTCTTGATTTTAAATTGACAAAGAGGTAAATGTATGAGAATGAACCTATTGTCAAATGACTACTTTTATTATGCAGCATTAAGGTATTCTCTAAGGTAAGTCAATTCTCTATTTGTGTTTTTGTGAAAATATGATGATTATATTATTTGTATGAACCTACCTCAGTAGCTACCTCCTTCATCACCAGGTTGTAAGTAGTGATGACCACATCATGGAGGGACAGTCTGCACGCAGAAAACACTTGAATCCATAAAGGAAATATGAGGTGATGACCACATCATGGAGGGACAGTCTGCACGCAGAGAACACTTGAATCCATAAAGGAAATATGAGGTGATGACCACTTCATGGAGGGACAGTCTGCACGCAGAGAACACTTGAATCCATAAAGGAAATATGAGGTCATGACCACTTCATGGAGGGACAGTCTGCACGCAGAGAACACTTGAATCCATAAAGGAAATATGAGGTGATGACCACTTCATGGAGGGACAGTCTGCACGCAGAGAACACTTGAATCCATAAAGGAAATATGAGGTGATGACCACTTCATTGAGGGACAGTCTGCACGCAGAGAACACTTGAATCCATAAAGGAAATATGAGGTGATGACCACTTCATGGAGCCTGTAGACAGAGAACGGAATATTCTCCTAGAGTGTGACCACCAATGTACACAGTCAGGAGTGACTTGCTAATCATCCAGTTTGCCAGGAGAGCTAGGCATGAGAGGTTCTCCTATATTTATACATAAGTGAATGCTGCCTTAAGTCCATGCAAGACTGACAGTTTGAGCAGTTATTTGAAGTGTTTATAACAAATTTTGAATCATTGTCTTGGTTGATATTTTATCTTTAGTTCCTTGAGGGATGAATTCATTCATTTCTTGGTGTTATCAATCCAGTTCATTCCTGACCTTGGTCTTTCTTGTCCAAAGCTTCCAAGGCCTGGCAGATGTATACATCTCCGAATAAACTGATACAATGCTGCCAACAACCTAGACTGTACCCAGCTGCTCCACATTCCAGTATCTACACTTGCTCCATTTGATTTAATATGTGAACCATTTTTGTATTCATTTGGCATACCCAAGTTTTTTTTTTTTACACATAAAACAAACTTCTACTGTCCTTACTGCGATGAGAAATATTGGGAGGGCTTGGTTCATCAGAGGTGAGCCCTCCAAGTGGTTCACCAATTTAATTTACCAGACCGCTTCTTATAGCTCTGATACTGTATTGGATAATTCTGCTTATATATGGTACATTGAAGAGTGGAATCTTATAAATGGTATTTGAGCAAACTATATACATAAGCTTTTAGGATAGTAGAGAATTTCATATAAATATTTTCATCAAGCAATCCTCTTCTGTAGTAAAAATTTATTTGTGTAAAATTTTAACGATAGAGGGCAATAAATTTAATTTACTAATCCTCTTCTGTAAACAATAAGGACAGAGCCAGTTAAGCATAAATTAATTACAAGGCAATAACAAGTCATCTATACATAAGAAATGAAAGCATTAAAGCACAAATATTTCTTTTACACATATAACAAACTTCTACTGTTCTTACGCTAATGAAAAATTTACTACAATTAAAAGAAAATTGGTACTTTAAACACAAGGTCTCATCTTCTTTCTTATCTCCAGAGAGATTTGATAACCATCATGACTGGGTGAAGTAGAATGTGTCTGCCTTTGTCATTAAGACTGGGAGCACTACTCAGTGGCAGGCCGACTTAGCTCCAAAAGAAATGGCCGCCTCTGACATGAGAAACAGACGCCATGTGCAGCCGCTCCTAACATGGAGTACAGACATCCTGTATCCCTGGATCAGGAGCCCTTACAGGGTACTATCAGCTGGGCCAGCTGAACCCAGGTATTTTAGTGAGCTTGTTACTGCTCCCCCTTCTCCTTTTTCATCCAGGGCTTGGGACCGGCAAAGGCGAAGTTAAACACAAGGTAATAAGACCAATTCCAAATAAATAAATAGTAACGTTTTGGTAACAGCATTGTTACTGAAATGTTATACACTATTTATTTATTTGGATTTGGTCTTATTGCCTTGTGTTTATAACACTGGTATACACTGAAAAAGATGTTTTTGATAATGCATCAGTTTCTGACTTAATTTGAGGTGCTGATCACGAATATAATGTTAGTTTTTATGTATCCCATCAATTTTTAGAGATATAACATATACATATTTAGGCCACAATGTGGTACATCAGTCCATATAAGCGGTACGAAAAACACATTGAACGCAAATAAAAACTGAGAACGTCATACCAAAAGGTACTTTACTGTAGTATAAAAAATCGAATCTATACAAAAAAAAAAATGCAAAATGCTACAGTCAATCCTTCATGAATTTCAACCTTTTTGATTTTCTCTTATAAGTGTATTCCGGCAGGTTGCAGGACAGCAGTAATCTGCCATCATGTGGCAGTCACCTTGATATCTCTCTTCCATCACTTTCATGTCCTGATGGAATCGCTCGCCTTGTTCATCACTATATGCACCGAGATGTCCAGGTGATTATGCAAATAGTGAACCTTAATACTCATATTTACACCCAAAGCTTCATAACTTTTAAGCATATTTTGGACCAGCTCTTTGTAATTATCGTCTCTTCTATTACCTAAAAATCCATGTACTACAGCCTTAAAGCCTGACCATGCTGCTTCTTCAATTCCATTCATGGTTATTAGAAAATTTTTGTCATTCAGGAACCTGTTGATTTGAGGTCCGTTTGTTTTCCTACTGTAAATTCATCGCGAAGAGGCCATTTGTTTGATTTCCAAAGAGAACTGACAGTGTCGATCGCAGTGGACTTTACAGGGGCTTTTGATAATGCATGGTGACCCGTTATAATAAAAAGAATGGATCTAGACAACGTTCCCAGCTCTTTGATTCAAATTATCCAATCCTATCTGAATAATAAAAGGACAGTTTGCCTGTCATACGGTGGTAGAACTGTCTCAAAAAATCTTACTAAGGGATGCCCTCAGGTAGTCCACTGTCTCCGTTATTATGGAACATCTTGTTGAACGATTTGTTAATGAATTTTAAATCAACAAACGCTGAGATTATTTGCTACACGGACGACATCTCTATTATATGTTGGAATTATAATTTAGAAGGTCTAAAAACGAACTTGATTCACTTTTACAATTTCCAAAGGTTTCAGTTAGAATTTCAAAGAACTTTCATAAAACCTGCAAATGAAATCAAAATTTTGGGAATGAAATTATCAAATCATATGTTCAAAACAAAAATAAATTTCACCCCGCACATTAATGAAATTTTGCATAGAGCGCATTGCATGAAAAATTTGATTTTTTCCCTTAGCGGCAAGATTTGGGGAATAAACTCTAATAAAAGATTAATTTTGTATAAGACTAATCAGACCTATTTTAACATATGGAGCTGAAATTTGGTTTTATAAAATAAACAACCAATCTAAACAGATATTAAATTCAATGCAATACCAAACTGTTCTTTGGTCAATTAGATTGTTTAAAACCACTTCCTCAAATTGTGCCCACTGTCTGGCAGAGATCCCTTTCCTGACTGATTTTATCGAATCAAGAATGTTTAAATATGAATTGGACCAACTAAGTGAAGAAGACAAGCGAACATTCAGTCCACATTCTCCTTCAATAATGAATGATTTTTTGAAAACAAGAATGTTAGATACTTTTTCTAATACGAGTGCTCTTTTTTTCCCTTCAGGCATCCCAAAAGATTTCTGCCCTGACTTTTACAATGTGCAATTCGTAAGAAATCATGGAAACTTCGGAGACTTTCTGTTTCGAATAAGAGCTATAGACGATCCAGGGTGTGGAGAGAGAAGGCAGGGTCACCTGCTTATTGAATGTCCAATCTTCCAGAACTACAGAAAGCGGAAAGACATTGAATACAAGGATCTCTTTATGTTTATAAACAGTAAGGACTCATATTTAAAATTTAGGAAATTTTGTAAATATATCTATGATTTTCTCACTTGGTTAAAAAAAACCTTAATTGCTAACTATGTATATATTTGTATTTTTTTCATTGATTATTTTGTTGTTGTTTTTTGTTTTTGTTTTTTTGTTTCAAGTGTTTCTGTGAAATAGTTCACTGATTTTGGTATTGCTTAACATCCTTTGTGGGGATATCGCGTCTGATTTGATAATAAATAATAGATTTCCGTGCCCTGATATCTCACATGCATAAAAAAACAAGGATACTTGGTTGCTTTGAAATCCCAGTAAAAATTTAACCATTTTTAAATCAGCGCAAATAAACCAATTATGCTAATTGTATTTGATTTTATTCAAGATGGTTCAACATTCTCCTTCATTTTTGTTGTATACGCTATTGGAATAGATGCATATTTATTTCCATTATGAAGTAAAACACATTTGAGGCTATGCACAGAACTATCGATAAATAAACGCCAATCTTCAGGATGGTATTCGTCTAGTTTTAAAAGGTGTAGTAAGCCTTTTACATTAGTGCAGTAAACCAGATTTGCATCCTGCTGATAGAAAGGAAGGAACGAACTTTCTCTTGTCCGATAAAATGTTAAGTTGACATCGTCTTCGAGTTGGCTCATTTGTTTTAATCTTGATGCAAGCAGTTCCGCATCTTGCTTTGAAAGTCTCAGGTCATGTGTCAAATCATTCAGTTTTGGTTGTGAAAAATGTTTTGGACATTCTTGTTCTCCATAGTTCTCACTATCAGAATCATCCAGTTCGATATATTTTTGTGTGGTGTCTTCTCATCATAAAGAAGATTATTAGCACTGGATGAAAAAACTAGGAGGTGACTATTTGGGCTGTGTGGTATTGGAAGTCTAGCTGAATATAGGTCTTTCTATATAAGCTTGTTCTTACCATACCTGTTAAAGTGTTTCAAGTCTTGTACACAAAAGTAACAATCATTGTCATGATTGTTTGGCTCTCGCCAAACCATAGGGATCACAAATGTCAGTTGCCTTTCACCCTTTGTCCACAGGCGCAGTGTTTTGACACATGTTTTGCATACCTTATGTGGAGCCCATGTCTTGTCCTGGTCTCCTTAATTTTATACCAAAATATGCGAAATCCGCTCGCTTTACAAAGTCTGTCATTGCATTTCTTTATGCTTTTACAGTATATTCGCCACATATATAGCAGAAAATATTTGGGTCGTTTTTGCAGGATCTTCTTTTGGAAACCATATCTGGAAGTGAATTTATTAATGTGTTAAAATTTTATTTTCATAAAGTTGATGGCATAGCTTTTAAATGAATGATGCTTGAAATAATAATTTTTATTAAATTTAATCTGTGCGAATAAATATATATTTTCACTAAAAATTTAAATACTTATTTAATTTTGACAATTTCAAATCAGAAGTGTTTGGAAGTGATTTATTTATTTTAATTGTTAAAATTTTATTTTTATATGAAGTTAATGGCGTATGTTTTAGAAGAACTTTGAGATGTGATGATTGTAAGAATTATGAAACAATCATTATGACTTGGCAGCTTTCTTTATGGAAATATTATTTTGGTGAAATGCACTTTATGGTCATTATCTATAGATTTTGATGACATACAGAAAAACTAAGTGCAGATTCGGAATCAGTGCCATTGGATTACCCTAAAAGCGTTTTAAATGCTCAAACATCAAAAACTTTTTAAAATTTTGTGGACCTGTGTAATCTATTGTGCCTTATCATTAGTACTTTCATTTCTTATATATAGTATTGTTGCCTTATGCCTAACTGGCCTTGTATTATTGTGGAAGACCCTTACTCTGTGCCAATATGCAATTCTACTGTCCTAAAAGCTTATGTCTATAGATTAATATCATTTCTACGATTCCATTCTTCAGCGTATATCATATATATAAAAAGAATTGTCCAATACAGTATTAGAGCTTTAAGAAGTGGTCTGGTAGACTAAAATGACAAAACTGATGAGCCAAGCCCTCCTTTTCCTCGCAGTAAGGACAGTTTATTTTATCTGTAACAGAAACATTGTACCTTCTATAAGAGAATATAGATGGTGCCTTATAATTAATTCCCAAGTTTTACTGCTGAAAAGTAAATTCACAGCTCTTATAAAAATATACTTCCTCTCCCTCCTCCAAAACAAATTTCATATTTTTTGTGCAAAATTAGCTTATGTCATCAAATTATTTTTTGATAATGTGCAAAATTATCATCATTCTGCCTGTATGAAATAATGAAGACCTCCTGGACTGATAGAACCTTTGGCCCTGCTGGATTAACAATCTCCTTTGTTTCATTTGTGCTGGCAGATGATTTTTTTTTTTTTTTTTATATTATAAACAAAAGGTAATAAGACCAAATCCAATAAATAAATAGTGTATGACGTTTCAGTAACAGTGTTGTTACGATTATCAGACAAAAGTACTGAATGGATTTGGTTTTGATCTTATTACCTTGCGTTTATAATCTATAGTCCAAATTGTGCCTTATCACTTTAGATTATAAAATTGTCTCCTAGAAAAATTTCTATTCATAAGTAATTATTAAATTACTTTTTACAGTGAATTGTAGTTTCTTCTCCACGACCTACCTGTCAGAGTCCCGCTTGCTGCCGTGGTAGAGATAGGTGGAGAGTTGGTCCGGGAGACAGTGGGCCGTCACCTGCTCCACCCAGTGGTGGATTAGGGAGGCCGGACAAACAACTAGTGTTGGCCGTCGGACTCCTGCAGCATTACTGGTATTTATAACTACCTATTTAAATGGGTGCACCTTTTCACTCTGTTGTGGATTTATGGGTTCAAATACACTGTGTTAAAGTTGGGGGGAGGGAGTGCACATTCACTGTGTTGTGGATTTATGGGGGAGGGAGTGCACATTCACTATGTTTTGGATTTATGGTAGAAGGGAGTGCACATTCACTGTGTTGTGGATTTATGGGGGAGGGAGTTCACATTCACTATGTTGTGGATTTATGGGGGAGGGGGTGCACATTCACTATATTGTGGATTTATGGGAGGAGGGAGTGCACATTCACTGTGTTGTGGATTTATGGGGGGAGGGAGTGCACATTCACTGTGTTATGGATTTATGGGGGAGGGAGTGCACATTCACTCTGTTATGGATTTATGGGGGAGGGAGTGCACATCCACTGTGTTTTGAATTTATGGGCTGAGGGAGTACACATTCACTGTGTTATGGATTTATGGGCGGAGGGAGTACACATTCACTGTGTTATGGATTTATGGGAGAGGGAGTGCACATTCACTCTGTTATGGATTTATGGGGGAGGGAGTGCACATTCACTGTGTTATGGATTTATGGGGGAGGGAGTGCAGATTCACTGTGCTATGGATTTATGGGGGAGGGAGTGCACATTCAATGTGTTATGGATTTATGGGGGAGGGAGTGCACATTCACTGTGTTATGGATTTATGGGGGAGGGAGTGCACATCCACTGTGTTTTGAATTTATGGGCGGAGGGAGTACACATTCACTGTGTTATGGAT
The DNA here is from genome assembly GCA_030710605.1 of Cordylochernes scorpioides. Classification (NCBI taxonomy): domain Eukaryota; kingdom Metazoa; phylum Arthropoda; class Arachnida; order Pseudoscorpiones; family Chernetidae; genus Cordylochernes; species Cordylochernes scorpioides. The sequence continues at coordinate 5,779,563 of CP092871.1, read as the reverse complement.
TTATGGGCGGAGGGAGTACACATTCACTGTGTTATGGATTTATGGGGGAGGGAGTGCACATTCACTCTGTTATGGATTTATGGGGGAGGGAGTGCACATTCACTGTGTTATGGATTTATGGGGGAGGGAGTGCAGATTCACTGTGCTATGGATTTATGGGGGAGGGAGTGCACATTCACTGTGTTATGGATTTATGGGAGAGGGAGTGCACATTCACTGTGTTATGGATTTATGGGGGAGGGAGTGCACATTCACTGTGTTATGGATTTATGGGGGGGGGGGGAGTGCACATTCACTGTGTTATGGATTTATGGGGGAGGGAGTGCACTTTCACTGTGTTATGGATTTATGGGGGAGGGAGTGCACATTCACTGTGTTGTGAATTTAATGTACACATTCACTGTGTTGTGAATTTAATGTACACATTCACTGTGTTGTGGATTTAATGTACACATTCACTGTGTTGTGGATTTAATGTACACATTCACTGTGTTGTGAATTTAATGTACACATTCACTGTGTTGTGGATTTAATGTACACATTCACTGTGTTGTGGATTTAATGTACACATTCACTGTGTTGTGAATTTAATGTACACATTCACTGTGTTGTGGATTTAATGTACACATTCACTGTGTTGTGGATTTAATGTACACATTCACTGTGTTGTGAATTTAATGTACACATTCACTGTGTTGTGGATTTAATGTACACATTCACTGTGTTGTGGATTTAATGTACACATTCACTGTGTTGTGGATTTAATGTACACATTCACTGTGTTGTGGATTTAATGTACACATTCACTGTGTTGTGGATTTAATGTACATATTCACTGTGTTGTGGATTTAATGTACATATTCACTGTGTTGTGAATTTAATGTGCACATTCATAGTGCTGTTGGTTTATAGGGTGCACATTTACTGTGTTGTTAGGGGGATTTTAATTTGCAAAAAGAGAGGGGCAAAGGTAAACTTGGTTCATTGGTTCATCAGAGCTTTTAAAAGGCATATCCTCAAATTATTAATAATTATCAATTATATTCCAATATAAATATATCCAACATTTATTATAAAGGACACTAATGAAAACATTACAGAGAAAGTTTAAAAGAAAATTCACAGCTCTCCCTTTAAAAAAAAAAAGTTTGAAAAGGTGATAAAGAACAATTTGGATTATAAATTATAGATACAAGAAAATAAGACCTAATCCAAATAATTTAATAGTGTGTGACATTTCGGTAACAGCATTGTTACTATCATTAGACAAAAGAATAAATGTCTGAAGATGGTAACAATGCTGTTACCGAAACGTCACACACTATTAAATTATTTGGATTAGGTCTTATTTTCATTTATCTAAAAGGTTTACAAATTATATCATCTCTGCATAAATCTGTGACAGAAGAAGCTACAATAATCTATGGATAAAGAATTTGTCCAAGTGAACTGAATTTTATCTCCAAGTTGACTATATGTTAGTGGGTGTCCCAATATGGGTTTGAAATTAATGGGCTTGAATATTTAGGATACCACAGTTGGTTTCTCAGATGATCCAATTATTTAAAAACCATCATTTCATCACCTTTGGACCTTAGTCAGGTGACACTTTGCTACTGAACCTTTTTAACAATCTAAATTCCATTCAACAAGAGAATAGTGAGTCACATAGGTGGGTGGTAAAACAATGTGTAGTTTTTTATCAGCCTTTTTGGATCCTTGTAGATAGAATGGAAAATAATATTGTCCTTGAGTTTGAGGCAATTTGTTCTATTGACTTAAACATTAGTCCTCTGTTATGCATATGCTATGGAAAAATTTATTGAAAATTTAGAAAAAAAAAAAAGAATAATTAAATCTAAAATTATCATTTTATAAATTTTAAAAATATTGTAATCCTATATGAACAATAAATAACACAAAATAGTGTAAATGTATTCTTATGGCTGGCTGCTAATATTATCTTACATGTAAGACCAAAATAAAATCAAGGGTGGATCCTTAGAATATAAAGATTGGAAAAATCTAATATCAATATAATTCCTAAATGACCCTGGAAAATAATTTGTTTTAAAAAACAAATACAATGTTTAAAAAAATAATAAAACATTTTATTAAAGTGCAACAATTTTTTTGTTTTAATATATTCAAACCACCTAGCTATGTATAACAACATGTGGAACTAAGATACTGTTATAAAGAGGCTCCATGGATGTAACTACTCAGCTGATTGGCTGATTGAGTGATATAAGAGAACCAATCCCAGCAGGAAAATACCTCAACAATATACTACATACAAGCACATTAAGGCATATATGATAGAGAACAATTTGGATTATAGATTTGAAACACAAGGACAAAATCCAAATAAATAAATAGTGTGTGACATTTCGGTAACAACACTGTTACCGAAACGTCACATACTATTTATTTATTAGGTCCTATTATATATCTTGTGCTATTAAGACATATATTTATAATATAATGATAACCAGAGATGTACTTATAGTACCAGGTTGTGCCACTAGGGAGTCAGTCTACCAAGCTAAGTCACCCAAAAGCGACGAGTTGTGGTTTCTGCAACAGTTCTTTGTGGCTATGTTAGTGCAATAGTGACATGAAAGAATGGCAGATTCTCTTGAACAATGTTTCGGCTGGGAGTTTTGTTTTGAACTTGAGAAGAATACATAGGAAACTGCTGTGATAATCCGAACAGATCACAAATAATATGCTCTTAATAAAACTCAAGTGTGTGAATGGTTTTCTTGGTTTAAAAATGAAGAAGTAGCCACTGAAGATCAGCCAGTTCTTGTTGTTTTTCAAATGCTTGAAATGAAAACATTAGCGAAATTCATATTCTCCTCAATAAAGATTGATGCAGGACAACCAACAAAATCTAATACTCATCTAGGTTGTCCTGGAGAACAATTCAGCACATTTTGACCATTGATTTTGGAAGGCAAAGAGTGAAGAAACCAAGGTTTGTGCCCAAACCATTCAACAAGGATTGCCACGTTCCAGCCTAAATACCAGCTTCATCCACATGCACTGGGTTAAACTCTAGAGGACTTCTTCCAATTCTGTATAATTAAAAGGGACTTGGAAAGAAGGCGCTCTTTGCCAACATCTATGCGTGTGACAACAGCGCTAGCGGGTATATAAGAATTTGAAAGACACTTCCAACACTGAGCTGAATGTTAAAACATGTGCATTTGTGCTAATGAAGGGAACTGTGAAATAAACTAAAGCATAATCTTTAAAAATTAAGGCTCAAGCTATTTAAAATAAATACTAGTATAATTTTACAAATATATATTTTCTTAAAATAGAGGCTTGAAAACAATATAGTATAATCACCTTCTGTCAAACATTTCTTGGCCAGCTTGTCAGAATGGCGCTCCTTGGACTTCAAGATGAGGCTTATAGCAGTTAAGGTCTTGCCGAGTCCCATGTCATCCGCTATGTCAGGCAGTGAGTGGGAGTGACCCATTGACACAATGACATACCTAGGATTCCCCCTGCTGGCACCTGCCTCTCCCGCCACAGTAGCCAGCGCAGGGCCTGGGCCTGGTGGGGCAGCAGCTTGGTTCTCAGGCCTCGGGGTGGTGACCTGCCCCCAATGCTGAGGTCTGGTAGCTCCTGCTCCATTCTGCACAGCTCTCAGTTCACCAGGGCTGCCCCCCCCCCCAAACACACACCACACTACATGCCTGTTGAGGGTCTCCCTGGCAGCAAGATACACCCTGTGGCAGGTGTAGGTAGCTGATGGGGCTCTGAAATTGGAGTTCTGATCCTTTGGCACTTCTGCACAGAGAACAACAGTGACAATCACCATTCAAATCTTCTGATGTATGGGGTGAGGTGGATGCAAGTAGACAATGAAAAGGGAGTGCAAGTCTTATAATTAAAAATTCATATCAGGTATGAATCATAGGTAACAAGACCCAATCCAAATAAATAAATTGTGCATGATGTTTTTGTAACTGCATTTCTAGCATCTTTAGATAAAAGTACTGAAATTGTACCAAAATCAGCAAATTGTACCTTATCACTACACAACACCACAACTTTGGCAGAAAAAATGACCTTGTATATTAATACTTTTTCTATCTATGGCCACAAACATATTCATTAATCAACCAGATATTTTGGATCAAAATAAATATTTTATTATATATTAATGTAAATTGTGACAGTACATGTATGTTCTGTGTATTGATCAGGAATGCAATAATCAAATAGTTGTTGTAGAGGACTTTCTTAAGCTGCCATAAACCACTATTCATCATGTCAAGAAACAGTTTAATGAGGCTAAGAGTAACAAGCAAACACCTACGAGGAAAAATTACTTGTGTCAATTAGACAATGACAAGAAATGTGTCAAGTATATTAAGGAGAAGAAGAATGAAGACCAAAGAGATGGAAACATTGATCCTGTGAAAATTGTCAGAAGTATATATATCCACAAGGACCTTGGTTGCAAGTCCTATGCCAGTTGCTGACTGAAACTATGACTAGATGACAGAAAATGTAGTTGTCCTCCTTAACAACTTGAAATGTGAAATGTGCACTATGGGGTTCTTCACTGATGAAAAGAATTTTGACCAGGGCCAAAATGAATGATCATTGAATCTGTGAAGGCCCTTCAGAGGTACCTGTTGTGATGTGCACAAGAATACCATGATGGTTCTAGGCATCATCAGCAGTTGTGAGGATGTCATGCATCCCTACTTCTCCGAGCAAGCTTCAGAAAAAATTAAGACAAATCACTGTATTTGAGACGATTGTGAAGCCTTTGATGGATATTGTTATGTAGAATTTAAAAAAGTGGCGCTATCCAGAATAGAATGTTTTAGAACATTCAAGAATAATGTAGAAAAATCGGAGAACAACTGATGACCAATCTAAAGCGATTGCGCAAGGCATAGTGCTGGCGCCTTTCTTATTGGCTGACCAACCATGTCCGTTCTGGAAAGATCTACTCAGAAATATATAGGGAAGAGGAACTCATGCCTAAAAGGTAGAAGAAAAACGAGCTACATAGAGTATTCCAAGCAAAAGCAAGCTGCTGTCTCAAGAGGTCGGACTGCTGCTTACCGCCGATGCCGGTGTACTTCCTGGAAGATTCTAGAAGGTTCTACCAACTTCTGTCTCCTGTTCTGCTCCTGCTTTCCTTCACCGTGCTGCAGTTGGGGAGTTTGTTTCTGCTATTTTCTTTATTGTTGTTTTATTTTTGCACACTCCTGTAATTATTTTATTTATTAGGCTTAAATAAAGTCCTGAAGATCCTTTGTACCCACGGAAGTTATTCTTTGTCAACCAACAATGCAACAATAAGTTGGCAATGGGAAGTAAGGTCACTCGGCTAGTAATGCAATAATACAAAGCCTATGTTTTAAAATAAGGCAGTTTGGTGATAATTAATAAGCTAAAATTTGAAAGCAAAAAATCTATGATTGGAAAATTGAATGAATTAAAAATAAATATATTTACTAATATATATTTGGATAATTAAAAAAGTGAAAACATAACAAAAATTTTGGTAAATAGATACAGTTCAGTATGCAGCAACACATAAAACTCCGAGGATAAGTTTATTTTATTTTCTTTTATAAAAGAAACTTATCCTCGGAGTTTTATGTGTTGCTGCAACTTGTATACCAGAGGATTCTATCTTACAGTTCAGTATCTTTGGAGCAAATTGCTTAAAACTTTACAACTAAAAACTCTGTTAGTGAATTATCTAGATTGTTGTTGGTAGCGTCCATCTAGTCAATTTTGACTTTAAATGATTATATGGACAAATAGGGGGTCGGTGGAAGGCTGGTTAAACCATTTGGTTTTCTACCACTAAGACTTGGGTTTGATTCCCGCATTGGACACTTTTTCTGTTTTAAAAAAAAATGCTCCAATGGCCCCCGATTCTTGCAAAAGTCCAACCCCACCAGCGAGTGCAAGTAACCAAACGGGGCTCTGGCACATTTGTAAGTGCAAAGTCGAACTGCTTTTCACATGTGTAGACATGTGGTGCGCTTACAATAAAAGCAGTCGCTAACTACCCACCATGATTATCATGGCCTGTACCACAGGACTAGGGATAAGCAAAAAAATATATAGACAAATATTCCCAATTTTATCTGATATTCAGTCCATATAGTTTTATCAGCATTGTTGAATACAGAAGTGGTTTGCCAGTGCCTTCTTCCATGATAATACTCTGCCACATGCTGCAGTGCCCGTTAAAATGTACTTAAAAACGCTCAAATGGGAAGTCTTACCCCACCCGCCATATAGCCCTCTTCGGATTAATGCAACATGGCCTGGCTGACCAGCACTTCTCCAACTACGATGAATTCAAAAAATGGATCAATGAATGGATAGCGGCCAAAGAGCTGTCCTTTTTCGATGATGGGATACGTTAATTGCCAGAATGATGGGAAAAAGTAGTGGCTAATGACGGCAATACTTTGAACATTGAACTTATTTATACTCCTAATAGTTTTTTTTTTTTTTTAATATGGAACAATCCTGGAAACTAATGAACTTATATGTGCCACTATATTTATTATGTGTTTTGGAAAATCTCTAACAGTGTATTTTGATTATACAGACCTGGTAGACAGAAAATAAGAAATTTTTGAAATATTTGCTTGAGTTATGCTTGAGAATGATGACTATCACCAATTAAAGAAAGTTATGTGTGAGAAATCCCCAAAAATTTTCACTTGAAGACAAGGTTATGCCCAATTTTTTTGTTTCTTTTGATAACCACAATATTACCAAAATGTCACACATATTTATTTATTTAGATTTGGTCTTATTACTTTTTATATATAATCTATAATTCAAATTATACCATATCATGTTTCTTTTGAAAAATGCATTATTCCTCGAACTAGATTATCTCCTCAATTTTAAGTATTTCCTTCAGAGTGGCAGAAATCAGATTGACTCACTCTTGTAGAGTTCTTTATAAGCCGAGGTGGTCAGAGGTGGGGGGTCAGCCAGCAACTTGACCTTCATTTCAGCAGCCTCCACACACAATAATGACTTATTTGATTCTAGTAAATTGGTCAATAAATGGACACTCTATATTGATAAAGTGTGTAGTTGACATTAGATGGAGTACAAAGCATGGATGATCCTAAAAGTGATAAGCATATAGCTAGTATATTACCAGAATTATCAAAAGTTCAAATAAATTCCTTAATGTTAAAATATGGTAAACATTTTGCTAATAAATTTCCAGGGTTATATTTATTCCTCTGTATAAAATATGGTGAACATATAGCCTAGTAGTATAAAGTCATCAATGTAAATATGTTTTATGTATAAAATATGGTGAACATATAGCCTAGTAGTATAAAGTCATCAATGTAATATGTTTTATGTATAAAATATGGTGAACATATAGCCTAGTAGTATAAAGTCATCAATGTAAATATGTTTTATGTATAAAATATGGTGAACATATAGCCTAGTAGTATAAAGTCATCAATGTAATATGTTTTATGTATAAAATATGGTGAACATATAGCCTAGTAGTATAAAGTCATCAATGTAATATGTTTTATGTATAAAATATGGTGAACATATAGCCTAGTAGTATAAAGTCATCAATGTAATATGTTTTATGTATAAAATATGGTGAACATATAGCCTAGTAGTATAAAGTCATCAATGTAATATGTTTTATGTATAAAAGAAACATTTGGGCTTAATTGCTTTTATTTCCTATATGTAGCTAGTAGATTGGATCAGATTCAGTGTAAAACCACAAAAGTTAGCACAGCACTGAATTGCTTAATATAAAGATGTTACAAGCAAATTCCTAGTTAGTCAGAGTTCACAGAAGATTTATTGATCCATGAATAAAAAAAGGTGGCAAACATATATATACCTTGTCAAGAGTTTACAAATTACCCAATTGTGACATGTCTGTAGCTGGGCAGGGTATTTGGAATCAAAAATCTATATTTTATGGGTTTTGCTTTATTGAATTGAGATTTTAGCTAAAGGGGGCTATAATTAGGTTTGAAATTCATGATGATCGTCCCCTGCCACTTTTATTTTCACTCAGATGCATCTAATTGCTCAATGACAAGATAAAATAATTTCTTTTTTCTTTTTTAGTGCATTTAAAAATAAAAGCTTTTTTTAAAATGTATTTTTTATTTATTAATTATTTTCAAAAATCTTTTTTTTTTTTTTTTGCACTTCAAAATGGGCTCTAGGCATCATTTCGCTGATTCTTTAAGGTGGTGTGAAGAAATTGTCGGGTAATAGTTTCACAAAACACTGAAGCGAGATTCGGTAGAAGAATTCGCTGTGATGATTCTTTGTGGGCTGTTGCAAGGATTTAAATAAGATCACTAAATAGCAGAAAGGAGGGGGTAAAAATCTCCTTCTAACTAACTTTATTTAATAAAACATAAGAGGACAGAGGAAAACACCCAACCCAGACCAAGCCGTGTTCTGTTAGTCCTTTGTCGGCGGCTCCTTTGTTGGCGGCTGGCGCCGCCGGCATGTTTGTTTACTGTCACCCAATCCGTCTGGACGCCATTATTCCACATACTCCCACCTGTTTTTATCTAGGCACACAGAAAAACAATAATAATCGTCCAATCGGTTGGGTATACAAATGGTTCTTCCCGATCTAGTCTGTATTTTTGCAGTTTTCACTTTATCGTTCAGCAAACGTGAAGAAGCTGCTGTTGATGATATTTCCAAGGGATATATTTTCTGAATAGGTCTTAGGAAGGTTCCTACTGCGGTTTTCACCTTCACTAATCTATTCACTCCATCTCTTCCAAATAATATCTCCTCGATCACTGCTAAAGGCTAGAAGTTACGCTTTTTATTGTCCATACCAACAAGGACAACATCCCCAGCCTGGAGTTTTGGATTGTAAATGCGTCTGTTTCTCTGGACCAGGAGGGACAAATATTCCTTCCTGAATCGTGATTTCAACTCCTCCCTCAGCTTGCTTAAATAGCGCAGTTTTTGTGTCGTTGGATTAGATCCCATATTCTGGCACTCGGGAAACTCGACATCTGTCTGTTCTTGTAGAAACATGGAAGGTGATATTGTCACAAGATCATTCGGATCGTCGCTGACATAAGTCATGGGCCTTCCATTCTTCACTGCCTCTGCATGACACAGCAGGCTCATCAATTGTTGATATGCTAATGTTGATGTTCCGAGCATTCTTTTCGCACAGATTTCTTCTTCATTCAGGTCTTTATACCTGGAAGGCCAAAATTCTTCGGAGAGTTTTAACCAGGAAGGGCCCTCCCACCATCTAGACTGTATCAGTCGGGAGAGGCTGCATCCTCTGGAGGGTAAATCAGCTGGATTGCACTCGCTAGGAACATATCTCCAATTTCCAGGATCACAAAGGTACCCAACTGGTTATCGCGCTTTATCCAAACCCTTTGCAATATAATTTTAGGCTTTATTAATATTGGGTTCAGAAATCCAATAGGGTCATATATCTGAGCTAAGCAGGACAGGATACTCCTTTTGGTTATCTTGGGGGGTAAGGGTACGGAAATTTCACATGACAAACAATCTTCCCTTTTATCCCAACATACACCAAGCACTTTAGATATCTCTGCTCTTTCAAAGGGGTAAGTATCGGAGGCCACGTCCAGACTATGCTCCCAACGGCTTAGCTCCAACCTAGCATTATCCATGATGGACGTTGCGGTCATTTTGAGATCTTGTAACTCTTCAAAAGAGTTCACGCTTGTGACTAAGTTGTCCACATAAAAGGATTTCTGCAACCTCTGAGCTAACGGTTTATGTTCAGGTCAAACATTAGACAGGTGGTATTCGATTACTGCCCCCAAAATGAAAGGACTACAGTTAACACCGAAAACGACACGTCTATGTCGGAATACTTCTGTCTTTTCTCCATTTTGGGAATACCACAGAAAACGCAGGTAATCCCTGTCCCTTTCATTCACCTCAATCTGCAGAAACGCTTTCCTAATGTCTGCCACGACACCAAACTTGCCATTTCTAAACCTTAGCATAAGGTTGGGAATCATTTCTATGAGGTTAGGTCCTTTTTCAAGACAGTCATTTAAAGATGGGGATCTATAGACCTTGCTAGAAGCATCAAAGACAGGCCTGATAGGCGTAGTCCCACTGGAGAGTTTCACCACAGGACGATGAGGCAGGTAGAAGGCCTCAGCGTCGTGTTGTTCAGCTGGGACTTTCTCAATTATCCCATCATCCAACCAGCCTCGGAAAATATCATCATAGTTCTCATAAAGATTCAAAGAGATTAATTTCTTAGTCGTCTGTTCTAATCTCTTCATAGCAACCTCCCTGTTGTCCGCGATTTTAGCTTTCTCTACAGTCCACGGGAGGGAAACAACATATCTTCCAGAAACAGAATGTTGGACTGTTTTTAGAAAATGTTGACGCGCCAGTGCGTCTCTCTGATCTCTCTGTTTAACCTCAATAGGATCCATAATGCCAAGAACATCGAGATTCCACAGATTGGTTATACTGCTCTCCGAAATTGTCATCGTTGTAACATGATGAGCGAGTGAAACGTCACTACCTGGCTGACATTCTCCCATTAAAGTCCATCCGAAACGCGTCTGCGACGCAGTCAAGCCATTTGACAACACACAAGATTTCATCATGAAAATAGATCCCAATACATCGCATCCTAGAAGTATTTCAATTTTCATGTCATCCTTTCCAATATCAGGAATCCAGATTCTGCGGGCTTTGAGTTCTTTCAACCATGGCCCGCGGCTCAATCTTGGTAGGTTACCACAGATTTTTTGTTGGTCAAGAAGCTTCGCTACCATCTTAAAATTCCCCGATGCATGACCCAAATTGACTCTGTATTCTTGGTAAACACTTTCACTAGTATGACCTCCAAACACCACATGTTTAAGTGATTCCTGGCCAATGGGAGATAGTCCGAGATCCTGGGCAGTTTTAGACAAAATATAGGATCGTTGGGAACCTGTGTCAAGGAGGGCACACACTACTTTCGCCGAAGTCGCACCTTCGACCTTAATCTTCAGTCTGTAGCAAAATCAGAGACGAAGCGCTAAGACAGGAGAATGAAACTCCGTTTTCAACTGTAGAAGAAACGTCACAGTCTTCCACCTGTTCCTTGTCTTCATCCGCTGACTCTCGTCCTGGAGCATTAAGAGGGCATAAAATATCAAGGTGCTTCTTCTTACATCGAATACATTCAGTTATGCGCCTTCTACAATTAGAAGAGATATGACCTGGTTGGAGGCAAGAGAAACAACATTTAGCGTTTTTAATACGCTCTCTTCTTTCTTTAATGCTCATTCTGCGCGCAGCAAGACATTCTGTGTTTTTATGATCTTTATTACAAAAGATACAATTTTGGGCACGTCCAGCAAAGAGTCCAGAGGCCGTAGGTATCTTAGCAGGATGTGATTGTCTGCCCACGTTTCTATCTTGTTTCAGAGATCTAAGTCCAAACTTGGATCCAGCTAAGGCTCTGTCTTGTTCTGCTGCAGCTTCCTTTTGGAGAAGCTCCATAATTAGGTCAACTCTAGTTTGAGTCGAATCATTAGCATCAATCTTGACATCATGGAGGGGGCTTCTTTGCCAAGCCTTCATGAGTTCCTCTGAGAGACATGCCTCAATCATTGGAAATATAAATACAGACATCTGTCTGGCCTCAATCTTTAAGGATTCCAATGCTCTCAAATGAGTCACCAACTCATCATAAAATGAAGTCACCTTCAACTGTTGTTTGGAGGAGCAATTGATCATAAGGCGGATAAGGTCCCTGACATAGACTTGTTGCAACAGTTCAGGCCTTCCAAATCTTTCTGTCAAAGTTTCTATAACTTTGGGGTAATTCTCGGCAGTCAGGGGGTAACTATCAACCAGTTTACTAGCTCTGGTTCCCGGCGACATAGACTGCACAAGATATTGAAACTTGTCGCTGTCTTCTAAAGTGGGATCGACATGTATCTTGTTGAACTGTGCCCACCATCCCAACCAATCTTTTATTTCTCCTGTAAACTTCTTTAATTCTATCTTGGGTAGTTTTACAGTTCTATGGTGTGAGCTAGAAGCGAAGCTCACTTCACAGGTCGTGGGACTGGATGCAGTGACCCTGGGTTCAACAAGAGCGAGACATTTTTTATATATCCTCTTATATCTCTGGGTATATTGCAAGGCTTCCTCATCGTCTTGCTCTAGTTCCTCTTCGCTAACGTCTGAAGTTAGCATGAAGTCTCTTATCTTGCCTTGGATCACAAGAAGCTCAGTGTGAGTTTCTTCAATGATCTCTCTATTATATTCAATGTCCTCTACAGGTATCGGTGGAGTACTTGACAGAAACTCTTCTGTCGTCTTCAAGCTGCGAGTTAGTCGCTTTCTAAGTAAATTTCTATGTCTTTTTAAAATTTCCATTTTTCAAAAACACTATAAACAGAAGGTAAAACAAAAGGTACTTATCTTAAGTCTTGAACTTGTACTCCGCCGTTAATCCACTTGATCTTGCCTTGTCAGAAGCCCACCCGGGGGGACGCCACTTTGAGAAGAAATTGTCGGGTAATAGTTTCACAAAACACTGAAGCGAGATTCGGTAGAAGAATTCGCTGTGATGATTCTTTGTGGGCTGTTGCAAGGATTTAAATAAGATCACTAAATAGCAGAAAGGAGGGGGTAAAAATCTCCTTCTAACTAAATTTATTTAATACAACGTAAGAGGACAGAGGAAAACACCCAACCCAGACCAAGCCGTGTTCCGTTAGTCCTTTGTCGGCGGCTCCTTTGTTGGCGGCTGGCGCCGCCGGCATGTTTGTTTACTGTCACCCAATCCGTCTGGACGCCATTATTCCACAGGTGGCGTGCTATTGGATGGATAGAAATGGGATTGAACCAAGCTGATGCAGCAAGGCGTCTAAATGTTTCAAGACTGGTGGTCTCACGCCTCAGGAAACAGTTTTAAGATACAAAGGATGTCTCAAGAAGACCTGTTGCAGGACGTCCAAAAGTCACAACACCCTAAGAAGACAGATTTTTGGTGATACTGCCACAGTAGAGGGGTATCACGCAGGATGCTTGTTTGTGAGCCTGAATCAGTCTCTGGAAGAAATTTCTTCCCAAACTCTGTCCAGAAGGCTTAATGCTGTTGGTCTCTATACAAGACGCCCAGTGGCATGCATCCCCTTACCACCGTTATAAAAAGGATACGTTTAATAGGAATTGTCAGCATCAAGACTGGACAGACAACGTGATGGAGCAAAGTTCTCTTCACAGATGAATCCTGCCTCCAGAGTGATTCTTGACGATGCAAGATATGGAGAGAGGTTGGGACACAATATAGCCCATCAAATGTAAGAGAAAAAGACAACTTTGGTGGTGACGGTGTGGGCAGGCATCTCTCTCACCGATCTGCATGTGTTTGAAGGAGGTTCTGAGGTATTGTGATGAGATCCTAGAAAAATATGTTCTTTCATTGGCTCACACAGAAGGCACATATTTTGTGTTAATGGAGGATAATGCTCTCCCCACAGAGCAAACCTGGTGGCTCAGCATCTTCAAGACACTGGAATTCAAAAAATGGCCTGACCATCCAGGTCTCCAAATTTGAATCTAATAGAACATGCCTGGGATGCCCTTGAGAGACAAGTAGCTGGTCTTTGTCCCTCTCCCAGAATCCTTTATGATCTCAAGAATGCTCTCCGAAATCCGAAAGGAATGGACTCTAATTCCTAATGAACTGAACCTTGTAAAAGTATGAGAAGCAAGTGGCAAGTATGTATTGCTCTAAGAGGGGATCACATTAAGCAATTTTTTTTTTTTTTTTTGCGTTTGTAAATTTAATTTCTGAGCTCTGATCATTAAACATATTTATTAAATATATACAAGTATTGTATTACTTATAGTATTATATACAGTATTATAATCAAGGAAGAGTTGTATATATAAACTCAACACCAGTCTGAGAGGAGGACTTACCACAGGACAGTTGGAAGAGGGCAGTGGTGACACCTCTATAACACAGTTAATATCAACACAAGGGGAAAACAATTTGAAGTTTTAAAAGTTAAAACATCTCTATTTTTAACTCGTATGATTCTTTTTAAAATGAAAGAATTTTCTACTGCCCTTACTGCAATGATAAATTATTGGGAGGGCCTGGCTCATCAGTGGTGAACCCTCCCAGCAGTGTTTTGACAGTTTAATCTATAATACCGCTGTAATATTGCATTGAGTTGGCTTGTTTTTATACTGATACTGAAGCTGACCTCTTGGAAAAGATATTTAAATGAACTAAGAACATGAACTTTGAGGACAGTAGAAACACATAAAATATATAAAATTCTTCAAGCATTGCCCTTCTGCAAACATCAATTTAAAATTATTTTTTCAAACAATATTAACATGAGGCATTAACACGCCATCTACAAGAAAATAAGACCTAATCCAAATAATTTAATAGTGTGTGACGTTTCGGCAACAGCATTGTCACCATCATCAGACAAAAGAATAAATGAGAAAAAATATCACAGCAATTTCTTAAATAGTACTGTTATCAAGTGTTTAAACAAGATAACAGATAAGGAAAATTGTTTTTTAAGACAGATTGAAATAATCTTTTTAAAATTAAAAATGATTTTTTTTATATATATAATTAAAGGCATATCTCTAAATATAATTTATATTTCCTCTTTCTTCCATTCTATTAAATGAAGCACATGTCTTCTGAATAAAAAAAGGCTTCTTTTTTAAAATGTCTCTTGTAGTAATTTTTTTCATAATCTAGTGTCCTTGGGTTTTCTAAATTGAAATTATTGTGTCCTGTGTCCCTTCTGTGTCCTACAAGAGCAGAATTTTCAATTCTATCCCACTTCAGAGCACATTTATTTAAAAGAAAGGATGGAAAACCATAAATATGCTCTGAAGTGGGATAGAATTGAAAATTCTGCTCTTGTAGAACACAGAAGGGACACAGGACACAATAATTTCAATTTAGAAAACCCAAGGACACTAGATTATGAAAAAAATTACTACAAGAGACATTATATATATGTCATAATATATGCTCTTCCAGGATTAATAAAACAAACCAACAGCCAACGAGAGAGAGATGGGCAGCTAAAGCGAGACACTTTAGACAACTAACTTACGACCATTTTTGGCCACATTCCTGAGGGGGCCGCCCGTCACCACCTGGGACTATTCTGGTTAGCCCCTCGGTTGTGTACACAGGGAAAACAGTCGTTCAGCGGACAGAGCTCTCGCTACCTCTTTCTCTCTCGGATGGCTTCCAGATTCCTCTTCCAACTCGTCGTGTGATTATTTCTCTCCTCACCACATTTACCACTATATTGTCACATCGAAAGTCGACAGGATAAGACCTGGCCGGGAAGCGAATCCCTCATATACCGGAGTATGAAGAAACAAGAAGCCAAGCCACGATGATCGACCAAACCCAACTCAACTGTAACCACTCCTCTTCGAGCCCTCAACCCCTTCCTCGCCAACCTTTGAACCGTGATCCCGAAGAAGTATTCACCTACGACGGAGATGGAGCTGCCACGCACTTCTTCCAGCACTAGATCTACTCAAGAACGATCGCCGTGCCAGAGCAGGACACCTCCCGCCATCATGGACAAGACTCCGCCATCTCCCTACTGCTACTGTGATGTACAACACTGGTACGCACAGTGTCACAGACAGAACTCTCCCGAAGCTCAATGAACTTACCTGCGCCCTAAACCAACATAACTCGTGAGTGTAATTGTCTTAACTCCTACCATTCATTCTTTAAATAAGTCATTCCTTGTAGATTGTCCCAATATTTCCATAATTAGCTCAATATGTGTGAATATGTAAAAATATCTCCATTTATCTCTCCACCCCTATTAACAGTGATCTTATTATCCATATTATATCTAGCTATGTGAAACCCATTTAATTAGTTGCCTTACCAGTAGATGTAACAATCGTCATTTTAATTAAATAATTTCCATTTTAACGTAACTCTTCCAAAAAAAAAAAAAATCATTAAAAAAAAAAAGGAATTCTACCTATTAACGCTTTACGATTTTTACTATTAACAATAGATTTTTCATAATCAAATTATTTATAAAAATATGCCTCCAGCACCTAAACTTTTGTATAGACCTCTCCTACTTGTAAGCACGGCTCACGAAAAATAATTTCTTTCCCTAATCGATTCAAAATTCACCCTGTAATTCAGGCGTCGAAGAATTCCAACCACCACGTGAGCCTTGCTTACAACCAACCCTTGGTGACTCTTATCTACCTTCCCCTTAATGCCCCTCTCATTCTTACAACTTTGTTAACTTTATACCAGCCCAGGACCTTTATAGAGAATTATTGATTAATCAATTATCGAACTTCTATATTGTCATTTCAAAATCCTAACCTTCGCCCTTCATTTATGATAATTTATTTCGTAGTTCATCTCTAGCCTATCCACCGACCCACACCATCTAGCCAATGGTGTGTTCGTCACAGGGTGCAGATTGACTAACTGCTAGATATTTATCAACCCCTTTTTGTTCGCACTTGAACAATCTGAATCGAGTGACACAGTTCGCTTCTTCTTCTCGCGCCACACGGACCCTGTCTTCAAATCTATGTTTGTCCATTGTCCAAACCAGCACGATATAGCCTACCTCCGATATTTCCCACGGAGGTACGTTAAACATCGTCGGTGATTTTGTCCGGTCCGTCATCATTTCGCGCAGACATGGGTCTTACTTTCAACCCACCGCGAAATCATCGCCTTGCACAAGCTCCCACGACGGTTCAAACACCTCGTGTCCGAGCAGCTTGTCACTTGTAACGGACAACACAGTCCTCGTCCCAATTTTTGGCACTGTGCGCGCATACATTCTGCAAATTAAATATAAGTCCGTTCGACTTCCTCACCTACACACGGGACTTTTCCCCTCGGACTCGCTACACAAGTAACTGCATAGATAAGTTAGATTGGCCCAAAGCAAGTTTCCTCTCGCTCTGTTCGCCGAAATTCTAACATTGTATGTAGTTCGATATTTACCTCAGTCCTGAGCTCACACAATTGCCAACCTCAACCTCATTTCTCGTACTCTACACTTATAGCATAGAAAGCCCATGACAAGTTTCCCCTTGCCATGTCCGCCTGAAAAATATCTTAAAGTGTAGAGTTCCCCAGTCTTAATGATCTTCAGAATTTCATCATATGTATGTGACTCTTCTTCTCGTTGTTCACACTCCTCCATATCACTTCCCTTATAGTACATTAGATTTTGTTGTATATAGCCTTTTATAACCTTGATATTTTCAAAGATTTCCTTAAATGTCAAACTCCCCGGTGTTGTAAAACTGCTTGTAAATAATATTTACTTGTGTACTATACAATATTTTATTTACATAAAACTATGTCACCATTACCTTAACTAATTTTAACTGTAAAATTATTTTCTCTATTCCTGGCTTCTCCAGCTTTAAATATACTTAAACCATGTTCAGCCTTCTACAACGGGGGCCATATGTCATAATATATGCTCTTCCAGGATTAATAAAACAAACCAACAGCCAACGAGAGAGAGATGGGCAGCTAAAGCGAGACACTTTAGACAACTAACTTACGACCATTTTTGGCCACATTCCTGAGGGGGCCGCCCGTCACCACCTGGGACTATTCTGGTTAACCCCCCGGTTGGGTACACAGGGAAAACAGTCGTTCAGCGGACAGAGCTCTCGCTACCTCTTTCTCTCTCGGATGGCTTCCAGATTCCTCTTCCAACTCGTCGTGTGATTATTTCTCTCCTCACCACATTTGCCACTATATTGTCACATATATATATATATAAAGAAGCCTTTATTATTCAACAGACATGTGCTTCAATTAATAGAATGGAAGAAAGAGGAGATATAAATGATATTTACAGATATGCCTTTAATTATATATATTTTTTAAATCCACTTTTAATTCTAAGAAGAATATTTCAAGTTGTCTTAAAAAACTATTTTTCCTTAATTGTTATCTTGTTTAAACACTTGATAACATTACTATTTAAGAACTTGCTGTGATATATTTTTTTCATTTATTCTTTTGTCTGATGATGGTGACAATGCTGTTGCCAAAACATCACCCACTATTAAATTATTTGGATTAGGTCTTATTTTCTTGTATTATAATCCAAATTGTATCATAACATGCCATCTATTATTTAAACTATTTTGACATGTATGATTCTTTCTGAGATAAAATAACTTTCTACTACCCTTAATGCAATGTTAATATTATTAAAATGTTAATATTGTTCTGAAAAAAAAACCTTTTCTTGCTGCTTGCGGTAGAGCAATGCTCGAAGCATATTTTTTATTATTATATGTATTTTTACTGTCCTCACAAAGCTTATATCCATTGTTCATTTAAAATACCTTGTTCAAGAGATCAACTTCAGTATCAAAATAAAAGAAAAACAGCCCATAAAGAGCAATATTACAGCGGCATTAAACTGGGGAAAGTTCATCACTGATGAGCCAAGCCCTCCCATTAATTTATCATTGTAGTAAGGGCAGAATAGAATTATTTTATTTTAAAAGAATTTCTTATTTGAAGCTTTATTTACAGTCTTACTCACTTTTGTGGGATTCTTTAGAAGAGGTGAACAACTTGGCCTTCCCTTCAGAAGCATTCTGCAGCCACAGTTGGCTGAACGATAGTGGTATGTTTTAAATAATGAAAATAAATTCAAAAAAAGGAATGTAAAAGGAATTCAATCAGTCCTTGACCATTTCCATCATTAGAAGCTGGAAGTTTTGATATATTTGGATGGTGTGCTGACTTATGAATTAGATTGCCAGGTTTCTACGTCACCTTCTCCCTGGAATATATGTTTGATAAATAAGAATAAATAGGAGATTTTTTTAGAGCTGAGGCTATTTGTTGTGAGAAGAAATGCCATCCAACTGACAAGATCCTTATGTCTGAATGAAGGTAGGATAATTCTTTCCAAATACCAAACTTTGGAGATGCAGTTGCAGACAAAATGTAGTGCATATTCAAAGTTCAGGAAGCTGGCTCTGTCAAAAATACGAAGGCATCAAGGGAATCAAAAATTAAAAACAAAAATGGTCATAATTTACAAAATAAGTTGTCAAAAGTATAAAAGATATTATGATATAAAGCTTTATTTTCTTTTTTTGATGTTGTGTTGCTGTTTTCAAGCTAAACTTCCCCAAAGGGTTCCAATGCAACCAGCTTGGGTCTCCATAGTTAAAGGCTGCTTCTAGTGCACAACCAACTCATCTATTAGTTTGCTTTACATATTATAATTTAAATTGCCAACTACTAATAAATTTTGCAATTATTATTTTTGGCAATATGTTTCTTACATATATTATGCTTGTGATTGAATACTGCAAGGGTCACTCCAAAAGTTTTTGCAATCAATATTAAATAATTGAAATATTAAAAATAAATTGCACCATTAAAATCTACATGCATTTTTTATCAAATATAAACATTTTCATAAAATAGTAACAACAATGACTCATAGATGGCGTGACTTTGTTTACAGTGGCAGTGGTAATTTCTATACATTGCATAAGACATAAAAGAGTTAACTCAATGTTCATTGAGAAAAATAGCTCCCACTTCGACATCACAATTTACACTGACGGTAGCCAACTTAAAACTGGACTGTCTGGCAGTGGAATTGCTTTCTGCAAAGATAAAATCCTGGAAAAAATCTCCCTTTCCTACCCTAGACACCTTTCAGTTTATAAATCAGAACTCTCTGCAATAGATACTGCTCTAAAAAAATCAACTCGCCAAGAAAAATATTAATCTACTCCAACTCAAAAGCAGCCATTTATACCCTTCAAATCTGCTTCACCAGTCAAGAACCTCTTCTCAAGAGCATCGCTAAATCTGTAAACCATCTCCCAGCTAACATCTCTGTCACAGTGCAATGGCTTCCATCTCATTTTGTAATTCCTGGAAATGAGCTGGCAGACTCTCTGGTAAAGTCTGGAGCTCTTGACCATCCTGAAGCCAGAAAATCTACCACTCAACTAGATGAAAGAGAGACCTCCTCCGCACCATTAAGACCCAATGCCTACAGGAATGGAAATCTAATGCTGCACATGACTGGTACATAGCAGGAGGGACAAGCACCAATTCTGTGTCTCCCCAAGGGAAAAACAGTCTTTGATTTCCAGACTTAAGTCTGGTCATCTATGAACAATGTCTTTCCAGAATGGTTGCAGAGTTTTCCCACTATGTACAAAGTGCAATTCTCAACCTGCAACCCCAAATCATATCATTGACTGTATTGGCTCATCCATTGATTAGCTCTACTCATACCTAGCAGACACCCTCAAAAGTCTCAAGCTCTACAAACTTGATACCCTAATATTATTGAGTGGAGATAAGAAAGAAGAGAAGGGAGAGACTGGTTGGCAATATTTAAAATGAAACCCATCAACTTAAACAAAATTAATGCAGCAACATCATTGGGAGAGGTACTAGAGAGAAGGAAATCTCTCTTTGACAATAAGATGTTTGAAGGATTTTAAGACTAAACTTTACTTAAAGGAGGGGATATTCCTAAGTTTTGCAGACCCAGACCAGTTCCAATGGCCCTCAAAGAAAGGATCGAAGTAGAATTGAAGTAAATGGTGGAAAGGAAAATCCTCACTCCAGTCATTACCAGCAAATGGGCAACACCAATTGTACCAGTCATGAAAAACAATGGTGCGGTTCGTATCCATGCTGAGTATAGAGTGACAATTAACCTGTCTCTCAAAATTGAGCACTACCCCTTACCAAGACTAGAAGAACTGATGGCAAAGCTTTCAAATAACCAAAGGTTAAGCAAGTTAGACTTTCAATATGCATTCCAACAAATTGAATTAGATGAATCTGCACAATAAATATGCTCAATCAACACGCATATAGGTCTTTTTAAGGTTACAGGTTTGCTATTTGGTGCATTGCATCTGGTCTGGCAATATTCCAATTCCTCAGCAAGGAATGAAGAAATGCATTCAAGAATTGAAAATTTTGAAAGGTTTTTCAAACGATAAGTGTCAATTTTAGAAGGAATCTAGAATATTTGGATCATAACATCTCAAGGAGTGAAATTCAACCGCAAGAAGTCATCACCAATGCTTCAGAGCCAAGGGATATTAAGCAATAAAGGTCATTCATTGGCATAATCAACTATTATAGCAAATTTTCGCTAAATATGTCACAAACACTACAACCACTATATAGCATGCTAAGGAAAAATCAAGGGGGAAGTGGACCAAGAACTACTCAATGACATTCAAGAAGATCGAGGAATATCTTTTGAATGGACCTATACTCGTACACTATGATCCATTGGGCATCTTAGAAGTTATGACTGATGCTTCCAGTTATGGTCTAGAGGCCATATTGCTACAAACAAAGTCAGGTGAGTAAAAGAAACTGATAGCATTTGTTTCTAGAGCGCATAGTAAGGCAGAGCAAGGTTACTCACAAATTGACTGCGCTCTTGCAATTATGATTGCAGTCAAGAAGTTTAATCTTTTTCACCTTGTGGACTGATCATAAACCATTGATCAACCTCCTTGATCTCTCAAGAGCTATACCTACTACTATTGCAATAATAATGCAACTTTGGATTCTCACCCTCATACGATATAATTATCGATTGAAATACATCTACACAAATAATATCCTAGTTGATATGTTATCTAGGATGCCAATTAAAGATTCAGGAGATGCAAGCTTGAGACAAGAATCTGCATGTCTGCAATTGAACATTTTTTAAAGGATGTCAGAATCCATACGAGAAGAGATCCTATCTTATCAAAAGTGCTGCAGATGACCCAATATGGATGGCCAGTAAGAAATATGATGAAGAGCTGAAACCATTTGCTTGAAGATCAACAGAATTGGCAATTGAAGACTGCCTCCTTTGGGGTCAGAGAGTCATTATACACACTGTGCGTGCAGAAAAAGGTATTGGAGGAACTTCACACATATCACATTGTAGCATCAAAGATGAAATCCCTAGCAAGACTGCATGTTTGGTGGTCAGGGTTAGATGCTGAATTTGATTACTTGACAAAATCTTGAAGAGTGTGTCGGGAGACTAAGGATAACCCCACCTTCAGTATTTCTGCATCCCTGGGAATACCCCAATAAGCCATGGCAGAGGTTGCACAATTTCATCAGACCATTTCATATTTGAATGCTGTTAACCCTTATAGATGGCCATAGCCAATGGCCAGAAGTAATTTTAATGAAAAGGATAACTTCAAAGGAAACAATACTAAATCTCAGAGATATTTTTGCCCGCTATGATATACTAGAAGTTGGTAATGGAAAATGATCCCAATTTACTACATAGAATTTGCATCATTCACCAAGAGTCGTGCAATCATTATGTACAGCTTGTTATCATAGATGTTCCTTTGTTCTGTTATTAAAGAGGTATTACTGTACTTGCTACTCCAGAAATATAATTGTGCTAAAAAAAATTATATATATATTATATAATCTAAAATGCAAATATTTTATTTTTTTAAAACATGTATTTTATTTTCATCATTGACTATTCTACATTTTTGACCATAGATTTAGAGATATCACTTTGAATATTTGTTGTAAATATGTATAGTTAGCCTACCTTTTTTTTTTAAATCACAAATATAGGATTCATTTTATAAATGCTATATTACTGTGACAAATAATATTATGTATAATTTGCTTCTCTCAAGTAATTCAAAATAAAAACTACTTGATAAGTAAATAATTTATTTCCTATTTTTTATGACTGCACCTCCAATTCTATCTTTTTCAACAACAAAACAAAATATTCAAAACATATATATATTTTTTTCACATATATATAAGTTGATAATTAATGGTTATTTTTTGGATCAAAAATGTTTAATACAACTTCCAATATTTCGATGAGGCAGTTTGCCGATCTTCTTTAGGGATTCAAACCCTGTAAAAAATCATCTACAATTATCAAAAAATATATGTTATTTGAAACTTTTTTTTTTTTTTGCTTTCAAATAAAAGTTTCCTACTGGAAAGGTAAAAAATTGGTTAAATGAGAAGAAAAAGAAAAAAATCACACATATTAGTTTCCTTTTATATAGAGATGGTAAGCTTCTGCTTTATGTTTAATGGTAACTTACCACCACAGGACAGGGGGGCACCTCTACAACATCCAGCTGTCAGTTAACACTATATTTGAAGTGTCTACATATAAATGTACTTTTTTATTACAAAACACAATCCCTTGTATATATTTGCGGGCAAATATTCAAACTATTTCATATACATGTGTCATACATATATGCACCTCAAATATCGTATTATTAATTTTATATATAAAAAAAAATTGTAAAAAAAAATAGGTGAAAGATTTTAAGAGAGAAATGTATATAAATATATATAACAGATAAGCAAGCTTACTCTGATTTATATAAATATAAAATAATGGGAAGCAAAAAAAAAAAAACACAATGAGCAGAAGGATATTTTTATTTTTGTGTTGAATGTTTAACAGGAATATTTAACAATGAAACCATGCTTATATATCGGCTTTTAGGGAGGCATACACTTGTCCTAAAAAAAACTGGAGTATAATATACCAAATATTCTTCAATCAAAAAAGTT
Organism: Cordylochernes scorpioides; assembly: GCA_030710605.1. Lineage (NCBI taxonomy): Eukaryota > Metazoa > Arthropoda > Arachnida > Pseudoscorpiones > Chernetidae > Cordylochernes > Cordylochernes scorpioides. The sequence goes on along the minus strand of CP092871.1, from coordinate 5,755,886 downwards.
AAAGTAAAAATTGGCAAAAAAAATATTTCTTACTTTCTGTCATTATATAAATTTACTTTTACCTAGTAATTTTTTATGGTTTTGTAATTATTGTTTGCTTGGTAAATACTTGTGAAATGAAGAAACCCATTGCAAAAATGAAAATTTGGACATCATGAAAGATAGCATTAAGAAAAAAATCTACATCATTTACAGTTCAAATCTACTTAACATTCTTATATTATTATTTAAAATGTATATAAACTGCTGGCCACCGTAAATGCAACCCCCTGAAAGAAGCATGCAAATAACATGAAATTTACAACATGGATTAGCGGAGGTGAGATATGCAAATGATTAGAACTTCAGCGCAGACGCACATCACATGTGCCTGTGGCTCCACTTCAATTTATTTGTATTTTATTTAATATTTGTATTTTGATACACTGTAAAAAAATGTTCATTGCCTCTCTGCTATTCTATTAGTTTTAATTCGGTTTAACATAAAATAAATTGCCATGTAATTGTGTCTTTCCTAATTAATGGCTGCTATGATCTACATTTCAGAGTCTGGCTCCAGGGTGTCAAAGCCAAGAATTCCCTACAAGATGACAATGTCCCCATTGACGATACGACAAAACCACTCTTCAGGCTGCAAAAAAAAGGATGCAAAGCTACTAGAAATAGATGTCCAAGACTTGACAGAACATGTCAGTAGCAACAACAATCTGTGGGTCACAGCTCCAATAAGGAAGGAGCTATGTAGCAGATTATTTATTATTCTATGAAAGGATTTTTAATTTTGATATTTGTATTTTGATACACTGTAAAATTCTCTCATTGCCTCTCTGCTGTTTTATTAGTTTTAATTTGGTTTTAGATTAAATAAATTGCCGTGTAATTCTGTCTTTTCTACGTTACAATATTTTCCAAGTAAACAATATATAAAAAATTACAAAAAACATACAAAATAGGATGAAAAAGATATATACAGTAAAACCCCGCTAATATGAACCATGGATATAACAAACCTTCCCTTATAACGAACCTAAGGCAATTCCTGATTCCATTCCATTGAAAATACCATCGTTATAACGAACTTTGCGATTTTTCAAATAACGAACTACCCCTATAACGAACCTATTTTCGGTCCCAAAATAATAAAATCTATTTAAAATACTATGCTTATAACGAACTTAAAATTGTAATTTAAAAAAAATAATAAAAACAAAATTTTGATCACGTTTCAACTCGCGGATCGCGATTTCAAAACAATAAATTTAGCGGCATTGTTTATTTTCATTTACATTCTATTTATGCTGCATGTTGTATAAATTTTTACACATTATACTTTTTATTAAATAGTATATCTTTGCAACCATCAAATTTGAAATAGAAAAAAATGCAAATGGCTTCCAAAATGAAGAAAACAAAGGCATTCTAAAAACAAAAACATTTTTACTTTTAAAAAAGGCCATTTTCAAAACTTTTCAAATTGAAACAACACAGGCAAAATTAAAGAACATGTTAAAATAAGAAAATAAAACTTTTCTACTATGATAGAATATAATATTCTATTTTTTATAATATATATATATATATAAAATAGAAGGCTATTAAAATTGTTTAAGAAAGAGGAATTAACCTCAACTTTTGCCGCGATCGTACGTGTTAGGGCTAAAAAAAAAAAAAAAGACCAAATAAACGAGCCTGTGATGCAACCAAATTTATTTTTTATGCCATGAACTATGGCGATTTTAAGGTTAATGGTTTGCATGACAAGTTCAAAACAAATGGAAATCTAGACTTGTGGAAACATGATGGAAACCTATGTGGAAACGTGAAAAAGAAGAAAAACACATTAACTTTATTTGAAAAGTTCAATGCTTGAAGAGTGCTTTGAAACAACAAGGTTTTAGAGCCTTTTTACAAGTAAACATTGTATTATATAACCATGCTGACAAGGGGCAACAGCCCGAAACTCATTTGTGGTTGGCTTTTCTTGATTCATCAAGAAAATGGGTTGGCCAAATATCAGGGAACAGGCTAAATCAACATTTAGTTCTCTGTTACACTAAATGACGCTCTGCATCTAAAAAGCTCATGTTAGCATGGTCAGTATATGCCTTTTTTGTTTTTAATACCGACACCTGACCTTTTTTTTATTTATTTTTCATATATAAATGTGTGTGTTTAAAAATTTTACAATCGATATTTCATTTATTTAGAACAACTAGCCGAATGACCCGGGCAACGCCCGGGTTTTACCCGATTAAATGCTTTTATTCAAATACTATTCGTTACAATTATAAATTGGCGCCGTGGATGTCATTCTTGTGAAACGTCCCGCTCCAAACTTTGTGTCAGAGAAGCGATATTTTTATAAAGAGATGATCTGGCTTTGTGTCTTCTGCTCGAATGAATGTTTTTCTGTTAGAATTTTGTTCCTGCATACTAAAAATGAACTGGCTTCACCCGTGGTCTCTGCTTTTTGGAATTTTTCCAGATATAATTTTGTATCTGATAATCAAATATGATACAATATTGTCATCATCATTTTCTGAATAAAAAAACAACTATTTTTTTCCCAGAACCTGTCAATTTATTTTTCTTGACTAAAAATTTGAAAAATATCTCTTCCAGATTTTTCTCTATGTCCTGTTAAAACACGTTTTACATGTCCATTAGGTCAGCTGATATTACCTCCCATCTTCACCGCTAGAGGCGCTGCTTGCGAGCGAAAGGGCAAATTTGCAACGCAATTTGCAAATAACTTGTATACATACTTGTATACTTGTGTACATAGACCATAAATCTGTACATAGACAGGAAAAGCACATATATTTTAATAATATAAATGAGTTATAAAAATTGTAAAAAAAAAAATGCATCGGCCGGGAATCGAACCCAGGGCGCCCGCGTGACAGATGAGCATTCTACCACTGAACCAAAAGCAAACGGTGACAGAATTGTTGATTGATGACTCTGATATTTGTATATTTTAAATGCTTATAAATAAACTAGCCGAATGTCCCGGGCAACGCTCGTGTTTTATCCGATTGAATGTTTTGATTCAAATACTATTTGTTACAATTTTAAATTGGCGCCTTAAATAATTGCATATGTTAGTTAATAACTATAGCCTATGCGCTTTATCTGTCTATGTACTGTTGGCTTCCGTAGGCATCTCTTACTGGGAAAAAGAAAGAGAGGATTCCATTTGGTTATTATCTAATATATGCATTTATTTAGGGAGCGACCCGCTCCAACACAATAGTTACAAAGACGAAATAGCGAGTGAGGGGGGGCATGATGGGGGGGGGCAAAGGTGGCGTGACTGTAGCCAACCAATAGGAGGGCGCCATTCCAAAAAATAAGCAAACGGTTACAGAGATGAAAACTGACTGATTGATTAGGAGATGAGGAATGACGCTCGTAACTGTATATAGAATATTTTTCTACAAAATGTTAAATTTATGTTTAATGATCTAAATGCTGCTCACTCTTGTTGGGCTCTTTAGAAGGGATGAAGGGAGGGGACAACTTCACTTCAGTCTCCTGCAGATATCATCACAGTCAGCTTTGGTGGGAGTTGGTGAAGTTTGAGGGGAGAAGTACTGGAGAGCCACAATAATTTAAATTGAAAGGACTGAAAATATATAAGAAATTTTCATGAAAGTAAATTATTTGAAGACTTGAAGCATGTTGTATATAGCAAGGAAAAGTTATATAAGCTCAACACCAGTCTGAGAGGAGGACTTACCACAGGACAGTTGGAAGAGGGCAGTGGTGACACCTCTATAACACAGTTAATATCAACACAAGTGGGAAAACAATTTGAAGTTTTTTAAATAAAGAGAACATCTCTTTGTAATTTTAGTATTAAAAATAACACTAATGATCTAAAGCAGAAATTCAACTTTAATGAAGACCATCATACTCAAATCAAGGCCATCTAGTCCCAGAAATAAACTTTTTCTTATATAAATCACCATCTTTGGATTGAACTTGAATCATTTTTTTTAACTCAATATCTGATAAAGCACAATTTGGATTATAGATTATAATAAAAGAAAACAAGACCTAATCCAAATAATTTATTAGTGTGTGACGTTTCGGCAACAACATTGTCACCATCATCAGACAAAAGAATAATTTGTCTGATGATGGTGACAATGTTGTTGCCGAAACGTCACACACTAATAAATTATTTGGATTAGGTCTTGTTTTCTTTTAACTCAATATCTATCATGAATAGTAGACAAATAAAAAAAATCATTCTCAAGTCTTCGTAAAATCCAATATTTTAAACTATCTCTTTTATACATCCTGGTAGGAAAAATAATACTAAGGCTTTTTGCACAGACAGCTCTAAAAATTAGCCATCTCTAAACCAAAATTCCTCCGACATCAGTCTAGTAAAATAAGTTTAAAACTAAGTGAAAAAAATGAGGCAGAAATATAAAAAATTAATAAAAAATAGTTTTCAAAAAGCCTCAATTAAAATGAAGGATAAATATTTCAGCTTCCCCCATTTAACAATTAATTCTTTAGTAGTCAAAATTGAACCACTATTATCTTGGATAATTCTTTAGTAGTCAAAATTGAACCACTATTATCATATATTGAGGGAAGAGGTAAAATATTTAGAGAAACTTTTTGCTAATGGGTTGCTTATATTGATTTACATTAAGTTTGAAATTCTTTTTGATCAGCCCTTGCTTATCAGAATTCAAATATTTATTTTCTCCTTTTAAGTGCATTTTGATAAAAGCTTTTTAAACTATTTAATTTTTAGCTCTGAATTCTAAATGTACAAATTTGTCAATATATCTTTAATTTTATATTTGGTTAATTTATTTTAATTACTAGCGGGCGTACCCGGCTTCGCCCGGGTTTTACCCGAGTAAAGGTTTGTCTAACGAATCTCTCGATAAAGTGAACATTTTTTCCCGGTCCCTTGAAAAATACTCGATAAGTTGAATAAAATCAATATTAATTGGTTCCCTCGGTAATTGGAAGTTAAAGGAATAGTATCTTGCCTTGGAATTGTATCATTATTCTTGTCTCAAATAAATTGCAGTGTCATCCTGAATTTTGTCTTTCCTAATTTTCTACATTACAAAATCATCGTATCATCATGATAATATTTAGAGCAGATTGTTGAATTATAACAGATAAATTAGAATATTTATCTTGATTATTTTAAAGCGAAAAGTTATTTCAAAAATTTTATTTGCTAGAAACCTTCCCAGTACTATACTAAATAACTTCCCAAAGTTTCATGGCGTTCCAATGAGTGGTTTGGTCAGGCATAAAGGACAAACAGACCACACACACACACACACACATACATTCATTTTTATATATATATAGATTATGAATATATTTCTCACAATATCCTTACAATTATTTATAGCTTTAGTTCATACTACCGATGATTTATTTTTATGGAGCGCCAGCTACTCATTATGTCACAAATGGTTGTACCATTTTCTCCTCTTTTGATATATTGTCCCCAAGATTCCAAAAATATTTATTTATTATTTTTAGCAAAGTAACAAAAAGAGACAAATATAACTCTTACACATTCAAGGAAAGCAAACAAACTAACCTACAACAAAAAGTAATTAACAAAATTTACATTTTTATATTTGTACAATTAAAATTTACATAAATTTGAAAAACAAAACTGTCGCAATATATTTAGTCTATTCTTTAGTCTATTACAGACCATCACAGCCACCTAGATATTTTTAACACTACTTTGTTAGCTTGATTGAGTACAAATTTTATACTTCTAAGTGGTCTGGGATTATAATTGATTACCAAATTTTAAAAGAAATATAGAAATTAGTCCAATCCTGACAACCCAAAACCTAAATTTTCAAGACATGCATTGCTAGTAGGGTCGAGTGAGTATAAAAAATTTCAGAATTCAACGTGGTCTAAAAGTATATTAAAATTTGATCACAAAAATTGAAAGGAAATATGGCAATTATTGCAGTGCCGATCACGCCAACCACATTTTATAGAACTCCAGCCACCCATTACTCCAAAGATACAGCTGCACCCATTGTTGTTCGTTGAAAGGAAATTCTCTTCTCTCATCTATTCCTGATCCTTGCTGCAACCAAGGAGTCAGAAATTGGATTGAACTAGTCTATTAAAATAACAGACTTTTACATGGTCTGAAAGTTTATAAAATTGATCACAAAATTTAAAATGAAATATAGAAAAATAATTTATTACCCACCTACCCACCCAGAAGTCTGGAATTTTGCCAACTTGCATTGTTAGCTGTGTTAAGCGAATCTACAAATTTTCAGGCTTCTATGTAGTCAAGAAATAAATGAAAAAACAAAATTTGATATTAAATATAGAAATAAAGATTGCAGACCACTCTAACCACCAAGAAGTCTGATATTTTGTCAAAGAAACAAGTTAAATGCTTTTAATAAAAGAAAGAGAATCTCCATTTGAAATAATTTGTTATGTTTGGATTTAAAAATAGCTTTATAATATAATGGGGGGGGGGGGAGTTTTTCAATTTGAGCCAAATAAATCCAGCTTTGTCTCGGACGTTGCCCGGGTCATTCGGCTAGTAATCATATATATCTCAGAAAAATCTCAAAATTCAGGGTTGTTATAGCACTTGCAGATTACATTATCCAAGAGTGTCAAATGGGATTAAAGATGAACAATAAAAATGTGGGAGAGGGCAACAGATAACTTACAGTCATCTACTATTTAATTTTTATTAGCTTGAAATTATTTAATTGGATCACATTGTAGCAAGTCACAGATCATGATGTCGAAGCAATAAGCATTGTTTACCTCCACATTTCATTTACCACTTTACATTTCCTCATTATTCAATATCTCTTTGCATTCTTCAAATTTGAAATGGAGAAAATGCAAATGGATTCCAAAAGCAAAGAAAAGGTGTTCTTATAAAATAAGATACCACCAGAAAAAAATAGCCATTAACTAGGCTTTTCAAAGTGGAAACAAAGGCACAATATCAGAACAAGTTGAAATAAAGAATATATGACATTTCTACCATAAAAGATAAAAATAGAGGATTATAAAGAAGCTACAAAGAGGAAAAAATTAACCCCAACTTTTGCCTCGATCATGCATGTTAACATCCCCATTCAGATGTGATCTAGAGAGAGAGCTAGTTTAACCTAGGCTAAAAAAGTCCAAATAAATGAGCCAATGATGCAACAAAAAGGTTATTTTTATGCCATGAATATGTTGATTTTGAAGGCAGCATTGGTTTTCATGACAGGTTCAAAATAAAACAAAATCAGAATAATATATGAAAATCTGGAAATGGAATAAAATACTTATTAACTTAATTTGAAAGGTAATAATTATAGAGTTCTTTCAAAAAAATATGAGATTTTTTAAAAGTAAACTTTGTATTATATCTCTTAATATATAATTATATTACAATTATAATTAGTAAAGCTTTGCCTAGGACTCTTGTCTTTTTTTTTTTCTAGACAAAAACATACATACAGTAAAACCCCGCTAAGACGAACCATGGATATAACGAACCTTCCCTTATAACGAACCCATCGAAAATCCCAATTCCATTCCATTAAAATTACCATCGTTATAACGAACTTTTCACTTTTCAAACTAGCAAACTATCGCTATAACGAACCCAATTTTGGTCCCAAAATATTAAATTCTATCAAAAATACCATGCTTATAACAAACTTCTAATTTTAATTCCAAAATTATAATTTTCAAAACTAATTAAAATTTTGTGTGAGCTCTAGCTCACAGATCGCAATTCAAAACAAAGAATTTAGCGACATTGGGTGTTTTTATTTACGTTCTATTTTTATACTGCGCCCTTTTATAAATTTTTCATGCCTTATTGAAAACTAAATTTCTTAACTCTACATTAGGAAAATTCCTTAAAACATGATTTAAATTATTAAAACCAGTTTTAAAAGATAATGGAAGTGCCAAAGAAAAAGTCGCTCGTACCAAGATATCACTTGAAAAGAAATTAACCATCATAAAAGCTATTGAGAGTGGTACATCGCAAGCAGAACTTCGGAAGAAAATGAAAATGAGCAAAAGTAGCATTTCTACGATATGGGGCAAAAAAGAAGACTATAAAAAAAATGCTACAAAGAGGAATCAATCCCAACTATTGCCGCTATCGTCAGTGTCATTATCCACTTTTAGAAGCCTTGTATACGTGGTTAGTACAAGCTAGGCTTCATTTAAAAAAATGAAGATTTCTTTGCTAGATATGAAACCAAATTTTTGAGGAATATGTTAAAGCAGAAAAAAATAACAGACTTCTTCAAGTATGCCTTTGTATCCTAAATTGTAATATAATATTTATTTATATAAAATATATTGTTATACCTTTTAAATATTATTAATAAAGTTTTTATTTAATTTTTATATATAAGGTATACTTTTCTTGGATTTTTTTGACATATGGGGGGCAGGTTGCATTTATACTAATTAAATTATCAGAGGAACTGATCAAAAAGGCAATATTTTCACATGATTTTGTTTTTATTTTAATATACAGCTTTAATATATAGAAATAGGTTAATTTAGGGGGAAAAAAGCAGCCAATATTAAGAGGTAGCCTTTTTTTTGCGCATGCCCTTTAATTATATCCTCAAAAAAAAATTAAATACCCAAACCGTGGCTATAGTGAACCGTGGCTATAGTGAACCAAAAGTCCCATCCCAATGGGGTTCACTATAGAGGGGTTTTACTGTATATAGAAATGATATGATAATGATATGAAAAACCTATCATTAAAGGACTTCTCTCTTCACAAAATATTTTGTAGTCATTTTAATACACAGCTGAATGTATGGAAACAAGTCAATTTAGGGAGTTAAAACAATAGAACATTATTAAGAGGTAGCCTTTTTATATTGTAAATCACTGTCCTTTAATATATTATACAGTCTAAAAATTTTAAAAGAGTTTTTTTTAATAATCAAACCGTGGCAATAGTAAACCAAAAGCTCAGTTCCATTGGGGTTCACTATAGAAGGGTTTTACTATATATGGAGAGGTGCTTCTTTTGGTACATATCTCCTTGTTGAAAACATTTTGTATGAACAAAATAATAAAAAATCAATAGTTTGGATCACTAGTTTTTATTATTTTATAAATATATGTGTGTGTATGAAGCCATTCATAATTAAATATTTGTTTGAAAAGGAAGATAGTTTTTACAAATATATTTCAATTTCCAACCTTTATCTAGGTATAATTAGTATTTGAGCTCACTTGTACAAAACAAATACATTACAGCAGAACCTCGCTGTAAAGGACAACATCTAGTTTCTGAGCAAAAGTGCCGTTTAGGGAGAGTTGCTAAATTAAATGGTAGTTTTGGAGATGAAATCTGTCCTTCGTAGAGGTGTCCTCTAGCAAGAGTTTCCTTTCTCGAGGTTCCACTGTGTGTGTGTGTGTAATGTATATTTATAAGGTTTAGCATGTTGCAATCAAAATATTGATAAGTAAATGAACATCATCACATAGTTTTGATGGGAGAGATCCATTATACATTTAGAACCTATAGAGATAAACATATATCTATTCATTATTTGAGTTTTCAAACTTGGTCATGATCCATGAGCTACTCACTCCTGTGGGGCTCTTTAGAAGTGGTGATGGACAACTTCGCTTCAGCGGCAGTGTCCTGCAGCCAGGACATTTAGGCATGTTAAGGACATTTAAGCATGATAGAACTTGTCTAACATCAAGTTTTTAAATAACATATAAAATAATTCATTTGGTGTCAAAGTAAGCACCAAATCAATAAAACAATGCTAACACATTGCATTGGGTGTAACAGTGTGTGAAATCTACACTATCTAAATACTGTGATAGCCAGTAGAGAGTGGGTTCATAGTTTAGAAAAACCAAAAAGGAAAAATCTTTTTTAAAAGTAATCTTACTTTGAAATTTTCTTATTCTCAATGAATTTACTTGTGATCTCCAAACTAAACTTTTGTGATTACAAGTAAATTTCTTATGAATATTTCATCTATATATCTTTTGTTTTTAGAAAGAAAGAATATGGGGGTAGGGGACTATATAGATCTCAGACTCCCCAAGGAGTTGTATTGCCATCATTGTCAATTAATGTGGACCTTCCAAAATACATTGGTGGTATCACTACCTCCTTTATAATGCCAAATTGGCCATCACAAAATTCTAAGGTCCCTAGTTGTTAGCTTCAATTGTTTTAACCATAACAGCAACATGATTATAACAACAGCTCTGTGTGATGTTGGCATAATAAGGTTTGACTGAATATTGATTTTTTTTTTAATTCATATTTTTGTTACATATAAATAAATTAAAAACAGAACTTTGAAACAAAAGGTAATAAGTTAATAAAAAGGCTTAATTTATCCACTTGATCCCAGTATAACTTCACTTTTGTAACATTTTTTCACAATGTAATAAGACCAAATCAAAATAAATTGTGTGTGACATTTCAGTAATAATTTGAGTCAAAAGGCGATCCATAAATTAAGATTATATAAAAGGGCGTACCTGGATCTGTAAAGAAAAAAAACAATTTTTTTCTAAAAATATTTTGAGAGATTGCTCCCTAAAAAATAAATTGATAAAGAGGGAGCAATTTCTCGAAATATTTTGAGAAATTTTTTTTTTTTTCTTTACAGATCCAGGTACGCCCTTTTATATATTTTCAGCAATAAGTTTGTTAACAAAACGTCAAACATTATTTGTATTATATTAGCTCGTTAGAGTTTATATTTGTTTTTATCTAATTATTTTCACAAGAGTTTATGATGATAATTGTGCATATATATATATATATACTAGCCGAATGACCCGGGCAACGCCCAGGTTTTACCCGATTAAATGTTTTTATTCAAATACTATTCGTTACAATTATAAATTGGCGCCGTGGATGTCACTCTTGTGAAACGTCCCGCTCCAAACTTTGTGTCAGAGAAGCGATATTTTTATAAAGAGATGATCTGGCTTTGTGTCTTCTGCTCGAATGAATGTTTTTCTATTAGAATTTTGTTCCTGCACACTAAAAATGAACTGGCTTCCCCCGTGGTCTCAGCTTTTTGGAATTTTTCCCGATATAATTTTGTATCTGATAATCAAACATGATACAGCAATATTGTCATCATCATTTTCTGACTAAAAAAAACAACTATTTTTGCCCAGAACCTGTCAATTTTATTTTTTATTGGCTAAAAATCTGATAAATATCTTTTCCAGATTTTTCTCTATGTCCTGTCAAACACGTTTTACATGTACATTAGGTCAGCTGATATTACTTCCCATCTTCTCCGCTAGAGGCGCTGCTTGCGAGCGAAAAGGCAAATTTGCAACGCAATTTGCAAATAACTCGAAGAATATTCGGGATAGAGACCTGAAATTTTCACTATAAGTTTTTCCAGATTCTCCTCTATATACTGTTAAAATTTCAGTCAGATTAGTTACGTATTGTGGACGTGTATGGCCGACATAGGAACAAACACACATACATTCATACACTGACTTTCATATATATAGGGATGGTGCTTGTGTTGATAGACTAGGCATTTTTTTAGTTGTAAAATTGCGTTACCTATCTTTGTTTCTCGCCTTACAAATAAATAATGATCTTTTCAAGTCTTCTTTCTAGAATATTGCATTGGCGATGAGGGTAAATGAGTATGTGTGATAGTATGAGATAAAAGGTAAAAATTAAGGAAGAAGTTAAAAAATATATAAAAGAAACAAGACCTAATCCAAATAATTTATTAGTGTGTGACGTTTCAGCAACAACATTGTCACCATCATCAGACAAAAGAATAAATGATAAATTATTCTTTTGTCTGATGATGGTGACAATGTTGTTGCTGAAACGTCACACACTAATAAATTATTTGGATTAGGTCTTGTTTTCTTTTATTATAATCTATAATCGAAATTGTGCTTTATCATTTAAAAAATATATATATTTTATATGGCGCTCATTACCATTTCAAATAATTTGAGGAAAAAAGTGAGAATTTTTGAAAGTTTATCGATCATTTGGAACAGTTTATAAATTTGGAAGAAGCTAATGAGGAAAAGAAAATAACTTATTTGTTAACACTGTTTGGGGGGAAGGCATATGATACTTTGAAAAATGTATGTGGTCTGAAGTTACCTAAAGAGTAAACATTGAGTTTACATTGAGAAACCCCAAAGCAATCTATAATTGTGGTAAGATTTATATATTTTGGAAGAATGTAAAATGAAAGAGAAAATGTTTCAGAATATCTGGTGGAAATCAAGTGGCAAGCCTCAATCTGTGGATTTGGATATTTTTTTAATTTCCTTAAGAAACAATTTAGTGTGTGGATTGAGAAATGCAAAAATTCAGAGGAGGATCTTAAGCGGCTTTTTAGGTTTAAAAGGATTCCTTTTGAATTGGAAATGCCCTAGTTTTTTTCAGTCAGTTATGAATAGAGTATTGGCAGGAATTGAAGGGGTGATTTGTTACATGGATGATGTCCTCATATCCACGGCATCAGTGGAGGAACAAAAGACCATTTTTGTTCAGGGGGAAGCACAGTATCAAATTAAAAAGGGAAAAAATGTGAAATTTTGCAAATAGAAATAGCGTTTTTTGGACATCTCATCAAAGATGGTATTCAGCCTTTGGATGACAAGATACAAGGGATACAGAGAGCCAAAAGCCTGACAAATGTCTTATATTTGAGAACTCTTCTGGAACTGGTAAATTATTATGGAAAGTTTATTCCAAATTTGCCAGAACAAATGGAGCCGCTTCACAAGCTGCTATAAAAGAATAGTTGTTGGAGGAATGTGAGGAGGCGATCGTAGAGTATAAAAGGAGTATTACCTCCGAAAAAGTATTAAGGTCGTATGATGCCACGTTGCCTTTATATCTGACCACGGATGAATTTCAGATTGGAGTGTGGCCCATGATTGGAAACAGCATTGTTACTGAAATGTCACACACAATTTATTTATTTGGATTTGGTCTTGTTAACTTATATTTCTGCTTTGTAATAAATAACATTTGGTGATTAACTAAGGCAATCTTGGCAACTTACTGCAAGGCCAGTGGAAGAGGGTGGTGCAGTAGGTAATGCCTCTGCAACACAGAACACCATGTTATTGTGGTATATAAAAGTCCATATGGAAATTAAATTTATAATAAAACTATAATTTATTCACAATACTTAATGACGATGGAAAACATTTGAAAATATCAAAGTTTCTAAGCTGAAAGAACCCACTAAATTTGTAAAATTGAATCATCAACTTTAAATTACAAAGTGAGATGGGATTGTATAGATTATAAACACAAGGTAATAAGACCAAATCCAAATAAATAAATAGTGTGTGACATTTCGGTAACAGCGTTGTTACCGAAACGTCACACACTATTTATTTATTTGGATTTGGTCTTATTACCTTGTGTTTAAAAAATATTTATGAACCCATTGTAAAAAGACCAAATAAATATTATATGGGAGGTAACAATGCTGTTACTGGAACCTCTTCAGACAAAAGTAGTGAAATATAAAAATATCATTGCGGGTCCTAAACATACAAAATGAAACAACTTGGCAATTTTTGTTCAAATTAAACAAACAGCAGCAGCAGCAAGGAAGTTGTCTCTCATTAACATAACACGGATATAAATCAATTCTACACCAATGCACATTACAACTATGATTATTATTCTTTTGTCTGATCATGGTGACAATGTTGTTGCCGAAACGTCACACACTAATAAATTATTTGGATTAGGTCTTGTTTTCTTATATTATAATCTATAATCCAAATTGTGCTTTATCAACTATGAATTTGTTTGTGCGGTTTTGATAAAGATGGCGCTACTAGTTTATTATTCCATTGTTTGATCTGGCAACGCCATTATTTGAAGCATCATCATAAGGCTTCCTTTTTCAGTAACCGTCATTTCTCTGAAGTGTAAACAACCTAGTTTCTGTTTGCTCCTAAAATGTCAACTTCTGTACCAAATATTACTTCAATATGAAGCTGCTGACAGTCATCGTATTTTAGTGGAAGTTTATGATGACCACACATGCTCTTGCTGAACGAAAGTGCCAGAAGTGGTTTGCATGGTTTAAATGTGGCAATTTTGATTTGGAAGACGAAAAATGACCCGGAGCGCTACCCAATTTTGAGAAGGAAGAATTAGAGGCAAGGCTCAATGAAGATCCAACACAAACGCAAAAGAAACTCACAAAAACACTCACTCAACCAGCTATTGTTCATTGCTTGAAAGAAATGGGAATGATCCGAAAGGTTGGAAATTGGGTGCCGTATGAACTGAAGCCAAGAGTTGTCGAACGCTGTTTTTTACATGTGAACTGCTCCAATGTCAAAAAAGAAAGGGGTTTTTGCATCGAACTGTAACTGGCAATGAAATGTGGGTCCATTACGATAATCCTAAACGTCAGGCAATGTATGGATACCTTGGCTGTGACTCATCATCGACGGCCAAGCCGAATATTCATGGCGGGAAGATTATGCTGTGTATTTGGTAGGACCAGCTAGGAGTGGTTTTTTATGAGCTGCAACAACAGAACAAAAGGATCACAGGGGCACCCTGCCAAAGACAATTGATGCATTTGAGCCGAGCATTGCGAGAAAAAACGGCTGCAATACGGCAATAGACACGACAAAGTTATTTTGCAACATGATAATGCTCAGCCACATGCTGCAGCACTCGTTAAAACATGCAGTAAAACCCCGCTAATACGAACCCTGGATATAGCGAACCTTCCCTTATAACGAACCCACGGCGATTCCCAATTCCATTCCATTGAAATTACCATCATTATAACAAACTTGGCAATTTTTAGAATAACGAACTACCCCTATAACGAACCTATTTTCGGTCCCAGAATGATAAAATCTATTAAAAATACTATGCTTATAACGAACTTAAAATTGTGATTTAAAAAATTTTTAAAACAACAAAATTTTGAGCATGTTTCAGCTCGCGAATCGCGATTTCAAAACAAAAAATTAGCAGCATTGTTTGTTTTCATTTCCATTCTATTTTTGCTGTATGTTGTATAAATTTTTACATATTATACTTTTATTTGATAGAATATCTTTGCATTCGACAATTTTGAAATAGAAGAAAAATACAAATGGCTTCCAAAATAAAGAAAAGAAACAAAGAGTGGCGTTCTAAAAAAAAAAAGGTGGCAGCATGTCCTTTTAGAAGCATTCTATATCAAGTTTAACCTAGGCTAAAAAATAATTCCAAATAATTTTAAGGCCAGAAATGGTTTGAATAACAAGCTAAAAACAAAATTTAATATACACTTCAGAATAATGTGTAAACTGGAATTGGAAGAAGAAGAAGAAGGAGGAGGAGGAAGAAAAAAAAAAACAGTTCCCCCAAGTTACCCGTGTCTAATGGGCTACAAACAAATCGACTTATAAATTCTCAAAAACTACCACTACAATTCTATTTTTAGAATGGAATTTTTGTTAGGTATATGACTCTTTCAGGGCTCGTGGATATTCCCCCTGGCCGGCCGAATCACCACCGATTTTGTGTTTGCAAATTGGCATTTTTTATTCACAATTTTACCAATCGCGCTATCATATCGACATGTTTCGCGTCCGATTTTTCTGAATTGGATACTTTTGATTCATCCTCAATTGATTCAGAATACACGGAGCTTTATTCCTTTGATGGAAATAATGATATTTTAAGACAATTCTTATTTTCAAATTTCACTTTTCACTTTCAAACAACAAGGTATTAGAGGCATTTTTTCAAATAAATATAGTATTATATAATTTTAAGAAAGATGTTCTAAAATACTCTTATACCTTTCAAATATATAATTAATAATGTTTTGCCTAGGGGATTTGACTTAATTTTTAAATAATACATAGGTTTATATATAAACATGTATGCTAATTATAAGAAGAAACTATTATCAAATGACTTCTTTTGATATTCAGCATTACTGTAAAGAAATAGGTCAATTTAGGGAATTAAAACAAAGTGACCATTATTAAGTGACTGCCTTTTCCTGTTTGTATGGCTGTTTTTTAATTATATGGTCTAAAAATTTAGAAAAGTTAAAAAAAATGGCCAAACCGTGGTTATAGTGAACCATGGCTATAGTAAACCAAAAGCTCTGTCCCATTGGGGTTCACTATAGAGGGGTTTTACTGTACTTAGAAACGCTCAAATGGGCAGAGTCCTACCTTACCCGCCATATAGCCCAGATATTGCTACTTCCGATTATTACCTCTTCCGATCAATGCAACATGACCTGGCAGACCAGGATTTTACAATTACAATGAAGTCAAAAAATGGATCAATGAAAATGGATAGCGGCCAAAGATTCGGATTTTTTTCCGCAATGGGATCCTTCAATTTCAGAAAGATGGAAAAAAAGTAGTGGCTAACAATGGGCAATACTTTGAACATTGAATGTCTAACCAATTTTTCACAATAAAGCTTAAATTTTTGAAAAAAAAAATGTTGTTAAGTATTTTGTGACACAATTAATGAGCACTTTGTTGAACGGAGAAATATCTTTTTGTCATTTTAAAACATTTTATTTTATTTTCTAATCATTTCTCAAAGTTATTCACATTATTTATTGAATTTTTTAAAATTATGAATATAAAGGTTTATAACTTTTTTAATTAACAAAATGTTTAAATGATAAGGCACAATTTGGATTATAGATTATAAACACAAGGTAATAAGACTAGATCAGACCTTGGATTATAAATTATAAACACAAGGTAATAAGACCAAATCCAAATAAATAAATAGTGTGTGACATTTCGGTAACAACGCTGTTACCGAAACGTCACACACTATTTATTTATTTGGATTTGGTCTTGTGTTTAAAATGTTTTAATAAAAGACATTTATTCTGGATATAGATCAATTCATAATATAAATATTTTAAAATAAGGCTTATTTTGGAAAACCTCATAAAAGATGGACGATTGGTCCATCAAAATATTGGATAAATAAAACTTATTAAATCCAAAATAAGCCTTATTTAAAAAAAGCATTTAGTGTTAGTGATCGACAAATTGCAATTAGATATTGTTAAAGCTCAATTTTAAAATTATATGAAGAATAAGAAGAACTAAATGGCAATACAACAATTTATAGAAATGGGTTATCTATATATATAAAAATGAATGTATGTCTGTTTGTTTGTCCTTTATGCCTGACCAAACCACTCATTGGATCGCCATGAAACTTTGGGAAGTTATTTAGTATAGTACTGGGAAGGTTTCTAGCAAATAAAATTTTTGAAATAACTTTTCGCCTAGAAATAATCAAGATAAATATTCTAATTTATCTGTTATAATTCAACAATCTGCTCTAAATATTATCATGATGATACGATGATTTTGTAATGTAGAAAATTAGGAAAGACAAAATTCAGGATGACACGGCAATTTATTTGAGACAAGAATAATGATACAATTCAAAGGCAAGATACTATTCCTTTAACTTCCAATTACCGAGGGAACCAATTAATATTGATTTTATTCAACTTATCGAGTATTTTTCAAGGGACCGGGAAAAATGTTCACTTTATCGAGAGATTCGTTAGACAAACCTTTACTCAGGTAAAACCCGGGCGAAGCCGGGCGGGTCCGCTAGTCTATATATATAAAAATGAATGTATGTGTTTGTGTCTGTTTGTATGTTTGTTTGTCCTTTATGCCTGACCAAACCACTCATTGGATCGCCATGAAACTTTGGGAAGTTATTTAGTATAGTACTGGGAAGGTTTCTAGCAAATAAAATTTTTGAAATAACTTTTCGCCTAGAAATAATCAAGATAAATATTCTAATTTATCTGTTATAATTCAACAATCTGCTCTAAATATTATCATGATGATACAATGATTTTGTAATGTAGAAAATTAGGAAAGACAAAATTCAGGATGACACGGCAATTTATTTGAGACAAGAATAATGATACAATTCAAAGGCAAGATACTATTCTTTAACTTCCAATTACCGAGGGAACCAATTAATATTGATTTTATTCAACTTATCGAGTATTTTTCAAGGGACCGGGAAAAATGTTCACTTTATCGAGAGATTCGTTAAACAAACCTTTACTCGGGGGTAAAACCCGGGCGAAGCCGGGTACATCCATACAAGAATAATGATGCAATTCCAAGGTAAGATACTATTCCTTTAACTTCCAATTACCGAGGGAACCAATTAATATTGATTTTATTCAACTTATCAAGTATTTTTCAAGGGACCGGGAAAAAAATGTTCACTTTATCGAGAGATTCGTTAGACAAACTTTTACTCGGGTAAAACCCGGGCGAAGCCGGGTACGTCCGCTAGTATTATATAAGAAAAAAACAATTTATATCTGAAATTGAAATGGGTAATATTTTTATTTACAAATGGCTGATATGCCGATTACTTGAACTTTTTTTCAAATACTTTTTATTCCAACATTTCAGCAACGTGCTGTCATCCATATTCAAGAAATTCTATTTTGAAAAAGATTATTTGATGCCAAGTTTTGAATGGTCTGATGTTTAAAACATGTTGTTCATCAATAATGAAACTGGAATAAAATATGAAAAAGAGAGATTTGAAGTAAATCATTTTCTCGGAGAAATCTCCAAACTCCACCTTTGCCGGTCCCAAGCCTGGATGAAAAAGGAGGAGGGGGAGCAGTAACAAGCTCACTAAAAAAAACCTGAGCTCAGCTAGCCCGGATGTCAGAGGCGGCCATTTCTTTTGGAGCTAAGTCGGCCTGCCACTGAGTAGTGCTCCCAGTCTTAATGACAAAGGCAGACACATTTTACTTCACCCAGCTCTACAAGCTTGATACCCTGGTGTGATTGAGTGGAGATAAGAAAGATTTTCAACTATATTAAAGAGAACAACCTGCAAAATGGTGTCTTCTATAAAAGGTTTACTTATTAAACCTATGTAGGTCACATAAATGATAATTAAAAACAACAATTTTTGCATTGTAAGAATCTACCATAACTTATCATCACCAACTTATCATGACTAAGTCTCCGATGAGAGACCTTCTCCTTGAGAGACCGGGGTTGCTGTGTTTTTTGGGCATTCATGAGAGACTCTACTGTATTTAATGTTTTTATTAACATCCAGTGAGGAAGGGCTCATCAAAAAGTTTCATTTTTTATTTTTTAATAAAAAGTTTGTAGTAAAAAACCTTATAATCCTTTTTGTCAAAACCTATATATACAGTAAAACCCCACTAATACAAACACATAATAGCGAACCTTCCCTTATAATGAACCTAAGGTAATTCCCAATTCCATTCCATACAAAATAGCATTGTTATAACAAACTGAGATTTTTAAATAGCAAACTACCCCTATAACAAACCTAATTGTAAGTCCCAAAATAATAATTTACTTAAATATTTTTTAAAATACTAGGCTTATAACAAATTTAAAATTATAATTAATAGATTTTTAAAACAACAGAATTTTGAGCATGTTTCAGCTCACAGATTGCGATTTCAAAAGAATAAATTTAGTGGAATTGTTTAATTACATTTTGTTCCATTTTTGCCACATGTTATTGTTATAATAGTCAAGCGTTATCGGAAAAAGACTTGTTCCAGCTTTACAAGTTGAACTGAATGTTTATTTCATCCAGTAATCTCCTTTTATACAAAATAGAAACATGAGGTAAAAAGGAAATATTTTACATAAAGTTAAAACAATTGACAAATGCCATGACATAGTCAATAACAAATACACTATGCAACATTATTATTGGTTATTTAACATATCACAACAGTTATATATATTTTTACACATTATACTTTTTATTGAAAAGAATATCTTTGCATTCGACAAATTTGAAATAGAAAAAATGTAAATGAGGCCAAAAAAGGGGAAAAAGGCAAAAAAAAGGTGTTCCATAAAAACTTTTATTAGAAAACAAGAGGCCATTATCAAAGCTTTTCAAAGTGAAACACAGAAAATACTTTATAACAAGTTGATATAAGAAAATGTAATTTTTCTTTTATAAGAGATAAAAATGCTACAATGAGGAATCAATCTTTTGCCATGATCATACATGGTAGCACACCTTTCTAGAAACGTTCTATATCTAGTTAGTTTAACCCAGGCTAAATCTTCCTCTTCTTCTTCTTTCTTATCTCCACACAATCATATTAGGGCATCTAGCTTGTAAAGCTTGAGATCATGACTGGGTGAAGTAGAATGCGTCTGCCTTTGTCATTAAGAATGGGAGCACTACTCAGTGGCAGGCCGACTTAGCTCCAAAATAAATGGCTGCCTCTGACATGAGGAACAGACGCCATGTGCAGCCGCTCCTAACATGGGGTACAAACACTGCTCATCCTGTATCCCTGGATTAGAAGCCCTTACAGAGTACTATCAGCCGGGTCAGCTGAGCCCAGGTTTTTTTGTGAGCTTGTTACTGCTCCCCCTCCTCCTTTTTCATCCAGGCTTGGGACCGGCAAGGGCGGAGTTACCTAGGCTAAATAAAATGTCCAATTAAATGGGCCCATGATGCAACAAAAATGGTGATTTCAAGCCAGCAATGGTTTGCTTAACAGGTTAAAAACAAAATTAAATCTAGACTTCAGAAAAATATGTGGAAACTGGAAATGGAGGTAAAATACTTATTAAATTTAATTTAACCCGGCATTGCGCGCGCCGGGTGAAAATTACCCATGGCAACATTTGAATGGAGAATTAACCAATAAAAATCGGTTGGCGGATATGTGGTTTCGTTTAGCTTCCTGACTCATCACTTAGTCTAAAGTTTTGGTTTCACATTTTGACAGCTCCCACTGAAATTCCATCTATTGTCACTGTCGGGTAAAAATTACCCGGCGCGCGCACTCACGTAATTTTTTTGTTGCATTTTTTTTATAACATTTTTTAAAGTGAGATAAATAATTCGAATTAATAATTTAAAAAATAACTATAATAGGTTGATATATTTATCAGCCTATAATTCTATATAAAATAGAGGGAAGAAGGTCATATTTATTAGATCAAGAAGAGATTATTGTAGAAGGTGATATTGAAGAAGATCATCTAAGTAAACATTTTTATGGAAGTGACACTGGAATATATTCAGATATAGGAATTTTGTGGAATTAGGGAATTATCCCAAAAACACATTTTTATATAGGGAGAGCCTCGAAAATCAAATGGTTCAAAAATTGTCCTTCACAAACAGTAAAGCTGAGAACGCCTAATGTCATTACACATTTACTAAGCTTGAAAGGTGAAGAAGCAAAAAATTAAAATACACCTTTAGAAGCTCTTTTGAAGAAAATTCTTGAAATGTTTGGCCCTTGAACTCAACAAAGAGCAACTAAATCAAAGAAAAATCCTTTCTTCACTGCCTAAAAGACTATTAAAAATTTCCTTTTTTTACAGATAAGTTAATTTAAATCATAAATGTATACTCTAAATATTTATTTCAATTATTTTTTAGAAGGCACTTCAAGCCATAAAGAAGGTCAGGAACCGCAAGATAAAGCTTCCTACCAGATGTAGTGTGTCCCTCCAGTAAGGACAGGAAGACCTCGACTTTGTGCCATAAATGTGCAAAGCCAATTTATAAAGGACATACAATTGCAGTTTGCAATGATTTGTCTAAAATATCCTCATGGAATTTTATATATTTAATATTGAAAAGGAGCAATAGTTTCATATTTTATATGCCATTACCAATTTTGAGGATTATTCAAGAATAGTTTTTAAAATGTTTAATCTTCTTATTCATGTCAACACCTGATGAAGGACGGGTGACGTCCGAAAGCTTGTGTACAGCTCAATAAAGAAACTCACCACTTTCCTCTTGATCTCCCTTTTACACTTCAAACGTGGCTATATCTCATCTACAATGTTTAATCTGTGTAAAAAATATAAATATTTTATTAATAATTGCCTTTTTTGAAAATTAAAATGTTATTACTTTGAAATAGAAAAGGTTTTGTTTTTCCTCAGTTAATATTTATATTCAAAATATGTAATTTTAATATCGGGTAAATTTCACCCAGCGCGCGCAAGTACGTTACATTTTTAGAGCGCGCGCTCGAGGGTTAAAGGGGCAATGGTTAAGTACTTTCAAGCAACAAGGTGTTAGAAACATATTTTCAAGAAACTTTGTATCACATAATATGATAAATAATTTTAATAATTTCAAATAATTTTCAAATTCTAAAAAAGTTTCAAATAATTTTATATCTTTTAATACATAATTAATAATACTTTTCCTAGGATTTGTTTTGATTTTTAAATTAGACATAGAGGTACATATATGCGAATGATAAGAAGAACCTATCATCAAGTGAATCATTATTCAGCATTAATGTAAAGAAATAATTCAATGTAAGGAATTAAAACAAAGTGACCATTATCAAGCTTTTTCCTGTATATAGGATCAACAAATTTTAAAAAGTAAAAAATAATAATAATAATAGTCAAACTGACCATTGTGAGCAGTGGGGGGGGCTATAGTGAACCAAAAGTTCAACCCCATTGGGGTTCACTATATAAGGGTTTTACTGTACTATTTGATTTTGGTTTAGATTTTATTAGTTACATTTGACTAACAAAAATATTCCTTCATTAGATGTAGTGATGACATTATAAAAAGATCACAAAATTTATCCCTGACCCAGGCGCTAAAATAATTGTCTAGCTATTTATTGTGAGTATTTTTTTTTTAATTAACTCACCCTCATCCTTTATTGTCATTTGTCCAAGGATTGCTTCTAACTCTTCAATTGCATTTTTGATTTTCTGACCTCCGTCTGGAAGACGACTAGAATGCTTTAAAAGAGCCTGCACAAAAGACATTCCCTTGATTAATTTTCAATACAAAAATAGCACATATGAAGCACACTAAAAAAAAAAACTGTTAACTGGGTGAAATACTACAAGAATAAGTTTATGGCTAATATTAATATAAAATCTTGCGGAAAAGATTTTATAAATTGTTAATTTGAATATATTAACCAAACGTACTTTATTTTTTTTTAAATGTTGCTCTAGTTCCTTTTGATCCATTTTTATAAACTTTCAAAATTAGGACAAGAGCGCTTCTTCTAAAATGAAAACATTTGACAGACTTGGTCAAATTATTTAACCAAATCTAAAAAAAAAATTCATTAAATGTTTTCATATATAGGTTTTTAACTTTTAATTAGACATTTTCAATTTTAATCTAGACATTTTTCATTTTAATTTAGACACATGTACTTTTTATATAATACTAGCCGAATGACCCGGGCAACGCCCGGGTTTTACCCGATTAAATGTTTTTATTCAAATACTATTCGTTACAATTATAAATTGGCGCCGTGATAATCAAACATGATACAGCAATATCGTCATCATCATTTTCTGAATAAAAATATATAGTTCTAATAATTGATTTATATATATTTTTTAAATAGCCTATCGTCTTCTCGTATTTTTTTTACCTATGTATGGAAATTTTGGTTTGAATTAGTGAACTACTGCGAATTTGTATACCGGACATGCAGACAGACATACAAACATTCATTTTTATATAGAGAGAGATTTATTTAAGACACTTTAAAACACAACTAAATATAATAATAAAATATTATCGTCTTATTTCTACTAATTTTAAAATGAAGAGAGGCTCGTATCAAGCAATATCAAAAGGAAAATAGGAAATTTTAATCAAGTTGGTATGCTTACAAGACGAAACTATGCAAAAGCTTGTAAGTTATTGAACATCAATTATAGTTCTGCTATGAAGAAATATAAAAAAAAAGAAGTCTAATTAAAATTAATAAAGAAAGAAGGATTTAGACAGAAAAAAAAATGCATTAAGCGATTTAGATTTTATTTTGAAAAGTATATACAAAATAATTCTAGTATAACTCTTTTAAAAATTAAGAGATGAATTGAAAATATTTTAAATCTAGAAGTTTCTAAAACAAAAAACAATAATCAATGCAATAAAAGATTTTAAAATAACTCTGAAAAAGTCTTATATTGAGTTGATCAACATAAAATCATATAAAACTAAGCGAAAAAGATAAGAGATGCGGAATTGTTTATTAATAACTAGCGGATGTACCCGGCTTCGCCAGGTTTTTACCCAAGTAAAGGTTTGTCTAACGAACATTTGTTAAAACAATTCTCTATAAACTTATAAAAAAGATACATTTTGATAATTTGAAACTCGTAAATTTGAATCTCTCGATAAAGTGAACATTTTTTCCCAGTCCCTTGAAAAATACTCGATAAGTTGAATAAAATCAATATTAATTGGTTCCCTCGGTAATTGGAAGTTAAAGGAATAGTATCATGCCTTGGAATTGTATCATTATTCTTGTCTCAAATAAATTGCCGTGTCATCCTGAATTTTGTCTTTCCTAATTTTCTACATTACAAAATCATCATTTTATCTATTCTCCAATATATATATTGTAGATAAATGATAAAACTAACTTTGACTTGTGCGTAATTAATAGGTAGAAAATCTTACTTTTGATAAATAATCTTTAAGATAATAAACTTAGTGATAATAAAACTTTTAGATAAAAAACTTGTTATCCCCCGCTAGGGGGCGCTGTTTGAGAGTTAAATCTGCAAATAACTCTAAGGATATTCAAGATATTCAAGAAATTATTTTTCGAAAACCTTCCCGGGGATATACCTAATAATATCCCAAAATTTCACGGCGATTGGATGTATGGTTTTTGAATCTATAGAGTACAGACAGATAGACAGACATTCAATTATATATATATATAGATTCACCGATTTGAAAATGATGCCAAACATCGCTATTACCATTAAAGCCCTCTTTTCTTATAATAAAAACTATATTAAATATTTTTATTAGTTTCAAAATGCTCCTAAATAAGGAATATATAGAAAAATCCATGTGTCTAAATTAAAATGAAAAATGTCTAAATATAAATTTTAAATGTCTACTTAAAAGTTTAAAACCTATATATAAATATTATAAAGAAATATTTAATTATTTTATTTATATTTTATATTATCCGAGTTATATATATCGAGTTATATATATATATATTGCCACGTGGAAAATTAGGGAAGACAAAAACTTCAGGAGGAAACAAAATTTATTTCAGGGAAGGACAAACTCAAAGGTAAACAAAAGATAAGCCACGAGGGAAATCTACAGAGTCGCCAGATATAAAACATAAAAAGGACCACTCTGTTAAATAAAAAATAATAAAATTAAGAAATACTATGTTACATAAATAAAATTAATAAATACTATGTTACATAGCTTCTTCCCTATGGGAGCTGTGACCCACAGCTAGCAATTATTGTAGATACTGACGTGGATTTGACGTGCTTCTGCCAAGGATTCCATCGAAGTCTTGGAACTTTGTCCCTAGTACCTTTGCGTCCATTTTCTTGCGGCGTGAAGAGCGGCTTTGTCGTCGTATCTGTTATGATTGATCCGGCAACACTCCCGACTCGACTTGTAAACACTCTTAGATATATAACCATGTTATAAAAAATAGAGGTTAAAAAATAAATACTTAGTTCAGTTGCATTCTGCGTGATCAAATAGACACAAGAACAACATAAACAACATGGTGGCAGCGGAAAAGTGAGT
This sequence comes from Cordylochernes scorpioides, assembly GCA_030710605.1. Taxonomy (NCBI): domain Eukaryota; kingdom Metazoa; phylum Arthropoda; class Arachnida; order Pseudoscorpiones; family Chernetidae; genus Cordylochernes; species Cordylochernes scorpioides. Next base: position 5,730,232 of record CP092871.1, on the reverse strand, counting down.
ACTTTTTCAAATAAATATATTATTGAAAAATATTAGTGAAAAAAAGAAAACATGGACTTTGTTAGGCCTAGCGAACTCGCCCTGCACGGAAATGTAGCGGAAAATTGGCGAAGGTTCAAACAGCGATTAATGCTTTATCTTGAAGCAACAGAAAAAGCCACAAAGCCTGATAAACTGAAAGTTGCCATTTTATTAAATTTTATTGGCGAAGAAGCCTTGGAAGTTTTCAACACATTTCATTTAAAAGAAGATGAAGCAGAAAATTTCGATCTTGTAATAAACAAATTTGATGATTTTTGCGAGCCTAAAAAGAACGTCATTTTTGAAAGATTCAAATTTTTTTCAGCGACCCAGAAGGATGGTGAATCCATCGATAGTTTTATAACAGAACTAAAAGGATTATCCACATCATGTGAATTTGAATCACAAAAGGATAGTTTAATTAGGGATCGCATTGTGTATGGAATACAAGACAAGGCTTTGCAGGAACGCCTCTTAAGAGAGCCCAATTTAACTCTTCTAAAAGCCATTGAAATGTGCAAAACAGATGAAATAAGCAAGCAACAGATCAAGATCATGCAGAACAACCAGAACATTTGTCAAATAAGAAAATATGAAAAGAAACACAGTCCAAAACAAAATCAAGAATCTGAAAAAGAATTCAAATGCCAAAGGTGTGGAAAGTCTCACAGAGCAAAAAATTGTCCTGCATGGGGTAAAAGATGCTCCAAATGCAAAAAGATGAATCATTTTGCAGCTTTCTGTAAAGGTTCAGCTATCAGAAGTCTGAATGATGAAACAGAAGAAACTGTATGGTCAATACATGAAGCAAAAGTAGTCCATACTTTGGAATGGAAAAAGTCCATCATAGTGAATGGAAAGGAAATATGTTTCAAGTTGGACTCTGGAGCAGAAGTAAATGTTTTGCCATACACATTCACCAGACAAATGAAAGGTTTGGAAATATTTCAGACTAACCGAAAGCTAACATCATATACAGGACATGAAATCAAGATAAAAGGAATTGCCACACTAAATTGCAAAACTAAAAATAAGACGGAAAGTCTAGAATTTTTCATTGCTGATGGATACTATCAACCAATTTTAGGAATAGAAGCTATTGAAAAGCTTTCACTAATTAAGAAATGTGATGCTGTCCAAACAGAGCAGAACAATTCAGCAAAAGAAATTTTGAACAGGCACAAAAATATATTTGAAGGCATAGGAAGACTGCCAATTGAACACAAGATTAGACTAAATGAAAATACAACTCCAGTTATTGCTCCAAGCAGAAAAAATCCTTTTTCCATTAGAGAAAAAGTTAAAGCAGAATTGGAACGGATGGAAAAACTTGACATTATTGAAAAAGTTGAAGAACCAAGCGAATGGACACACCCTATTGTAGTGGTACAAAAACCTTCTGGAGATGTCAGAATTTGCATGGACCCCAGGGAACTGAACAAATATGTTCAGAGAGAGCGCTATATTCTGCCAACAGCTGAAACAATATTTTCTGAACTGAAAGGTGCTACAGGTTTCTCTGTATTTGATGCATCATCAGCTTTCTGGCAAGTCCCATTAGACAAAGAAAGCACCAACCTGTGCACCATTGCGACTCCCTTTGGAAGATTCCGGTTCAAGCGACTTCCCTATGGATTGAACAGTGCATCGGAGGTATTCCAGCGATGCATAAACAATATCCTTTCAGGTCTCCAGGGAACTGCTTGCTATATGGATGACATCTTGATCTATGGAAACACAATGGAAGAGCACAACCGAAACCTTGAAACAGTTCTTCGAAGGTTGGAAGAAAATAATGTCAAGCTCAATGCTAAGAAGCAGCAGATAGCTGTCAACAAAGTAAATTTCTTTGGCCATATAATCAGTCGAGATGGAATAGCCATTCAAGCTTCAAGAGCAGAGGCAATACAAAAGTTGAAAAGACCTGAGAACAAGACTGAAGTCCAAAGATTCTTAGGTATGGTAACGTACCTTGGCAAATTCATTCCTAATCTGTCTGACAAGACTGCACCTCTAAGGAAATTGATAAGCAACAAGAGTGAATGGAAATTTGGAGGCGAAGAAAATGATTGTTTTGAAAAACTCAAGAATATGGTTTCGAATGCTCCAATATTGACATTTTTTGACCCAACCAAGCCAATCACCATTTCATCTGATGCAAGCCAATATGGTATTGGTACAGTGCTCATGCAAGGGGGACAAGCAATTGAGTATGCGTCCTTCAGCCTGAATGCAACTCAAAGAAAATACGCACAGATAGAGAAAGAACTTTTGGCTATAGTCTTTGGATGTGAACGCTTCCAGTACTATATTTGGGGAAATGATGTTATTGTGGAAACTGACCACAAACCTCTCCTGAGTATTGTTAAGAAACCTTTAGAAAAGCTTTCCCCAAGACTGCAAAGAATGGTCTTACGTCTCATGAGATTTCAAATATCTTTGAAGTTTACACCAGGGAAAAACATGTTTGTAGCTGACCATCTGTCTAGAGATCCATTAAAAGATGAGGTGGACACAAGCTATTTAGAAGGTCAAACTGAATCAGTGCACATGTTGCTGGTTACCACAGATGAAAAAATAAAGAGACTACAAAAGGAAATTCATGGGGACCACACCTTGATACAACTAATAGAGTATGCGAAGAATGGATGGCCGAAATATAAAACTATGGTCTGTGATGAAGCAAAACCCTACTGGCAATTTCAAGATGAAATTCATGTGAGTGACGGAATTGTTTACAAAGGAAATTGCATCATGGTGCCATCGACTCTTCGAAAAGAAATCCTGCAGGTTGTTCATTCATCACACCAGGGCTTAGCAGCTTCCAAAGAAAAAGCAAGATCAGCATTTAACTGGCCCGGCATGATAACACAAGTAGAAAATGAAGTGGAAAAGTGCAGAACATGTCAGGAATATTCAAGAAAGAATCCTGAGGAGTCAAGAATAGCTCATGAAATCCCTGAATTTCCATGGGAAAAAATTGCTGTAGATTTCATGGAGGTGAGTGGAACCAGTTCCATCTTGGTTGTCGATTACCACTCAAAGTTTGTTGAAATCCGGAAATTATCAAGCAAAAGAGAAACCGAAACCATCATGCAGTTGAAAACCATTTTCAGGACTCATGGAATTCCAAGAACTCTAGTTTCGGATAATGGACCCCCTTTTAACTCTACTGGATTCAAAAATTTTGCTCAGAAATATGAATTCAAACACCAAACCTCCAGTCCCAAATATCCAAGATCTAATGGACAAGTTGAGAGGACAATTCAAACCATCAAAGGACTGATAATTAAAGCTGTGAAGTCAGGAAGAGATCCCAATCTGGCTTTGATGGAGTTCAACAACACACCTAAGTATGACTTGCCATCTCCGACCCAAATGCTTATGGGAAGATCTGTGAGAACTCTTTCGACATACACCCGACAACAGTTGAAACCACTGTTTGACACAACAAAGAATTACCAAAAATTGAGAGACCATCAACAAAAGTATGCAGGAAGTCCAAAGAGAATTTTGAGACCTTTGGAAGTAGGAGACAACATCATGTTGCAGGAAAGGCATAGAAAATGGGTTCCGGCAACAGTGACCGCAAAGCATGAAACTCCACGCTCATATATGGTGAAAACACCAAGTGGGTCTGAATACCGCAGGAACAGGTCTCACCTTAGACCGAGAAAGTTCAGTGTAGAAGATTCTGCCCCAACAAGTCAAAGTCCAAGCATTCCTGGATCTCAAGCAGGGACAGCCATGGATGACAACATACAAGATCACGGAAGACCCACTTCCGAAAACAGAAGAGCATATGATCCAAGGGAGGACATTGCCAAGAAAGGTGAAGAATCATCTACTTCTCCTAGTGTGCGAACCCGCAGTGGTAGAACAGTGAGAAAACCTTTGCGTTATAGAGACTAGGAGAACTGCAATCCTTTTTTATTTTTGTTTAAAGGAAACATGTTATGATTGATCCGGCAACACTCCCGACTCGACTTGTAAACACTCTTAGATATATAACCATGTTATAAAAAATAGAGGTTAAAAAATAAATACTTAGTTCAGTTGCATTCTGCGTGATCAAATAGACACAAGAACAACATAAACAACAGTATCGTCTATAGGGACATCGTCATCTTCGAGGGAAGTCTTGGCTTTAGCACGGCGGTGGAATCCTGATGTCAGTCTCTGAAAATGTAGATCACAGCACCCATGGCTTCAAGGTCTTCTCGGCGATCTTCAGTTTGTCTTCCCTAACTTACCCAGCATCTCCACCAAAATGCCACGTGGAAAATTAGGGAAGACAAAAACTTCAGGAGGAAACAAAATTTATTTCAGGGAAGGACAAACTCAAAGGTAAACAAAAGATAAGCCACGAGGGAAATTTACAGAGTCGCCAGATATAAAACATAAAAATGATCACTCTGTTAAATAAAAAATAATAAAATTAAGAAATACTATGTTACATAAATAAAATTAATAAATACTATGTTACAATATAACTCGGATTTTACCAGAGTGAAAATTTTCCTAATGAATATTTGATAAAAAATATCTTTAGAGCAAACACCCACTTTCTACTGTAACGATTTTTATGAAGATATATAGTCGATACAGTTGAAAGTGGATGTTTGCTCAAAAAATATATTTTTTTATCAAACATTCTTCAGGCAAACTTTCACGCGGGTAAAACCCGATTATATATAATATAAAATACAAATATGAAATAATTAAATTATTCTACTGTATATATAGGTTTTTAACTTTCAATTATACATTTTAAATTTATATTTAGACATTTTTCATTTTAATTTAGGCGCTTTCATTTTTATTAAGACATTTTCTATTTTAATTCAGACATTTTTCTGCAATAATCTTTGTACTTTCTTATTATCAGAAAATCTTTATTATCTTTATAATGTCTGATACAGCTTTTTGTTGTTTATTTTCCAACTGCCAAAGTGACAAAAACAAATCAAAAAGGGATGATGATAACCTGCGTCTTGCAGATTAACATTTTCATAGAAACATATATATACATAGATGGAAAATTTGCCGGGAGGAAATTAATCCATAGAAGCAATGGGCGCCTCTCCCGTCAAAATAAACGTCAAAAACTGACGCCATCTATTGACCGTCGCCGCAACTAGCGGCCTCGGATCGGTGACAAAGCCACAACACCAGCTTTGGCAAACTGAGAAGCGTCCACCTAGAGACCATGGTTTCGGGCTAATGGCCCTCGTCAGTCTAGGGCGGACTTTATTCCATGAGATCCACACGGGATCTAATGGAATCTTCACAATCTACCAAAGAGGTGTTTTGCTGGCAATGTGGCTGGGCCAAATCTATGGCTAGAATATAGATGGAAAATTTGCCGGGAGGAAATTAATCCATAGAAGCAATGGGCGCCTCACCCGTCAAAATAAACGTCAAAAACTGACGCCATCTATTGACCGTCGCCGCAACTAGGGCCATTAGCCCGAAACCATGGTCTCTAGGTGGACGCTTCTCAGTTTGCCAAAGCTGGTGTTGTGGCTTTGTCACCGACCCGAGGCCGCTAGTTGCGGCGACGGTCAATAGATGGCGTCAGTTTTTGACGTTTATTTTGACGGGAGAGGCGCCCATTGCTTCTATGGATTAATTTCCTCCCGGCAAATTTTCCATCTATATTCTAGCCATAGATTTGGCCCAGCCACATTGCCAGCAAAACACCTCTTTGGTAGATTGTGAAGATTCCATTAGATCCCGTGTGGATCTCATGGAATAAAGTCCGCCCTAGACTGACGAGGGCCATTAGCCCGAAACCATGGTCTCTAGGTGGACGCTTCTCAGTTTGCCAAAGCTGGTGTTGTGGCTTTGTCACCGACCCGAGGCCGCTAGTTGCGGCGACGGTCAATAGATGGCGTCAGTTTTTGACGTTTATTTTGACGGGAGAGGCGCCCATTGCTTCTATATATATACATATTTATTGCTAGCTATATATCACTTATCATGTATGTGAACAATAATGATCAGAATGATTGGATAAATACTTCAGTTTATTACCCATGATTTCAACACTACAATTCAGGAAACCACAGAATACTCTCCATTTCTTATGCTGTTTAGAAAATAACTCATGCCCACACACTTTGGACGCTCGGTCGACAAGGATAATTATGATGAATACATAAAACATCATTTAGATAAAATAGACAGGACAATAAAATTATTTATTAATAGCACTATAAAGACTCAATAAAGGATGAAATGAAACTATGATAAGACCCATCAAGAAAGAAGTTATGAAGTTGGTCAATTAGAAGCAGTTTGGGCTATGTAAATAAAATAGGAAAGTGTCAAAGTTCCCGAGGAAATATTTCAGTCCATACATAATTTAAAAGAAGTTGTCAAATGTAAACTACATAGTAGAACCACCCTGACCAAGACTCAATAACAGTTCATGTTTCTAGACTCAAGTCTTATTTTTCAAAGGAACAATGAGGAGTCCAATCATCTTGGCACTCGTTTTATTATTGATTGTCTGGCCACATTGTGTCGCCTCCACCTTGGAATTCAACATAGATGTTAAAATTATAATATTTTAAAAAATATATATATATTCGAAATTTAGAAGAGATATTCAGCCAAAGTGGGGTTCAAAAGGCTTAAGAGGGTTGGGTACAGTATAAAAGTTGAATATTTTTTAATTATATTTTTCAAAATAGCAAAAATATGGCTTTGTTTACTGGAAACGTGTATTTTCAAAAGAAAAATATAAAAAGAGATATAAAGATGTATAAAAGAATATATATATTTGTAATTATTTGTAAAAAGGTCAATATATTTTTACGTTAAAAGTGCGTGTTTTTTTTTAAATGGCGTTAAAAATAACGAGGCTGTCATTAAAATTGAAAATCATATTGTTATAATCACAAATCAGCTTAAGGTTCGGCCGGAAGTCAATGAGGCCAAGGAACTGGAGCGATAAGCTTTATAAAACAAGTTTTAAAAAATTCGAAAAGCCTTGAATATATATAAGTTGAAAAGTTTTAAAACATTAATTAAAAATCCAAAAAGAGTCTATATGTATTTCTAATGCTTCTATTAATATATTTTGAAGATATTATTAATATTTTAAAAAAATATAGGATTTTAAATGTAATTCTTTTATTTGGCCACAGATGGCGCCCGTGTCCTCATCGGTGGCGTTCGCGGGTAAAATTATAGTGAAACTAAAAGCGGCGAACGAAGAACTCGTTACCCGTGTTTCAAGTGAGTCCAATTCACCTAAAATGTAATTATTTTTTTTGTGTGTCATTTTGTAAATAATTAAATGGAGCATCTTACAGCGGCATCAGTGGCGATTGAGTTCCCAGCTACTACGAAACTGAAAGCGATAATCAAAAGAGTGGGAGGCCTAAATCTCAAGGAAATCTAGCTAACAAAGCGCTCTTAAATATAAGTGTTTATTGCCGTGCTAAATTTTTGAATAATATAACTTGGTATAATGTAAAGGCAATTTGTGCCCTGTTTGTCTCTCTCGCTGATGTAAAAATGCAAGTCCACTGATTGACACCACATCTGATATTTTTCGAAATTTAAGCATCTGGAAGGTAAGAAAAATGGCGTCATTTTAACTGATCAGGGAAAGTTCCACATCTGCGGAGGGAGTGGTGGGAATGCCAAATCTGGCGTCTAAACTAGCAAACGTAAATTCTTAATAATTATAATGTATAAATTTCTTTTAATATATTTAGGAATTTCTCAAAAAAGTCGCACCATGGCCTGCATGTGCTGTACATTTCTACTCAGAGAATCTGTATAAGACTAAAGGTCATAATAAAGCTTTTTGTTTTTGTTGTTGCTTATACCGTATAACCTCGTTAATTCAACACTTTAGGATAGTTTTCGTTTATGATGTTTAGTTGTCCCGATCTCTGCCCTATCAAATAACAAACAGTAATTTGGCAATATCAATAATTCGACTCTTCTGATAATTCAACCATTTTAAAATACAAATTTTGATAGTTGATTGTTGTTTACTTACAACTTTACAGCTAAAAAGGTATAACAAAGGCGAGCAGCAGTTGAAAAGCGAACTTTGCAGATCGCGCCTGCGCCCTTTTGGTTTCTGGTTAGTTGAAAGTTTCACTTTGCATTGCTGTTGTGAATTTCACGAGTGTTATTATTAATTTTTTTTACGTGGGCTATTTAGGCATAGTGTGCTGATAATAATAATATTATTTTCTTTTTTATTTTCTAAAATAGAAATATTTTAGTTATTTTAAAATTTTTAAATATATTACTTTATATATATAAAAAAGTTACTATAATGAAAGCACAATGATTATGATATTATTTTATTTCAATATTCCATTTCTGTGTTCGTATAACACTTTGGAACAAAGAACTCAAAGAACGCAAATTCGCGTCCCCGATTTTGAAAATTAAATATAAAATTGCCAGCAGCCAACATGAATTCATGTTCCAAACCTTGGATAGCTATTAGAGGGTAGAGGATGTTGGGAATCTCTTATGGTTCAGACAATGGAACGACAAATAACAAGTTTACTTACAGCTGAAGTGGTTTTAAAGAATTAGGCGATTTTACCTTTTATGAAAGTATTTTAAATTTATTATTTTCAAAGAGAGATAGAAAAGAACATTTAACAATTTACATTACAATTACTAATTTTGTAAACAAAACCAACACTCCTTTGTTCTAGTTTTTATATTACAGTGTTGTCAGTCTAAAAGTATTTCAAGATCATTGATTTACTATTCTTCTTTTTTTTTCAACAGAGGAATCTCAACTGACCCAATTGCCTGTAAAACATCACGTGCGACCGCTGTTCCAGCATCCCCTATTGCCTGCTTATCCTTCTTCCTTATTTGTTAATTTTTCTTTGTTTTCGTGTTTTTTTTTTCACTTTTCTATCGCCTTTTTTAGATGTAACCTGTATCTAGTACATTTACCGCTCAATATTATCTGAAAGTTTGTTTGATTATATAGAGTATATAATTGATGTCAAATGGCTCTTTGTGTGAAGACTGCTTCAAAAGCAATTGGCAGTAATTTTTATCCTTTTATCATAAAATTAATATTATAGAAATGTGTAAATATCTTATCAGATAATATTTACCATTTATTTTACCTTTTATTCTCTACTCACTGTCTATATAGTATGTGGAGTGAATTTGTATTTCGCACAATCTCAATTAAAAATTAAGCAACATTTTAAAAAATAGATAAGGCACAATTTGGATTATAGATTATAAACACAAGGTAATAAGACCAAATCCAAATAAATCAATAGTGTGTGACGTTTCGGTAACAGCGTTGTTACCATCTTCAGACAAAAGTACTGAATGAAGATGGTAACAACGCTGTTACCGAAACGTCACACACTATTGATTTATTTGGATTTGGTCTTATTACCTTGTATTTAAAAAAATAAAACTTATTATTATTTTTTTAAATTTGTATTTATTATTTTAAACTCTTAATTGATAAGCCACAATTTGGATTATAGAATATAAACACAAGGTAATAAGGCCAAATCCATATAAATAAATAGTGTATGCCATTTCGGTAACAGCGTTGTTACCATCTTCAGACAAAAGTACTGAATGGAGATGGTAACAACGCTGTTACCAAAATGTCACACACTTTTTATTTATTTGGATTTGGTCTTAATACCTTGTGTTTAAACTCTCAAGATAATATTAAAATGAATATTGCATTTTTGAAACAATTTTTTATTTATTTAAAAAATATTTATGAACAACTCAATTTTCATAAGGCCCAGTGGACCATGCAACTCTGGAATCGTCTGTCCTCAAAGTTTGAAATAAATGAGTGTGACAAGTATATGTCAGATTCTGCCAATAAAATTGGAAACATGGTCAGTATAGCCAGCTTACTTATGTGGAAAAATAAAAAAATATAGACAATTTGACAATTAAAATAACTTTATTGACATCTTGTCAATACATGCAAAGTGCACAGTCTGCACTATTAAAAAAAAGCTAATTATATATATATATGCATCATACTATGTACAAAGAACATGGCGCCTCTGCCAACGCTGCAGAGTTTGGTGGAGAATCACCAGCGGGTCTCCAGCAACACCACGCATTTCCTGATCCACAAAGAATACGTAGATCGCATACTTCGCCGCTGAAGAGGTGGTGATGGAGTGGTCCTCGACACCAACTGGAAAGATCCAGGACTGCAGGTCCGGCGGACGGCCGATGATGGAGAACGCCTCTCGGATGGCAGGGCGAATGGCACTGCAGGACCAGTAGCGGTGGGCCAACGATAGGTCGATGGAGCCGCAGGCGATGCAGACAGAAGAAATCGACTTTTTTTTATTTATTTCAACACTCAAACCGCGATATCCCGGCTAGGGATAATTGCCGCAATTTACATTTTTTTAAACAGAAACAGTTATAAACATATTATATAAGAAAAATAATTAAAAATAAAAAAAGAGAAACAATAATATATATTAGGAACCTTGCAGGTTAGAAAGATAATAAATATATTTACAAAATAGTTAAATCTATGATAATTCTCTCTGCTATTTACAAATTGATATAGATCTACAACATTATTTACTGTCAGTTGTCTAATGATAAAGAAGAGTGGGCATTCCAGCAGTAGGTGTCTCGAGTCCTGGAATTCATTGCCACAATGACAGCTACCACTTCAATTTTTATTAAAAATCCCTTATAGACTAAGAAATAGACTTTAATGCACCAAAACTCTTTGTTATCTATGTTATTTAAAAGACATTTACAGAGGAGAAAAGACATGTCATTTGAAAATAGATCAGCTGGAATGCACCCTGAATAGGATTTGAGTTGCAAAAACAGACACCCATAAAGGACTTCTTTAAAATATCTTCAAGATTCTTTTAAAAATACAGTCCAACCTCTTTAATTCAACACCCCAAGGGATCTCAGAGCTTTCGGTTGAATTAAAGGAAGTGTTGAATTAAGGTTAGATGATTAGCTAATCATCTAACTAACTAAAATAATATTTAAAATTGCTTTGTAATATAAATTAATGATATTCATTGAAACCATTGTATGTACATTTTTGTATTTATTTTTATTTTCATCATTAACTTTTAGTAACAGGGATAAAATGGCAATAATACATATTTTTGAAACATAAATAATTACAAATAATATTTTATTCTAATTGAAGAATATGGCAGTTGAAAGGAAATAAATATGGAAAAGGAAAAGGAAATTTTAAAATAATATTTTAAAATATTCTTGAAGATCTTTTTAAAAATTCCTTTATAGATGTTTGTTTTTGCACAGAAATCCTATTCAGGATGTATTCCAGATGGCCTATTTAAAAAAAAAAAACATGCATGTCTTTCTTCTTCTGAAATGTCTTTTAATAAATAAATTTTAATGTATTAAAGGCATCCACTTATGCTGCAGGTGTTATTGATTTTGTGTATAAATCCTTTATAATAACACGGAAATGGAATATTGAAATAAAATGTTATCATAAACATTGTGGTTACATTTTATGAAGATTTATTTATTAAAAAGGAAATTATTTGTAATTTTAAAATAACTAAAAATATTTCAATTCTGAAAATTAAAAAGAAAAAAATATTATTAATTAGAGCACGAAGCCTAAATTCCTGCGTATAAAAACAAAACAATAACATTCGCGACATTGCACAACGGCATAGCAAAATGTGTGAAACTTAATCTAACAGAAACCAAAAGTGCGCAGGTGCGATTCTATCTGCGCCCGCTGATCGTCACCACCGTAATACCTTTTTAGCGGTAAAGTTGTATGTAAAAAAACATTCATCTGTCGAATTTTGAATTTTAAAATGGTCGAACTACCGGAACTGTCGTATTATCGATACTGTCGAATTACGGTTTGTTATTAGATAGGCCGGAAGTCGGGACATCAGAATATGGTCGAATTAAGGTAGAGTGTCGAATTTGCATGTGTCGAATTAACGAGGTTATGCTGTATATTAAAAAAAAATATTTTCATTTCCATATTTATTTACTTTTCAACTGCTATTATTCAATTAGAATAAAATTTTTTTTCAATTATTTATATGTTTTGAAAATATGTACTAATGCCATATTGTCCTTGACACTGAAAGTTAATCATGAAAATAAAAAATAAATATAAAAAAGTACAATGGTGTCAATTAATATTATATATATTAAAATAATATAATTAAAAAATATATTACAAAACTTTTCAAAAAATTTATTATTTAGCAAGCTAGATGATTAGCAAATCATCGGACTAACTTTAATTTAACCGAAAGTTCTGATCCCTTGGGGTGTTGAATTAAAGAGGCTCGACTGTATATGAATATGCTAGGTTAGGTCCGGTTAGGCTTAGATAGATTATAATAGGTTAGTTCACAGGTTATTTTAAATATATAACTACAGTTAAGAAAACATATTTTTGAAACATAAAAATATTTTTGAAAACATTTATTAAATTTTAAATAAGATATTTTCTTCAAATATATATTAACTAGCGGATTTGTACCCGGCTTCGCCCGGGTTTTATCCGAGTGAAAGTTTGCCTAACGAATATTATATATTATGAAGTATAATAAACAATGTTAAAGATTAGTTTTAATTATTAATCAAGATTGTGTGTGAATATGTGAGAAAGATGTAATATCGTTGTTGTTTTCTTGGCCGACTGTTTTACATATGGTGTTATCTTAAAATTGCTTGTTTTGAATTTTTTTTTTAGATTGAGTTCAATGAATTGCTGATTTTTTATTTATTTATATATAAATAAAATTAACTCTGTTGAATTTTTTTTTGTATTTTATCGATAACAGCAAAGTTATGTATTTTAAAGTTAGGAAAAATATTTTGATGTTAAGCAAAACCTGCTCCATCTCGTTTTACATAAATGTTGAAAATTTGGTCGGAATTGATGCATTGTAACGAAAGTTTTTAGTGATGTCCACTTATGAAATTTGCATTTTATTAATATAGATATAATATAATATAAATGAGTTTTAAAAATTGTTAAAAAAAAATGCATCGGCCGGGAATCGAACCCTGGCCGCCCGCGTGGCAGGCGAGCATTCTACCACTGAACCACCGATGCTTTAAAAAAATCAAATTCATTTATCGTCGCGACCAGTGCTGCGCCCTAGCGGTAAAAGACTGGAACTAACGCTTTTTGGTTTTTTATTTAAAAAAAAAAGCACATTAACTTTTTAGTTTTTTGAATAGCCTATATGTTAAACGAAATCTTCAGCTACCTACATGCGAAATTCCATAATGATTGAGTCAGTAGATTTTGCGTGATGCGATAACAAACATCGATTTCGCATTTCATTTTTATATATATAAGGATATTTTAACACAAAGCAACAACACGCCACCTATACATATAAAATGAAAGAATTTAAAAGCATGAATGTTTCTTTTATACATAATACAAACAAAATACTGCTCTTACTGCGATGAAAAAATATGTATTGGGAGGGCTTGGCTCATCAGTGGTGAACCCTCCCAGTGGTTTCGCCAATTTAATCCACCAGACCGCTTCTCAGAGCTCTAATACTGTATTGGACACTTCTGCCTATATACGCAGCACTGAAGGGTGGAATCTCAGAAAGTGTTTTCAAGAAAACTACGGACATAAGCTTATAGGACAGTAGAATTACATTCTAATATTTACATCGAGCAATGCTCTTCCGCAAACAATAAAGACAAGGCCAGGTAGACATAAATTAACACAAAGCAATAACGCGCGATCTATACATATAAAATGAAAGAATTTAAAAGCACGAATGTTTTTTTTATACATAATACAAACTTCTGAGATTCCATCCTTCAGTGCTGCGTATATAAGCAGAATCGTCCAATACAGTATTAGAGCTCTGATGAGCGGTCTGGTGGATTAAATTGGCGAAACTGCTGGGAGGGTTCACCGCTGATGAGCCAAGCCCTCCCAATACATATTTTTTCATTGCAGTAAGGGCAGTAGAAGTTTGTATTATGTATTAAAGAAACATTCGTGCTTTTAAATTATTTCATTTTATATATACAGTCGATCCTCTTTAATTCAACACCCCAAGGGATCAGAGCTTTCGGTTGAATTAAAGGAAGTGTTGAATTAAGGTTAGATGATTAGGTAATCATCTAACTAGCTAAAATAATATATATATTTTTTATAAATAGCTTTGTAATATAAATTAATGATATTAATTGAAACCATTGTGTTTGTACTTTTTTATATTTATTTTTTTATTTTCATGATTAACTTTTAGTATCTGGGACAAAATGGCAATAATACATATTTTCGAAACAAATAATATTTTATTCCAATTGAATAATAGTTTAAAGAAAATAAAAAGAAAATTAAAAAATATTATTTGATAAGAATCAAGATTTAAAAAAATCTTTTATAGATGTCTGTTTTTTCTCTGAAATCCTATTCAGGACGTATTCCAGATAGTCTATTTTTAAAAGACATGCATGCCTTTCTTCCTCAGAAATGTCTTTTAAATAACAAAGAGTTTTTATTGTATTAAAAGCATCCACTGCTGCTGCAGGTGTTATTGATGTTTTGTTTAAATCTTTTTCTGTTGGCTCTACCTCTTCATCTTCTTCTTTTCCCATTACCTCCTTTACAATTTCTTCAATGGACTGTTCCCCAGAAATTTGCACATCTTTATCAACTTCCAAGAAGTCAATATAGTTGACCTGGATAAGGCAATACAAATATGTATGGCTGCAGAAAGGATAAACAAAGATTTTACACCATCAATGGCTTGATGTTTTTTTAATGCCTCAAAACATCTGTTCATTTCTTCTTCAACAACTTCTTCCATTGCTTCATCCATCACAAATCCTGAATGAGAAAAACAATTTTTTATTGTGGAAGAGCTAACCCCAACCCATGCAGCCTCTAGCCAGCTAATTGCAAAGAGTAAATGTACTTGAGCATTTTTTTTTCTTCCATGTTAGTGAGAAGATACGTTATCA